>JBAJFG010000179.1:0-600000 GCA_037903475.1 Ancylostoma caninum | reverse complement strand
AACATCCTCTCGTTGTTGGTTGTTGTAGCTTCGCCAGCAGCCAAACCTGCTCTGTAAAAATCTGATCCAACGACGAGTCTTTAGACCCGTAGGGGAAAGGAAAGCCTACCTTCGGATGTTATGCATATCAAGGAATCTCCCACGGACTACATCAGTCATCCCTTGGTTTTGGCTGCAGCGAGTGTTTTGCGCTTAAAACAGTCGCCAAGTCAGCAAAGTAAGCAATAAAAATTAACAACAATTTACAATAAAAAAGTGATAGTAAAATGAGAAGAGCAGTCCAAAGAGCCTTATGAAACTGCACCCTCTCCTTCACGACTCACCAGTAGTCGTTGGCATTGTCTCAGCTTGTACTGGTGCTGCTGTAGTGGGCGTCGTTGTCGTAACGGCTGCAGCGGTTGTTGTTGGGACATTTCCTCTTACGCACAGACTGAATGTTCCGTCGCACGTCGATGCAGGGTAGGTTGTGCATGGCCCTCCATTTGCACAGTTCCTGCCTGCTTTGAACACTAGTTCGCCCGTCTTCAAATCCCTGAAACTCAGCACCTTGGGTTAACCCGTCCTGACCTTTATCCAAAAAAACTAGTTGAAGAGAAAAGGAAAAGAAGAAAATGAGTAGAGAGTAAGAAAAGGAGGCAAGAAAGAAGAATGAAAAGAATGAGGCAAAAGTGAAGGTTTTGGAGGCGAACCATGAACCATGAAATTTGGATCTATTTTTACTGTATAAGCTCAAAAGTCGGCGAAACTTGATTTCTTGAAAAACAGGCGTCTCCCTTTTACTACAGGGACTACCCAGTCCATTCGAGCTGACCCTCCTTTTAAGACCCATATTCTGGAAAACATCATCATGATCACATCGTAAAACAAAAATCCATATGCGGATCCTTGGCGGCCACTGAAATCGACTACGAAAGCCATGGATTAAAAATGATGATTGGAATCACTTCATAGAGCAAAAAATGCGAATCGTTGGCGGCGACTTGAGAATGATTGTGATACTTATCGATCTGTGTGCGCCTTCACTTTGCGCAATGTCCATAATTGCACACACCATTTTTCTTGCGGTCGCCTTTGGGTAGCCCTAAAGTCTTACGCGCAATCGGTGGAAAATTTTCGAGCGCGCTCAGCATGCGGCGCGGTCCTCTTGTGGCAGCGGTTCCCAGTCGTTCGTCAGATTCTTGGCCCAGGTGAGTGTTTTTCTTTCATTTTTTCTTTAACTGAAGTTTATCTGAAGCTGTGAGGCCTGTGGCTGACCGATATCGATCGGACGGCTCCCCATGCATCATATTTTGCACGTTTTCCCCATGCATGCCCCAAATGCTTGTTTTTATTGTTTTTATGAGGCGTGCGGGGCCGTGCGGTCGACATCGGCCAGCCACAAGCCTCACACCTTCAGATAAACTCCAATCAAGGAAAAAATGAAGAAAAAACACTCACCTGGGCCAAAAATCTGACGAACGATGGTGGACCGCTGCCACAAGAGGGACGCAGGGCCGCGCCGCGCACGCGCCCCATGTTGGGCGCGCTCGAAAATTTTCCGCCGATTGTGCGTAAGGACTTTAACCATACCCTCACCGCCTAGATGTTCATATTCATTCATCACAACCTTAACCTCACCTTGACCTTTATCTCGGGTAGTGCTACACTCAGGTAGCGGATTACCTTCGTTGTCAATGATGCATCCTTGCGATGAAGAGCAAATTTGAAAACGAGGAGATTCCACTCACGGCTGGTTATAGAAGCAAGCTGCAGTAGCCGTATTTCCACACTGCTTCTGCGAACAACCAACTTGGTACGTATTTGCACGAATCATCTGTAATTTGCAACATCCACCATACTAAAACTACATAGAATTTTCAATAATGACTTAGTTTCTTAACTGACGTTCATGAAAGTGAGCATCCCGTCGTCTCCTGCCATATTGACGATATCATTTCCAATATCGGTATAGTCGGCTGCATCTGGCCACGTGCTCAGCGAGGTATTTAGCGCTTGTGCCCTCTCATTAGCAGTATATGTGGAGTCGAGGCTGAATAATCACTATTGCTGAGATGGGTTTGTGCGTTTTCCTTCGATGTTTTAGGAGAGTATAGGAGCTTACTGCATGAACGACTGGCCGTTCGTGGGATTCACCGTTTTCGTCGTGGGACAGTTTTCCACCGCCTTTTTGGCAAGTTCTTCTAGAGCACAGTCCCATTCCTGAATTTCATTATCTTTTGTTGTTGTTGTTTTTTTTTTGTTATATAATGAGAGCCATATGGTCTATGGGAGCTTTCAACTCTAAGGTGTTCTTCCTGTGAAGCGCCGGATTTCTTTTGGAGAGCAAAAAAAAATTTATTTATCCTCGCTAGCTGCTTCCTCAAGCCAGGAGTTCCGTCATAATACGTCTCAGCTCAGAAATAAAACTTTATTAGGTTGTATTCTCAAAGAAATCATGCCATCTCATATCCAGACTAGATTTCCCGGCAGTAGGAATAAAACCCACCATCTTGTAGATATTCTCACCAGCTGGCAGTTGCCTTTGATCCGTATAAAGTTCGCCTTTAGCTGCTTCTCCACGCCATAGGTTAAAAATGTTTAGAACATGTTGTACGTTCGAGTCAGATAGCGAACCAGTTCCCGGACAAATTGCAAATGCAACAGGGAGCAGCTAAATTGGGAGAGATTCACCTCTGCTCAGCATTTCCTACTGTTAGTGTGAGTAAGGAGAATAAAATACTTACAGTAGATAGGAGAATTAGAGAAAGTCCCATCGAATTTTGAGTCCTGGGGATGATTTGGGTGGATATTTACATACATATTCCATCCCTTCATCCCTTTTATGCTGAGCATGGATTAAGGTTTTTCCTACTTGCCACGTTGACTGCTACTAATTAAACAGTTTCATAACATTATTTTGTGGAAAATTCGTCAATTCTGGAACACGACGTCTAAAGCCTGAAAACACGACACATACATAGAACGACAACTCCATAAACATTCCTTGCAGTGGGATATTCGAATGAACGCAGTGTAATGAAATGTTTTTTTAGCAATAATCATATAGTGACGAAAATAAAAAATGCAAAATTTCATGAGAAATACACATGTTCCAATGGCCACTTCCTGAGCATTCAGCATATTCCAACGTTAGGAATATGCATTAGGATGATGCATAGAACTAAATCCAAGCGAATCTAGGATAGGTGAGCACTTCTGTTTTGTTTTCAAAGTTTCTCCCTTCTTTCTTGAAAGGTCCAAAAAGATAAATTAAAACAGTCAGGCTTAATTAGTTAGTCAAATGTTACTTAAATGTCAGAGTTGAGAGGAGTTTTGTCTAGAAAGTAGGCCTCATCCAATTCTCGCTACTGGCTGCTATATCCGACACCAGGGCTATACCATAAAAAATTTTTGAGTCTTGCTGATCCTTTCGTTCATTGTATTATTTATAAAAATGACATCACTCCTCATTATTTATAAAAATGACATCACTCCCCAATGACTGAGATAATCCCTTATTTCCACAATTCATAGAGAAGAACAAGTTGTTTGGCATCCTATTCATTAGGAAATAGGGATGACGTTTATAAACTGACAAACTAGCAGGAAAGTTGCAACACTTTGAACCGAGTATGCGATATAGATGAATAATGACAAAAACGATGTGTACTGCTAAGCCTGAGGAAGCGATATGCGTGCTTCCTCTCTCTCCGAGAGCTGGCTGCGGTACTATATGATTAATTATGGGCTCATCGTGCAGAAAAGGTGGGCCGACTCCACTACGTTACCTAGTATGTCCGTCTACGGTCACTTACCACCCGCACGCGCAGCGTCAGGCCGTTTTGCCTTTTTGGATCCTTCCCAAAACAGCCGTACGTGGTTTAAAAGATGCTCTAGGTCAATACAGCGTCTTATTGATCATCTTAGATCAAAGCTAAGCTATCCTTAGTGAGGAACGAGTAAGAACAGCAATTTTCTCCTACTGTTGTACCGGGGCCTGGGTGGTACCGCGGGTGGTAAGTGTCCGATAATCTAGTGTGTCGCACGATGAGTGGAAACCTGCATTGCCTTTATTTTGGGAGTGGATCATTCATATTTCCTCACTGCATTTTTCGTCCAACACTAGCAGTCATGACTGACAACACTTCACATATGTGAGCAAGCCAGCGCAAGAGTTCATACCAAGGGAGAAAAAGTATTCTTAAACGAACCAATCGCAGAACATTGGCACCGCCTCTTACGCTTCCTGCTCGCAAGGCGATTTCTCCCTCGAAATATGCGTTGTTGCACAGGGGGATTTAGCTCTATCTAGTGAGTAATCCTACTATATTAAAAGATTTGGTCGCTAATCCCCGAAAACACTTCCGTTAGTGCGCGTCGACTCTCAGAGCATTGTCGATACGCAGTGTTGTGATGAGTGCTTTAAAAAAGGGGCCCCTGGCCTAAATTTCCACATTGTCCGCTTTTTTCGTCCTAGTCCTTATAAAAACCCATACCCGAAATTACTGAAATTTTGAGCGTGTAGCAACCAGCATCTCGTACGCAAGCACCCTGTTTCCTCATGAACAACATATCGATGTACATGACATCTACTGAAATATAATTTCATCCAACATTTTGCATCTTATTCATTTGATTTGGCTGCACTCAAAATGCGCCATTCATTCACGAAGCTCCTTTGAGCGTAAACGGAAAGAGTATAAACTTCGGCGATTATTCTTGGTGTAAGTATGCATATCAGCAATCCTTATTTCATTCAAGCTTCTAGCACGTTGCGCCCAAACACATCTCGGCCTGTAATCACGAACTTCCCTGCTTAGATAATTATTATTTTTATTTGTGCGCAAACATAGGCCTTCAACGACAGAAAAAAAGAATTTTTGGTTCACTCCAATGATCATCTTAGCCTCAATTCCAAATTTTGAGGGTCGCGAAGGACTGAAAGGGCTCATGTAGTGAAGAACGGAATTCTCCTTTGAAGCTATTTATGGACAAACGTCCTTCCAAGATTCTTTGATCGAACTTAGAGCTGGTGGTAGCTCAGGCCATAGTAAATCCATACTTCCTTTTTCTTTATCTCTTCGAGCCGATACAGATAAGCAGTTATTGCATGTGTGCACGGAAGTTCTTGCACCACCATGTCGATATCACTCCGCGGATTCTCTTCAATCCCTTCCTTCAACTTCAAAAGGCGCTCCCCAACTAGGCACTTCAACCGGTCGATAAGATCCTGGATAATCTTAAGCGGAAACCGCCGTCTTCAAACTCGTGGAAGTAAACATTTGCAGTTTGACAAGAGACACTGGAAGGGCATGTCGAGAAGTTATATTATATAGCAATCCCCTCACATAAAATTCACCAGGGAAAACCTAGGGACAGTTGGCTTCCACGTCCACTGTGTATCCGCGTCAAGGAACACCTGGACGGCATAACTAGATCAAGAATAGCTACACCTCTGGAAGTTCATCGCAGACATAAGCATGAAAACAGTTGGTTCGAGGTGGCTGTCACTACATTATCGTGGAATCCCGAAATTGTAGCCCGCAGAACATTAGAAGCGTTTTGGATAACCGCTAGGAATCCTTAAATGAGTAGGAAGGAAGAGTGCATTGCCGTGACAAACGAATTGGCTCTATATCAAGACCTTTGCGGGTTTTGATCTACGGGGTCAGGCGGGGGCACCCTACTTACAAGTAGTGGCACACCTATTCAGCGCGGCGGTACAATTACATGGCGGCTAACGGCTATCTAGGTGAGCATTTACGGGTTTTACTTCACTGATCTCGTTTTTCGTTTTTACTCTCATGTTGGATTAGAACTTGTGGACTGATTGGGCGTTTGGGAGGATATGTTACATTTGGTTTTAACTTTCCAGGCTCTGACGAAGGCGACGACGCTGAAACGTTAGCCGAAATAAAGACTGTGAAAATCTTGGTTTACTGCTCAAGTTACTCAACAGAACTGCATTCGCTATGCCGAGATTCATGGAAGGTCGAACGGCCAGACATATAGCACCATTTATTGTCATTTTAAATAAGGTATCCTTCCCTTGTAAGTTATGCGCTCCTGTAGTCTATCCTTGGTCTACCGGTGCTCACTTTGTAATATTTTGGTTCGGTTTAGTGAAGCCCCCAGGAACATTTTTCTGTACTGATCGAATTCAACTACTTTAGACAAGTGGTATTCTCCATCAATAATTGTGTGAAGCAAATAGGTAGATGAGCATGTATTGCTAATTGCGCAAAACCTTCTAAATAGCAGTTCGGAACCATTTGCTGAAATGCTTGGCCGTCAAAATGCACTTTTATTACTATCATTTGCAAGTTGCTTCATTATCCGACTCAGTTAAGCGGCGTACACAAGTTCTCCACGCATCTCGTTCCTGGAGGGCATCTTGTGCACTTTGGGCCGCGCATGTAGATCTCTTCTCCCACAATGTTTCCTCTGTAAAATTCACTCTGATATCACTGCCTAAAACTGGAAAATTGTGTAAATTCTGAAACTGCGTTTCGATCTCACTTTGGATTGTAGCGACAAACGACGTTGTAGCGTCCATCACATTTCACCACGGCGCATCCAAACTTTCTGGTGTTTGCCCACGCCATCTGCAAATAACATAAGTAGGTGAAGAAGTGGCACGAAAAGAATAGCTTGTGCGCCCAGAACCTCTTCAGAGTTGAATTTATGCACAGAATGGATTATATGTTGAAAGCTTGACTGGTCTACGAAGCCTCTTTTTTCTTTTAGGCAGCCACTACTGTAAATGTACCTGGGTAAAACCTTCAATTGGTGTGCCTACAAAACCTTGCTTGAAAATTCTGTCTCGAACTCCGCCAATTGTTCTGACAGTTTTCCACCAGCTGGGAACAGCCTAAAAAGAAATCTTTTCACGCATTAAAGTACTATGTGGAAATTTCGATGAGATACCTTTTCGGCAGCTTCTTGGTAAGTTGAAGCACGCGGTATTGTTGCCTGGTTTTCCCCATCGACTGGACGAGTCGACTCATCCGATTTTGCAAATGTACATGACATCGCATGTTGTAGTGCAGCAGCTTCTAATTCACAGTTCCACCTCTGCAGTGAAAGTTACACCTATGCAGAAGAATGCTCTTATTCACTGAGATTATGTATGGATGGAACACTTTAGAAACACTATATGTCACAAGGAATTGGTTCAACAATCCAATTAGCTGAAACCCACAACTCAACTCGGCTTTTCACAAGAAAACCAACTTACCAGTCTCATCATGTTTGAGCTCCTGATCATTTTCTGATTGTTAGTTGTATCTACATTTCCAGCTGCCAGCCCGCTCCTGTAAAAACCGCCCCGTCCGGAACAGCGAGCCATCATTTCCGCTAAAAAAGGCTCACCTTCTAATATTATGCATTTCAATTAATCTTCTGCGGATCACATCAGTCATTCCTTGATTTTGACTGCAGCGCTTGTTTTCCCCTTAAAAACATAACCGATTATTCAACAATGTAATCTGTTTGATTGTAATTTTATGAGTACTACTTTGTCGTATTCATTTTCGTATTACTCGTTCAACGAAGGACTAACCAGAAGTCACTGGCATTAGTTCAGGCTGGACTGGTGCTGCAGTAGTTGTTCTGGATGTAGTAGTAGTAGTGGGGGTGGTAGTGGTGGTCGTGGTGGGAGTGGTAGTGGTGGGGGTGGTAGTGGTGGTCGTGGTGGTCGTGGTGGGAGTGGTAGTGGTGGTAGAAGTAGTAGTGGTTGTAGTAGTGGTGGAGGTTGTAGTGCTGGGGGTGGTAGTGGTAGAGGTGGTAGAGGTGGTGGTAGAAGTAACTTCACTGGTAGTTGTTCCGCTTTCTTTCATGCACAGACCAGACTCTCTTTCGCAAGTTGATTGTTTATATTCCGTACATTTTCCACCAACTGTGCAGTTTTTGCCAGCTCTATAGACTAATCCTCCCATCTTCACGTTCCTAAAAATCTGTCTTATCGATGCGAGAAAAGTTTAAAATGTTACGACAGATGCATACATATAGTACTATGTTATTCTATGCATTTAGATCTAGATGAACTGAATAATTACTCTATGAGCAAACGTATTTTGAGCATCTCTTTCCCTCCAAAAATTTTCTCTTCACCATCTGAAGTTTTTTTTTTTGTTTCGATATCATGTTTTGCCGGTCCTGTGCTCAGAACTAGCATTTGTCTCACTTTTTCAAGCAGAGTTTTCCTTCATCACTATATAGTAAAACTCATGTGTTTGTGTGTCTGTTGGTAATCGCTTATATCTCACGATCCAACGAACAAAAACCATGAAACCTACACCGTTCGACTCAGAATTGTACCCTTCTGTGCGGAAAGTCAGTGTCATCTATGCGAAGCGCAGCTTCGCCGCGCTTCGCATAGAAGACATTGATTTTCCGTCAGAAGAGCACAGTTCTGGGCCGAAAGGTATAAGTCTCATGTGCGAATGTCAATGTTATCATAGAAAAAGGGAAAGTTTTGCGTAGTGGCTAAATTCTCAGGGTTCTCTCAGTTGTGAATGAAGTGTCTTGGAAGGGGTTATATGCCAAATTAATGTTTCTATTTACAAGGTGTTCCAAAATTATGGAGACACACTAAAGTTTTCACATCTAATGTTAAAAAGCAAATTGGCAACTCTGCTTCCAATATACATAGTGTTTTTCACTCACCTATGAACTGAATCTACCTCCATATTTCCTTAATTCTCCTATCACCGGAGATAATAGACGTGGAGAATTCAAACTAGGCACCTGCTTTGGCGCGGTAGTGCCTTCTCCTCAGATAAAACCTCGCTTCTAGAGGCGTTTGCTCCAAGGATTAAGCAATTTTATGGAACTAAAGTCTGTTTTTGTCCTTGAGTGAGTATCTAAACGAAAGATCTTCATTATAGGGAAGCGGACATAACTTCCTGTGCAAAAACGTCTTTTAGGGCCGTTTCCGGCTCTCTTTTCAGTGTTTAGGTAGGGAACTGGGACCTGTTAGGCATAAAAACTTCCAATCTTGAAGTTTTTAGGAGTGTTTCCCCCACTGTACAATTAATGGTGTTGATTCGTTTCGATGAGCACTCCCAAACCCGGTCTAATTTCGGCGTATAAGCGCAAAATCTCGGGTCTTATAACCATGGTGTTCGTTCCTGAACTTCGTAGTGTTAGGTATTGTTTTGGAAGAAGCTGTTCAACTGATCAGATGAACAGCAAAAGATTGGATCCAAAATGCCAAAACTCGAGATGAATCGAAAAACGCTCATCGCATCCTTGTCTCTGTAATTTTGGGCCACACAGTATGTGCGGCAACAGGGCGATTATCAACACATGCAAATTTATTACATCCTTAAAAGTGCTACGACTCGCCTACGGCGAGCCTCGCAACTGTGTGCTTCACCTGTTTTGACGGATGGAAAGTAAAGGTACCTGTGTACCAAGGTCCCGCAAAGCGGGCAATTGCGAGACTCGCTAGAGGCGAGTTGGAGCTCTTGTTGCCAAGAAAGTTTTTTGGAGAATTGCCTGCAATATTTTCCCAAGTACACTGCATGACAAGACATTTTCGCCTACTGATTTTCGCAACAAAACTTTTGACATTGGATTCCCGAATAAGCAGGACCCAACAGGTTGTGGATATTCACCAGCCGGACTTACTGGGGCTGTCAGAAGGACTCAAGAGGATACCTCTATGTTCTCACTATGTGCTTTGCGTTCAAACCACAATAGGGTATGTTCCCATGTTCGACTGTCTTTGAATCTTGGCATTATAACTTTCAACTTGCACACTGCTCACTAGAGCTGTTCTTGCCCAAGATTGTTAACTTGCTTTATTTCTCCAACTGGCCTATATTTCGGCGAACTCGCCTTCGTCAGAGCCTGAATTAGTCCATAGTACAAAAGGGCTATCCTCCCAAACGCCTCGTCCTTATACAGTGAATTCAATCAGTGAACAAACCAAGAGCAGCAATGGAATGCAAGCTGGGAAGTGTATCGACCTCAACTGTCGCCGATGGCGAGTTCGCCGAAACGTAGGCCACTTCCAGAAATAAAGCAAGTTAACAATCTTAGCCAAAAACAGCTTTAGTAAGCAGTGTGAAAGTTGATGATGGGATATTTCTTGCCCCGTAATGAGCGGGTTATTTTTTGTAAGGATTCACATTCCATCAGCAGTTAGTTAGCCAAAGAGAGTTCTCTTGTGTGGAAGTGCCTCCAATAAAAAAATCTGCGCTGTACATAAGGTGGCTAACACATAAATACATAATACAATTCTACTAAATATTTACAAATAAATGAATAAACAAATAAATATGCACTTGTGATGTGTACTGTCTTCTATGTGGCACATAAAGCTCCACTTACGCCTTATTATAGAAGCAAGCTGCAGCTGCAGTTGAGTTTCTTCCTTTTCCACATCTCTTTTCTGCGCATCCAACTTTGTAACTATCCGAATTGATCATCTAGAAGTACTTTTTAAAGTGAACTCTACACGATTTCGCCAATGAGTTTCTTTACTGACATTTGAAAAATCGAGCGACTTATCGTTTCCCGATCTAACAACATCCTTTCCTTTAACCTCGAAGACCGCTTCATCGAACCACGCTGTCATAGAGTAATTCAAGGCTTGATTTCTCTTTTTCCCAACGGTGGAGTTGAGGCTGAACAGTACTGCTGTTTAGTGCTGCATACTACTGATTTATGACGTTCCTCCTTTTTTTTCTGATGTACATAGAGTTTTAAAACGGAGTACAAAATCTTACTGCAAAAATGCTTGTCCTTTCCTGGGAATCTCAGTTCTCGTCTCCGGACACCCTTTCACTGCATCTTTTGCCAATTCTTCCAAATCACAGTCCCACTCCTAAACTATGTGTAATGTTTTGAGGGAATGAAAGCCTCAAATCCATTTCTGTTGTTTTTGGTCACTTTTCGCATGAGGTAGAGTGAGCGTCGATGGCGGTGGCCCTTCCGCGGCATCAAGAAGGACGCCGCGCAACCGCGCCGGAATCGATGTTCGATGTCGTCTGCTGCCGGAATGCTATTTCTAGTTGCTTTCCTTCCCGATTTAATGATATTCCCCCGTATCTTATGGAAATAGTAGAGCGGCAGCAGGCGACATCGCTTCCGGTGCGGTATTCTGCCAGTATCACATTCTGCCCTCCAGAATAGCCAAATTAAAAGATAGGAAACTTTGGAGTGTACAAGTGCAAAAAGGGCTCCTCGCGTTTCTTACCCAAACAGCCGGATAACTACAGGTGCGAGCCAAGTGTGAGTGCCACTGGCAGCCACCAGTGGCGGACGCAGAAAGTGGGCGGGAGGGGAGGGGGGGGCGTGGGAAAAAAGTGAAGTCTCCGCCGTTTTGGGGACCCAGAAGGAAAATAAAATTAATAAAAATATTAATAATAATGATAAATAATAAATAAAAACCCATTTGCGACCCATTCTCGGGGGGGAGGGCGCCCCCCGCCCCGTGTCCGACTAACTGATCTCGAATCAGTCCCACCCCCTTGCAAGGCTCCCTGCCGCGTCACCGCGAGCGATCACCGTGGCGCTGGTAGGAGCTCTATGTGTCAGATTTTCGCAAAGAATAAAAAAGAAAGAGAATGTGAGGGTAGGGTGGCACAGACGAAAAGAACTCCAATGTCAAACCATAGGCCAACTGCTTCTACAACTTTTCGATTTTTTTCTTTCTTTCTTCTTCTTTTTTTAAGAGTTCTCGCTTCTGTGTTGCCTCACAGATTTTACAAAGCTTTAAAAAGTCTTATCTAGCTGATTTCGGGGACGCCTAAGTATCGCTGTTTGTCGAAGCTGCGTTGACTTTGACCTTGGAAGAAAAAGTGAGTTAAGATGTCAGAAATACTTATACAAGTTCACTCTTAAATTGACCACAGTTAGGCTAGGAGCATGAATACCACAAACACTTCTCGAGTTTCATTACTAATTTTTTCTCTGAAGAAAACACATTCAGGAAAGAGAAAGGTTTCAATCGTTTTTCGCTGCGCTTATATCGGCTTTACGAACCATACACAGAATTTTCCCGTTTTCATGGATCTATTTTAGAGCCCTCGAGTAACCTGTCCCGTTTTTCGCTTCGCGAACGCCGCGCGCGGCTGGATTCAGAGTTGGCCGGGCGGAAGGCGGGCCTTAGTGGGACGCCGATTCGGGTGACCTTCCCCAGGCTTTCTACGACTCGTGATGCAGTTTCTTGTTTCACGAGTTGGGCAGAATAATACGGGCAGAGTATTATATACGACATCGGCGCGGTTGTGCCGCGTCTTTCTCGAGACCGCAGAAGAGCCACCGCCATTGTACCTGATGCAGTAAATACATAAATATGTATATAGAGGAATGCCAGTGAGAACTTATATTGACTGAGTACTTGACGAAACAACACATCGTTCTTCTACCAAAGGTCCCAGCATTTTCGTATATTATGTAGAATGTTTTCATGTGACACATATCATCTCAAGAGCGAAAATCTCATCAAGGAACCCTGTTACGCAATAGTTTCTCGAAAACTCACCAGTTTGTAGATATTCCTACCAGCTGGCAGCTGCCTCTTTCCAGTAAAGAGTGTGCCCGCAGCTGCTTGTTCTCGCCATGCGTTCTGAAGGTCCAAAACTTGTTTCACACGAGAGTCTGATAGTGAGTCCTTGCCGGGGCAGGTTGCAAATGCAATTGGAAGTAGCTGAACTGATAGAGATGCAACAGCAATATATAGAAAGGTAAAAAAATAACTTACAGTGAGGAGAAGAGTCGGGAGAAGTGTCATCGCACCCTGATTGCGGGTATGCGTTGAAGTATGCGTATACGAATGTTGGTGCTTGCATATCCCTTTTATGTTGTTCACAGATTAACGTTATTTGGACTTGCTACGTTGTCCGCCCCTATCCGAACAATTTTGCTGGACTAGTAATTGGATGGACTGAACACCAAACACATCGCAACTTCCAAAAAATATTGGTAATATGTGCGGATTGGAGCGCTATGCCTGGTATTAGGGCCACTGCAAATATGTGCTACTGGCGTTAGGTGTATTTCAGCAAATAACATTTGATATAATCCAATTAGTAATATTATACTTACTCAGACACTGGGCCAGCAGAAAACCGGAATTTCCGCAGGTAACCAGTCGGTTTTCTGCTGTTCTGCTGCGGAGTTTCCGGTATCCACCTGCGGGAATTCCGGCATTTTGCTGCGGAAATTCCGAACAAGAGTATTTTGCCGAGGAATTTCCGAAACGATGGTCGGTCACACACACACACACACACACACACACACACACACACACACACACACACACACACACACACACACACACACACACACACACACACACACACACACACACACACACACACACACACACACACACACACACACACACACACACACACACACACACACACACACACACACACACACACACACACACACACACACACACACACACACACACACACACACACACACACACACACACACACACACACACACACACACACACACACACACACACACACACACACACACACACACACACACACACACACACACACACACACACACACACACACACACACACACACACACACACACACACACACACACACACACACACACACACACACACACACACACACACACACACACACACACACACACACACACACACACACACACACACACACACACACACACACACACACACACACACACACACACACACACACTTTCATATTTCATTTTAATATACAGATAACACGTCCACCTCTCGATATCAAAATCTGCTACGAGTCACAAGAAAAACAAAAACATTGAATAACAATAAATGCTACTGAAGAGCACTCGTCCAAGCTGAAATCAGTTGAGGAGCGACCAATTTAAACGGTCACAATCCAGGTACTACGCGCACAAGCCGCTGAGTTCAAAATCCGATTAGTGGACATTGTAGCCTGCACATAAAAACTGTGGAATATGAGAAATCTGAATTTGCCAAGAAGTGTGACAGATGAACAGCAAAAACAATGATTTGGGAAGGTACTGATGAAGAGCCGCAGCAACGCCAATAAGTCAGTGTGCCACGTCGTTAGATGACGTGTCCTGCTGCGGAATTTCTGGAGCTCGGGGCAGCTCTTCTGCGGTTTTCCTGCGTTTCTGCTGCCGAAATTCCGGAGCGCTTTTTTTCTCTGCGTCTCTCATTGCGGATCCCTTTCTGCTGCTGTTTTTCCGAAAGCCGTTTTATTCTGCTGCGGAATTTCTGGAAGGTCCATGTTCTGCCGCGGAATTTCTGGCAGTTTGTCTGGGTAGCTAATCAACAATTTGAAATATGCTGAGATACGAGATCTGAAGAACAGCATCATCTGAGTCTGCGTCCAGAAGATTTAGCAATTCATTCGTTACAGTGGCGCACGCAGGGGAGAACGGCAGGAGGGAGCCCTGAATCCCCCCCCCCGTGAATTTATTTATTTATTTATTTTGGGGCGTGGAGTTCACGCATGTAATACAATC
Source organism: Ancylostoma caninum (assembly GCA_037903475.1). Lineage (NCBI taxonomy): Eukaryota > Metazoa > Nematoda > Chromadorea > Rhabditida > Ancylostomatidae > Ancylostoma > Ancylostoma caninum. The sequence continues at coordinate 585,537 of JBAJFG010000179.1, read as the reverse complement.
AATATCTGACACAGATAAATGCAAATGTCAGTAAGCACACATCTTGGAAAATTTATGAGATTACAGTGTAAACAGAGGAAAGGGTATCTCCAGTCGATGGTCAAGACCGTCTGACGTCAGACCTCAGATGAGGTCCCGTAGCTTGAATCTGTTAACAGACATGTTAAGTATTCCATTGATGTATTACAAGATGTATTGTATTAAATGGGTCGCAGAATTATCAAAATTACTTTATAAGTTATTGAAACCTTTGTGGAATAATCTAGCATGCCTCTCTCTCTCTGAGTCTTATATTCAGCTCACAATTCTTGATCTTCTAAGGCTCTGTGATAATGTTTTATTTCGGCTTGCTTTCGGCACTTAATACCTTCCTCAGACCTCAAGTGAGGACCCATCTCTTCTCTGTCGCCGTTTCACTGTGTTCTTTTCTGTCAATATGTCTTTCTGTATGGGTTAGTTCAATTGGTTTAGTGCTAGAGTCAAAATTCGTTCTGCCACACTATACAGTTGGTAATGTTTGTGTATCTGTTTGCATGTGGATGATGTATCTAAATAAATCAGGCTATCGACGAAAATGGGTATATAGGACAGTGGATCTATGTTGTATCTGAAAAACTAAGGAAAAATCTGACAAAGGCATTAAGTGCCGAAAGCTAGCTGAAATAAAACCATCATCAGTGAGCCTTAGAAGATCAAGAATGATAGTATTTTGTGTTTGCTTTTTTTTTTCAAATTTCCACTATAAATGAGATGATTATTATAATAATTATATATTGTCATAATCAATACTTCTATCATCATTTTCCATCTGGGTCCCCAAAGTTGCAGACACCACTCCCCCTCCCCTCTCTGCTTCCGCCTATTTACTGTGTCCGCTACTGATCTGTTGGTAAAGCTCAGTCCATCACTCCATCATCTTATTTAATTTCGGGCATTTTCATGATTATTTTTTTGCTATTCCCCTTTTTGCTGCCATTCGCATGAACATACATATATAATAAATCATGATGTAGTACTGACAATACGATTTTTGTAAAAACTTTTTAGTGCAGGATCCCAGGCAAACGTTCGGAGCTTCCACGGAACTTGCCGGTTTTCGGAACTTCCGAGGAACTACGACGTCTCGATTTTTTCGGAAAAAAAGGGCATAACTCACTACAGAGGGCAGAGCGGGAATTTTTAAAAACAAATTTTCAGTTGTAAGCCTCTGTCTAACCCGGGGGTATAATTTTCTTGGCAGCTCCCGGTAACCCTTCCATCACATATCTTAGTTATGTCGCTGCAGTTTGTCGCTCAGTCTATGTTCACGTGATGTTTCGGTTCCGTTTGTTCAGGAAGTATCGACATTTTTCTCTGCCAACAAAATCCACCAAACAGGTGTTCATTACCTCGAACAAGTACACTATGATTACTGCAAGGCTAGAGTGGATGAGCACTAATCTCATGGAAACTGGAATCCTCTGCACCATCGGAACTATACCCTGAAATGAACGGCTATAAAAAAGGAATTCCCATCCAAAGTTACCTAAGCCCGACTTAATTAATCCCACTGGCAGAGCTCAGCACAAACCTTGCCCTTTCTGTTTACCTCTAACATTGACCAACAAAATTTACCACTTCGAAGACCATTCCTCTCAGTGTAGCTCTCAGAGGTCGTCATAACGTCTCTTACATCTCACCACTGCACATTCGAGCCTTCTGTAGATAGCTTCGGCGTAAATATGATGGTATTGTTCACGTGCCAGGATTAAAATGACAGTATATATAAAGCCTACTAACCGTGTTTGAGAATCCTGGTCCATCTGTTGTTCCGACCGATTTCCATCAGCATCTTACACCTTTAAAAGAATCAGAACCAGTTAATCTCCATCCCCAATGCTAATCCCAGCATCCACGCTTCGGTTTGACAGCACCGTGTTGAATTTTTTGAAATTTTGCTGAATTTGAGGGTTTCGAGAAGGAAAAAACTCATATCCAACAGCGAAACAGCAGAACACAGGAGGAATCCTCGAAACCGGTATGCTGTTTTCTGTCCATCTTATCGGGATCCGTTCACACTCGTGGCTCTCCCACGCGGAAGTCACACACACTCAGGCATATGGCAGGGCTTGAGTGACTATAAGCGTCGATGGAAGATGCGTTTCCTGCCACCTCGAAAAGCACGCCGCGCGACCGCTCCGCTCACGATAGAATCGTCGCCGCAGTGGCAAATCAGATTTGCAGTTGTTCACTTTATTTGACGTTAACTATCGAAAAAAAACTAAGTATCAAGAAAACCCTAGTTTGTTGTTCCGGAGGGGATTTCAACGTAAGCAGCGCGGTCGCGCAGCGTTCTTTTTGAAGCCGGAAAAAAACGCATCGCCATTGACGTTCACTGCAGCTGCCGCGTCGTCGCGGAAGAGTGCAAAGTAGCAGTGTTCTTTATTACGATTCGAGTTCCTTCTCAGTAAGTCATGATTATTTGTGTTCGTTTACCATATGTGACGTGCTGACAGTGTATTTCACTACTACTGGCGGTTTAACTAATCAAGAATTTCGACGGGTACTTTACCACTCCGGACCATGTTCCGCTCCGGCTTACCTATGACACATTATGCAGTTTACGCTGCGAACACAAAAACAGAAATGGACGCAGAACATCCCCAATCTGCTAGTTTTTTTTTTGAGCGGACTAATGAAAATGTGTCCTGATTCCAAACAAGAAGAAAAAACGCATTGATTTCTTATTCATTCACGTTCAGCAAAAAAAAAAACGTGCAAGATGTGAGCACTTTTCTCATCATTTTCCACCATTTCTAGCGCAACCTAAAACTAGCAGTAAGCGTCCCACAGAACGTTACAGAGAGTTACTCAGATTTTACAAATCAATAATGTAAAACTTCACAACTAATGTAATGCCTTCGTTATATCCGTAGAAATACAAACCAGCATCTTAAACACTTAAATGATTTGATAAATCAAAAATACAAACAGCATAACAACGTACAAACAACCCGACTACAGAGAAAGCTTTGGTTCATAGAATCACTAGAAAAATGAAGAACCGCAAGCATGAATACAGTGTTAAAGCACAGTATGCACATTTCCCAATGGAACACAGGGTTTTACAGAGATAAATTCGAAACAGATGAGGTAAAATAACATGCTTATATGCCTTAATACATATATTTACATTATTGAAAGAAAAATCTAAGCAACTGGTTATACCCGTAAAGCACATGAAGATGCAGATGTTCTGCTCAACTTGTAAGTGAATAGTTAAGAAGTAGTACATGCACTTTCACTGATGAATGCGTAAACATGTTCAAATACCTTGAGACGAGGATTTCGTTCCCTCTCCTTCCGATATGATATCAATGCCTTGTAGATACTACCTGAAAAAAGGTAGGATCAAGCTTATAGGCGGTTCTCATAGAAGGAAAACACAAGCAAGGAACGGCGCGAAAACGAGTGTGGCCCTCGGAGAGACTGGAGGAAAGGCAGAATGTAGACACAAATACTCAATCGTCGTCATTTTCGAAATATTAGGTTGCCAAATAACTTATCACTTGCGTTTCGCAAATTTTTGAGAGCAAGAAGTCGGAGGTCAAGGGGTATTGGATATGAATCTTTAGGTAGGCCCCTTCCCTGCAGATAAACCCGGCTGGTTGGATAGAATCAGGCTGTTGTGAAAAATGATGAATGTGCTTATAGTAAAACAGGAGCGCTTTTTAATGATTATAGATACTACCACCGGAGAGCCACAGGGAATACAAAGAATTTATAAAAAGCGCGAGAACCTATTAGACAACCTAATATACTACATCACAGCAAAGAGTGAAGATTGAATCTTAGAACGGCCATAAAATAAAGGATGCGAGAATACTCCTACATCTATTTATACTGCGAATATAATTCCGAATTCGCACTCAAAACCAATTTAAATGCTTGCTAATGCAATAAATGCTTCCTAATGCGAAAACAAAGAATGAACTCTCTCTCTATTATATAAAACCACGTCCGCAACGGTTTCAGGACACCACATAACAAAAATCTTCCATTGCCATAGAAGAATTGCCTCACCGACAGTTGCTTTCTTCTGGACTAGCTTCTCGTAATGCTCGTTCATTGAACGCTCGAACTGCTCGTTGGAAAAAGTGTAGTAGATCATATCTCTACCAACTTTGGCAGCAGCGATCATCTGTATCAGACCTAAAAAGGCAAAACAGTAATAAGATGGAATGCAATGAGAAATGCAAGAGAACTTGACAATTTTGGCTATTCGAACGAACTTTTCAGTTCCTTATCGCCTCCAAACACTCCACAACCCCAATTTCCAGTAGCTATTGGCCGCGCTGGTCTTTGCATAGATCTGAATCCGGTGAATGCCTGGAAAGCATTGATAGATTACAAATTTTGGTCTAAATTAGAAAAAAAAATGAAATCTTTTGGGCCTTAGACATAGGAAGCTTACCTTATTGAGTTCCCTGTCGATGTTTTCTGGCCTATACTGAACAGGTCTGGCAACAGGTTTAAAAAGCTTTGCATCCATAGCCACTACCTCACATATAACGCGGCTGCAATACAATTCATAGCCGAATAGGAACTAAAACTGTTGGTAAATAGTGAGTGATTACACATACCGAAAGCAGTCCCTCGGCTCAAAACCATAATTTTCGAGCCTCACCCACTCAAGAGTCTCACCTGAACAATTCACAACAAAATTCAGAAGAATCAAATGAAGCCAACATGGAAACAAAAGCTTTGTCTTTTTACAATCTCCGCAATCAATAATAGTGGCCAGGTTTTTCGAAAAAGAAGAAAAAACAAGTAAACTTACCGTATCCAGTGTAGTCACTATAGCGTTGAGCACCGACTATGTGAATTGCCTCAAACGGGCCCATTTTCTCACACAAAAGACACGACACTATCATTTCTGGGCAGATCAGAAATCGGATTTCCTCCTTAATGAACAAATTACTGGTGAGTTTAGTAGACGTCTCGCTACTGCAAATTACACCTGTACTGCTCCGAAATTGAGAACGCCGCCACCAATGTATTCATTAGCAAAATCGACTTGTAGGCAACCATATGAGTCCTCAATCGAACCATCGGAAGCCACCGCTACTAACGGTATCTGAAGTTGTGCGGAAGAAAAATGCTACTCAAACAAGAAAGAAAAGAACGTTGAAACATGGAATTACATATCTCCTCAGCTTACCGAGGTATCATCCTCCTCCCAATTTGGGAGACCCTCTTTTTCGACTACCTCGCGTCGAAATGAAACACATCCAGTTGGCATCCTCTTGAGCACAAGTGAAAAGTAGTTCAAAATGAATCGCAATTTAACGTGAGATAGAGGGTTCGAGCCATGGAAAATGCTAAATAAAAATATATTGGTCACAATAAATGCAGAATTCCTGAACACATTTCCAGAACTGCTTAGTTATGCGTATGTGGAGAAAAAACTGACGTAATATAACATACCCTGCAAAATTTATTCTGTTGTAGTTGTGTCGCTCTCGACGAAACGTACAATAGAAGGCGTGAGCAAGCAGACATGCACATTGCTCTTGGCTGAGTGTTACTGACCCCGGACGATTCGCGGTGAGTAGCGGGAGCGGCTAAATTCATAAATCAGATCAGCTGGAATGCGACAAGTCAAAAATAATGGAAGCATACCGCTGTAATAATAAACTTCGCGTTCACAGCTAGTTTGGCAATCCCAGCCATAATATCAAGAGCTTCACGCTCCTCTGCCACTGACAGACCGTCCATGAACCCTATTAGCCCGTCAAATGACTTAATCCACGGTGCACACTCCTTGAGTGTAACCTGCAACTCACTTCTTTATTCACTTTGATTCATTCGAAAGCATCAACAATTAGTACCAAAGCATCACTGAACTGGTGTCAAAAAATGCGGTGCAGATAAAGTTTTCAAAAAATTTGTGAAAGTTTGCGTACTACATCCTAGACTCATTTTATATTCAAACAAATGCTCAATTCCCCGAAAGAACTACTTTATGCGGCAAAAATGGTAGCCTCGACTCCCGAATGAGTAACGAAAGCGGAGACGAATTGGCAGAAAACTGTTTACTCATCCTCTCATATTGTCTACATGGTGAGTAATCTATGTAGGTATCAAAATTCAGCGCCTAAATGTGTTCGGAACAAGTATCAAAGTGAGGACGTCATATAGGAGACAGGTGTCGTAAGAGGGAGTGGCATGTCATCGTATAAGATACTGTATGCAGAAGGAGGGCAGGGCATGGGTAAAACTTTACGGCTTCAGAAGAGGAAAGGGGTTATTTTGATCGGCGTTTTTAAAATCATCATCATGCATCATGACCTTGGTATAAAATAAGAAGGAAGAAAAAGCAAAATCAAGGATGACGGGAGCCTCATTAAGAAAATGTACAAGAAGAACAAATCAATCAGCTCGTTCAACAACAATGCTTGAAAACTCACTATAACTGCTTCAATGCAATGGGCCCCATCGTGTACAAGAGCACGCAACGCTCTATCTATGATGACATATCTGGAAGCATAACATACCTTCACAATCTATCCCATTCATTTGCAACAAAAACTAGCTACTACACTACTAATTAACTAGAACCTCTGCTCAGAATCAACGCACTGGTGAAAGCCGTTGTTAATATTCGCTGTGGACCACGGGAGTCTTACAAAGCCAGGTGTACCAAAACTCAAGTCCATATCAGCACACGTCTTGGGAGACGGCTCTGGCGGTGAACCTAGACAAAAATTTTGTAAAATATACCATGAAATTTGATCGTTTAGCCATAAAAATTCAGGAGCTGGCCATAAAAATTCGGAAATCTAACCTTGAGAAATAGTCGCGACATTAAACGCACAGTAGTCCTTGTCACTATTCAGTTCACGCAGATTGGGTTCATTTTCTAAACGAATATGTTCCTGTGAGCACATGAGAAAGGGCAAAGACACAATGACTATCAATTTTGTTAATAGACCGAAACATAGCCAATTACCGTAATGATTAGCAGCCTTTGAAAGAATCGTTTCGAGACGCCTCGCGTTAGTTAGTTCCATCTTTCGCGGTGAATATAATAGCTCGACCAGAGGTTGTGATCTAAATGAGACACGCGTAACAGTCACGTATCATGCTGTAGTACAGTGATAACGTAAAGTGCGTTGTGATACGCAACGAAGCTACACAAACAACATCGCCAATAGTAGCTGACAGAAAGAAAATACGAATTGTGGTAGTAAAAAGAAAGTAACTTCCACAAACGTGCATCCATAGGAAGTCGGAAGACTTGGGATGAATTTCTCAGGACTGCCCACAAATGAACAGAGGTGTGAACGGGTAGCAGCAAAGGCCAGTCATGAGAGAGTAAGACACGACAAACAGGAGATGATAGCAGAGAGCTCCTCTATCTCGCTATGGTCCAGCCATCTGTGGATGCTTTACTTTTTGAGGAGTATAAATCGCTGCTGCCGCGGCGAAACTAACTTTGGTGCATACCAGTGGCGGACGCAGAAAGTGGGCGGGAGGGGGGGGGGCGTGGGGAAAAAAGTGGGGTCTCCACCGTTTTGGGCACCCAGACGGAAAATAAAGTTAATAAAAATATTAATTATAATAATAAATAATTGATAAAATTGTATTAGGAATAATAATAAAAATTAACAATTAAAAATAAACTAATACAAGATCTTTATTTGCATTGTAAAGTAATTTCGAAAATTTGGCGACCCATTCTCGAGGGGGGGGGGGGGGCGCTGCAGGTCAGATCAGTCTCGTTACGTCGCTGCGACCGAGAACACTATACCCTCGAATAGTATATGTAGTAATAGCCATTTACTCACCACTGCACGCAACAGCCTCTACGTCTCGTACCTGCCTTACTGCCACTATTTAAGATCAGCTAGTATGGAAGCTAATCACGCTAGGGCTCCCCATCCAACTGGTCGGACACATAGATGGAAAGTAAATTAAAACAGGAAAAATTAAAGATGAGTACTGGATAAATGATGAGCTGAATAAAAATTAACCTGTTCTAGCACTATAAAAATGCAGATGAATGCTGTGCTACACTGAAATTATCACATAAAGAACAATTTAAACTTGAGAACGACGGTACACCTCTCCATTTGTTAATGGAGCTACTACCCAATACCTACTATGTAAACTGAAATGTGTTAGTGGAAATGTGCAGGGAAGAACTCTCTCACTTCTCTGTAGATTACACTACATATAGAGTCAGCAAACCATTCTTGCATTACAGAATATCCCCATCTGACCTACCAAACTGCCGCAGGCCAGCTGGGCTGTGTAGTTGTTGCCGTGCATGTTGCAGGCATTGATGTTTCGCTTATGTTTTCCACCGTTTTCTGTGCGTGCTTGCTTTCATTCCAAAGTGCCCGCGCCACACCAATATCGGCAACGCCCGACGAGCACACAGTCCAGCTGCTCCACCGCGCTGCGTGCGTGGTGCGGCGAGGCAAACTAGACGAACGGTATTCTGTGATGCCAGAGTAATTGGCCAGCACTGTATAGTGAAGTGAGAGAATGAAATGAAAATAAAAGCCTCAAATAGAGTAGGAAGAAGTATCACAAACAGGTGAATCAGAGCAATGCGACAAGGAAAAAGAAACGAAAATGTGGGGAAAGAACAAAAGTTTGCAATTTAATAGCTACTCACTTAGACGGCGTCCTCTGCACCGTTTGCAGCACTACAATTTCGTCCTCATCAGACGACGAAGATGATGAGCACCTCCTGACGTCCTTTTTATCTCCACTGCTTCCTGCGCTGCCAGCAAATATGCTAGTCGACTGTGAAGAAGTCAACCCCTCAGCAACTATGATTACGTCCTGGCTTTCCATTGCGACATCACCAGAGTTACTTGTTCTGTTAAGCTCTTTTGTGGGTGTGGTGTCATCAGTAGCCTGTACTGCTGCAGGAGCAGAGACTATCATAGCTGAATCATCCAACTCTTCACTTCCTTCGCTATCCTCGTCTTCAACCGGCACTGCCGTAGAGGAGGCTTCAGTGAGATTCCTGCAAAATTTAGTGTTGGAATGACAGTCAAGAACTATCAAGAATAGGAAATAGTGCTAAAAAAAACGAACAGCCTGCGAACGCATCCTGTTGCAGGAGCTGATGTCGATTTTTGCACGCTCCTTTCGGTTGCAGCCCCAAAAATGCCCAAATCGAAGATGCTCGATTCACCGTTGGGTCTTCTTCGCCGAATCACAGGTGTCGTCGGAAAATCAAATTCCTCCTCGTCAGCAAAGCAAGGTAAGCTTGAAAATGATCTCTGGAACGATAACTTTCGTCTCGGTGTCGAATGGGCCGTCCTCGGTCGATACTCTGCGATCATCTCAATTTCAGTCGTTGAACGGTACTTCTGCAATGAGCGTGGCGTCGACGTCTTCGCACGCTTCTTTGGACGGTGTGCCGGCGTGTTGTGCAGTTCGAGTACCACTTCCAAGTCTTTCATCTGGGCTCCATTATTAGAGGTATTAGAAGCAGGATCAACCTCATCTACTACGCTGATGACCTCATCTACCACGATCGCATCTTCGTTTCCATTGGGAGTTTTCTCAACCTCGTTAGCAGGAGTTATCTGCTCGGAAGAATGAGATGACGGTGGTGTTTTGTGACTCTTTCGTTTCGGCGTAGGAACTTTTTGTGACGATTGCGTAGCAGATTTCTTAGCTGGCTTCGGAGCGAATTCCTGGAAGCGGATATGAAAAAGAATAACAATAATATGGGTTAAGAAGAAATTAACATTCTCTAAAAGGAGATAAAAGACCCGCCAATGCGTAGATCTATGAAATCAGGCTAATGATAATGCGCACGTGGCGAAACACCGGGTCAAGATCACCTATGTAAATTTACAGCTATCTTGAAAACCAACGTCATGTCTTCAAAACGATGATGACCTCAGGAAACTAGTACATGATACGTTTTTTACAGCACTAGCTTTTAGACAGGATCATTAGGTCTCTTTACACATATTGTAACAAGGGAAATGCACGAACTTAAGCTGCTACTTCAAGACGACACCTACATAGTTCATGCCCAAAATGATGTTCAACTATATGCTTGAAATTTACTAAGTGGTCAATAGAAGCTCAGGAAAAATAGTGCAAAACAGGCGCACACTGCAAGACTTGAGCCTGCGAGTTCGTTCACGACAAACGAGAAACTCACCTCTGCGCCATACCCAATTGTCACTGTTATCCTGTGCTCCTGCACTCTTACAGCTCTATCATATGCACTTAATAAAACCGCGCGTAACTCCTTACAGAGGTAAAACTCAGTAGGGATGAAAACAGATTTGAAACCAGCGTCGCGAGATGCACGAGGCAGTGTACACGAAGTCATAAGTCCGTAATATCCATGTTGTCCTCCACTTGCTCCACGTGGTATTCCGAGTTTCTGTAGATCATTTAGCAAATTTAAAGTATAGGTCGTAACATCATGTTGGAGAGGCTCTCTACCTATATAGGTCACCTTATGGATTAGCAGATTTTCTTCGTGCATCACCCTTGTAAGTACCTTAAGCAACGAAAGATAGTAGTGCAAGGAACTGGCCCGATTCTGCTTAAATCGGGTATCAGATATACGAAGCCTTCGTTAAGATTTCTCTATAACGATGAAGCTAGAACGACGAAAAGAATCCCGGAGAAAAATGAAGCTGAACGTGGAATTATGTATTGTTAGTAAATAAAACTAATTGAATCCAACTTGTCCCATCACTGATGAATTCGAAGTGAAATCCATTTCATTCCCAGAGTTCTCTCTTACCAATAGTCTACCTCCACACTAGCTGATTCTCCATCAGCATTAAAGTATCTCGAGAGGTTGAATTTGTGCAGCGCACATCATCCCAGCAATTTTCCATAGGTCATTCCATTATCAAATGTTTTACATGTGTTTTACATGATGTATGACAGCACAATAGGCAAAAAAAAACCGAGGTTACGCACTGGTTTGTCATGCAATGACGTCTGAGATGGAAACGAAACTATAACAGATTTCTGCAACGCAAACCAAAAGTTTGATAAAAGTATCCTCTAATAACCACCAATGTATAACCTTAATCATGTATGAGTAACAACTACGAACCTTGGCGAAATAATGATTTATGGATCTTCTCTTCGCCCTTTTGATAGAATTCTTCAACCTTTCCTGCTGTACATCAGCTGTGCTCTCGTCACCACTTGGAATCTGAAAACATCTTTCTTTGATCCCTCTTCAAAGCAACTAGTTCTTGAAATGGGTGGTAGAATGCAAACCTCTGTGACTACCGGCTTGGTTTTTCCCACTCGTGGAGTATCCTGCGGATCTATTGCAATTTCTGCAAGACATAGCACATGGAAAGGAATATGGAAATTATGTCACTGATCTACAACTCACTTTTCTTAACAACAGTGACTTTCTTTTTAGAAGGAGGAGTTTTCGCAACCGGTTTCCATCGCTCTCCATTTGTTGAAGAACTAAGAAACGACTCCAGCGACGTTTGCTTCGATGTCTTCTGGAATGACCGGCAAATCTTATCGAAAGCAAAAACGAATGAGTAGAAGAAAATGTGTTGCAACCTTAAAAGTACCTTTAAAAATACTCTTTGGAAGATATATCTTACCCTTCTCCTAGATTTCTTTCCATCATCTTCCGGTGACTCTTCGATCTCCACGTTAGCATCGGCGCTCGTGGCACCCTTCCTTTTCTTTACAATTCGTGGCATAGTAACGCCATTGAGTACTACTTCCAAAGCAAGTGGGGGTATAATGGAGTCTGTGTGGTCCTCCACATCACTCATGCTGAAAAGGGATTCGATTGGACAGTAAATTAATGAAAAAAGCAAAGCAGAATAAATAAGACAATAAGAAGAAGGTTCAGATAAGTCAAGATCTGAAAAAGAAGGAAATCTTATTCCAGACAAAGAACAGTCCAATTATATACTGCACCAAGAATAATAACAATGTTCTCCCATATACACAATGAACGCAATAAACCTAAGTGCTCTCAATGCCAACAATAAAAAAAAATAATAATTCGGCACGAGCGCAAGTATAAGCGGTTATTCAATTATTGTAATTGTGTTGAAAATATGTATGAAATTTAAAAAAAAGAAGGAAAAAATGCCTGCTTGATGAACAGAAATGTGCCTTACCTCCTACGAACGAATCCACGTTAGAAATGAGCACATTACTGACATTAACTGTACGATATTGAATACAAGAAATCTTAGTGAGTATAAATCGTTCAATAATAACCTCAACGAGGTCCTTGAAAAAGTTTTGACGTGAAATATTTGAATCGAAAGTTTGGACCGCAGACACACGCGTCGCACTGCATTGCACGCCTATTTCCTTCCCTGCTAGAAAGATGGGTAAAGGGCAATTTATACTGGATGCGTGCGACTGACGCGCGTGCGTCTATATGACGAAGAATAGGACCCAGTCGCATCGCAGTCGCAGCTCAGACGCACGCATTTACGGCCTCGCGGCGGCCGCGTGTTCTTTTCATTGAAGATGTACATGCCGCGTTGACCGGTCTTCATAGAAAATCCCTTACAAATGGATGCGTGCGACTGATGCGCGACTGACGCACGCAGCTAGTATAAATTGCCCATAAGTCTCTGTGGTGTTTCCTCGGTTTTCGTTCAGTTTCAGTGGAAAAAAGTCGCAATTTAGTCATGGCTTCTAATTATGAAAGGCTCTGAAGCACTAGTTTCAAGAGGTAACGCTTCCGTTCAACGAAATCCTACTGAATTGGGTTCGGGTGAGATGCTTATCTCACTAGAGACTATTTCTACATATTTAATTCGGCTCCTTGACAGAAAGGCAAGGCTGGCGACGTCCATCGCTGGACCCACCTACTCACAAATGCTGCGGATCTCTAAACAGTGTGCTGGGCAAGAGTTTGTTGGAATAGATACAGTGCGTTCCCTGAAACGTACACTGCCATCCTCGCCCCGATCGAACAAAGCGGCGCGTGTGTGTTCAATCAGGGCGCGAACGGATCATTCAGAACGCGAGGAGAGGCTGATCGGCTGTTGCAGCTTCACGTCCCGATTGAACGCACACGCGCCGCTTTGTTCAATCGGGGCGAGGATTGCAGTGTACGTTTCAGGGAACAGACTGTAGCTGGTTCGGCTGAACAACTTTCCTTTCCGTTCCCTTTCACTACTGCATTATTCTGTCAGTGTTCTATTCTTGTCTTTGTCGCATTGTCGGCATTCCGACTAAGTACCAGACTAAACTTGAGCGTGCTAAAATCTAAGGTCTGTGCTGAAAATCTTCGAACAAATTAGCAGATGCCGGTTGGAATGCACCATGTTGAGTGCACAAAATGAAAAGTTCAGTCCGGTGGGCAGGCGGTGCCACCGTGATTTCCAGCATAATGGGTCCAAACCGACCTCCCTGAACTCAAAGTCGACACACACTGACAGGTGGTTCGATGTTCGATAGAACCTGTTCACGTAGCTGAATGTCTTCAATGTAGTTGTGCATGAATTACATTTTATTTCACCCCTGGAAGTTACGGTAAGCCCATATGCTAACCATACTGAACTTTCCACTTTGTGTTGAGTGCCTACAATGCGACGACAAGGGTATAACACTGGTAGAATAATAGAGCACTAATATGGGAGGGAAACTTGTTCAACTGGACCTGCAATCTATTCCAAACTCTTTCCCAACACACTGTTCGAAAAACCGCAGCGTTCGTGAGTAGGTGGTTCCAACGATGAACGCTGCCAGCCTTCGCATTTACCAAGGAGCCGAATTAAATATGTAGAAATAGTCCCTACTTGCTCATCTCCGATGCATCATTGGAAGGATGGGTAATTCTATACCCATGGTTAACAACTAGTTATAGAAAACGTCAAATTTGTCGATGGATGCCAAGCACAGAGTAAATTTGAGTACGTTACTACGTACACCATGGCCAATTTTAATGATCCATCCGGACTCTGTCATTTTCTTGTGATACTGTGAGTGTTTGATGGATAAAACAAGTGATTTACACAGAAAACGTCAATGTGATTGCACATACACTATCCCCAGTACGAGAGGTACAATCACAACTGACGTACAGTCCTGTAGATCAGGAGGGAAGGATCTCCGTGACGCTCAGAATCCTCCACGTCGTCATGTCCAACAAGCAGATCATGGGTCGACATGTTGGAGATGACTGAAGACAACGTTCGACAGTGATACGCAGTTATGCCTAACATGTTAATCAATGATCTTCTTGTTGGAGATAACGACGTGGAGGATTCTAAGCGTCGCGGAGATCCTTCCCTCCTGATCTACAGGACTGTACTCTTGTAAAGTCATCTTAACAAGTGCCACACAAAGAGGAATGTGTCGCCCCAAGTGTCGTATGGTGGTAGTCTTGGTGCTTTCCAGATCGCAATGCACTTCAGTTCGTACAGCTGAAGTAAGTAAACAAATGCCAAGGAGAGTGCGATTAAACGCCCAGAAACAGCATCCCCGATTCCGTGGATTTCTCGTGTATTTGCGTATTTCACCATCACACTTGGGTTCTAGGTCCTTCAGAACCCCGAAATCCGGCAAAACCTTAAATATCTGACAATTTGAGCGGGTGCTTCCTTTAATGGTTGATAAAAACAAGCAGTACAGAAATGAAATGACAGTTCATACAAAATACTGGGTTACATGAATGACTACAATGAAAATATCACATATTTGCACTACACATATGCACATAATAAAAATGTATCACGACAAAGGGGTAATCTTCAAAATGATATAGTTTACAAAAGAAACCTGAAGGATAACAGAAGATCTTGGTTTGAAAAGTTGTGAGAAACAATCGAGAAAGGAACCATTGAGAACTAGGACAATATTTAAGTTCGCAACTACGCAACAGATATATGAGAACTAATGGGTTTTTGGGTATCTTTTGAATGTGATTAGCGATCGCCTACGCTTGTGCAGGCACTTCTGATGCATCCTGTCAATGTATCTCGACGCATAGAATCATAAACGTGTTCGTAGACAGAGAGCCGTCGATTATGTTCTCTTTCCTTTCCATATGATAGTAGCGCCTTGTAGACAGCTCCTAAATGGACAGAATGACTTATCCCGATCCCAAACAGCAGGTTTCCTGTGGCAGATACTCAGCTAGAGAGCTTAACTTCTTGCGTCGCCGCCACTCAGGCAACACCGATATTGATTTAATACGTATCGTATCGTGCAACAGCGATACCAGTGGTTCCCCGCCTCAATTGGATAAGTCGATAGGTATCGAATCAACGACGCAGGGTGCTGTTCTCTAAGCGGAGTGTTGTGGTAGCCCTGTGGACGCCTGGCTCAATATCAGAGTCCTGCGATGAAATCTACAGCTGCAGCATAGATTTGTTCTAATTGCTGCATAGAAGGCATAACAGATAGGAGCCAATGATCGCAATAGAATGAGCAGTGAATCAAGGGCATTCCATACTTTGAGCGTGCGTCAGTAGCGCGTCAGACGCAGGCATCAATTTTGGAAGGATTTTCCATAAAGAACGGTCAACGGGGCATGCATACGCTGAATGAAAATGCAGCATGGTCGTCGCAAGGCCTCAAATGCGTGAGTAACACCTGCATCTAGGCTGCGACTGTCTACCTTTCACCACATACAGTCCCTCTCTCAAAAAACCTTGCCTCACACTGCCTGCCCACCTGCTGAGTCGCGCCGCATCACCTATGTATTATCATATCTTGTGCTACATTGGTCAGCTGACGGGCGGTGAAGCGAGGGGCAACGATTTTTGAAACAGACCCTAGACATACACGCGTCGAATGCATACATGTAGGGTAAATTGCCTTTTGTTGGATCGAATCTCCTCTGTGCTATTTCAAGTTTGGACACGGACGGAAACCCAGCATTCCCTGCATGAAAACTGTGCCAGAACAACGAAAAAAAAAGAACTCAAAGAGGTTTTACGTAAGCATGATTCCCTGATGGAGGAAAGATGCCCGTAGAGCTTAATATTATCAGACCTAATCATGATTACATTCGAGCAACCTTAGAAACCAAAACAGGAGATGCTGCAGTTCTAGCACTGTTGATGAACTTCTTGTAAACAAAAGAAAGGCTGAATTCCTCACCGACAGTTGCACCCATTTCAACCAACTTCTCATACTGTTCAGTCATAGATCTTTCAAATTCTCTGTCATTGAAAGTGCAATACATCACAGCTCTTCCAGCCTTAGCAGCTGCAAGCATCTGGATAAGACCTAAAACACGCAGAATATTGGTCAAAACCTAGAAATGGAGAACACTGTCCTTTGTGTCAACTGCAATTTCACCAACTTTTCAACTCTTTATTTCCTCTGAACGCTCCGCACCCCCAATTGCCAGTAGCAACAGGACGTGGTTCCTTCAGTTTCGACATGAAACCAGCATATGCCTAAACAGCACTATTATGGTATAAAAATTCAAGATGTTGTAAAAAGTTTATTTATTTGCTGCATCACGAAGGCACTTTCATGAACCACTCAAGTCATAATGGTAGGTCATAGCGCTCCAATGAAAATCGGGGCGCAGATTAGCGTAACACGATAAGATTACGACCTGGGTTATTGTAGGCTCAAATAGTATTCTCGATAAACTCTTCTTCTTAACTATTCCTAATAGAAATTGTTGTTTCATGACTTAAAGGAAACTCATTCAGGTTGATAAAAGGTTCAAAACAACACTTTACCTTGTTGAGCTCTCTGTCAATGTTTTCTCGTGTATATTGAACTTTTTCTTGCATCACGTCGAAGGGTAGAGCATCAATAGCAGCTAGATCGCACACCACCCTACTGTAATGTAAATGGCTATTTCAATTGCTAACAATAATAACTCAAGAAAAAAAAAAGAAAAGCACTAAGTTTAGGAACAGTCAATGAATGCGCTAAAGGAATCTCCTACCCGAACTCATCCCTCGGCTCTGATCCGTAATCTTTATATGGTATCCATTTGAAAGTTTCACCTAAATGTGCACGATCAATATAAAACGGAGAATACAAAAGTTTTACGGTTTCAGCTACCGAAAGCATATGCGGTTGATTTTTTGACAAAAAAAAAATCAGTTCACGTAAAGCTTCAGATGATAACACTTACGATATCCAGTGTAGCTGTTGTAGCGTTGAGCACCGATGATTCGAATCGCCTCAAGGGGCTCCATTTTCTCGCACAAAAGACTAGATACGATCATCTCCGGACAGATCAAGAACCTGACTTCTTCCTTAAAACGTGACCGCATACTTTTTGAAGCCATAGTGCAAACAATATGACTATGTGTTACCTGATCTATAGGAGAAGAGAGCACAAGACCTCCTATGTATTCGTCAGCGAAATCAACTTGAAGACATCCCGGTGCGTCTTCAATCGCAACAGAAGAAGTTACCCCAACCAAGGGTATCTGAAATAGGGACGATATTCTTTCGATGTTCAACGTAAAAGGAAAGCCAAGGATTTACGCACAGGGGTTTTGCTGTTCTTCCAGTTGGGAATGTCGTTGTGAGAGAGCACATTGCGGCAGAACGAAACACATCCAGTTGGCATCTCTTTCAGCACCAGTGAGAAATAGTTCAAAAAACATTGCAGCCTCACGCTAGACAGAAAACTACCTTTGTAGTAGATCCTGAAAAATAAAGTTTTTCATGAGCCCAGTTAATGCGGGAGCTGAGCCGATTACCTCGAAAAATTTATCATGTTGAAAGTTTTATCTTCATGTGGAAAGGTGCAGAAGAAACCATGGGCAAGGAGACATGCGCACTGCTCCTGGCTGAGAGTCACAGATCCTGGATGATTAGCGAGGAGGAGAGGTATTGGCTAAATTCTGATGATGATAAACTTGAGATGCTGTGGTCTCAAAGTGATAAACAGATTTCATTTATCAACAATTCCTAAAGATCGATGCACTCAAATGACCTCCAAAATCAACACCTATCGCCCATTCTCAAAGAAAGCATCCCATGTTTAGAACACAAACTCCTAGTTATAGCAGTAATTATAGCGCCATCCATACAAATTTCGCGCTATACAAGGAGCGTTCATTGTTATTGGCCTCTTTTATTAAAGTTGTACCCAAAGAAGACAAAAGGTTCACAAGCTATAACAAAACGAGAAGTATTGCTCGGCCTTCATTTAAAAAGAATTAAACCCTAAAAAGAGGATCCTACTATATTAAAAGATTTGGTCGCTAATCCCCGAAAACACTTCCGTTACTGCGCGTCGACTCTCAGAGCATTGTCGATACGCAGTGTTGTGATGAGTACTTTAAAAAAGGGGCCCCTGGCCTAAATTTCCACATTGTCCGCTTTTTTCGTCCTAGATCTTTATCTTCCTTGTTATAGGGTGACACCTCCCTAAGGGCCGGCGTAGGTTTTAGGCTACTTTGCACCTGGGATTATCGATTAGTTTATCGATTATATCGATTTTATTGGTTTTTCGCTATTTTTGCCCCAGGCGCGGCGAAGACATGTCTACTGGGGTATGTCAGTACGCTGAACACGAATATGACAACCGTTTCATACGGCACTATCGATTTATCGATTTTATTGATTCTTCGCTTATTTTGCCCCAGTGACGGTGAAGACATGGCTACTGGGGTATGTCAATACGCTGAACACAAATATGACAACCGCTTCGTACGGCACTATCGATTTATCGATTTTATTGATTCCTCGCTTATTTTGCCCCAGTGACGGTGAAGACATGGCTACTGGGGTATGTCAATACGCTGAACACGAATATGACAACCGCTTCGTACGGCACTATCAATTTATCGATTTTATTGATTCCTCGCTTATTTTGCCCCAGTGACGGTGAAGACATGGCTACTGGGGTATGTCAATACGCTGAACACGAATATGGCAACCGTTTCGTACGGCACTATCGATTTATCGATTTTATTGATTTTCGCTTATTTTGCCCCAGTGACGGTGAAGACATGGCTACTGGGGTATGTCAATACGCTGAACACGAATATGGCAACCGTTTCGTACGGCACTATCGATTTATCGATTTTATTGATTTTCGCTATTTTTGCCCCAGTGACGGTGAAGACATGGCTACTGGGGTATGTCAATACGCTGAACACGAATATGGCAACCGTTTCGTACGGCACTATCGATTTATCGATTTTATTGATTTTCGCTATTTTTGCCCCAGGCGTGGCGAAGACATGTCTACTGGGGTACGTCAGTACGCTGAACACGAATAGGACAACCGTTTCGTACGGCACCATCGATTTATCGATTTTATTGATTTTTCGCTAATTTTGTCCCGGGCGCTGCGAAGACATGTCTACTGGGGTATGTCAATACGCTGAACACGAATATGACAACCGTTCTGTATAGCACTATTGATTTATCGATTTTACTGATTTTTCGCTATTTTTGCCAGGCCCCGAGCAAAGCCGGGTACACAGTCTAGTAATAAAAATTCAGAAAATAATGGTGAAATTGAACAACTGGATTGAAAGAATCAAAGAGATATAAGATTTTTTTAATCCAGCAAGCCTCAGGGGTGAGGGGCTCCCTGCAAATCCGATTTGGAGCCCAATAATCCTAATAATGTCGATTATTGTTACAACAAAATCCTAGCACATGGTTTTGTTTCCTGACATGGTTTTGAAACGAAGTGGTAGCGCTGTTCCCATCGGTTGGGGTTTTTTCTTGATTTTGACTGGGCCAGTGGTAAACATGTGCCGGTCTCAGGTAAAGAGGCACACTGGTCCACTGGTCGGAATTTTCCCGCCAGTGGTAAACAGGTGCTGGTCTCTGGTGAAGGGGCAGATGGATCCGTTGGTCAGAATTTTCTCGTCAGTGGTAAACAGGTGCTGGTCTCTGGTAAACGGACACATGGGTCTGTTGGTCAGAATTTTCCCGCCAGTGGTAAACAGGTGCTGGACTCTGGTAAAGGGTCACACGGGTCCGTTGGTCAGCACTTTCCCTTGGCTTCGACTGGGCCAATGGCAGGGCGCAGCACCAGGTGGTCATTGACCACTAGGACTTAGTAGCGTCCTGCAGATTCAGGGGGCTTAGCACCAGTGTCCGGGGCGTAGCCAACCGCTAACCGTCTAATGATGTTAGAGACAAGCAGATTTCAAAGAGGCACTTCTGGAGGATCATCAAACTCGTGGCCGAAGATCACCGTTGTTGAACCATTTACTCCATCCCTACCCTGCACTCTGGTGCGCTCCAGTGATAATCAGGTGTTGCTCAACCTGTAGGAGACGTATCATGTTGCAATTTTGAGTGTAGATGCGCACTGTACCAACGAGTATACCCCTAAAGTGGCACCGTTCGTTTTTGAGAAACCGTCTTCGTTTTTGAGAAAAACCGTCATTAATGGTCAAAAAGTGGTTTTTGACCATTTTTTGACCATTAATGACGGTTTTTTTCAAAAACAAGACGGTTTCTCAAAAACGAAAGATGCCACTTTGGGGGAGAGTTGATATCACCTAGACACATTTCTTGGAGTTGACAGCGTATCGGAACACTTCCTCAAACGAGAGTAATTTCCTGGGAAAGTTCTGGGTTTGAGAGAAAAAAACACGCTGCAATGACAATGTCTTGTATCTGACAGGTCCTATAACAAGTTTCAACGAGTTCTATCGGCATCAAACAGTTCCGTACTCAGATCGGTTTTTCGAGGATTTTAGCTTGAATTTGAGATGCTTTAGGCTGTCTTCGCTAAATGGTACGCATTTCTTGCTGAAACATCATTCGTCGTCTCACTAACGCTTATTTAATTCACTTTTTTAGTGCTATCTGCTTTTCCTGAAGGAACCCTAGTGTGTAGGTACTCAGTAGCCCATTTCGGAATCCGGCTGGACTTAGTACTCCCCAACCGACACTGACCACCTAGTGCTGCGCCCTGGCCAATGGTAAACAGGTCAGGATTTTCCCTTCAGGACTGGGCCAATGGTAAAGAGGCGCCGGTCTCAAAAGGGGCACACGGGTCTTTGGTCAGCACTTCCCTTGGGTTCGACTGGGCCAATGGTAAAAAGGCGCCGGTCTCAGGTAAAGGGGCACACGGGTCCACTGGTCCGGATTTTCCCGCCAGTGGTAAACAGGCGCCGGTCTCAGGTAAAGGGGCACAAAGGTCCGTGGTCAGAATTTTCCCGCCAGTGGTAAACAGGTGTTGGTCTCTGGTGAAGGGGCAGATGGATCCGTTGGTCAGAATTTTCCCGAGAGTGGTAAACAGGTGCTGGACTCTGGTAAAGGGGCACATGGGTCCGTTGGTCAGGACTTTCCCTTGGGTTCCACTGGGCCAGTGATAAACAGGTGCTGGTCTCAGGTAAAGGGGCACACGGGTCGTTGCTCAGCTCTTTCCCTTGGGTTCGACTGGGCCAATGGTAAACAGGCGCCGGTCTCAGGTGAAGGGGCACACGGGTCCGTTGGTCAGGACTTTCCCTTGGGTTCCACTGGGCCAGTGGTGAACAGTTGCTGGTCTCAGGTAAAGGGGCACACGGGTCCGTTGGTCAGGATTTTCCCTTGACTGCGACGCTGTCAGCAGCAAAGTTGCGCCGGTCTCAGGTAAAGGGGCACACTTGTCCACTGCGCGGTATTTTCCCTTGGGTTTGACTGGGCTAGTGGTAAAGTAGCGCTGGTTTTAGGTAAAGGGGCGCACTGGTCCATTGGTCGGAACTTTTCCTTGAGTTCAACTGGGCCAGTAGTGAATTGGCGAGTTCTGTTGGCCGGGATTTTCCCGTGAGTCCGGCTGGCTGGCTCAGTGATAAAGCGGCGTTGGCTTCAGGCAAAAGGCAACACGTGTTCATTGGTCGTCAACAGAAAGAAGGTCGTGGTCTTCAAAAATTTCAATCAGTCAATTTTGGCATTTTGTGACTTCTCGACAAGCTGTTTGCCACTGTTTAATTTGAGTTTCTCAAAATCTAAGGATTAGTTCTATTCAGACAGGTGTTGAGACTGAATGAAGTGCTTAATTAGGTTTGTTTGCAGACACTCTACTCGAACTCTAATACCAACACTGATAGAATGCGTTGAAACTTTGAGCCAAGAAACTCACGGGGTTACTATCTCGCGCAAAAGCCTAGACAATAACTTGCGCACCCACCTAATGTGTCTCATCAACCCCGTGGACCACCTCCCTTACCAGAAACTCAAACAAAAGCCTGGACAATAAATTGCGCACCCACCTCATGTATCCCGCCAACCCCGTGGACCACCTCCCTTTCCAGAAGCTTAGGCAAAAACCTGGACAGTAACTTGCGCACCCACCCAATGTTTCTCGCCAACCCCGTGGACCACCTCCACTACTAGAAACTCAGGCAAAAGTCTACAAAATAAGTTGCGCACTCACCTCATGTATCCCGCCAACCCCGTGGTCCACCTCCCTTTCCAGAAACTCAGGCAAAAGCCTAGACAATAATTTACGCACCCACCCGATGTATCCCGCCAACCCCGTAGATTAGCTCCCTTTCCAGAAGCTTAGGCAAAAACCTGGACAGTAACTTGCGCACCCACCCAATGTTTCTCCCATGTACCACCTCCACTACTAGAAACTCAGGCAAAAGTCTAGAAAATAACTTGCGCACCCACCTCATGTATCCCCCCAACCCGTGGATTACATTCCGTTCCAGAAGCTCAGGCAAAAGCCTAAACAATAATTTACGCACCCATCCCATGTATTCCGCCAACACCGTGGATCACCTTCCCAAGTATCCCACCAATCTCATGAAGCATCTTCGTTTCCTGAGCTTAAGCGAAAAATAACCAATAACTTATGCTCCTACTCATTTATCCCATTAACCCTGTTGATCATCTCCCTTCCCTAGGCCACGTGGATTTGAGTATTGATCACTTTCTAAATCATCACTCAGAACTTTTTTGGTTTAGTATAAATGAGCCACGTCGTGTCGGTGAATATCGGTGAGTAATGACGAAGAAGATTGGTGGAAATAGGCGGTCGTGATGCTTTTTCTCTTTTCACAATAATTTGTTTTCAGTTTTTGTTCAAAACTTTGGGAAAGTATGAAGTTTTTAGAATAAGTTTGGTTTGAACTAGAAGGATGGGATGGTCACATACAGTGGTAATGCTGAGGGCGTGTTTGTATGATTGGCTTACTGAGTTATTGACCGAGTGGTTTGTACAATACAAAAGCAGTTGTGTTCTTTATTTCACGCAGTCATTGGTATGCTCGCTGCTCGCAAACGACAGAGATAGAAACAACAAAACAAATTGATTCACGGATTCTGTGAGTTATCTTCTCTCATTCGCTACGCTATGTGCTCTTTTTCGACTGAATAATGTTATATGTAAATATACATATACAGTTGTGAGATAGTGTAGCTCGAGTTGAGGGTGTGAATCTCACACAACCTGTTGGCGTGCACGAAAAACCACACCGGGTCAATACTGTCACACTACGGAAAGTATTAGCACAATAACGTGGCTTACGGGGCCACTAGTCAAGCAAAAAAGGAACGATACCGCAGTGATGACGTTCTTTGCGTTAGCAGCTAGTTTTGCGATTCCTGCCATAGTATTTAGCGCTTCGCGCTTTTCTGACGTGGACAGACTGTCCATGAACCGTCGCAGAGACCCAAATGACTCCAGCCATGGAGCACAAGCTTGCATTGTTTTCTAGAAATAATTTTGGGAAATATACACACGGTGTTTGGCTCTAAATGAGTAAATAACCGAGATGCAAACCAAATATCTCCAGGTCAAGTCAAAACTTTTCTAACAAAACACTTGCAAAACAGTGGCAAAATTGAGAGAAAGCATACTCACTATAACATCTTTGACGCTATCCGCTCCCTTGCCAGCAAGATCTTCTAGCGCTTTTTGTATGTTTGCGTACCTGCAAGCACTCGCAATAGTACAGAAACTTTTACACTACTTCTACTTCATGTCTAGGATAAATGATGATGACCGAAAAAAAAACCAATCCCTTCCCGTCTCAGTCGACAAGAATACGATCCACCCCCTTCCGAATGCTAATTCCTACCCCCACCTCCTTCCTAATGCAAGTTCCTATCTGTGCCTTCTTCTAATGCGAATTACCCCTACCCCCTCCCTGCCATAACGACCACCCTTACCAGCCCTCTGATCCGGCAAATTTATCACTAATACTGAGCCTAACACTAGTTCAATTACAAACTTACACCAGAGCACTATTTCACATTTGCGGCCTAAAATTTTCAATAAAAAAGTGGTGCTGAAAATTAAAACAAGCAAGATATACAGTACACAGCAAGAGGTGCTGAACACAGTGTCGACTCCATTCTGTACTGTAGCTCCATTTTTGTGGAGTTATGGAAGGAACACTGTAGAAGCGACACCGTACAGAACCCTCTCAAAGTTTGCAGAAGGAGTAATTTCACATGCTGATCCCGATTATCAACATGACTTTGCGTGGTGGTTCCATTTTCCTGCCGAAATCGACAACTTATCCCAGATCCCACGCTAGACCCCTCCAAAAACGAAGACACTGCGAAAATTGAATTGGATGTCCATGTTCAGCACCTCAAATATCCCCCCTCCTCCCGCAAAGCTTCAGCGAAATTTTTCTTGGGATTTGGGAACTTGGATATTGAAAAATGCCAGCCACCATTATACGGGCAAATCTGTCCCCTTCCGAGTACACAGAGCAATATATAAGATTCGACTCACAATTCACAGCCGTTAGCTATGTTCGCCGTAGACCATGGAAGTTTTGCAAAGCCCGGAACACCAAAATTCAAATCCGTACTCGCGCATGTCTCAGGAGATGGCTTCGGAGGAAAATCTGAACGATATGGAAATCTCAGTTTCAGTTGATGGTGAAAATTACGAAAATGAGTGACGAATCTTACCTTTGTTCAGTGTGGACACCTGAAAACCACAATAATCTCTGCTGCTGTCGAGCTTGTGCAGATTTAATTCCAGTTCTAAACAGGACTAGAATGAATGTGCCAATAACTAAGAATGGAATTTATGTAAAAAAGCCTAAATCCGCCGTAAAAACTCAGTGACCTACCATGGCAATCATTCGCCTGTGACAGAATTCTATCGAGACGTTCTGCATTAGTTAATGCCATTTTAGGAGAAATTCAGTCGATTCTGCGACGGAGACTGGAGTATTTGTCCCGGTCGTTCTGCACTTTCAGCACACATGTGCAACATTTCACAACTATGAGTCACGTTTGATAACCTGAGTCACGCCCACACTGCTGGAATTAAAAAAGTTTCATTACTGACATAATCAATCAACAAATTTGGCAACTAGTTAGAGAGTAGAAAGGGATGAATAAAAGTCACGGAGAAAAAATGCTCACTATAGATGAGATAATCCAAGAAATACTTTGAGAATTTCTTTTTCTTTTCGGTCAGCGGCAAATGGTGCATTTTTGTGTGCGTTTGCCGCAACAGCGGCCCCATTCGCATTGGGTCATTATGACGGTCGCCGTCGGTCCGACATCTGATTTCCACTCAGTCCGGAGGCTTCGGTGAGTTTTACCGCTGGCTTCCCGTAATTATTGTTCGAAGAACCTAGATGGAAAATTATAAGAGGAGAAACGAAAAGGAACACAACGAAAACGCCAGATTGATCGACGGTCAGCAGTTGAGGCAACCGCGCTGCATGCGCCAACGCTAAGCTAAGAACTCCAGTACCGGGACCCGGTAATGGGGCTCCCGATGGCTCTTAGCATGCTATTTGGTGGGTGCGATGCGAATAAAAAGTAAGCATAGTAACCATAAGCTGTGACATAACAAAACACATGTCATGGATTACAGCTAATCACCGAAACCCACTTCAAATGTGCTAAAAATCGGGCCTCTATGTTCAATTATGGTCCATCAATTCTAAGGAGGGGATCAGCTTTCTGCCTGATCGTATGAGCACTGCATTGGAATATGGAGGTTTTCACATAGTTAACATAGTTAGTTAGTTAGAAGAATTTTCTTCAGTGCGTATTACTGCTAGTGAACTTTTTGCACTAATTAGACGCTTAACAGTTGTAGGAGCCTCACTCAACCTTCCATAATTATTAAAGTTTCCACTAAACTGCCTTAAAGGCAGCAGGAGCTGAAATCCTCGACTCCGAGCTGAGCTGTGGGTGATGAAGTACAGACTCAGCACATCATAAATGTGAAACGAACACAGACAATTATGGCTTAGCTGCAGAGAAAATGGAACATTCGTCGCGAACACGCCTGGCCGTGTTCGCGCGCGGACGAGTTTTCCCCAGCGCGAAAGCCATTGCGACGCATGGTTTTGGCCGAGTCCCGCTATGAAACCCTGTGAATTGAATGCATTTCGTTTTCCCTTTGCGCCAAACCACGCACCGCAATGGCTTTTTTGCGCCGGGGAAAACTCGTCCGCGCGCGAACACGGCCAGGCGTGTTCGCGACGAATGTTCCATTTTCTCTGCAGCTAAGCCATAATTGTCTGTGTTCGTTTCACATTTATGATGTGCTGAGTCTGTACTTCATCACCCACAGCTCAGCTCGGAGTCGAGGATTTCAGCTCCTGCTGCCTTTAAGGACTGTAATCACGTGCATATTACGTTGGACGTCAGTGGCGTTGGCACTCGCATAAAACGTCTCGTAGCCGCGCCGCGCGCGCCATAACCGATGTTTTCTGCTGCTGTTCTGCTATTTCTAGCAGCTTTCCTATCCGATTTCAGCGATTTTCGACCGAATTGGGAAGAAAAGCGCTTAGGAATAGCATTCCGGCGGCAGGCGACATCGACCCTGGTGCGCGCGGGGCGGTTTGCCATATTAACGTTGGACGTTTCGGGAAATCCCAGAAGAAACGGTTTCACCAACCCGTGAGCAAGAATACCGAAAAACCAATACATATCCTTGCCCGCTCCCTAGAGAAAATGAAAGAAAATCAATAAATTTGATGAATCGATAGTGTCATACAAAATGGTTGACATATTCGTGTTCGGCATAATGGCATACCCCAGTGGCCATGTCTTCACAGATCCCGGGGCAAAAATAGCGAAAAATCGATAAAATCGATCGATATCATCTGGCGAAAAGTAGCCTAAAACCTCCGCCGGCCCTTTACGGGTACGTATGCAAAGTTTGGTCCCGATTGGTTAACCCTCCGCGATTTCTATAGGTAACATACAAACGTACAAACCAGGGCTGTGCGTTAGAAAAATTCCAGATTTCGTTAATCCGTTAATTCGTTACGTTAGGCGAAAAATGGCCGTTACGCGTTAATGCGTTAATTCGTTAATCCGTTAATTCGTTAGAAGACGGATTCGTGAGTATTTTGATAAGTTTCATCGGCTGTAACAAGCAGTCGAGATCCCCTACTAATATTCAGAGCAAATGAGCCGTAGATTCAACAAAAAATTGAAGCAAATGCTAACATTGGTTACTTCTTGCTCTGAAAAAAATGGTATAGCAAGGTAAAAAGATATAAAAGTAATAGTTTCTCAGATTTAAAAATGAATGTTTCTCTTCAATCCATACAGAAAACAAATATAGGCAATGGTCGGACGACTGAAAAAAAGACAAATGATAGAGATGCCTTCGGTTAGGAGTTACGTTATTTTGCCTCACAATTTTCACAACAAATCTTTGGCAAAGGGAACGGATGAGAACTCTTAAGATCTTAGGCCTCATAGACAAGGAGAGAGATTCAAAGCAGGAGGCGCGCAGGCATAGCTCAGAATCCTAGTATAAGTATGTTATGGTGCAGTTTTTTTTCCAAATTTCTACAGTCAAGCTGGTTCTTATATCCGACACAAACCTGCTGCTGAGAAGACAACCTCGCACTCAGTTACCGGTACGGAAAGGTATTTATATGCTAACATTTTGATAAGAGGAAATTTCGTGATGTCAGTATCGCTGCTCTAATATTCAGAAGGATTAATCGAGAATGATAAATAAATGACGGCTTATGCGCAAGGCATTCGTCTACTTCCTTAAATAGTTGCAGGTTCATGGAAGTTCTCATTCGTATATCTATCCTCGACAATGTTGGGTGCCTTACTGCAAATCATTTTAAAGAATCGTCGTAGCTATGCGTAAAATCTGCTGTATATCATGAGAAAGTTGTGTAGCGCGAGAAAAGTACGCATTTCAGATACTATTTGGCTTTCTAACGAAATCGATTCTAACGGATTTTTGGGGGTTTTTCGTTAATTCGGTAATTCGTTACGTTAGGCCAAAAATGGCCGTTACGCGTTAATGCGTTAATTCTTTACGTTAGTAACGCACAGCCCTGGTACAAACACACAAACACAAAACACACATACACACAAACTTTCACTTTTATATATACAGATTACTACTATACAATATGAGGTTCTCAAAACACTTTGGAGGTGTACATCTCATCAATAAAGAACTAGTACTGTTCATTGTCCAGCGCTTGAGTTCACAAACGCTGCAACATGTTGAAAAATGGAGAGCTGTGGGTTCTGTTCACGCTGTTTTAAGTAGGAGAGTAGCGCCTTGTAGATAGTGCCTAAATATAGAAATGTGTTTAGTAACCATTAGTTATATCTTGCTGCTGTTTAGCACTTTTGTCCAACATTAGCTAATTCCTGTGGTAATTCTACAGTGACAGTCCCCGTTTGAATTGCTGAAGAACTCTGGTCACGTTGCTGAAACCCAAATGACCAGCTATTAGTGTAGCAGAAAAACAAGCGACGTTTAGCTTTAGAAGAGCCAGCATTCATCAGAAACTCGAGCGAAGGCGGAATTCGACAGGGATTTACGGGGGATTCAGACGAAGTCTATTTGCAATGGGTTCGAAAATACGTGGTGAGATCCAGCCGAAACACAGAAATCGACGAAATTTCGCTATGTGCACGAGTTGCTCAAACATTCTGTAGGATTTACCCAGAACACGCCTCTGTAAAATTATTAAGGGTAACATTTTGTCAGACAAGGATTATTTGAGGGACCGTCAATCACGATTGCACCTTCCGCGGCCTGGAGCGCCGCAGCACCTACGCGGCGCGACGCTGTGCTGCCTCGCCCACGTCGCGTAGATGATGCGGCACTGCAAGCTGTGGAGAGGTGCAGTACATCCGATCTTTTCTTCTTTGCAAAATTCTCAGTTTCTTACCCACAGTTGCCTCCTCTCGAACTAGCTGTTCATATTGTTTATTTATAGAAATTTCAAGTTTCTTGTCGCCAAACGTATAGTAGATCAACGGCCTTCCAGCTTTTGCAGCTGCGATAATCTGGATCAGACCTTAAATGAATAGTATTTAGTATTTAGACAATAGCACAGGTAAGCAGCATTCCTTGATCAAGCTAACCTTTCAACTCCTTATCGCCACCAAATATCCCGCATCCCCAATTTCCAGTGGCGACCGGTCTCAGCTCGCGTTTCCCTGCCGCAAAGGCGGCGTAAGCCTGCAGAGCCAGCATTTTTCCAAGTAAAAGCCCTAACTTTTCTTCTTTAGGTAATTTCTAAGAGTGTTCTCCCTGTATCTTCCTAGACTTTTGTAATTCTCACCTTATTAAGCTCCCTGCCTATGCTTGCACGGTTGTACTGAGCAGGGGTTCCTCGCGGCTTGAAATGTGTCGCATCCATAGCAACTACATTGCATATCACACGGCTGCAAGCGAATCATCGGAAAATTTCGGGAAAAAAATAAATATTTAGGGAAAAATCAATAAGAAAAATCGAGAAGTGAACAGAGTTCTGCAAACGGTAGCTGTACGTACCGGAATTCATCTCTGGGTTCAGAGCCATAACCTTCGAATGGTAGCCATTTAAGGGTTTTTCCTAGAATTTTCACGATGTGGGGAGAGAAAACATTAACTTTTTCCACAAAATTTCAATTTTCTTGCTTGAACCCTGCGTTTTGGAGACGCAGGAAGTCAAACAAGACCGCCCACGGCGCACACTAAGATTGGCTAGGTGAAAATGTTGTGCAACACCTATTGTCCCTGGCTGCTTTCCTATCAGTTTTTTTTTAAAATAATAACATTATGGACACACAAACTTCCATTTCTTACCGTATCCAGAATAGCTACTGTAGCGCTGTGCGCCAATTATGTGTATTGCTTCAAGCGGACCCATTCGTTCACAAAGCAGGGAAGATACGACCATTTCAGGGCAAATAAGGAAACGGATTTCTTCCTAAACAAGGACTTTCCCTGATGTTATCGTAAGTATCAGGGGAAGGTCCTACCTGTACTGCTCCTTTAGTGAGGACTAGCCCGCCTATGTATGGATCTGCAAAATCCACATGTAGACATCCATCTGCATCTTCAATAGCTCCTTCGCTAGTCGCGGCTACTAGTGGCAGCTTAAGATTTTCTGCATAATTTTGTGGAAATCTCGGAGAAAACAGGGAAAATGATGGAGAGATGTGACTTTTAGACAACGTACTCTCGTTTCGTCTTTTTCCCAGTCAGGGATTGAATCCTGGGACAGTACTACACGTCGGAACGAAACACAGCCATCTGGCATCTGCTTGAAGATCAGTGAGAAGTAGTTCAAAAAGAACTGCAGTTTAACATGGGAGTGACGGTTTGATCCGTCGAAAATGCTAAAAAAATATATGAGAATCGGCTGCTATACTGTCGGAAACTGCATCGTTTATACTTCGCCCACTATTGCTGTAGTCGCCAACGACCTCTTCTTGGTCCATATACTCGAAGTGGGTTAGAAAGTAGCCAATATAGAGCCAAGGTTCATGTAATGAAACGACCAAAATGGGTAAATTTTGAAAGAATTTTGACAAATTTAGCCGAAATTCCTTTTCTTAATCTAATTTTAACAAGGAAATTGACAGACTGCGGAGGAGGACATGGATCTCATATAATATTATAGCCTTGCACAAGAGTTATGATAGTTGACAGGTCAAGGTACTGATTATCGGCAAGACAATGATTGGACAATTTTTACCAGGTGCGTGCGTGCGTCAGATGTGCGGATTCATTTGTATTCATTTGGACAATTCGGTACACGTGTGCGTCAGACGTGCGGATTTATTTGTGTAAGATTTTTCGTTAGGAGCAAGCCAATACGGCACAAGGTGCATCGGAAGTGCGTCTTGGTCTACCCCTCATCATAATGCCGGGCGCGTGACGCACGCATGTATGTAGCGTAGACTGCTTATAGAAGGATGTGAATAAGCCACTGATGTTAGACGTGAGTTGCTATTGAAACCTATCTCTTTCACTTTTGTCACCTTATGTCATTGTCAATTCAACTTTTGATGCGAAGCCTGATTACCTGATTACACCAACTTTTTCTAATTGTCGTGGAAGATGGGCATTCCCAACTTAATGCCAGTGGTGGCAGTATTTCCTAATATTTTAAAAATAGCACATAATGCTCTCTTATTCACCCCAAACAGGAAGAAATTCCGAAGGTACATGAGCCAGAATACCTTTCAAAATTGAATTTGTTGAAATTTTTCCGTTCCTTCTCAAATGTGCAGAAGAATGCGTGAGCGAGTAGACAAGCACACTGCTCCTGGCTCAACGTCACCGATCCAGCTCGATTGGCGAGCAGCAACGGCACTGACTGAATTCATCGTGTTGTGGAACATTAGCTGTAGGAAATTCGCGAAAATTCTAGGTGAAGTCACCTTTGTAATAACTGCTCCGGCATTTGCAGCCAATCTAGCTATCTCTGTCATAGTATGGAGCGCATCTCGTTTTTCTGGCTGGGACAAGGTGCCCATGAAACGTCGCAAGCCCTCGAAGGATGTGGGTTTCTGGATCCATGTAGCACACTGCTTTATTGTGTCCTGTAATATTAAATTTTCAATACACAGTCAAGCAGGGCGATCTATGCGTCCAAGGAATGGAAGTTAGCATAAGACTGCTCCAATTTTCTGGATAAGATTAGCTTAGGCACGGTGACTCTATTTCTGTGAATACGTAGGACTGCTGCGAGGAACTTTTTTGAAAAGAAACGCCAATTTCGATAGGAAAAATGGCAAAAAATTAGAATGAAATGTGATATTGTGATGTGATAATTGTGATCAAGATTGTGATTAGACCAACTTTCAGCGAAAAATTCATTTTGGGGTAGTTGTGCATAAAAATCCAAGTAGTTCCAAAAATTTCCCAATATCTGTGTTACCCTAGAATACTACTGAAATTATGTTTTTGCAACATTTTGCTTTGATAATACGCAAAAATTGAACCCACGATAACGTCCTCGATAGAGTCGGCGCCCCTGCCTGCCAAACTCCGCAGCGCTTCTTCTATGATGAGGTATCTGCAGAGTAGAGACATCAAAGCATGCGAAGTCATCGGCTTCTCACATAGGCAAGAACATTGCTTCACCTAAGAGCAGAGCGACTGGGTCATTACCATGGGACCATCACTAGGTGTGGCTTTTAACCGAGTACCCGAGGACATATTCAAGTGTAGTGGGCCAGACATTGGACCAAAATTTTTGGCTATGGTTATTGACCGAGCATTGAAGGAAATCGTCGAGGAGGGAGGATGAAGCAAAGAATTAGCGTGGCCTAACGCTGGAAAAAATATGCAACCCAGTTGACCCAGGGAATCGCATGCACATCGCGACCAGAGAATATTCATCGGTTATGTTACACGATGGGATAGGCATGTAACCCATGGGTGTTGCTTCGATTCACCCAGACCTCGGGCAGCTAATAGCTACGGCCTCAACGCTTCAGGAGGAACTCGCACGCACGCAATGGGATTCGTAGTGCAAAAAGTTCTACCTATGGCTCTTATTGCTGATGTTTGCTGTGGACCACGGAAGTTTCACGAAGCCATGAGTGCTGTAGTTCAGCTCCTTATCGACTGTCCTCTTGGGAGATGGCTCAGCTAAAAGGCAAAAATCGTTTGATTAGCATGAACCTATTGAAATTCTACAGAAAAAAAGGAAGCTAGCACACCTCCATCAATGTCGAATCCGCAGAAGTCGGTCTTCTTCAGTTCTTTCAGATTTGGTTCGGATTCTGAATAGCAACTATGTATGTATGGTTGGACGAATGTAACCAGGAAAGAATGTACCCCACTAGTTGGGCAAGGATGGACGAGTTTCGAGAGTAAAAATGCTTACAAAATGAATATGGTCCTATACAAAATAAGAAAGATGAAAAACAGCCGCTCAGACATTCGGCGGGAGACTTTTTTTCCGAAAAACAGCCGCTCAGACATTCGGCGGGAGACTTTTTTTCCTCTCAAACTCTGTCTTCAGCACTATGATATGTACCACTATCGGTATCACTTCCGGAACAAAATCCGGTCTCCCGGACCATAATAATGCTATCAATTTCGAGACATCCGGTCTCCTGCTGGAGCTTGTGGGACAAAAACTCATAAATCTTGATGAATCCCGCTCACCCTCGAGCAGGAGACATCATTTCCTAGTGCGGGACTCCCAAATGAACGTTTGAGTGGTGAAAGTGTTGAAATACACAAGGGAAGCTCGTCCACCCTGGTTTAGCGACTAAGATCATCGTTATTAGACGACGTAATTATTCGCAAATTATAATAATACTCAGAGATTGAATGGAACTCTCACCGTAGAGACTCTTAG
Organism: Ancylostoma caninum; assembly: GCA_037903475.1. Taxonomy (NCBI): domain Eukaryota; kingdom Metazoa; phylum Nematoda; class Chromadorea; order Rhabditida; family Ancylostomatidae; genus Ancylostoma; species Ancylostoma caninum. The sequence goes on along the minus strand of JBAJFG010000179.1, from coordinate 552,091 downwards.
CCATTCTGAGAGTATCCTCAAGTACGCTTGAATTCAGTGGTGACATTTATTGAGAAATCCTGGAATTCATGCAGATTGCATAAAAAGACTCAGACTACGAAGTGCAACCCTTTGCAGCATTTACAAGAGTTCGACTATTGCAAGGAAAAAAAAGAGAATTATGATGGGTTTGGAGAAGCCAATGAAAAATCGACTGTAATGACTCACAGCTTGGTTTAGGGTATCATCAAAGCGTTTGTAATCAGACCGAACCACTTTATTTATTTGTTTATCTGATTACGTGTGTAAACGATCGAGGAAAAAGGCATGAACAGAAGAAAACAACAATTAAAGCCAAGAAATCCATTTTAAAAAAGAATCCAGGAACTTCAGCCCAACTCAGAGCCTGAACTGGGCATTAGACCACCCCGTTACGCAATGTTGTGCAACATCAACACGACAGTGAAAAACGGGAGACCGCAGGTTGCGATGTGAAGTAATGGAAGAATGGCAGGAACTCACATATCCTCTATTCGCTTCGATTTTATCAAAGTTATTTAATATCTTGCACTGAATATTTAATCTTTAATGTTTAGCCCAACTTTCATTACATATTTATTTATTTGTTTATTTATTTATTTATTCATTACATGGTATATCCATGTGATTACAATGTACAGGTTCGAACACAAGTATAGGTATTAGTAGTACAGTACAAGTAATCTAGTCGACAGTCGTATTTAAGTACATATATGTTAACATTAAACACTACAAGTTGGTGGGCAGTAAACCTCATATATTTGAAGAATCCTTTCTGGAGTCCCTTAAAAGTATCGACTTTCCCGCAATTTTTCGAGATGTTTGAGGAGTCGCAGACACTGTGGTATCCTTGTGAGAACTGTATTATCTCATTCCCCCCTTCTTTCCTTGTTTTTATCCTAGCTTTGATTTCTTTTCCGGGCCATACATGCTCTTAATTAAGCTGTCAAATGATTGTAACACCTGTTCTGCCTATGATGAACGTTAAATAATGGAAATTATATGAAAAAAATTGCATGATAAGGAAACCTTGCGGAGAAAATGAATTCGTTGATAGTTTTCGTCGACTACATACCTAGATACCGCAAAACTGAAATTTCGCTAAAGGATGGATTAGAAGCAATTTGCGACATATGATCTACGATTTGTGATTGTTTTGGCGTTTTTTACGACTAACAAAAAATAACTCAACACTGCTAAACATCTGACAAATCTAGAGGAACCTTCACCTTGCGTTTGTATATGGTTACCGCGAAAATCCGGGTACTCCTATCGGAACCTAGGTAAAGGTAAACTGAGTGCTGCTGTCTTGAATAAGTTACGATTTACTGCTCATGGAAACCCGATTAAACATGCGTCCACTTTTCCATTAAGCCACAAGCCCGATGAGCAAATAGACGGAAAGAACACGAGAATGGGACGTGGTCATGACAACAGCTTGTGAATAATGGAATGGAGAAACCTTTGGAACATGTGGCCCTGAAGGTCCATAGCTATTATAAGGCAGCTAATCAATGACAATCAAGCCTAGTATGAATATGATCCTTTCTGCTGTCGTATGACCTGATGCAAGAGAATGCAGAACGCTCGAACGCTCATGATTCTTTCTTTTTTCTGGTTTGATTCGTGATGCCAAGGTTGAAGGCCTGTACCTAGGCCAAGGAATGGAACTTCCGAAAATCCTTGTGAAACTGATTTTTCACATGGTTACGCAGCTGTTATAATGGAAAAGATAAGATATTTGTAGCCAAAAATCCGCTCCTTGAAAATGACGCACTAAAGTTAGAAAAAAAAACCTATTTTCAAGGCGAGAATCACTGCTTCTCAATTCACGATGCAATAGAAATGAGAGTAACGAACCCGATAAATTTCGGCAAGGTTTCCATGGTAAGATGACCCACGAAGTGTTCATTTTTTCAGGAAAATTTAGCGAAGTACTTATCAACGCTCGCCTAAGTATGGCCTCTTAACAGATAATGAGGTGACCTGCAATGTTGTGCAATCATAAATCGGTCATCACAGGAAGTGAGATAATTCGTCACTTCTACCTGTCTTTGAAGCGGCAAACTGATTGAAATTCGAATATGTAAATACAAAAACACTGAAGATGTGAAAATCTATCGCTATTCCACCTTTCCTCGGGAGGACGCTTTTGCCAGGATTTCTCCCCATGACTATCATGGGATCGCTCTTGCACATACAAAATGTTACCGAGTCTCTCCACTTTTGTATCGAACCCATGCGCAGGCAGCGATGCTGATTAGATAAAGCAATCAATAAAAAGTAGTAGGTAGCAACGAGGCTGGTAACTGGTAACTAAATGTTAGAGCCATGTACTAGCGTCTCCTTTGTAGATTTTATGAAAAATTAGATGAACGTACATTTTTCCTTACATTTTCTTAAGTACATAGACCTAATCTTGCGAGTTTATTGACGGTGCTGGGTTTGTTCCTTTATATTCGCTGGATTTTCCCGACATACTTTGGTTCCCCGAAAAGTTGTCCTGAAAGCTCAAGGGATTTCGTACGAATTTTCTATACACCCTGAGAAATTTTGTAGCGTAGTCCAGAGAGAGTTACACATCGCTTTACATCAATTCACCGAATTGAATAGAGCAAATGTGTACAGAAACAGAAACAGAAGCATAGCGAGGTTTTTACGGATTCCAGGGATGATATAGTGTTACACAGCTTCCAGCTTGGCTCCATAGGTGTGTGCAGATTGAATTTCACCGACTCCAAACCCTTAGCGTTTTGTTGCTCGTTGAACTACTATTTTACCACTACATTTTCTCGCTTTGTCATTATGCTGTTTTCTATGTACCTATCCAGTAAGTTCAATTATTTTCACTAGATTTATCGTTCTCTCGCTAATGTCCAGTTTTTCTGCCTGGACTTCAGGGAAAATGTCGATTGTTGAGGTAACGCCTCCAAGGAATGACCAATAATTGTGGATTTAGAGGAAATATATTCTCAGAGGTATCGGGTTCTTATAGAACCAGACAAAAAGTCATGACTACCGAGCTCACTGTTCGTATACTGCTGCCAAATACTTTTCAATCATTTCATCTATTACATTAATGACCTGTAACAACCCATCCATCAATGAAGTTACCCGTGGTAAACATGTCATCGTATGCAGACTTACCCTTTGCTTGATAGCCGTCAACATCTTTACCCATACGTGGCATTGCCTATACCCAGCTGTTACCCGTAACCCGTGGGTAATCGTAGCTGTGAGTGAGGCATGCAGGCCCTGAGGTTTCATTTAGGCATAACTGTCGAGCTCACCGCAGTTTCACCGAGGTATAACCAGTAGTACAAATTTACCATCACCTAGTTCAAATAGTAATAGTAATATAATAATCAAAGTAAATAGTTCCCAATATTTGTCAACTCTCGGTTTTCTTTTATTTTCAATTTTTGATATGTAAACGATAAATAATTTCGAGTAAAGTTCTCAGATGGACATTTTCCTGATAGAGCTTCCTTTATAATCACTCGAGAACAATAGAAACTCGGCCTCCATCCGGAAATTTCCAGCACTCGGCCCCCACTCGTAAAATTCCACCTAACTGCTATAAATAAATACCTGATTGCTACTAGTAGCTGTTATTCTGTACGGTCCACTGCAGCCGGCTGGCGTCGCATGTTTTGCCGGCCGGCTGTGACTGCAACGCACACAGCTGTTGGCGTTTTCACTGCTCCATAGAGTGAAGTGAGCGAGGACAATCAGGCATGACGCTCAGCATCAGCAGCAGCAGCAGCAGCGTTGGCGGCTCATTGTAGCCAGTCTAGCTAGTTGTTTCTCGGCAACGCCTTACGTTACTCAGAGCTGCTTCACTGGTAAAGGACCTATTGAGCGCTTTTCTGTGGTTCTTGTCGTTGTCCCTGTTTGTCGTTTCGTCGTAAGACGTCTTTTTTTCGTTTTCCAGTATTAATTTTCCCTTTTTCGCTCTTCATCGGGCTTCTCAGTGTTCTTCGTTCGCAATGTTATTTTCACTGATATTTTTCCCTTTTTCACATCCAGAAAGGCTCTGCTTTCCTGCAAATCAGCTGTGATTTCTAGCATAATATCGTATACTACCGCATAAATTACCCGAATGATCGTCTCTGCAGCGGCATTAAAGAATTAAAGGCAAAGTCCGGGCAAAATTCCATCTCCCGAATTTCTATTGGATTCGTAGCCCACGGTGATCCCTTGGACGAAAACTATAGAAAAACCCCTGAAAAGGTCCCACAACAAACGCTTTCCATCGACCAATTTCGGTGCGGCGTTTGCGGGTTTGCGGCGTCCGAGCTTTCAAATGACGTTATGCGGCGCGCCCTAGCTGCTGTCTGTTGTGACATCGTAGGAAAAAATTCGTATTGAAACGACCAGTGGTCCGTTTGATGGGGTGGGGGAGGTTTTGCGGAGTGTTCGTTAGGGCGTATGTATCTAAGCGTCCATCGTTGTTCAATAGGCTTTCGCGCAGCCTTTGTCGATTGGAGCGCGTTTTTCCATGGCTACCGTAATCCTTGGATGTTTTATCCCGTATCTTGCGATAGAGTTTATACCAAGGTCTCAAACTTGAAATACGTGCTATACACATGGTTTGGACTCGAGAGAGCAAGAAACCTGGGTGGGTGAGATTTCGACCGGACCTTGCCCTTAAGAAGTTTGCTTGTAAAAGAGAACCTTGGAAGGAAAAATTAACATTTAGCACTCACTTTTGACCATACATTATATCTGAATCTCTGGATCCATAGTTTACCCGGGCTTTCCATGCGTGAGTGTGAATTCCAGGAAGTGGAAAAGCTAATACTATCCCCAACATACTACCAAAATTTCAACCAATTGTTGAACTTTTACACAATAATTGGTGGTTTTGGTAATTGAATTGTTCCTTTAATGTTAGGGGCTCCTGATATAAGTTTTCCACATTTAAATAATTTAAGTTTTTCGTTATTGCCTTGGATTAGGATTCTTGAACGCATAGGAATTAGGCTAGCATACCTATTTTCACGTCTTGCGTCTCCTAACACTTCGTGGTCTGTAAGATGACCATCTGTTGCTTTGCTTGGTTATCGTATCGTGAATCCCAACCTTGGCTCCAGCATCGACTACGGATTTGGTCCAGAGTAACAGCCTTGGACTTTTTTCAGCTCCGGGAGCCTTTCACTGACAAAAATTTCGTCTTTTTTGGGTTATTTGAACACAAAGTCATAATGGCTGACATAGCTGAGATTTAAAGTAGTTTCCTGGAATGAATGTCTATAGTTTTTGGAATCTATACTCCTTTTTTTGGCAGCAGCAAATGCTTCACATACTGACGGCAAACGACCCCACTGTACTTACGTATTTGTTCGATATTCGATATGTATATCATTTATTTTTACAAAGAGTGGTTCATCACGGAAAAAATGTTTAGATTATAGATAGAATACTGTGTTAACTTTACATATATAAAATAAAAATCTGATGTTCATAAAATGGTATTACTTACTTTTAATTTTTCTACTACTTGTACTTCTGATTATTACCTGTCTCATCCCCCTCAGAAGTGGTCAGCTTTTACATGAGGGTGAGATGTGACAGTCAACCGAGCGTCTGGGCCGCGTTGAAGAGGAAAAACCTGAGGAATTCATACTTATTTAACAATATTCCGGCCTCCACTCCAATTTTCATTCATTCTATTGTTTTTCGCTTACTTCTAGGATTTCCCATCGCTCCTGTTTCTCATGACCTTCAAATACCTTATATGGAATTCTTGGTTGATTCTAGCGTGAACGCTACTCCAGTGGTCTGCAATTTTCGCTACTAGGTTGTCTGGATTACTAGGAAGTTGGGAATTCACGCAATCGAATGTTCGAGTGTCTCGACAATTCACAAGAGTCATTTATTTGAAATTTCAACCGGCTAAAAGAAGTGTTCGAATATCACAGACCAAGAGCTCTCGGAGCCACAGGGTAAGAGGCATAGGTATTGATCGCTGCTTCGTTCCATTGCAGCGTTGTTCCCGTGTCATGAGAGGAATTCATACCATGCAGTTTGTAACTCCGAACATTCCGAACCTTTAAATTCGTTAATAGAGCACATTATTTGCAGGTAGTTTTTTTTTTTCCATTTTCTATTACCAGCAGCACTATTTGCCGATTTCTGCTGTATTTGCACACTTTTACGTACTTGTCTATAAATAAATCCGACATAATCGTTGGAGGATTAGAGGAGAGGAGGCGGTCGATCTCGTAAACATTTACGAGTTGCAGTCGCCGCTACTCGTTTACTCGTCGTACTTTTCTAAGGCTCCAGCCGGCTTCTATAATAATTCGTGTTTTTGCTTAAATTTGCTGAAAACTTAATAAACCTGATGATCGTGGGCAGAAATAGGTTTGAGCAAGGCACGATATTTGAAAATTGAGAAATAATTCGCAACTTTTAACGCGCACAAGTGTAGGTCCAAATATTATATTTATCAAAACCCTATTAACTATTTGATTAACATTTATTCTATGTGACTGTTCAATAGAAACCCGATCATATGAAATTCGATGAAATTTGAAATTTTACGAGTCCCAAGAACCTTTGTCCGGTGTTCCAAAAAGTAGAATAGTTAACCGTTCGGGCGCAAAGTCGGTGTTTCTGAGCTTCCTCTCCAAGTTCCATACACTTTTCAGCTTTCTCTTATTCTCTCTTGCCTCTTTGGCTATCGTGGCGAAATTAACTAGGTTCTACGGAAAAGGAGTTAAATTTCTTCCTGCAACAATGACAATTCAAAATATACCAAAAGTTATGTAAGGTTAAAATACTTTCTGGAACATTTCTACTGCATTTCTCTAATATTCACATTAGAATTTTTTAAAATTTGCTTTTTACTCACCATGCCAGTTATAGCGAAAGGGGGGGGGGAAATTTCTCCATTCTCTGGTGACACTGGCAGCCGAATTTTTAGAGGTGAGGTCGGTGAAAAGAATAGTTTTGAACGTTATTCGAGGGCGAATATTCAAAAAAAGGGGAAATATATCGAATGTGAGAAGGCACTAAATTTTTGCCGTCGTTTTTCTTGCGATGATCTCGGGATGTTTGACGATTCATTCTCTTCATCTGCTCACGCTGCGTTTGCTTGAAAGCGGTGGGGGAGGAGTGAATAAGGTATGTGGAGGGAGATGGGGGGGGGGGGGGGGAAGGTGTAGAAGTAGTGGGATCTCTGCCAGAGAAATGAAGCCTTTGTAGCTGGATTTCAGAAACGACTATTTTAAAGCTAACTATAAGTTTGAGTGAATAAAATTTAAAGTTTTATATGATTGCTATGAAGAACTACTACATACTATAATTGTATGAAAATGAGCCAATAACTGGTAAAATTTTCTAATTTTTTGAAAGACTGCCTCTCCTTCTAGTTTTCTTACAATGAGCCCATTTCCATCTTCCTTTTTCAGCTTCCAATAGCTTTGTGGAATTTTTATGCCTCAATTTCGCATTTAAACGGATGCAAAAAAAGTTTTTGAGGCATAACGTAGATGAGTGCATCCTAGTTTTTCACATCTCCAACAGTTTAATTAGAGCATAGCGCGATCGTTGAGCAACTAGCGTCATTATCCGTCTTTTTATGGGTTGTTAGGGAGGATGAGAAATAAATCCAGGAAATTGCTTTGTTCTGAAGGTGATCGCTTCTGTCACTGAATCAAGTTTATAGGTCCTGTCTGGAAATCCTACTTCATTTGCAGTGTCGCGAATCGTAGGCTCAGTGGACCCGATAGGTTAGCCACCCAGTGCTACACGTACAGCAAGCACGGAATGAAAAGGTGAAACTGAAGAAAGAAAAAACACATTCGAAGGAATCATTAACTGTTACAGATTGGGTCAACATCTAGGTAAAAGAGATTTATTAATCTTGATATTAACATTCAATGTTTCGAATGCGAAAAACGGTCAATGGATATGATTACAAAAATTCCAAGCGGCGATTAATTCAATACGCGTTAAAGTTAGAACTATCACTAGCTAAATGTAATAGGGCTATACGGCCACAAGCACTAGTATGCAATAAAGGAACAACCACACACACGACATGTAATAAATGTAGTAAAGAACAAAATCAACAAATGTATTATTCTCAAATCATCGGTTAGAGTGCGCTTCAGTAGTTTGCTGACAAACTCTCAAGTGGTTATGTTGGTGTGGTTTGGAAATTGTGCCATCCAATGAGTATCCAAACCAATCCTCTGATGGATAAATTGAATGATGAAAAATTTTTGTTGAATGGATAAATTTTACTGGAAAATGGAGTGCGTAAAGACTAGTCAGACCGATATGACCTGGACTATCCTAAAGGAAAACTCTGGGATCGCAGCCGCTAAGTTGGATCGGTCAGAAAGTTCTGCGAAAATCTACATCTGCACACTTTTCCTGAATCTCTGGGATAAAGAGGACGGGAGTCCTCTCAGTTGATGGGCATTCCTTTCCTGGGATCGCTTCCAATGGTTATCAAAATTCCAATGACCATCATATAGTCGTAACATGTGATTCCTCTTCGAGGGAAAAATTCATATTTATGCGGATCTGGTGAAGGAGTGGTTGAACTTCTGATATATATATATATATATATATATATATATATATATATCAGTGGCGGACGCAGAAAGTGGGCGGGAGGGGGGGCGTGGGAAGAAAAGTGGGGTCTCCGCCGTTTTGGGGACCCAGACGGAAAATAAAATTAATAATAATATTAATTATAATAATAAACAATAAATAAAAAATATATTAAAAATAATAATAAAAATAAACAATTAAAAATAAACTAACACAAGATTTTTATTTGTATTGTAAAGTAATTTCGAAAATTTGGCGACCCATTCTCGGGGGGGGCGCGCGCCCCCCCCCCCCTGCGTCCGCCACTGATATATATATATATATATATATATATATATATATATATATAACATAGAAACGCTCCCGACACTTTTTTCAAAAATCTGGACGACGCGCGTGGGCGCCAAATTCAAACAGTGGTAAGGCGTCCGGCGTCCGTGAGCGAGGCGGCGAAGAAAGGTGCTCGGAAACATGAGACACCATCTGAACAGGGCGGAGGGCCTCGGACACTACTCATTGGGCAGTATCGATCCAGATATCGATTTATGGATCGTTTTTATCGATTTCCCTCCGTTTGGCACCAATCCGGATCGAAATGGGCATACTAGGGTTCTTCTCCACGCTGATCACGAATCTGACCGCCATTTTGCAGGGCGTGCTTATTGATTCATTGTTTTTATTGATTTCTAGCGAGTTTTGTTCGGGGGAAGCGCGCTTGCGCGAATCTGACAACCATTTTGCACGACACCTGCGCGTGAAATATTCTTTTGTTAAGCCAATTACATGATCCTTGAAGGCAGTTTTTGTATGGGAATGATCATGGCATTATCAAAATGATCTTCTAAGACAATCAAGATGAGATAAAAGATGTCTAATATATTGAGTTCCAAGCCTACATTTCAATCAGCTTGACAAGCCAGTTTTAACATCAAGCAACTAGTCTAGATAATAACTATCCAAAAGAGAAAAGCATGGTGGGTACATATGTATCCGTTTCCATTGCTCAGTAACCACTCCATCATCCATTAATGGAGGATGATCCACATGCTGAGTCCTCGACGCAGATATGACGTGGACCACTATAAAGTAGAAATCAGACAGAGAAAGGTATCCTGCAATGAAGCGGTATCGTTTTGTTATAATAGATAGCATGATATCGAACCATACGACACAAACCGTCTGTCAGAGCTCATTCAGGTAAAGCTTCTCAGACATCCAGGCGTTTGGAGCGCCGGCCCACACCGTTTGACGCGGCATGACACCTGCAGGACGAACGCAAAAATGGGCGGAGTCGGTGCGCCTATTCCGCCGTTCGTTGCGTCTTATCCTGCATTTGACCTGCCGTGATCCTGCTACTGGGATGGCAGGATCACAGCAGGTGAAATGGCAGGATCAGGACAGATCATTCTGCAGCCGTACTACTAACCGCCATTAATGTAGATGCTAGCATAACCAAACAAATACCACTTCGAAATAAGTTTTTATCTTCAATTGCATCGGGACAATAAGAGCTTTCATACTCACGTGGGATAGAAACACAACGTAGTGAATCCAAAAATATAGCGAAAACACAACACAAGCATGCAAAAAATGGCACCAAGTAAACCGGCATGATATAAAAGACATCATAAGGAAATTAATATCAATGTAGAGCGGCAGAAGCGCAACATAGCTCGAGTAGAATGTGATAACAAAAAAAAAAACATGAGGTAACAAGATCATACTTCGGAGGCAGGAGCAGACTTAAAAAAACCAAGTTCAGCATCGAGAGCGTGGGTGAGCGGACATGGCAAGTAAGTGGTTATTGATCACTTCATGACCATTGAGCAATCGCAGCGGTGATCTAGTCGCCACCAACGGGATGAAGAGCGCGACGTTTCTGAAAATGGCTGAAATAAATGCGGGAATATAGGGAAAGCATCTCTAGTTGCACTCACCGTAGGTGGAACGAGCTCATCGTTCGCTGTCTTGTATCCTCTTATGTCTGCTCTGAAAGTAAGCAAAGTTGATAGCAAATAAAAGGTGGAGAATCGGAGAGTAGAAAGAAACGTACATGGCCCGACTCAATAAACTTCGGCATTTCGCAGCCCACTTCACACGCGAATCTTTTCTTTTATTCAGGGCCGGCTTGCGCGCCTCGTCGGTGGCTCCCAATTCGATTCAAAAACTGAAACCAGAGATGACAGATGTTCATCCTTTTTAGAAGGTAAAAAATAAGTGATGAGATGGAGTATTGGTACCTAATAGGGGCTTCCTTCAATACATCCGCATCCATAAGAAGTTCAGGCTGCCCTATGCCAAAACCTTCCATCAGACAATCTAAAAGGACAAGTTGGGACAACTAATAGAAATGTCCATGACAAAAAAACATCTACCTATTATGACGGAAACAATTTCCTCGGGAATATTTTTTAAATTTTCATTTTTTGCCCATCCCCCAGATTGCCTGCAGGCATAACTTTGAACAGCCTCTACAGGATCCGTTGCCTGTAACGGAAGAATCATCACTCGAAGCAAGTAGAATCTCAAGAAATCGACGACACACACGGCGTGCTGATCCTCCTTAACTCTGCTTGACTGTTTCCACGTATCCATCAGCTTTTTCAGAGAGACACTCTGTGGAAATGATTGTAATTTATGTTCCCTATAAATACAGTTGCTGAGGGGTTCACCTTAAATGGCGCCATTGCCGGAATATTCCAATCGACCTAGAGATTATTGGCTGTGAGTTTGGCGTTTTCCGGAAGGGTGATTGCAGACATGTTCTTGAAATGGCTGTTAGTGTTGCGTAGTTCTCGTTTGAGACCGTCGTGGTTCACACAAAGACAGTCGATCTGCAATATTTGAATGACTGCCGGTGCAACTATTTTGAATGTATTGTGAAGAGCTAGTCTCGAATCGAGAACCTTTTCAAAATATTTGTTGCATTCGCGCACTCGATGGAAGGCATTCAAAACCCTCAGTCGAGAGCCACCTCAATGCGTGGCATGCATTCTGAAATGATGCGACACTTTATGGATGGAAATTAACAAACAAAGACCGCTTGAAGAGAATTTCGAAATAGTGACATGTGCTGTGAGACGCTTTTTCTGTAACTACACGAAGTACGCCGAAATGTTTCGGAATCGTTCATTTTTTATTCCTTCTTCCTTCCAGGAGAGAGCCAAATGCCATTAAGTAGTGGCATCCAAGAAAGACGTCAAATTTGTAAGACATACCCTGTATCTCTCGTAGAGGCCTCCCTCTTTTCTTCGGTGGGGAAGGGTACATGGCGTCACAACCGAATCCCTTCAATTTCAAGGCAATTTAGAGTGTTTCACTTTCTTACCAACATCGCATAGATATGAAATAGTCCAGAACGAACCGTTACCATCACGAAGGATGAATGCATTTGAATTGTTATTGCCTTTTTATTTTATTGCAAATATTTATCTCACAACGTCCAAGATTTCTTCACTTGACCCACTCGAATCAATTTCCGAAGCTGACGAGCTCCAGTCCTCATGCCGCTCCTAGAAATGTAAATGACACCTGTAGGTCAGCGAAATAAACCAAATAGGTAATGTGTCCCACAATGTCACTCGGGACGTCCCCCTCTTCTGTCCAGTGTTTCTATCCGTTTTGCTGCATATAAGAAGAATTCGAACTTTCGGAAACGTGACGTCCGCAGTCGTGGGAACTCCCAGCTCACGAAAAAAAAAGAATCATTACTCCATTTGAAATTTCACAAGCATAGTCAAATTACACACCTGTTGTCTCTGCAATCCAGTTCCTCCATGTTGGGGAACTTTTCGGCCAGGTGTTTTCATGGCGAACGGAGACAGTTGCTCCTCATGCAACGTACCGCACACTGGGAGCTTCAAAGGCTACTTCAGCGATGTCACCATCGCTTAATGAACATCCTTCCAGATGCAAACTCTGCAAATGGCACAAAGAGCAGAGACATGCAGAAGCTAACACATTGTTCCAATTAGACTATGTTCATCAAAACGTACAAGCCCATAAGACGTCACTGAGAATCATAAAACCGCCGCTTCAAAATATACCTCAACTTCCTTGTAGCACCAGATGTTGTGCAGGACATCCAACGCTGCTTGCCTGTCTTTTCGCACCACGATGTCCATTACGGTTCCTTCCACTCTTTCTCTGAAACTAGTATAAGCTGAGAACCATCACACGAGACACCTAGAAAATGAACCTCAGGTCTCACCTTTACGAAGTCACTTCCAACCGGCGTCACTTCAGAGTTTCAAATTCCCCTCGCGTGCGCGACGTGCAGGTTAACCTGCATATACCCTGCCTCATGCGAACCACAACATGTTTTGCTGCTCCTTCCGCACCTTCAGCAGGTATTTCTGCTCCACACGCGACTACCTGCTCGAAACCTGCACCGGCTCAAAGTGGGTGGGTTCATCGGCGCTCCAAACGCCTGAATATCTGAGTTACTGGATGGCGGCCCGGGAATTCTCCGAAAAATCCTGTCTTCTCAGTCCGATATCGAGAAAAAAAACAGGTACATAGCCGTCCGACCCTGCACAGACTTAACAGACAGCGAAGTAATGCCGTTTCGTCTTTCAAGCGACAGGTGTAAGCAAAGTGCATTGAGTCTACAGAGTACCAATCAATAGCAATTCGCCTTTACCTGGACCACTCGAAAAGTTACTGCTCTCAGAACTCCACGTCTCATGGTGGATAGTTCGATATTAAATAAAGAATGCATCAGATTTTAATATCGTGACAACTCTTTTGATAAAATAATGGCCTATCAAAATGAATCGAGAGCTGCAAGCTTTCTATAATTCTGAGTCCGAACAAAATTGTGCCACTTCAAGGTAGACTTCTGAACCTTCCAGGTTTTGCAATGACCTTTCATTTTAAACGGTTTGACGCCTAGATAGTCGTCAAAACGTTTATTTATACTTAGATAGTTTTTGGGGCCATAGCCCCGTCACAAAGCCACGGAAATGTGAGAGCGCTCATGTTTATTTTTCGATTTGTTCAGGTATCTCTAACAATGCATATCTTCTTTTTGATGCTATTCTCACCTGTTAGAAACTGTAAACAAATAATTAATTGAGCAATAAAGCGACTAGAAGAAAATCTTGAGTTCTTTCATTTATTTGTATATCTTTGCTTATTCATTAGGTGTGAAGCGTTGTGCATACCTGAGGATGGCGGCAAGACCGACCCCTTGGATTGGCTGGTTGCATTAACTGACCAATCGCAGAGTTTACTTGCGCCGTCGTCTCCATGTTTGGAGCTCCGCGCTCTTTCTATTTTGTCAGATGGTGTCAGTGAACAAGCAAGTAACCACTTCCTTCTCCCAACAGCTGCAACCCTTCCTCTTCTCTCTTTTCTACCTTATTTGGACTATTCAGTTGAACTATTCTTTTTTTTCATCTAGTAAAGAAATTATAATAAAATAACAATACGCAGACAAGCCGTTTTCGCTGCTAAGGGACCAAACGGGGTCATTACATGTGATGATACCTTCCGTCTCGGTAAGTATAATTGGTCCTAACTGCTTTTTCTGGAATCTCTCTTAAAATCCCTCTTGAAGAAACGAGAAGAGAGCTTAATTGCTAAAAATAGCCTCCCGGAAAGCACGGCTGTTGCCCTTGCAAACTGCAAAGCGTCCTTGCAAACTGCAAAGCTCTTTCTTGCAGGCCGAGCTCTTTTTCGTGGCAAATGATCAGAATAAACCCTACATCTCGACCTACTTTGCGTGTCTTGCAGCGATTCCGGCTCAATCTCAGCTCCCAGAAGAATGATGTTCGCTATAAGGGCGCGCTCAGAATAAATGCATCACGGAAATTGCCCATATAAGCCAGAGAACGAGCAGTTCTCCGCCCGTTCGATGTCGTTTCATGGCATCGCAGTCTTCTCATCTCTAATACGTCGTATTTAACGCCTACTTTTTGGCTGTTCCGGTTAGAACCACAGGTATCTGTACCATCTATCATATACAAACATCTATTTTATCTATTTCAGAACTGAACCATGTGTCATCTATTTTATTAATTTGTCAATTGCTATATTTACATTACTACACTTGTTAAATTATTACTAATTTTTATATTAATTACTAATTGTTTTAAAAATAAATGAGGTGTGATCTATTTTACAACTATACTAAATCCAGCAGCTGGTGCAGCAGCTCAACCAGTTTTTTATACGACGCGTAATCATATTTTTTATCTTGATTTTTATTGGAAATTAGCCAACCTGGCAGTACCTAGCCTTTCTAGCTTGGAATTTGGAACACGTCATATTGTTGAAATTCACAGAATTACAGGGATATTTAGTATTATTCAAAGGTCCTAACCCCTTTTTACAGAAAATTTTTCAACTTATATTTTTATTTATGTTTCATAAGTGCTTCAAATTTTCGTGTGGTAGCCAGCCACAGTAAATAGTTACGCCCTCTAGGGAGGTACTGGGGAGTGGTGGTCTGGGATGCATAGTTGGGATTACCCAGGGTAAATGTGTCGATGCCCATGTTAAGGATGGGTGAATTTGTGCAACGTCGACTCGTTTACCCTGGGTAATGTGAGTGATTTATGCGACCCCTGGACCCGGATGTATCATTGTAACAATGAGTAATCTCATACCAACGATGATCTCTTCGCTTTATGCCAAACTTCCTGATGACGAAGTTTGGCGAAATGGAGCTTGAACCACTACTCCTTGTTTGGTTCCTATTTAACTTTTTATTATTATTTTATGATTTATTCTACGATTCTCTGCGCTTGTGCTAAGCCATTCTAGACCCCTTTATGATGAGTCACGCATTCCGGCGGAAATGGTCGACTTCAGACAGGTTTTTGTAGCAGTATTAATGACGGCGGCCTTTCCTTACCGATCCTAATTATAGCAGTCTTTTAGCGCTCACTCCTGTCATGCCAATTTTAATAGGCGGCTTACTTTTTTCTATTTCTCTCCTCATCTCTTTCTGTTCTAGTCCCCTCTTCACCGAAGAGCGTCGGGGGGACTACAATCCAAATGTGATTCGTTTGAAGGTAGAGGCGAAACGAATTAGAATCACATTTTCCTATTTCTGTCGTTTTTCCTCTTGATTTTATCGTGTTTACTACCAAGTATTGAAGCCGTGAAATACAAGCATCACCATAGACCTCGTGTTGCACTTTAAAATTCGTGAACTGCACCTATTTATCCATGGATCTGTTCACCATTACCTTATTTATCTTTTTTTGTGAAGTTCTTCCATCCGAGAACGTTATTTAATTTTTCAGATTTTCACTTCAATATTAGGACCCATAATGCTCTAGACACTTTGTTAGGCGATCCATTGGGCGACTTGTATAATATTTATTCAATTGATTAATTTTTTATTGCTACTTTGCACATAGCCCATGCTCACTGTGTTTGTCCTACACTTAATCTGTCACTCATCACCATAGGCCCATAAGCAGGCCTACAAAGTGGTTCTAGATTAAAACCAAGAGATTCTCTCCAGAATGTTCCATTTCTTGGTAAAGAAACAGAACAATAAAGAGTATATTTATCCAGGGATGGTTTTTTGTAGACTATAAATAGTCTATTTATCGCCTGCTCCATCTCGTCCATTTATTTTGGAGCTGTTGATCCAGGCCGGATAGACGCGCTTCACAGCTAATCGATTGACCCGGATCAGTCTGGGATTCATTACAAAATTTTTCAAAATTGCTCTGTGAAATAGACAATGCTTCTCTATTAGATCATCAGTAGTTCCTTGCTCTATCTACAACATTTAATAGTTTTATAGGTTATTCGTGACATTAATCGATATTTTTTGCCTATTTTTGCTGGTTGCGATGACTGAAAGTGGGCGTGGTTTGGACGAGATCACTTCGTGAGATGAGGTCGCTTTCAATCGATAATCGATTAGTTGAGCATTGCTGATAGTACGGAACAGCATGACCTACTCTGATTCTCTAATTGCACCATAAATCAAACTTTCTCGATTGACTGCACCTTTTCTGTTTTTCTTTTCTTGTTCTTTTTTAAATGACAGTAGGACAAAAGAGGAGATTTCCTTGCATTTTTGGTATGAGTTGGTGATTTTGGGGAATAATTGCGAAAGGAAAGGAAAAATAGTACAGAAAAGAATTTTCAGATTAATTTTTTATCCAAACAAATACTATTTCTGAATGCAACCTTTTCTAAGTGTCAACACCACTTAATATTTTTGCTGTAAGTTTGATTTTTCATTTCTATTTTATTTTTGATATTTCTTGTATTCCTTGCGTTTTTGTTTTCTATTTCTTTCATGCTGTTGTGCTCTGCACCAATCAATAATCCCCCGGAAAGAATAGAAACTCAAATTCTTCAAGTTTTTTTTTCATGCAGACACATGCAGAACACTGCTGATGTGTGCAATTGCACACCCTCCAATGCATGTCACGTAGTGTTGTTGATGCGATGTCTAGTGTTTTTATGTTTCTGTGTACTTTACCTCTTCATAATGCATCTCACACCCATAGAGATAATTATCTATTGCCTCCCTAAAATGGAGGGATCCAGTCTACGCCTCGGCAATTTCGGGTTTTTCTCATGCATCGACACTCGCTGGTGTGAAGTGTTTTTTCTCGAGTTTTCTCCACACGTCTTGTAATTTCTTACGGATTATGATTACCTACAGGAGGTAGTTGTAGACCCATGAGATTTCACTACCATTGCTGCAGAGAATCTTGCTACATATGTGCAAATGCTTTGGCTTCCTTCATCAACTACATTCTGATAGAACTAGGAACCTATCATTCCACAGTTTTTCGGAACTTATTTTGGATACAGTAACAGATTTCGCACAGTTTATAGGTTGGTTAGATAAAGTGGGGTTGAACTTGGAAGTAGCATTTTCCTCACGGTGTTTATTCCATATTTTGCACGAGTTGTTACTAAGGTTTCAAACGTGAAGAGAATACAGACGGTGATGGAGACACTCATTCTCCTTCCTTGCGGCTCCGCCGATCGACGGCTATAAATAGCCATCGATCGGCGGACTACTGGGTTCCAAACCAAATTTTAAAATATCACTGGGAAGCACCGCTCAGCAATTGGACGGATTTATTCAAAAGAAAAGATTTCTTCTTGAGATCCCGGAGAAGATGTTCGTACTTCCTCCAGTGCTCGAATTCATGATCATGTGGGGGGGGGGGGGGGGGGGGAGGGGGCTAAGTTTTCTTCCTGTTCCCTGTTTCCTCCTGCCAGGAACGTCCCCATCTACCCGACTGGGTAATGTAGCCCCACATGAAAAATCAGGAAATGGGCAGAACGTAGAGTTTGGAATGAGGCAAAGTCTTTAAATCACTGGATACACATTCGAGATTACCCAGAGTAAGCATGTTGACGCTCGTGTTAACGATATGTAAATCTGAGAGGCGGGGAAGGGGTGTTTCCACGTTTACTCTGAGTAATCATCCGTGGTGCATGTGGCTCCTAAACTCCGATACTTCGTTTGAAGTATAGGTAATACCCATTGATATTTATCCCTTATATCCATTGGTATTTATCTATAGCATCTGGATATATATAGACAGCGTCACGTTCGGGTAAACATGTTGATTGTGCCAGATAATGGGTAAACTGAGGCACGTCAACATGTTCACCATGAGTAATCACTACTGTGCATCCGAGCTCCAGGAATACAATATTATTTAGAATTTCGTGAACAAAAAGAAGTTCCCGCCTTTGGGCTCATAAACCGCGGCCGCGTGCATCATTGAGATTACTCAGAGTGGTTATTTTAACACCCTTTAAGTTTACTTATTGTTAACACCGGCGTCAAAGAGTTTACCCTGGGTAATTTCAATGTTGCATCCAGGTCAAGGAATCTTGTTATATACCTCACAAATATAGTCATGAATACCAACTTTTTTAAACTCAAAACACCGTGGGAACCCAGAAGGAAGACTAAAACCTTGGGGACATCCATATTACGGACACTGAAGGAAATGTCTTTTACTTAAGAATTAATAAACAAAAATAATAGTAACTTTTAGCTAATAGTGATAACAGCAGGAGTGTAGCCAGGACTGGGTGGACGTACGTACATACGTTGATTTCGAAATTTTACTGCGTGACGTGAATTCATTCGAAGGCATCTGATTCATATTTGTGTCATTCACGCCATTCACACCTGATAAGCCCTTTAACCCAGTTTTTTGCTTCCGAAGACCCTTTTCTTAACCCTCTAGCACGGTATTTGCCTAAGAATCGATGTTTCTCAACGTGATGCGCTGAATCACCTCAGAATTCTCGATGCCTTGCTGAGATATGCATCTCAACTGCAGTCATGAGGTGGTCGTCGATCATTTGCTCGGCGAAAACTTCCGTTCATCATTCTGGACGTGTTGATTCTCGCTTGCTAGACGACTCTTTTTGCCGTGAAGTTTACTGAGTCGAACAACATCGACCTCTCAATCTCTGTACCAGTTGCATTACTTCCCAAGGATGTGCACTTGTTTCCTGCGTCGTTTTTCTTCCAGTAAAGCTGAGAAAATGAAGGAATTCTATCCATGCGCCTTGGTAATCGTATTTATCCCCTCGTGACTAGACGAGACGCGAGTTCAACCTAATTCACCTGTCCAAAGTCCTTCGTGAGGAGGCAAGCCACAAAATGAGCACATAGTGTGGAAGATTAGCTCTTAGCTGGTCCGCTTCCGCGCATTTTCCTCCCTTGGCAGTCCACCTAAGTAGGACAATTTTTCTTATGAGCCTCCGTTAGACGCTCACAATGAGGATGGCAAAATCTCGAAAATGGGCGGAGCCCGGGTGCATGATCGAACATTACTCATTTCTCGATGTCTAACATATGTAGCTAAGCGACTCATAGTCGTCTCATTTGTAATTGCTTCAGCATTCTTGCAACCGTGGGAAGCTTGACATTGCAACTTCCATAGCTGTGGACCCTACGACTTTGAGTTGGAGAGATTTTCAACCCTATGCCCTTTAAAACGAAGAACTTAGAATAAATATTTAAATAGAAAGATGATTATTTTCAGCGTTTTTTTTTGCTTAAACAGTGATTCTCTAGCAGTTATCTGTCATCACGGATTTATCCAGGGATCAATTTCTAACTGCTTACTCTAATAACCTCTAATAATAACCTCTAACTCCGATTTACTTGCTGAGTAACTGTTTGTTGACTCATTTATATTCTTATTTTTTATCCAATGCGACACAAAGGAAATCAGCCGTATCTCTTGCCCATAGACGTGTGCTTTGGGATTATATCTATTTTTACGATTATTTTTTTGCTATTAAGATCGAAAAAGTAGTCCAGTAGTCCACCAGCTGGCCAAAAAATAAAAGATTGACTAACTGTGATGAAGATCAGAAGGGAAAAGTCGGTAATTCTTTATTTAAACCATTATGGAATCCCATTCAATGGCGCTGTTCCTGAATTTCTAGTCTGATCTTTTGATTTTTGATCTGAGGCCTGAAATTCCGCTTATTCTCCGAGAAAGAAACATAGTAATCAAAAACTGACCTCTAAAAGGCTGTCCTATTTATTTTTCGTGTCTACTTCATTGGTCCTACCTTTTTACGTGAACTAATATGGTCAAGTTTATCTTTTACTGTTATTGTTACTATATGTTATGTTACTTATTACTGAAGTAAAATTTTGCGAATTCCAGTAGGCTGTCCTTCTCATATATTATATTCATGTTATATTTTGTAATATTTTTGTTTTTCTTTTCTTTACATTGTACCTATGCAAGTGTCGTTTTATCGTTATTTTTGCGTTCTTATTTGTCCTGTTTTGCTTTTCTGCACGAGCGTAACCGCGTGTAAATAACTACTAAATACTACTTTATTAATTTTCTTAGAATTGTTGACTTTTATCCCACAATCGCTTGATTTGGGAATCGTCGGTGCAACTCGTCCATATCCTGGATCTGTGCCGGTTCTCCCGCGATGCGGCCCTCATTTCGATCTACTAGCAATTAGCCAATCGCAGCATTTTTCACTTAGCTTTCAATCCCGTCTCCAATCAGGGCAATGCAAAAGGTCCATATTTATTTATTTATTTATTTATTTATTCATTCATTTATTTATTTATTTATCTGTAATACGCCATGTAATGCCGCGCAGCAACCAACCCAACACAGAACAGTTAAAACAGTGAAAATAAAGAAGTAAATCGAGGGAAAACAGGTTATTATATTAAAGAAATAGGCCACATATTTCTTTTTTGCTCATGCCAGTTTATTTTTTATACGTACCTTTTTTTTCGCCTGGACCGTCATAAATTTTTGCTTACGAAGTGTTTCTAGAAATTCCTGGCAAGTTTCCAACTTAGCTGTGGCATTGAGTCCTCTTTAATCTACCCACTAAGTCACAGACGGATCACCGTAACACTGTGCGCTCAGCCGGGGATTAGTCGTGGCGTGGGTTGCCGCCGGTGTCGTGACGTGTTTGATCTCCGGCTCAGCGCCAAGTTCTCCTGCATTAATGGCCTTTGTACCTCGTGTACGGGCTTTTCTCTCGGGCTACATTCACATAGTCGTTCAAAGACCTGTCGACTAAGTGCTGGACTTTGATA
This sequence comes from Ancylostoma caninum, assembly GCA_037903475.1. NCBI lineage: Eukaryota > Metazoa > Nematoda > Chromadorea > Rhabditida > Ancylostomatidae > Ancylostoma > Ancylostoma caninum. The sequence goes on along the minus strand of JBAJFG010000179.1, from coordinate 530,955 downwards.
TGTGGACAGAAGAACGTTTCATGAGCGAACGCGCGCCCCAGCCATTGCACGATCATACGACATCGTTTATAGTTCCACCATGGGAATAGGCAATTTACACCGATTCTGATTGATCGTATTGTTTTCTTTCGCATAGGGGACGTCGCACTATAGGGTCATTCCTCATTTTCCTGAGATATTCTCTCCAGTGGGCAATTTTTCACGGAATTCATGCATTCGTTGGTGAGTTATGGTGTTCCGCCATTATTTCGTCAATTTCGTCCGTGCTGGAAATTTTCCTGAAGGATAAATAGGTAAGTAGTAGTTATGTAATGTAATTTTTTCTTAAGTACATAAATAATCGTATTAGTATGGCAACTAAGTTCTTTGGCTTGCTTTTACAAATTTTGCCGATTTTTGACATGATGATTTGTCATGTTATAGCAGACTGCGCTGCGCGTGACCCTCTAAATTCCTGTATCCTGCGCGGCATCCATCTTGTTAGAATTATTCCTTCAGTGCGATTAGTAAATGACAAACGTTCTGTGGCTTACCTGAGCCAAATTCTTAGGTTTTCATGGAAGCAATCCTTTTGTGCAACAAACATCTGCCATAGTTTAGCAAAGTGTACTTTCTCCTCTTTTCAAAAAAATCCTATAGGGAACACATCATGCAAGGCGAGAAAAACTTATTCGAAGTTAGATGATGACCGCACTTCTGAAGACTCTACTGATTTATTGCAAACTTTGACGAAACAGTCAGGGGCCGGGGAGTTCCCTATAGATTTTCTATTTAAGCAGATATTGCACTGATTAAATAATACTTGTTCTGATGACTAAATCATCAATTAGAAAAGCGTAGAGTTTGTTAACCTCTAAACACTTCTCATGCATTTCTATGAACTGGACCGGCCAGAAACCTGGTCACAGCGAGTAGAGAAGTTGTCACAAAAGTGGGAAGGCACTACAAATTCAAATTAAGCATGGTTTGGATGGCCAGTTGTTTTGTGATTTTTTAAAATAATTTTCAATTATTGCATATCGTCAAGCCCAAGAACTTAGTTGACATACTACTATCATTCCATAGAATCACTATTGTCTGGACTTTACCTTAGATGTCCACTTCCAAATGTTAACAATCGTACCTAATCGAGGCTACCCCAGTTTTTTTTTCAGCGATTTTGAGAAGCAAAAATCAGTTAGCTTTTATATAGAAATGTTCCACAGGGGGTTACTGGGAAACTCCGTTTCTTATTTCACCGTTTTCGTCGCTCAGGGCATTCAGGGCCACCATTCTTAATTAAAATTGGCTTGTATAAGGTGGGTAACATCAGCGAGTTCATTCAACTAACTGATGTTCGTTGGGAAAAATACCCAAGATATGGTTGACTAAAACTTGAATTTTGCCATATTTTGGGCCAAGACGCGCAGTTGAGATTACCCATGGTAAACTTGTTAACGTGCCCTAATCTACCCTTCACCAGGCAGGCAGCAAAGTATTTACCCAAACGTAACGTTTTCTAGGCTCAGCTTCACCCCTGGGTATGAGACTTCTCATCCTTCCAGTGGTGTATCCGTTCCCAGAAATGTGACTCTAGGAACCAGTTCAAGAGAGGACATCCACTGCTTATGCCGCTTAGACTGAAAAAAAAACGACGGGAGAATGAAGAGTATGGAGCTTGTGCTGGAAAGAGCTGTGCTGCCGAGCTCTGTGATTGGCCAGTTTGTCAAAATGGCAAATCGCAGAGCTTGGCCGCGGCGGCTTTCCCAGGTACAGCGCTCCACACTAAGAAACTACAGCAAAAACTTGTTTGAATTGTTTTTGATGTGTCCAGCAAGTTCGGACTTCCAAATACGAGTGAATATGTATTATATATAAATAAATAAAGAAATGTAAATAAAATATAAATTTTTTTCAGGAGATAATTTTTATGCTTCTTATGCTAATGTTGTTCTTTTTTCTGCCACAACTTACTCAGCTGCACCAGAGGCCCAAATAAAATAAGTAAATAATAAATGAATAAATTAGTAAATAACTACATAAGTAGGGGAAAGGTAGGGGAAATCTATGCCCTTCAGTTTCAATGTACAGCTGTACTTTACTGTTCTTTTCACGTTCCCTTCACTAATTACTCTCAAATATTATACTTTTACCTGTACCTTTGACGTTCTGAGTTTAATTGAGGCCTCCTGATTATGTCACCTGGACGCATTTCTCCACGAACTTCTAAGCTCGAGGCTCGCAAGTTCAGCTGCGGGCTCTCGACACCTTAGAGAATTGGCTAATCGAGTCCGTCGGAGTGTGCCACGCTGATCTTCGGCCTTTCTCACGCGGCAGCGTTTCTTAGGCGTTGACGTCGGCACACTATCAGCCTTTCTTTCGCATGATACAGCAGCCAATTGTCGCTATATTATCAGTTACTATCGCGTCCTCGGCTGAACCTTTAATAGGCACATTATAAGCATGAGCAGTTTATGGAAAACCGAGAATTGTCCACATAATAAGTCATTAAAGAGGCTTCAATCGAATAAATTCCAAAGAACTTAACCTTACTCGATCTTCTTAGTTTTAGGATATGTATTTTTGCAAACAAAAAGTGGTATTTTACGGATGTACGGATGCTCAGTCAACCCTCTCTTTTTGTTGTTGTTTTGTTTTTTTATTCTTTCCATTTTTCACCATGAGGATGTTTTCCTCCACTATGGGTGTTACAGTCGAACGTGCCTCGTTTTACCTACTTTACTTTCATGTTTTATTGTAGTACACATGAGCGATCTCATGTAATAAATAGATAATTATATATATATCAATAAGAAGTGGTATTTCGCTATCCATTCGATCTTCGCATTTTCAAACTCACCGAGAAACTCTTGAAACTCCTGAAGCGTGTGGTCAGAATAACTATAATGTATGTACAATAAAATTATTAATGTTATAGAAAGGTTCATGATGGAGAAAAGAGGTAAAATTCATATAGAAGTGTTGCCTATTTGTCCGTTTCGTTTTTTTTTCAAGTAACTTTAGATCCTAGTACAGTACAGCTTCTGCTATTCTCCTTACTTACGACTTCAATTCTGCTGCATAACCAGCTGCCTCAGTCTTTCTGTCGCTCCGATGCCATTTCTCTCATTTCGCTGGGTTTTTTCAAAGAAAACATTTAATCAAAGCAGTACCCTATTTTTCAGTATCTGTTTCAGGGAAAATTAATTAAGGCCCGCGTGATTCTTTTTCTTTTTATGGCCTTTAAGATAGGTGCACTGGAATTTCTTTGAAACCTTTTAACGTCTGTTTCAAATGCGAACATAGTTGAGTAATTCCGCATTTGTCTGCTTCTCATGTCTCCGTCCCCAAATGTTTAGCACTTACTCTTCCGCGGTCTTTTTCTCTCCAGCAGTTGTACCTAATCGAAAAAATTACAGGGCTGCTTATACTAAGACTATTAGATCCCTTCCAGGTAAAGGATCTGTTCAAATTTTTCTTGGCATATGCACAACTTCATACTTTTTTTCTCGAGCATCTAATTTAATAGGGTTTTTTTTTTTTGAAAAACATGCGATTATTTGTATTCCAACACTTTGTTTTCCAAAAGTTCTCAGAAGCACCCCATCCTCCATTTACATTTTCCGGGGCAATCCTTCAGATTGCGCTGAGAAAAAAAAAAGGAAAAAAAAACAACAATTCGTGGAATTCTAGCAGTTCTATCCCTTGACTAAATTAATCACAATAAATTCGTCATCATAATCATTTTTTTGCTGACATCCTTTATTCTAGACGCCTATTCCAGACTTCCTTGACTGGGCTGAAGTTCCTACTAGGACACTGAGGGACTAGCTCTGTCCCTCAATCAGCACAGAACACGTGGGTGGCGATACATAGGGTAGTACATACAGGTATAACTTCTTCTAAAATAACGAAAGAACGATTTGTTCTGGAAAACATTGTGCTGGAATTAGTTTTCCGTCCTCTTCTAGCCTCATCTGCCTGGAGAACTATGTAACTGTCCAGGCTGTAGAAATATATCTATGTATCTAGGTAAGCAATGCATCAACTTTGCTGTTGGGGACCAGTTTTCGCACTGGAGTTCCTTATCCTTGAGATGATTTATTCTGGGGATCTAGAGAGCGATTGTGGGCTACTCTTCCTAATTTCTTGTTTCTATTCCATACTGTGATTATGCCTTTGAGATACGTGTTTTAGTTCCTATCTAAACCCAATTTTTTACTTCTTTACATCTTTTCCCTAGGCTTAATGACCCTTGAAAAGTTCCACTGAATCATTTCAGGATAGAGAGGTCTCTCTTGTATTTTCGTTCTATTCAGAAGAAGTAAGGTTGTTCTTTCAAAGAGTGCAGCTGTTATCTTTTGTCGCACATCGCTGTTCCGTCTCGCTGTAAATGTCGTAGTGCACAGAAAGAGCATCGGGTACGTGCTTTCCTCCAAGGAATTCTGTTCTTTTGAAAATATGAGGAAGAGAGAAGAGAAGAACGGGGAGGAGTGCCTGGGTTTCATTCGACATCCTTATTTTCAGATTCCTCTCATCCATCCATATTCACTATTCCCTTTGTAATCCCTATTATTTATGCCAAAGTATTGTTCTGCGCCTCTCCTCGGCTAAAGAGGTGGGGGGGGGGGGGAACCCTCTAGACCAGTTCCTCATCAGGAACGGTGCCTCGAAATATTTTTGCCGCATTTCTTCGCTAGGCATCTCATCAGGGGTGGAAGTGGCTGAAGAGGAGTCTTAGCAGGGTCCTCGTCTAGTTCCGGACCCTCCTCCATCCCGCAGCTGCTGTGTGTTTGCCCCGTGTGCAGCGATTGCATATTTAGTTAACTTTGAGAGGTAAACAAGTGCGGACATCGATCTTAGGGATAGTATCCGGCAGCAGAATCGACACATGTCTTGCTCACTCGATGTTCGCGAACAGTTTTCGTTGTGGCCGGGATCTTTCTCGAAGCTTTGATCGCTTCCTGGGATTGAAATTTCCTGGATGGTCGGGAATTTTTGTGATGTTATAATATGTAATGTTATTTTTTTTGTTTTGTAATGTTATAATATGTTGCATTTGCTGAGGTCAGATCACTTTTCGAGAGTGATGAGATTCTCTTTGACTTCCTAATTCTCTTTTTATAGTGCTGTTTTCCAGGAGAAATCTTAACGATAAGCCCTACCAGCGATATATGCAGGTGCCCGCTTATACTATATGCGTGCGTGCGTTTGACATGCGAGCAACTGCTTGATGAGGGATATAGTCCGCTCCAAAAACGACGGTAGTTGAGTATTTGTGCCTATGGTCCGTATTTCTCCTCCGCCTCCCCGAATACAGCACTATTTCGCGCGTTCTCTCTTTCTCTAATATCTTCACAACTATGCTCCCCGGTGAAACACACTATAGATCCGATTGCAGCCGTGACGCGGCTCAGACGCAGATGAGACGCACGCGTTTCCGACAGACGCGCGATATTCTCGTCTATGCCGCGTTCTCCTGTCTTCATGAAACATCATTCGTTATTGGATGCGCGCGTTTGACGCACGATTGACGCATGCATCTAGTTTAAATTGCCCTCATAGCATTATTACACTGTTGATAAGAAACGTGTGTTGCAGATGGACTGTGTGCTCACTTCATGCTCGAGTATATTTTTTCAATGCTAAGATGTTGTTAATTCGAATGTTTCCAATAAAAATGACATTTTGAGTCATAGGGAGGAATCCAGAGCTTTTGCCGGCTTTCTGGATTATAAGAGTAGCTGTTGCACCCCTACTTTTTAGTACCTTAGTCATGCTCCTCAAGTTTTCTAGAGTTACTTTGGTGCTCAAGTAATTCATGCCCGCGCCACTTCTCGAGCTTTTCCACATTTTCTCAAGTTCTGGCTCCTTACTGGGCTTCGGAATTTCCTTATGAAAGTCCCAATATAGAAATATAGTATAAAATGTTTCTATGATCGAATTGAACTGAACGTAGTGGTACGTCCTCATCTGTGGAAAATGCTGAGGTCATTAAGACTATAAAAAGCAGGATTGTTCTGTCTCTGAGCTTCATACGGCAAGTCTTCTTCAGTTGTACAATGAAACCTCTTCAATTAGTCTATTTATTTGTAAGTTTTCGGCGTTAACGCCATCTTCGGACCTTAATAACGAATCGCAACCTCATCTAAAGCTTACGAAAATACAAAAAATGCAATCAAACAAGTTCATTATTAGGGTCCGAAGAAGGCGTTAACGCCGAAAGCTTAAAAATAAACTAATTGAAGAGACTTCATTGTACAATCGAAGAAGACTATAAAAAGCTCTTAAACTGAATCAAGAGAAGAAAATTCTCCTGCCATACAAATTGTATTTCTTTTACTAGTTTCTACTCTTACATTTGCTTATTTGTGCGCTGACTGTTAATTAATTGATAAATTTTCAAAAATTTTACAGCATTCTACAGCTTCAACTAGCACCTAGCGTTATGATCGCTCCTGTTCGCTTAGGACTTTAATCTTTGGAAAACTCGCCCTTGCGAGGCCATTCTTGGACATCACCATAGCGACAGAGACTATTGAGACGACCCAGCAAGGCCTCTATTACTGCTTTTAGACGGCTAAGTACTATGCACTTCACCTGATCGCTAACTGGTATCCTAGGCAGCCCTATGTCCCCTGGGAAATAAAAATCCGAAAAAGAGTGCACTAGCTGCTTTGTTTGGAATGGCAGGTGGCCGACTTCGTGGCCACTTGTCATTCCAACGAAATCCACTGAAAACATCATATTTCCATTCCTTTCCCACGTTAGCTTCTTTGCTTTGAGAACGAACATCCGAAGAAAGGGGACCACTTGCACTTCAAGGGATCAAAGCAGAAATTTCTCAAGGTTTTTCGACAGCTGCTTTTGCTTCGGAAGCCCATTTATTTTGATTCAACGAGCAGATGGCTGAGTGTGATATCATCGAAATCAAGAAGTAGTGCAGCAACTGCTCCGCTCATCATCAGTTCGCGTGCAGTCGTTTGCGCTTTTTTACTGGGAATATTCAGCTAAGTGGGTGTGGCTTAGCTGCAAGTTGATTTGCTTCAGGAAATGGTGACATTTTGCACATCCCAGCAAGAAATTGTTGTTTTTATGTCTGCATAGCAAGTATGCATAGGTCGATTTTTCAATTGTCTAATTGAAATTTTGCAGGAATGATCATAATTTTTTTTCTATTTTTTCTACGTGAGCATGGAAATTGGAGCAGAACATTCACAAGGTGATATTTATGATGTCATTATGGAACTGTGGAGAACTGATTGAGTCATGGTGTGGGCGAGTTTTTTGTCCAATAACTCGTCCAACTGCTTTTCTCACCGACCATTCAAAGCCTCATAGCATGTTTCCATCTCGACAGACATTTTATCTAACTTTTTCTTTATTTGTGTTTGATTCTTTTCTGATAATTTCCCTGTATGAACGCAGCCCAAACAGCGTAACACGTCTAGTTCAAAGTCTACATACCGCTCTCCCTCCCTTCCATCCCACCACACACTCCAATTGCTCCCATCCTCCCCTTAACTGTTGCCATCTCCCCTCAATAGCTTCTGAATGGAGGAAAGCTTCAACAGCACTTGGGGGGAGCTCCGAACTCACGCTGTCACGCTTTTCAGGTTGCGTTTCGGTTGCACAGTTTTGATAATCACTACCCTATTTGGTTGACTCAGTTGGGCGTGGCTTAACTGCAAAAACGCCGTACATGATGACATCATGATATGATGAGCTGATGTTTTCACTAGGGCATCAACATGCAATTGAATGATGATTTATATGCACGAGGTAACTAGTTCTTTACTGCAGTATTTATGAATTCCTTGAAAACTGGTACAGGGGTTGAAAAAGTACCGAAACAGTAACTGCCGATACCCTTTTTTTTTCTTAGAAGGAACGACTCTTGCAGGCCGAGTCATACAAGCCATTAACAGGGTAAAGAGCTGCAAAACCTGGGTACTATCCGGCTCATTCATCCGTTGCCCGAGTTCACATGCACTCACTGAGATTTATAGCTACATATGTCGGGGTGGCGGTCAAGACGTACGCCGCGACGCGACCGCGCCGCATGCGTACGCGTCTCAAGTTCAGCCTGATCCGTCAAATTCGACGCATTGAATGACATCGTTGGCCACCTCCTCACTGTTTGTTGGCTGCGGTAGCATTTATATGTCCTACTTAAGCTTGGAAAACTTGTCCATTTCCCCGCAGTACCGCTGGTACATTCGATGGCTGCAGCCGCGACGCGTGCGTGAATCAACCAATCACAGCCCAGCAGCGTACCTCTTGTCACGCAACCAATATGTCGTCGTGGGCTTCCTCTACAGCTTGTTCATCAACAGACTAATCATTGCACCAACTGACTTCCGACGAGCATTTGTAGGACTACTGAACCTTCTACAGAATCAAATTGATTGATTATTTATCAATTTTTATTACTACGAAAATATCTCAATTAAAGAGATTCAAGGAGCTTGCTAAATTGTCTTCTCTTTCTCTTTACTAGAATAGAACCTTATTTTCCTCGATTTTCGGGGGTTTTTCGGAATCGCATTATTCCACACGACCAATGGGACATTTTTTTCCAACTATTCAAATCGTTTTTACAATTTCCTGTCCTAGTAATTCTTCTACCTCAGCACCTCAGCAGTTACTTACCCAGGTGCTTTTATACTCTGGATGAATCCCGCTTTATCTTTCAAGTACGTCATGTTGTTGTCCTGAAGTTCTTCATGGTGGGATTGTTCCAGGGATGCTTATGAAGCTTATATGGAACGTCTGACATGACAATTCTATCAGTACTTCTCGTTGAAACTCTCAATTTTGTGAAAAGCTCAAATTTTTGGGAAGATTTTCTGGATTTTTCCATAACAATGGCGTCAGTTGTAGGACGTGTTACATGGACATGGAGGCTCAAACATCTATGGCAATAGTAGCACTCTCACAATGGAATACTCAAGTGGACTTTTCAGTGACATAAATAACGACTCACTAAGGTGCACTTTTGCATAGTCAGGCACCCACAATCTCCCTGGATTTCTTCCCGTTTTCCCAAACTTTCAAAATCCTCTGTGATGGTGTTAAAAGTGCTGAGACGTTGGGAAGTTTTGCAGTTTCTAGCACTCCTCCAGAGAGAACAGCGGGGAATTTAGCCCCTGGAATCAATGCTGGTGCTGCGCGCACGCTCACGGCTTTGTTTGAGATAATTTGTGCAATTACAGGACCTTAGTTGCTCTAAGAGTTCTGCCAAGGCCTGGGTTTGGTCAATTGCTTTCTTGGTCGCAGTGAACTTTGATATGGTATCTTACTCGTATCTTACTCGTATGTAAGGTATTTAACGAAAAATGCATTACTATTCAAGTTACAACCTAATGCAGTATTACAGATAGAATTTTCATTTTTTGAGTAACTGAGTAATGGTTATTTCTCTAATTACGGTGTTAACGCTCACTAACGGAGATTTTTTTGCTTCTTACGTTTTTTGGGAAACTTCAACTTTGTGGACTTAGTGTTATACTTTCTTCTTATGAAAGGAGGGGGAGGGGCTAGGGAAGTTTTCTGGAGCTGTATAATAAAGAGATAGCATTGAGCTACACATAAACGATTTTTTTGGCAATTTTTGTTTGAAAACTTTATTATTATATTATTGGGTTGTTCGGAAAGTAATTGGGCTTTTCGAAAACAATTTTTTCAAACGCTAGCTTTGGAAGGTTTTTGCTGTTATTATCTGTTTTCATTCGATATATTTTAGGAGGACGTATTTGTGTTTCTGTTTGGAGAAAGTGCGCGGATTTCATTTCCATTTGCATTTTTATGATCAATTTGAACATGGAGTGTCAGAAGGAGCATTTTCGGCACATTTTGCTTTTTTACTTCCATAGTGGCAAAAGAGCTGCTGATGCTTTCCACGATATATGTAAAACATACGGTGTTAATGCCTTATCACAGAGCACATGTGACAATTGGTTCGCAAAATTCCGTTCCGGCAATTTTTCACTTCAAGATGAACAACGTTCTGGTCGGCCAGTAGGCGTTGATGATGATCAGTTGATGGCATTAATCGAAGCCAACCGTCATGTAACCGTACGAGAGCTTGCTGAGAAGACCAACGCATCCATTGGAACAGTTCACGAGCATGTCAAAAAACTTGGACTAGTAAAAAAGCTAGATGTTTGGGTGCCACATGAGTTGAAGGAAATTCACTTGACGCAGCGAGTTAGTATCTGTGATTTGCACTTGAAACGCAATGAAGACGACCCATTTTTGAAGCGAGTAGTAACTAGTGATGAAAAATGGATTGTCTACAATAATGCTACTCGCAAACGATCATGGTCAAAACCGGATGAACCTGCTCAAACGATGTCCAAAGCTCATCTCCATCAAAAGAAGGTTATGCTATCAGTTTGGTGGGACTACAAAGGTGTAATATATTTTGAGGTGCTCCCAAGAAACCAGAATGTCAAATCGGACCTCTACTGTCAGCAACTGATGAAATTAGATGAGGTAATTTAAAAAAACCGGCCAGAATTAGCGAATCGCAAAGGAGTAGTTTTCCACCAAGACAATGCAAGACCTCATACATCTTTGGCGTCTCGGCAAAAATTATTGGAGCTTGGTTGGGAATTGATGTTGCATCCACCATATAGCCCTGATCTCGCGCCATTCGATTACCATTTGTTTAGATCGTTGCAGAACTATTTGAATGGGAAAACATTTAGCGATGATCAGGATATCAAATCTCGTCTAGCCCAGTTTTTTGCCGAAGAAGACCAGAAGTTCTATGAGAGGGGAATTATGAAATTGCCAGAAAGATGGCGAAAGACAATCGAACAAAACGGAAAATATATCATTGACTAATGTTTTTTCATTGTGAGAAAATAAACTTTTTTCTGAAACCCCTAAAAATCCCAATTACTTTCCGAACAACCCAATATATTATTATATTATTATATTATCATATTTTATGATTTTATCATTATTTCGTTATTGTTTTATTATTATTTCATTATTATGTATTATTATTATATCAATTTCGATGAATTTATGGTCCTTTACATCATTGAGATTACCCATGGTAAACGTGCTAGCGTACATGGGAACAGAATGGAGGGATGGGTAATCATACACACATGGATATGATTATCCATAAGTAACACTTGGACACTATGGACAACGTCATGTATAGGTTACCACGTTGATGGGCATCAGAAAAAGGGTTAATTTAGGCACGCTAACACGTTTACCCTGGGTAATCTCAATGATGCATGGGTGGTTAAAGGTCTAAATTTCAACACTGGAACGATTACTAGAATTTTGGCAGTAGTACAGAAAAAATGAGCTCGGTAGTCCTCGACTGGCCTTACGAGAACCTTACCCCTGAAAACAGATTTCTCCTACATCCGTGAATCCAGAATTTCAGAATTTCAGAGGCTCAGAATTACCCTTTACCTGCCATTCATTAACATGTTAACCATGACGTTGCCTATACTCAGCTGCTAATAGCTGCTAATCATCATTCTAGTATATCCCAAATCTAGGTATGATTACCCATAGGTAGTTTCATACCCATGGTGAACCATCTCTAGGAAGATTCCCACTTTGGAGTTTCTTTGCCATGGATTATGATCGGGTTTTTTTTTCGCATGCTAACATATACATTTATGCTTGCTTAGTTTGTTCTGTGTGTTTCGCACGCCCTAGAGATGTATCTGAGCAAATAAGTGAGCAGATCAATAAGTAAATAAAAATACAAATGAATCCAAGTAAATAAGTAAACAAACGTACGGCTAATCGCTACTGCGCCTGCATCATATCGAATATCGTGGTCTGCTTGATGCCTCATTTAATTGCCGAACTTTTGCTGGAGGGCGATTTGAGCGCTTATTGGGCTTTTACCACTCGGTCCATCACCACTTGACTTGTGTATCCAGAATGTTCCGGAAATTTGGGCGTTTTACAGTTTTTTTAGGGTCATAAAAAGGTCACATGTATCAAACACTCATTCTTCATGCGTGGGATTACCCAGGGTAAGCGTGCTAACACCAAGCACATATAAATTTATCCTTCGTTAGCACGGGTATCAGCACGTTTGCTCTGAGAAAATCTCAATGATTCATCCAGACCAAAAGGTAATGTTAATGTACATAACTGCACTGCGAGCAGAGTAATAGCTCAAATAATGAATATATGATTGTAAAAACGGAAATAATATAGCTGACAAAGTAATAATGACAATTGAGTCCAATGCGAGTGACTGAGTAATGATGGTAATACATTTCAAACAAGAAGATTCCTTGCAGAAAAGCCCTTTTGCTTGATTCTTCAGCAATTTTGAGAGCAGTTATGTGAGAATCTCTAGATGCTCTAGCAATTTTCTTTATCTTCCAAGGATCTTCCATCTTTTTTCGTTCCCATACTTCGTTCCCCTCCATTTAACCATCACTTCCCCTTTTCAGTGATGAAATCCAGAATTTTCCTCCCTACGACTTCTGAGTCAGAGATGAAAACAATGACCTTTACTCTGCGACATCATCACGACATTCATGGTATTTCTTTTCTTTTCAAAGCGGTCCATTGCTGAGAGACGTTATTCATTCGGCGCGGAGTGACAATGGAAGTCGTAAGGCCGTCGTCGCCTTGGAATCGGCGATTCCAAGGCGTGTCTCCAAAAAAAGAGCATTTTCTGTTTTAGCCTAGTTTTGGCCTTGAATTATCCATTTCTGGAGTGGCTAATCCATAGATCGCAGCTTTCTTGAGGATAACCCATCAATACCTATGTCCCAGCTTTGTTGTCGCCTTCAGATTTGTTTGTCAAGCCACTCCAGACGTTTCAAGGATTTCTCACGCAGTTTCTAAGTTCTATGCTTTCGTTCGAGAACGTTTTCTCGTCCGGGGGTGGGCATGACTACTTGAACGACCAGAACTTAACCTATGCATGCCTTGTTGACGTTTCCGGGAGGAATGTAGACATTATTGATCCGGAAATGTCAGTCTCTCTGATGACATATGTCCATGTTTTCCAGGTATAGTCATTTTTTGGATTTTCGACAAGGATTTCCTCCCGTATCTTTCTGCAGTTCACCACGAAAAAGCCCCCTGGCTGTAGTGTTTGCCCTGTTCCAGTTAATTCGATTCAATTTTCCCACGCGTTATTGAATTTTCTCACGCAAACAATTTTAGTAGACGTACTCCTGGATAAAGGGCAATGCTCACGAAAAGTTCAAATACGTGAGATAATTGAATTCGCCTTGATTTTTCATGTAAATCTTACTGTGTAAGGACCACACAATAAGATTTACATGAAAAATGTGGTGTACCATTGTTAAGGATCACATACCATCCTTGACCTTGTACCACTTGGAAAACAGGCAACAGAGGGCATGATTATAGAACAATAAGGATTTTTATAATAATAATTGTAAAAAAAACTACATTGTACTGGGAAGGGGTGTGACTTTAGTTGGTTTCTGGTCAGGCTAACGCTCGTTTTCACCTACATTGTCTATGTGGAAGAATCAAAATGGACGAAATTGGGGGAAGACGGCACAAAAAGGGGCGTGGTTTAAGTCTCACTTTCGAAAAATCGCCACTTTCCGTGCTTTTTCCTAAAATGTGTAAATATGTTTATGTATCTATGTGTGCATGTGTGTATACGTGTATGTACATACTTTGTGTGCACGTATACATTAAAATTTGGGAGGTTTTGACGGAAAATCCGGCCAAAAATTCCGAAAATTGAGGACAAATCGGAAAAGAAATCCACGAAAGGCAGAATGCAGTACATAATTTGTTTGCTAATCTGGTTTTGCTCGTAATGCGTCCATTAATCGTCGCCCAGGCGACATTAACAACGTGGGCGGGGCTAACCTTTAGGGGCGGGGTTTACCCGCAACGGCCGCCTAACTATCTCTTCATAATTTTTCTGATTAAAAAACAGCTGGGACCATTCTGACAATCAGACGTTTCAAAAGTGAGTTTGGCCTCTGGATTTACAGTCATAGTTATTTTCAGTTTTACTGGTTTTTCTATCTACATATGTCATAAAATTAAGTCAAATTTTCAATTATTTTGATGCTTTTTGTATTTTTTCTACAGAAACACGTCGTTCGTTGCTAATTCGGTTTGCCATAGAATATTATGAGCGGGCTGCAATGAATAGTCGCAATAAAAATCAAATAAAATCGGTTTAAATGCGACTGTCCCATTTCGATTTTTCAACTGCATTTGTCCCTTCTCCTTATCGTTGTTTTTTTTTTCGAATTTGTTTTTGAAGCCGTGAGGAACGCTTCACTTATTTTTTCTTTCCAATTCTCTCACCATGATTACCTATAGATCGTACTATTCGCATATTTATTCAGCTGTTGTTACGTGTTAGCCGTATAACCCGCTAAATTTGTGGGCGCATTATCGATTTCGAATATTTTGAGAAAAAAATTTCGTTTTTCAGATGAACATACTCTTACTGGTATTTTCTGTAATATGTTATTCTCAAGCTGCCGATGATGTGCAAAACAATGGAAACTCTTCCGACGTGACAGAGTTCGCCCAAGAGACAACGTCTCCTTCAGTGAGTTCTTGCACATCTTTGCATACTTGAGCACTATCCTGGAGCTTTTTGATGAAGTTCCAGGAATTTCTATGTCTTCAAAGGTCATTTTCTGTAGCTTAGAAGTTTGTAAAATTGTATTCATTGCAAATTGTACAACTGCATACCTTTTTAATGTCACTTCAATACCGGTTTTCTCTCGCACTTTCCCTAGAATAAGTGATGTCATTAACGGTTCCACACGTTTTTTCCCTTTGTCCTTCTCACCTGCTATTCACATGAACGCGAATAGGCGCTTCAGTCAATATTTAAAGTAATTCTTCTCTCATTCGTTTCCTTTTTTATTGCGTTGTCTGGTCTAGTCTTATATTTCCGTGCATTAGCCATTTGCGTCTGGTTATTGTTCCCAGGATCCCCCCCCCCCCCACCTCTCTCACAGGAATATTTTTATTTTTTTTACCTGTAACTCTAATTATTTTATTATAAAAGTTAATTTCATTAGAAAAATTTATTATGTTATCTTGATGAGGAAATTCTTAGCCCCTCCAAGCCAGAACATTTTCACTTTCTTAAAAACTGCCCCGTTACTTTAGCGGATCGAAATTCAGTTGCCTGACGTCGAAACTGCGGGACAGACAGCTAGGAAAAAATTGTTGGAGGGCTTGTTGGATTCATGCTTGGATAGTTTCCCCTTTCCTAGCTTGACCTATTTTGACGCTAGTATTTTTCGCGATTCAAGTGCATTTTTGGGTACTAAAGCCTCGAATATTGGTTGGTTGGGAAAGTTTCACCAATTTACCACAAACTCACTGGTTTTTTATCCTAGTGGAAATATTTCCCGAGAAGCGATGAGTATTTCACTTCTTTTTTCTACTTAGTGCACCAACGATAGGGTAGCTGAGCGCACTACCCTCATTGCAACCCCTTCTATCAGCAAAAATTCTATCTCCTCTCCTCTTCACACCTCTGTGACTGGTTTCATGAACATTTCCGGGAAGCTTCTGAACTTCCCGTTCATTCAGGATCAGGACTAGTTTTCCAACAGTGTGAATGTGAATCACTTTGTATTCTTTAAGAGTACTCGTTGTTTCTGACTGAGGCGACTTCGGACAAGAGGTACCCATTTTGGTCAGGAGAACTCGTCCGTCTCGGTAAAGACGGGCAGATCATTACATTCCCGGGAATGTTCACGAATCCCATCACTTGTCTCCTCTCACGAAACCTAGAAACCGGGTATTTATGCACGGGTTCTGGATGTGATTGAGAAAATTGTGGGGTTTTTGTCGGTTTCGCACCGGATTTGCATTTGCACATTTGATCGAAGACATATGGGTTCTGCAAAGATATTCATAGATTTTGCATGGGTATCCATGGGTTTTGCATAGATTCTACCATTGCTGGTATAGAATTATTGATTATGAAAAACCTTGTTTTGCACGAGCAGCTATGTCTTGGATTTGCATCTTTCAATCTCATGCAAAACATGTTGTTGTTCCTAGCTTTCCTGAGCTCGGACGCCTAAGCCAAAATTTGAAAGCCTACTCTCTCCGCTTTTTTCATTTATCCGGACCTTAATGGTACTAATATACCTTCAGGCCAAATTAATACCTCTAGTTTTATAATCATATCTGAATTTACATTATTGGCTGTTCACATTTACTTAGCAGTATTTTTCGTAAAACACTCTATTGAAAGTTTTGCATATGCTTTTTTTCCTGAGTTCTGAAGGCTTTCTTTCCCTATTACTGATGTTGTTGTTTCGTACGTTTATGTACATACATATGTGCTTTTGAATAGCTCGCTTTTATTCTATAAACATTGCATAGAAGATACGCTTTAGGTCATGAGACCCATGAGCGGCCTTTTCTGGATGGTTAGGGGATCTTTCGGATCTCTCTAGAGAGCTTTGCTTGGAATTCACTCATGTCTGTAGCTGTAGCAACAAATCATCCTAAACTAGCTTCAGTTCCTTTTCCTCTCTCTATTCTCATCCATAACATGCTTATGACGACAATTTTTTCTTGGGGAGCGTGGAGGGGCGGGGCTTATTTTAATTCCTGTGAATGTACTTACTGGTATGGCTAGGTCGCAGATGTGCGTCTATTGGGTCTGCACTTACAGCTCGTCAAACGTTGTCGCTCACGAATTTCACGCATTTTGGCAGCTCCACATCGAAGCTCGAGTCATTTTTGAAAAGGACATCTGTCACACGATACCGTTTTCGATACTATTCTATTCAATAGTACATATTTTACTATTTATTGATTGATTTATTCAGCATATTATATAGCTATGGAGAGGAGCTTAAGCATGTCAATACCTGTTTTCACCGAAAATGAGAGTTGCTGAGAAATTAGAGAACAAAAAGAAAGCATAGACGAAGCTGTAAATTGGATGCTTGCCGTTTAGTGAAGAAATTGCAGTGCTGTGCATGACTTTTCAACTCCCATCGTATTTGGAACGTATTGTATTGCTACTCGGTATCAATTAAAGGCAGATTAATAGCCTTTACCTCAGAGTTCTGATGGTGCGACTTCGTCTGCAATTACGACCTCAGCACGGTGTCGGCCAACTGGGTCGTAATTGCGGACGAAGTCACTCCATCGGTACTTTCCAAGCTAACGAATTGAATATCCTTGTTAGATCACCAACACTTTCCATGCTGCGATAGGCCAGCGTCATGGCGCTTAACCATGGATATGACGAATTTTTGCGAACTGGCCTTAACGCCTCACTGCATTTCAGATGGTGGGCGCATGCAGAGAGTTCTATACGCTTCAAATTCAATTCATCCCGTTGTCTTCGACGATTTTCTTTTCGTTGTCGCTCCATTCGAAAAGGTCATGGCCGAGATTCGCGTTTTGCGGGGGGAAGCAAAAAAATTGTGTAAAGAAAAGGGGAAGTGACAGCATTGCTGATTAGCGAGCGCTGCGCTCGGCTATTTCACGGACTTGTTCCTTTTTTGGTGTACATGTGCTTCTTGGAAAATGACGTGTGGATGCTTCTTTTGCTCAACAATTGACATCATCTCCATCTACGCCGCTTAATGGACTTTGAACCTGTGGTGGTTCCTAAACGCTGTGACAGAGCTTTTCCTCAAGCCTTTTCGCTGCTGAATGATCAGGCCTGGGCTGTTATTCTGCCCCTAGTGCTGAATTTATTCGTCCTGCTGTTTTTGCCAATTAGAGTGAACTACTTCTTGAGAGGATTCGGCACTGCACAGTTGCAAACATGGACGGTCTCGCACCTGCGTCGTGATTTACTGGGAAGAAAAGCTGCGATTGGCTATTGGTTAGATTTGTAATGACTGTTTCTGAGTCTAATCTGAAATATGCGACAGATGTGGGAAACTGCTAAAAAATGGACATGTGTCGAAGTTTCACCAATGACATGTTCAACTGCTAATAGCTTCACCTATGGCAAATTATTGCTGACAAATTCCAAAAATTTTCATTTTTTCAATGTCAGAGCCTCCCTAGCCCGATCTCTTGGATAGTTAGATCAATTTCTCAGTGGATGCTGATTTAAGACTGGCTTATTACCACCTCTCGAAAATGAAAGAAAACCTCTGCCTAAAATATTCCATATCCTCCTGTCGTAAAACCTGGGCATCTTGTTAAACTATTTCTTCAGTTGCTGTGTCGTACAGGTTGCTATAAATACTTTTTATTGTCCGACGTTTCGGCAACATGGCGTCATGTAGACCTAAGTATGGGTCAGTTCTTACGAAATCACAATCTATACCATCAAACACCTCTTCTGAAAGGTGCATTCGACTCATCCCGAATAGCTAACGGTAAACATCAGACGTGGAAGACAAACTTACTAAATATGCCACCGAGAGGCGGAGGATGTATCCGCACCACAATACGAGACTGCCACTAGCGGATGAGTGAGCATTGCTCAGTTCGCGCGCATAAAGTCACTGGTAATCTATATGTGCTCGTTTCTCTTGTTCATACTTGGATTCATGCTGAAGAGAAGAGAAGAGTGCCTTGAAAGTTTTCCTCGCCGAGATTTCTGGCTCATAAGCCAGAATTGTGCACGCTAATTCGTAATTGTTACCATCGTGGTCGTCGTATCGGTGTTTCCCAAGTGGCTTAATCAAACTTTCCCGCCTTTTACTTTCCGAATGTTCATTTTTTCGTACATTCGACTGGTCCCATCGATATAGAAGGCATGACAGCTCAAGCATTCGATTTGGTAAACAACTCCCGTTTTAGTGCAATCCCATTCTTCCCGCATGGACATATGATGCAATGATCCGTATTACATGTTCTGTCATAGAGTCTATTTCGGACCAACTGCAAGTCTGATGTCTTCATTAGGGATGTTGACTAGAACAACATCATCCTGCAGTTTTGCCCGAGCTAGACATTTATTTATTGTGCTGCTTATCCTATCCGAAAATATTTATAATAAAAATATATTGCCAATGAAAAGTATTTATAACAACCTGTACGGCAGAGCAGCTGAAGAAATAATTTAACCTGTTTAAAATGTTAAATTGCCGTGAATTGCCCGGAGGAGCCTTCGATACTGGTCTCTTATAAAAAGGTTTCATCCTCTCACAAGTATAAGAGCATTCGTAAGTGTAGATGTGGCCTATCCCTTCATTCTATAGCGCTGTTTGTTTGTTTCTGTAACGAAATTTTGGGGGCGTGGCCTAGAGCGAAGAAGATGCTCTACAGCGGGTTCACTATTGCTGTAGAAGTGCGCCGACGTCCAAAAAGTGGGGAAACAGCTGAAAATGTGACGACCGGCGGAGGAGCATTGCGCCGGTGTTCACTATTGATGAAATACCATGAGTTGGGTCCCACCTTAGGTTAGCTCGATCAGTTCCCTGGCGTCTAACATCGATCGTAAAACACTAGATGTCAGACCTCAGGAGCGAGTAGTATGACATACGTGTGATTCCCTCCATTTCATATCACCTCCCTCATTTTTCCCTTCTCATTTGTTTATGAACACACCACACCATTTAGAACGGTTTCTTCCTCATTTTTGTTGCGGACGTGACATTGCACCAACATTGTCTTTCATTATTGCATGACATTGTTGTTCAAATTAATCATGCCAGCAAAATGTTCCAGTATGCAATAACGCAATATTCTCGTTATTTGGGTATGGATGCAGTGGAGGATCGTGTCAAATGTCGAAGAGTTTCGTGCTGTCTTCACAGAGCTTTCCTCCCCGACGGTTTTTTTTTTGAAATTTTAGATCTGGTATGGCATTACTTGGGTCTAAATAAAAACAGGCTAACATACGTAGTTAGCGTCGTTGTAGGTTGACTAACCGAACATTTAGAATATTCAAAAAAAAGACAGAGATAAATGTCTTTCCTAGGCCTGATACCGTTACACCTGAGAGGAGTGGCTTGAGCGGGTTTAACGATTGCCTGATTACATGGACTGACCAATCGCAAAGCTTGCACGGAACGCCCTTCCTGGGCTGCCCGTCCTCCTTGCTATCTTTCCCTTACAAATGTATTATACTACTCTTTTTTCGAACACTTGTATTTTTGACATTTCGAAATGCAATCGAATATCCGAATTCCAATGCATTTAATGTGCTATTCGATCCCAAGTATAGTATTGTGTAGTATTGCTACTACCAGAAACTCAGATCTATTAAAAAAAACTGGTAAACTATCGCAATTTTCCTGCTTTTCTCGCTGTAGCAAGTCCAAGAATGCTCTGCACATTCCTTTCGACCCTCAGTTTGAAGCACGGAAGCTCGATATCCCGGGCAATGCCCGTCACCAGCAGCAAGCGCTCACAATTAATAGCCAACATTCATTTTCGTTGCTATGAGTTCGTCATTCTATCCCTCGTCAACTCCCTCAGACAAGGCAGGAGACAAAGAACTGACGTCTATCACATACCTAATCAAAAATCGCGTCTGCCTATGGAAAACACGCATATTCAGAAGCGCTTGTCGCTCGGTGGCGGAAGTGATGGCGAGGCGGGTGTTTTCGTGTAGCACGGGCGGGCTTAGTGCCAACCGACGAAATCCTGCTCATCAATATGTGCCGAGCTTAGAGAATTTTGGTAAAGTGCAACCGCTGCGTGGATTTGTCTACGCTCCATTGAATTTACTAGTAAACATCGTCCATTTAGCTGAGCACGTGAAATTCGTGTATTTCGCCCCGCTCATACTGCTTTTCGTTGTCGTTGCAGGGTTCCCTTGAGCTCCCGGAGCGATTTTGCTTACTTTTTTCATTTTTCTCATCTTTCCACTCCACAAATACGATTTGTTAAGCAATTTAAGGGGCAATACCACGCAAAATTCAAAGAAGCGAGACTCGTTCAATTCTCTTTTTACGCTGCCTCATTATTCAGCCTGCTTTCCCCGCTAGCCTTCTGGGATTTGGACGAGTTAGTCGAAGCCCGGATTACAGCAGCCTATGTGGAGCGATTTCGTTGAAGGACTAATTATAATGACGTCATCCCTGGAAGGGGATTGCAGCTTCCTACTGAGTTATTTCGCAACTATAGGAAGCCCTTGCTGGGCCTGCGTGTATTTTGGAGAGGTAATGAACAGTATGACCTTGGCACCTGGACATATTTTGCCAGAAATATTTGTGCCTAACTGGAGTTAACTCGTTCTTCCTCTTCTTCAGTGTTTGTCCCGTCCGGAGGCGGGTTCCGCTCTGGTGATCCCTTGACGCCATTTTGCCTTGTCGTGTGCCTGGTCAGGGTGGATCCCAACTACTTTCAGATCAGCGTGCAACGTGTCCATCTATCGTTGTTTAGGGCGCCCTTTTGGTCGCTTGCCTGGTACGTTTGGTTACAGATGCGGTCAAGTCTGGTAACGCCACCCATCGAACGTAGCATCTTCATCTCCATGACGCTTAACCAATGTTCTACTTCCTTGTTTGCAGCCTAATACTCAGCTCTGTACAAAGCGACAGCACATACAACCGTTTGATATATTTTCGATTTGGGACGCTCAGGGATGTTGTTGTCGCACATTGCACCAGCTATTGAACGCCTTTTCATCCACTATGTGGCGTTTATACGCGCTACAACTTCACGTGTGATGTTACCGACAGACGAAACCTTTGAGCCGAGGTACTTGAATGCATCGGTTCTCGGGAGATCGGTGCCATCAACTTTGATGGTGCAGCCCTCATGCACGTCCGTTGTTAAGTACTCGGTTTTTTTTTTTGACATTGAGACGAAAACCAAACCGTGACAAGCGCTCACTCCATGCTTGCGTTTGTTGCTCTAGTTCGTTTTTGCCTTCGGAGGCCAGGACCAGGACGAACAGAAACTTCCAAGCAGGTTTCTGCAAGTCTCATGTGACGGCGTCCATGACGATGACGAAAAGAAGCGGAGATAGAGCTGAACCTTGGTGCACGCCGACGGTAATACGAAATTCTGCTGATGTGCCGACGGCCGCCTTTACTGGGCTTCTAGGGTCCGCACAAACTCACTGAGCTCTTCGGGGACGGCGTGCCGTCGCAGCGCGTACCAAAGAACGTCGGTGAATTCACGATGCTTCTCGATAAGGAGCCGAACGCAGTGGATAGTATCCGTGGTGCCGCAGATGGCTACAAAACCATCCTGGTTGGTGCTACGCCGTGATACCTAACTGGAGTTAACCAGAATAGCCAAACCTCATAGGGTGTTCATAGGTCTTCATATATAGATAGGATTATTGCTCTGAACTCTTTTGGCAGTACTTCTGGAAAAAGTGGGGTCAAACTGGGCTCATCAGAATTACTGGGTAAGGAAACAGTACCCGCGAGGGCTCGGATGCTTCATTGAAGTTACCCTTTGTAAACGTGGTAACCTGTCTAAGTTTACATTTTGACTGGGACCCATCAATATGTTTAAAAATACATGACGTTCTCTTCACCCAGCTTCTACCTGGGACAATCATACCTAACTATGGATATGAGGTTACCCATCTATCAAATGATACGTCCTCAGTCAGATTCCCTTGTTTTTGAACATCTGCAATGTTTTGCGCCAAAAAGGGGTGGGCCTCTTGCTGCCGACTCCCTGAGGTACGCCTTGCTTTCAAGAAAAGCCAGCATATCCCCTTATCTTACTTGCGATCGCCTTGGAGCTGTAATGTTCCTCATATGAGCTTTTCTTCGGAACATATCTCAATATTCGATCTTATGGCTTGTTCATTATTCGTGACATTTAGTGTGTCGTACCGAACCTTACATATCCGGGAAGATTTCTCATGGAAACATAATTTCCAAGGTTGTGGTCGATGGAAACCTTCTGAATACATTCATTTTCGGTGTATTTTACACACAAGAGACGAAGTACGTTCCACTGTTCGCCAAGCCTCCCTGATTTCACCCGTTTTTTTCTGGTGTGGTTTTAGGTCTGATTGGATAGTCAGCTTATCTTTGGTAGCTTTGACATTTGGCTGATTTCCGATGTTTCCTCCCGGTTCTCTCAGTCATTTTCTTGATTTTTTTCCGTGGATGTGCAAGAAAGTGAAAACATCCATTACTCAGATGACCAAGCTTTACTGAGTAACCGAGTAGTAAATGCATAAATATTCTTTTTTGTGATACGTTTATCAAATTTTTTGAATTTCCGTGATTTTAAAATCGCTCTCGAGTAATATCTAAAAGAAAAAAAACCTCAGGGTTTCCCGAAATAGGTCATTTTTTCTCTTTTATTTTTTCCTTGCTACTTACCTGCTCATCAGCTACTTCTTCATACATCTGCACTCTTCTAGCTAGTTTTTTTGTATATTGAGCTGTATGATTTCTTTAAACATGATACGCCATGTAATAAAAGTCAGATTAGATTTAGCTTCTTTTCGAGTTTCTTCATCTCGTTTTTTTTTTAAATCTTGCTATTAGGTAGATTTCGATTTTTCACTCTTCAACTTATTTTGGCTTAATGAGCTTGTTCTTCCAAACGTGTGCACCCTTAAGTTGGCACACATGTCTTTCAGCAGTTAAAAATGTCAACTTCGACAATCTATACAGTTTTTATGTAGCATAGAACTGTCCTTACATCTAATGGACTAGTCCAACCCATATCTCAAGCAAATTGCCGCTTCAGTAGATGTGCCTTAGTCATGGAAGCTCTACATTTTGCAGAAAGCATCCAAAAAATAGACCATTCAATGAATCGTTCAAATTATTCCCAACCGTTTCCGATTGTTTGGTGAGAGTAAAAGGATGGATTTTTCAGTAAAAAGAAGAATGTTCGAGCAAGACCGCAGAAATTATGAAAAATCGAAGAGCGGAAGTGATGGTACATGAGAGGAACGGAAGCTTTTAGAAGTTAAAGGATCAAAAGTCAAAGTTGCGGCCCTCTGAATGATTTCCTTATAAGGAACGAGTTATCCGTGAGCCGAAACCATGATTGACATACTTACGATTCGAGCTGCTGGATTTTTGTTCCGCAGCTTTCCTGAGCTTTTTTTTGGGATATTTAGTCTTTTATTTTTCTACTGAGTTGTCTTTGCTTTTCTGGGCTAGGATTCATGGATCCTTCCAAGTGAAATTAGGTTAGCAAACTAACACTCCGGCTCTCCTAGTATTACATAGACTTTACCAAAACCAAAAACACTAACATCATTGGCTTGCATGGCTATTCTTTCAAGTATCCCAGCCCAGAATTGCAGAAATTTTACCATTAGCGAGACAGTTCACCATCATCGCGTTCTTTGCGTTTCTCTTGAACAAACTCGTTTCACAGCACTTTGCAGCCTTTTTCTACTGTGCAAGAGCCTGTGCACGCATACTTGCACTTCAAACAATTGATATAATTTCTCGAGAGACAGTACAAAAAAGCTGCATTCTGCAAACCCGCTTTCTCTTCAGAAAAATCTCTCTCAGAAATTCTTTGTATGTAATCACTGAGCTTCTGAAGCTATCGACCAACCCATATCCATTTCTCAAGCATTACGATGTCGTGCGAACCAGACTTTGTGCTTCATTCGCTGGAAGTCCGTTGCTGCTGTGGGACCAGAGAGCGCTCAAACCTATGAATTTTTGCGAACTTGAACCACCAGAAATCAGCGCTTCTAATATGTAATCTTGCTGATTTTACCACTACAGATTTAGGCTGATTAATCTCTTATTGTCACAAGTATTCCTGGATCTCTTCATTTCCCTGGATCAACCCCATGTTTGCCAGGATATAAATCATGTCGTAACTTGCTGGCAAGAGGAAAAGTTGAAGTGCTATTCACCATAAATCAGCCCTACGCTTTGTGCAATGACGAATCTCTTGACTATGCTGTACTACCCTCTAAAAATTTCGCAGAACGGCTCATTTTTTAGCTCGCGTAGGGAAGTACTAGTCTCGTTTTCCACTTTTTTTTTGTTTTTTTTAACGTTTCGTTTCATATTTTTTGTTTCACTTCGAGGTAATAGTACTGATCCAGCCGCTTTTTGTAATTTAACTGAAGTCACCTGCCGCCGGAATGCTTTCCTAGGCGCTTTTTTCTCGATTCGGTCCAAAATCCTTGGAACAGGTAGAAAAACAGCTAGAAATAGCATAACAGCAGCAGAAGACATCGGTTATGGCTAGCGCGGCGCGGTGTTCTTCTCGAGGCCGTGGATGAGCCACCGTCATTGACGTCCTCTGTACCCTGTCTCATTCATAACTGCCCAGGTACACATTGCTCGAAAAAAGTGTGTAGTTGCAGAACTTACCATCGCAGATCATTACAGGCCATTCATCGGGGAGTCGGTATGCCACTTATCGGAGACATGTGCTCCACGTAGTCCCACATCATTTCCGGGACCCTTTCTAACATGTTAAGCAGTTAAAAATCACTGCGACTAACAAGCTTGAACATGCACGACTTGCCAAAGGCCTCTCTAATCTCTTTACGCAAAAATGCACCAATACCGACTCATTTCTGAATCGCCTGTACAGTCCTTCTGAAAAATACTTGCCGCTTCACCGCCCATCTGTTAAGCCGCGCCGCATCACCTACTGTCTGTTTCAAAAAATCAGAGCAATTCAATGTGTTTTGTTTAACAACACAGCGCGCATTTTATCACACGCCAAATCATGGGAATTGGCGCTATCAGTCGAGGATCGATAGCTGGAAGCGTGCCAAAACATGTCTCGCCTATAACAACGTTACCTCATCTTGGCGGAAGGCCAAGTGGCAAGATTTGTGAAAAACATAGTATGCATTACCATACGTGGTGTGACGTGGCTAAGCTGACCGGCGGTTCAGCGAGAGGCAAGAATTTTTGAGAGAGACTTTATGCTATAGTCCGTTTCAAGACCGACGATAGTTGAGTATTTGCGCCTATGGTCTGCATTTCTCGCCTGTCTCTTCGAGTACGGCACTATTCTCGCGTTTTCTCTTTCTCTAATATCTTCGCAACTACGTACCCCGGTGAAACACACTATATGTAGTTGACCACTGGTCTTAAAACAACTACGAGCAGAAATTGCTAGATTAGCTTCCGAAATGGTTACCAATAAATGGTTGATAGAACAACTAAGAAGCCATTAGCCATATTAAAGGTTAAAATGTTGATGGTATCGTTTCATATTGGTAAACGCACCCCAGTTCTTATTTTTCATTATACTTCTCACTCATAATATAATATTTATTGGGGTACTTAGGCATTTCGATATTTGGCTCTTTTTCCCAGTGTTTTTATTCACTTGCTTTCTTCTGTCCATCCATGGATGTTGAGGTAAGGAAAATGTCCAGGAAAAAATGTCCATCTTCACCAACAACAAACTCAGAACCATCAATATGTAGTTTCTTAATTTTGTTCACAATTAAGCATTTTGTCGAATAAAACATGTTGCTGCTAAGCATTCCAATCCGCTTATAAAAGTTTAATCTTCTTAGAACTCTATTAACAATAAGTAAAGGATAAGGAGGACGTCATTCATCGATCCCTTTTGTGTGATGCGCCACACATTCTGCTGTACTTCATCCTTGGTAAAGCTTGTGTTTTATTCTCTTGTTGTTCTTCTTCAGCATTTTTTGCCATTGGAATAATTTATTTCAACAACTTCATCTAATAATTGCTTCATGTAAGGCATTGTGCCGTTGGCTACTCCCTTTTCGTCTCCGCAAAACACTTTTCGTGATGCTCTTTGATATGTCTGTCCGCAACACGGTTGCAGTATTTATCTGACAAATTTTCAAACATCTTCAGAATTTTGCAAAGATCCATGGGTTTCATTGGCTTCGTATGCACACTCTGAACAATGAGGTTTCATGTGTGAGGTTCAATGGAATTTCAACGCAGTGCTGTCGAATTATTTTGATCGTTGAGACACCGTTGCAGCTAGGCCACGCCGACTGTTTAAGTTATTTATGTCCGTATTTCAATAGGTATCATTCAATGAGAACCTCCTTTATCAAAATGTTAGCAGCACAGCAGTGGTGGAAGCAGCAATGCTTGCCCAAGGAGGTGGGGTGGGGTGTAGGGGGAAGGGTGAAAAAAATGGAGTCTCCACCACCTTCGAGGCTCAGATGGAAAATTAACATACATCAATAAAATAATAATTTCCATAATGGATGACGAAAAATATATGTCCAAAAATAGTACTAATAAACAATTGAAAAGAGGCTAATAAATTATTCCGTTATTTCATAAAATGTTCTCCCATTCTCTGTATTTTTTGATTAACCCAAATGTATTTCTCAAAATATTTTTTTTCTATTAAATCTCATATTGTTCTGCATCTACAGTGGACGTCAATGGCGGTGGCCCATCTGCGACCTCAAGAAGCACGCCGCGCAACCGCGCCGCACGCGTCATAAGCGATATTTTCTGCTGCTATATCTAGTTTTTATAATTTTTTTTTGATAATTAATTTTTTCTGATATATTTCTATATATTTTTTTCTATATATTTTATATATTTTTTCTGATACTCCGGGAAATTTCTTCACTGCATCTAGCAACTCTTTTCTGCATTTCCCCTCTTATCTCTGGAGTCCTGTTCCAGATAAATCCAGGGCAGGGCCTTTGGATGAGTTTTCTTGATGTGTGTCGTATTTCTAACGGGTTTAAGAAGGTTTTAATTGTAATTTTTTCCTACCATGGTGTACTAACTACAATTTTTCAGGCCAGTGCACAACCGCCACTAGCCGCCCCCAACACAACTATGCCGCGTCAGCCGAGTATATTCGGTATGCGAGTTGAACTGCCAGCTGATGACCCCTTCGGATACGAGTGAGTCCCCCCTGAAGTCACCTAAAGGTCATTAATTACAAGAACTGTATTTTTAGTAAGCATGGCGTTTGTATCGTGACACCTGACGAACAGTTCAAAGTGGTAATCTACGGGAATCACCTGGACAAGATCGCCCAGCTGATCTTCACCCCCACGAACAGCTGTGCCGACGGAAAACATGTCGTCAAAGCTGCGAACGACTTTATAGTGCACTTCACTCACAAAGTGAGTTTGCGAGTCAGCTGATTCCCAGGAACATTTGCTGCTGTCGGTCATAGATCGAGAAAAACTTGGAAATTCTGGAAAATTGCTGAAATATGAGCACAGGTCTCAGGTATCCCGTCTGAAATCCGGTATCCTCTTTCAGGCCACTTTCCACCTAATCCTTCCAATGTTGCCTGAAAACGTCCACGCGTACAAAATGTGCGTCAAGCCGAAAGGACCTCTGTCAGAGATGGCGATGAGTCCGGTGAGGGAAAGCACATGGAATGTTGAGGGATCGATAACGTAGTTTGATCAGGGTAGTTATCATTTTTCAGCTGGACGATGTTTCAACATGGATCACCACGGAAAAACCTCCCAAAGAATATTTCTTGCCTCTACCAGTGCAGGTATGTTAGTTTCTTGCAACAGAAAACCAATAAATTTCTACGAAATTTCTCCACAGAATCTCCAGTACTGCTTACACTGATGTGCGTTCTTCGTGGGCTCAGGAGGCACGCGCCGCGGCCGCGCCGCTCGCACTGGAATTGCCATCGTTGTAGCAAATCAGAGTTTTTTTCAAGAGTTTCTCATCCTATTTTAGTTCAACTGTCCAAAAAACTGATTAACTGTCAGGAAATCCCTCTGGTATGTAATCACGATGACGATTCCAGCGCCAGCAGCGCGGTCGCGGCGCATGCTTCCTTAGTCCACGGAAAACGCACTTCCATCGATGCGCACTGTATAAATGGAACAATTCGGCATTTTTTACAGGTTATGGTGATCGCCTTTCTACTGTGCCTCTCAGCTCTATTCTCAGGTCTCACACTTGGCCTAATGTCTTTAACTCCACAAGAGTTGGAACTTGTCATGAAGGCGGGTTCACCCAGTGAACAGAAATATGCCTCAGTGATTCTACCAATCAGGAAAAAAGGTGAATTTTGGATCTTCACACGCTATAACACCTGCACCATCGTACGACTACATAATTACACAAAGAGTGCATAGTGCGTCTCAAAATAGTTCGCGGATGGTGTTCGTGACGGGACCTATTCAGCACTCTCAACTGGAGCACGTTATCAATGCATCCTTCATTTGAGTCCTGCCGTGCATCTCGGACCGTGACCTATGGGGTCGTGCACGCAATCCGTCAATTATTTCGAGACAAACTGTACATGTCATGTTGACTGGTCTCTCTTTTTCTCTTTCCGAGCAAATGATTGCGTGCGTTTGAAATGCGAAAAACAAAGTATAAATTGTCATGTCACATACTTTTTTCCCATTTATTGTCATTCTAATTTGGAGTCAAAAATTTTACGGATGCTGCCTTCAAATGAATTAGGGCGCCTGTAGGTCCTGGTGCGAGAAAGAAGAGGGCATGGATCCTTCTGTGTATTCTGGTACAGAGAATCACGACTGCATGTCTTCTTGACATGGAGCGCCGCACCATCTGCGCACCGCGACTGGGCAATGTCGATGTCGGAGGTTGCCTCACTCGCGCCGCGTACATGATGCGGTGCTTCATGCCATGGAGCGGTGCAATCGTGATTGACACTCCCTGTAGCTTAGGGAGTGCCTGTGGGACTTTGTCTGCAATTGCGGCTGGCACCACCGTGTCGCCGGGTGGTTCGATCGATAAGAGGTCACCCAGGATGCGTCTGGTGGGAGATTCTTACTAAGTGAGAGTAGGGAAACATAAAATTGGAAGGAGTCACACCATATAATATGTACATAATAGAACTTACAGAGAAAAGTGCAAAAATTAGATCGAATCGGCTGATCAGCCGATTAGTACCACGCGGGAGACGTCATTGCAGACAAAGTCACAGACGCACTCCCAAAACGACCAGGCCACATTTCATAGTTCTAATTCATCGTAATGACTTCATTCTTCAGGCAATCTTCTACTCTGCGCTCTTCTCTTGGGCAACGTCATCGTGAATGCAGCGATTTCGATTTTGTTTGGAGAATTGACCACCGGTGTGCTTGCACTTATCGTCTCATCCGTAGGAATCGTCATATTTGGTGAAATCGTCCCGCAGAGTATATGCGTCAAGTAGGTTATCATTTGCTTCTGAAACTATTTTTACAAAAGTCGTGGGGATTTCCTTGTTTTGTTTTGCAGCACAAAAACGAGCTGTGGTGTTCCTCTCATTGAGAATCTGTTGAAATAATAGTGGGATTTAGTTGCCTACTAAGGTAGCAGTTTTATTTTTCTCAGGATTTCCCTCTCTTTCATTTTTCTCTGCTTAGAATTCACCGAAAATATAAGATAGTTTTTCTTTCCCTCCCATCATAGCAAAATTTTGCGGATCCTCACCTCAGGCTGCTCGCTATACTTCACGTGGAGTATAGCACCGCATCGTCGCCGCTCAAGCGAAGTCGATTTTGATCCGTATCGATTTTCTGTGGCGTGAAGGTGCTCCGTCCAAAATCAATAAAAATTGAAATTGCTGGCGACGGCGATGTAGGGTGCTACATATACTCCTCGTGAAGCATAGCAGCTGCCTCGAAGTCCAATGTTAGGCAGATGTTGTCGCATCATTTCCTATACATTGACGTTGTTTTGTACCTCTGCGCTGTTAAAAATTCTTCTAACTCTGTTTTTTCTTTTTAGAAAAGGATTAGCTGTCGGTGCGCACACTATAATGATCACGCAAATCTTCATATTCATCACATATCCTATCGCATGGCCTGTCAGCAAGCTTCTCGATTGTTTGCTTGGTGATGAATACGTAAGTTAAATACTATTTTTACCAAAAGCTTTGTCTTCTTTATTCCATCCTTATATTGATGAAAAATTGTTGAAAAATTCCAGCAAGCCTATGACCGAAAGCGCCTAATGGAGCTGATCCGCATGTCAATCAAAGACGATAACGGGCAGGTGTCGAACGAATTGAAGATCGCAGTCGGTGCTATGGAGATCGCTGACAAAGTTGTTGAGGATGTAATGACAAGGCTGGCGGTGAGTAAACTTATTCAAGGGGGAGGGGGGTAAGCTTGCGTGTGCCTTAGCCAGGCCACTCAAACCATCACTCGATGGTCGGTAGATTGGTACCAGAAGATTTTGCGAGGTTGAAGACATGGTACCCTGGGTGTCAGTTACCCTCCCCCCTCGCGCTTCCCCATCCTCAAGTTACCGTATAGGGCACGTGCGCGTTGAATGCCTCTACAATTTTCAAATGAAGTCAAATGCTTGGCGCATCCCACGAACTCGATTAATTAGCGCCTACTTTGTACTTTACACCCTTGGTGGCCACCTATAATAAAAGATGAATATTACAGCAGTAACTTCAGCACGTTCCACACCCATTGCGAGTTATTTTCGCACCTGAACCACGATACTGTAATTAGTGCGGGGGTATGGATTGTGTGGTTAGTGTATTCAAGCACTTTCTCGTCCTCCGCTGTCAACTTGTTGTCTGTTAGCGTTGAATTAGTGTGATTGAGCCCGCCGAGGGTGCGGGAGACGATTTAATTTGAAAGGGCCAGAGAGGTAGTTGTATCCTCACCCCTTTCCCCTCAGCACACCTGCAAGAGAAAATGGGTAACCTTTGTTGGTGTGGGAGTGGGAAAATGCAATTGATTCTGCACGTGTAACAAAATATTCTCCATTATGCCGAAACTGATATCTTCATGCCTGATGTTTCGGTTTTTCTGTCGATGTGAATGACAGAGTTTCCAGCGGGCTTTGATTTACATGGTCCATTTAACCAAGTATGGTATTTGAAGAGCTATTAAAGAAAGAAAAGAACACGGGAAAGGGTGCGATACACGGGGAGGCAGCCGAAACTTTCAAACAGTCTGCGCAAGTAAATACTCAGTTCCCTTGGTTTTCTAAAGACAAACTGGCTGCGAGCAATGAACAGATGCCACAATTTCTATTCATTGTATGCATGATTAATGTGCCTATTTCAGGATGTGTTCATGATTCCTGACACAACTGTGCTCAACACCAAGACGGTGGCAGAAATTGTCAGAATGGGTTACACCAGGATCCCTGTGTATTCTGATGGCGACAAGAACAACGTCACTGACATACTGTTTGTCAAGGTAAAAAATGCATGGCACGAACCTTTCCTCCGTCACCCGCTTACCAGCTTTTTCTTCATGGTTGATTTGAGTGTTTATGTGCTGTGCTTCCTCCTCACATCTCACCCCTTTCAAGGACCTTGCCCTCCTGGATCCTGACGATAATTTCACTGTGAAAACCGTGTGTGGTTACCATAAACACCCTGTGAAGTTTGTCTTCAACGACACTCCGTTAAGCATACTTCTTGAGGCATTCAAAAAGGTGAGTATGAGGCATGCGATCTCAGCACTAGTTTCCATAGCATGTTGGGGACCAGTGCCAAACTGGTGTATTGATTAGGCGGGCTATTTTAAGGGTGAAGGCCATTTGGCAATGGTGAAGAAGCTGTGCGATGCTGAAGATCACGACCCGACGTATGAGTTGGTCGGCGTAGTCACTCTGGAAGATATTGTCGAGGAAATACTACAGGTTAGCTGAGCTGCCGCAATATTATCTCAGCTGTGGAGGACTGTTTCTCGGACGTTTCCTTTGTTTAGGCTGAAATTAACGACGAATTTGACGTTGTTTCTGATAATGTTAACAAGATCAAGAGGAAGAACCTACAGGTAAATCTTGCAATGCCCACTTTTTTAAATTCTTTCCTCTTCGCATTACTTCCGCGGTGGATTTTCTTTTTTTTTTGGATTTGGACTGGCAATATTGTTAGAAGCACGTAATGCCTATCAGACTTCGCCCAAGTTCAATTGGTCAAACATTCACGTGATCTATTACTTCTCCACCATCTTCAAGGAAATGATAGATAAGAATTAGTTCAGTGGTATATGTAGTTAGTTACATGATATGATGTAGTCTTCACATTGGAGAATATAAATCCCAGAAGATCACTGTCTTTTTTACCAACTGTAACCTTCCTTTACTTTTTTCATTAATTGCCTTCAGTATGCATCCATGTATGCGCAAAAAAAAAACGCACTGGCCTATTGATTAGAAAATGCTCCAGCTTTGTAACCTTGCCCAATTCTTACAAATGTAATGTTTTGCAAATACATATGTATGCTTGACAGATGAGCTGGTAATGGATCCTGTTGACAAAGTAAATTCTAAAAAAAACCGATTGATATGAATAAAGTCCTTTGTTTCTGCTATGAATTTCAAATTTTGTGATTTCAGCAACGTGATATGTCGAAGATGTTCGATAAGGAAGCACCACAGATACAAATTTCTTTACAGGTCAATGTCACTCTTGGATATATTTCTATTTTCTCTGTAGCTTTTACCATGATGTCTCTAGACTATTTACCAATAAGTACAAAAAATGTTCCAAATTTATGTACTATGTACTGGTTCCTCTCATCCATTCCATTTCCAACTTTTGCAAGAATGATTGTCAGTATTTTTCTTTCGGAACCTTCAATTGAGCACTGCGAAGTTTATTTCTTCTTTTGGCTGTTGTTGTGTTTCCACTGGCTCTTATAGAAGCGTGTTATCTGCTTTCAGATGCAAATGGTCGCTCTTCAGTGGATGGTGGCAAATGAAGAGGCCTTTTCGCCAACATACATAGACACAAACGTCTTGGAACGTTTAATCAGGACATGTGCCAGAAGGGTTCGCTTTGACATTTACTAATTAGTGGTCGAACCAGTTGGGTGGTTTGGATTTTTCTCGGTTGCAGAATAGTACAAATCCTTACTGTTGCCATGATCTTTCCTAGAAACCTAAGTCTTACGTTATAATTGATTCAGGTTGACATCTCTGCCTTGATGGCTATGTCTCACGATGCGGTGAATGTGCCCAGGTTGGCGAAAATCTACACTAAGGACGAACTGAGTGATCGTTTTGTGCTGATTCTGGAAGGACGAGTGCAGGTCACTATTGGACAAAGTGGAATGATGTTCGAAGCTGGCCCTTGGCATTGTTTTGGCAGTGAAGTGTTGAAGAAACTGGTTGATGGAGCTGCAACTCTCAGCAGAAGTACCTCTATAGTAGGTGAGCGGTACCTGGATTGATGAAAGAGACCGTAATTCGACCTCTTGCATTCCTTTGTCAAATGTAATAAATAAATATAATAGATATAAATATATAAATATAACATAATAAATAAATATTTGGTATTTTTAGATACGAGCGATCTTTCTTGTCGACGACCTGATCTCATGTTTAAGCCTGACTATTCCGTTGTTGTTAAAGAGGACTGTACTTATCTGGATGTGAACGTCGCTGCTTACGTCAACGCCTACAAATCCACGCTGATGCAGAGGGAGAAAGGGTTTGTTGAAGTCCTTGCATCGCTTGAAATCTTAGAAGTTTCAACCTATGCCTAATTTTGATTCACTTACGCATTGAATATGCAATCATTGTTTATTCACGTGAAAAGCTTCAGTTTCCAAGGAACTTAAATATTCGAGGTTTAATTACCCAAGTTTTATAGATGAAGTTTGCTGCCTGTTTCCTTAAGGTCACAGGCAATTAAAGTAATGATTATATATCTTGTACAGGAATGAAGAAATAGTTTCCAGTCGGGACGACATGTCTATCGATGGTTGCCCAATCTCATCCCGGTCACCATCTCCTACAAGGCGGAAAAACACGGTGTCGGCTAGGAAAGAGGTGAATTCTCTTGCATCCTTTGCATCCATTTTGTGTGAATTCGTGAGAGTAGAAGGTAGTTTTCTCTCCAATGTTTATGTAATCGAGCCTAAGTATTTCCTTAGATAGGAATGAAGATATAAATTTGCAGTCGGCTCCGATCCTCGATCCGTCGGCGCTGCTTGTGCCTGCAAAGGTGCGCTCGTCACTGATCGAGGCGAAGGATGCCGTAAAGGCGTTGAATGCCAGAGAGAATGGCATCGCTCATGAGAATGAGGTTTGTACCTATACTTCCTTTAGCATTATTTTTAAACAACTGCGTGTTGTTTTCTTAACACTTCTGTCGATGCTAACAAGTTTTTTTTCTTCAGTGAATAAGCTTACCTCTTCAAATACCGTACACTTTTTCCCTATCTTTTGAACTCAATTTCCCTTCTACTATCGTCCCCGGTGAAACAATCTACAGTGCCGGTCAATTATTTTTGCATCACAGAAAATCATCTGGCTTGCCGCACCGCACCACCGACGCAGCGCGATGGATCCACGGAGCGGTGTGGATGTTGGGCGTTGCTGATACTATCATTTCAAAAACGATGTGAGACACATGCAAAACATCAGTGTCAGCAACTCACAGATAGCCATTGCGCTGCGCTGGTCTACCGCGTCGCGTTGGTGTTGCGGCGCGGCAGGCCAGTTGGGCGGTTCTCTGTGATGGGAAGTGTTCGAGCCACGCTGTATATGGTGGAACTTGTGTAATTTGACCGTGTTGGGTGCGCGCTGCAGCACCGCTGTCTTTTTTAATGCAAACTTGGCGGCAAATATACATCAAGAACTTTCCATTGGACGTAAATTATTTTTCGGAAGCTAATATATTAATTATTCTCGACTCCCGTTGTTGTGGTGGTGTTTCGTAGTAACTTTGCATTGAACAGTAGACCTCAAGTGTTAGACTACTTTTATACTCCACCTATAGCACCTTGAGTCGCGCTCACCCTAGTGGCATGAATTCTGATACCTTTCAATTGTCGGTGGCACGTGCAGGGGGATTTCATCCCCACTCATACTCAGCTGGCTGCTATACTTCATGTGGAGTATATAGGCAGCCTTGTACAACTGAGCGTGCTGTGGATATTTTGATGATCATAATGTTCCGTGTGAGAAAAGAATTTTACTTATCTTGATCTGACTATATTTTCAGGAGGAGATGAGCTTGTTGTCGGAGACGAAACTTGTCGAAAATGTATAGCTACCAATAGATACGATATTTATTCGTTGTTTACACTTTATCGACTACGGGTATGTAATTGTCGATCATGTTGTATCCTTTAATCACATTGCCTGAATCAGGAACATATTTGCCTTTCTTAATGTATATGAGGGCGATTGTTGAATAATTGATCTCAGATCTTTTATTGTTAGCTTATTAGTCAGTTAGTGAACTTATGTCACATGTTTGAGATTAGTGCCTTTACAAAGCGATTAGTGATAGAGTATCCGGTTTTGATAAGAAGTAAATGATCTGTTCAACGTATGTACTTTCCATCATACAATATATATGTGGGCTGTTTCTGCAGAGTTGTAGTACAGTAACACCTAGAATTTTTTTCTGGATTCTTCTACCAGGATAGTGATCCTATTCTTAGGTCGCGTATGTAACGGAAGAAGATCAGATGTAAGAGGCAATCATATCAATGACAAAGTCAGGTACGGATGCAGAACTGCTCATGTTCAAAGTTTTTATGAAAAGAAAAAAATAGTCATAAAACGTTAACTGTTCTAAATGTACATAAATACATAGACATTTAATCCTCCTAACTATCAGCACATATCGCATGTCTTCTTGCAGAACTCCTTCTTTACATCGATAGGATAAACGTCGCTATGGCAGAATCCATTGTTTTTCCACACCTTGCACCTGAAACAGCATAGTCTCAAAGTAGATGAAGTGGGTAAAAATTGACTTGTATCGACAGCGCAGTTTTAAACTCACTGATTTGATGTGTCGGCGCAGGAGGACCCACAGCGATTACAGGTTTTGCGGCAATACCTGAAAGTGAATGTTAAGTGGTTGTGAATTAAATGAAAATTTGCGTATAGCATCAAAAGTGATGAACCATACTTGTTCATAAGTTCATCATAGCGACTGTCAGAACATTGCGGTACGAGTTTTGTGCAATTCACTGTAGGATCGTCCTCGCAAATCTCGGTGGCTGTAAAAGTGAACAAATTTGGAACATATGTTGATAGTATTGAGATCTAAATGTTCACACCACTTTATTTGACAAGCACTCGGTGTTACAAGGCATTTTTGAAAGCCTACTAACATAATATGTATGTAGAGGGCAATTTATGGTAGTAGATGCGTGTTTAACGTGCGTGCGTCTACAGTGGAAGTCAGTGGCGGTGGCCCATCTGCGGCCTCAAGAAGGACGCAGCGCAAACGCGCCGCGCGCTCCATAGCCGATGTGTTTCGGTGCTGTTATGCTATTTCTAGCAGCTTCTCTACCATTTTTAAGGATTTTCGACTGTATCGGGAAGAAAAGCGTCTAGGAATAGCATTCCGGCGGCAGACGACAGCAATTCTGGTGCTCGCGGTGGGGTTGCGCGGCGTCCTCGAGAAAGACCGGTAACATGTCGAGTGGATTTGTCTAGTTCAGTCACAGTAAAAAAAGGAGGTCTCACTTGTAGCTTCGACTTTGGCACTCGTAGTGGTATCAGCAGTGCTAGTGGTAACTGCTGCAGTTGTAGTGTCCACCTGGGCATTGGAGAAGCCTAAATTCTTCAAGGAATACTCCTGGATGAGGTGATGTAATGGTATAAGAGAAAAGATCTCGTTTACCGATGAAGACAGCTAAGACGCAGCAAATAGTTCGTTTTGCGTAGAACATCACAGTGCCTGAGTGATAACATTGTCCTCAGCTGTACTTATAGTTGAGCCCTGCTCCTTATCTTAGGCTCTTTGTGTAAAGTCGGAAATGAGCACCTCGTGAAAGTTCAATCGCATTTGCGAGCGGTTTAGTGTTTGTGTTGATAGTTTGCCATAGGAAGCTCACGTGAATGTACTTTCTTTTGCAGTTTTACCAATTCCCTCCCTTAACGTACACCTTGGTGTATAGTCTGTTTCAAAAACGACGATAGTTGAGTATGCCTATAATATGCATTTCTCGGCTATCTCTCCGAATGCGGCACTATTTCTCGCAATCTCTTTTTCTCTAATATCTGCACAACTACGTTCCTCGTTCACTATATATTCTCCTATGCAACTCACGACGCTGATTTCGAATCCGTTTCCAAAATTGAAGCTGCACTCTTTGAAGAATATGCCCATTTTTAGTGTTCATGGGTAAACTCCTAGTTTTATTTATGGTCTGTTTGCTCAGAGAGGGCCTATGAAGTGATTTTGTATGCAAAAAGCACTAGTTCCATCGATGGGAGAATGCCGCAGGATGCATCTGGAAGGAGTCTTTATTAAACGACAGTAGAGGAACAGTGAAATGGGAGGGACCACACACATACATATGAAAGGCTGCGTGTCAAGAGGTACGCTGCTGGTCTGTGATTGGTCGATTCATGTACGCGTCGCGGCTGCAGCCTTCTAGGATACGAGCAGTTCTGTGTGGATATGGACAACTTTTCTGAGCCTGAGAGAGACAGATGAGCGTTATCGGAACCCACAAACTGTGAGAAGGCGGCCACCATTTGGTGCGTCAAATTTGAAGAAAGAACCTGAACTTGAAATACGTACGCGTGCGGCGCGGTAGCGTCGCGGAGTACGTCTTGACCGTCACCCCATATCAAAAAGTGTTAATATTGGATCAGTTAGTCGACATCGTGATAAGGTCGTAATTGCAGACAAAGTCGCTCCATTGGCATTCTCTGGGCTAACACACAGTACCCATTATAGATAGGTACACAGCGCAAAGGTAATTCTCTTGCTGTTCAGACAGGGACCCAATGGTTCAGATTCTGGCGAAGGATAAGAGAAAGTCGCAAAAATATGGGAGTTCCTCACTCAGATCTACAATTTAACTGCAGCGCTGTAGTGAATGCTCAGAACACATATGTCTACGAGGTTACATCTCGTGATGCGGATTATTTGCCTGACGTTTTGGAAGAAAGGTGAAGTCTGGTGCGGTGCTGATAACGCATCCGGTTTCGATACGGAGAAAATAATCGGATTGTCACTCGCGCGTGAAGAAATTGCTATAGCGTAGTTGAATCCCCCACACCCCCAAGCCTAAACTTGATTTTTTTTTGAAATTGAAATGAAATTTAAAGAAAACTGTAATGTTACTGTAATGTTCAAGTAGACAGTGCAGTACATACGGTACAGTTATGTGAAAGAAAAAGCAGAAGAGAAGAAAAGCGATACGTCAAGGAGCGGTCCTATTTTCTGACAAATTCAATCTTTTCACTAGAAAAGGTGTGAATTGGAATGTTGGCAGTTAAAACTTGTATTATGTTAGATATTTATACATACATATAGAGAAAGGTACAATCCAACAACAGAAAAAAATTAAGATCACTTATGTGAAAGAACTTATCAGGTCTGAATATTTGTACGGCTACTGTGCTGATCAATCATTTTTGCATCACAGAAAATCGCCCACGTGTTCTTCCGCGCCGCATCATTGACGCGACGCGGATTGCCATCTTGGCGCTGTGTTTGCCAAGCATTTCTTATGTTAATATTTTGCTCATGTTTTCCTGATGGATACAAAGACGAAGAAAATCGGTGGAAAACTAAAGCAAAACTTTTATATCGGCAACTTTCTGAAACCACAGTTCCCTTCTGGTCTACCGCGTCGCACAGGCGTTGCGGAGCGGTTGACCACCTGGCCGGGCTTTTGTGATGTAAAAATAATTGACCACCGCTGTAATTTAGCAGTGTGAATATGCGCAAAGAATTAAAATGTTTCACTGCTATAATATTACGTGCAGAATCCACAAGTCTTCTCGCAGTACTTCATTTTCTGCTCAGGAGGGTTGAATGTACTGTTGCAGAATCCATTCCTGTTCCACGCTTCACAACTGAACAACAGATGGATGATGCCATAGCTGGCGTATATGCATGTCATGAGGATTTTAGATAATGATCAATGAGAACTAACTTGTCCGAAGCGTCGTAGCACGTCGGTAAAGCTGGGCCAGCGCATCTGTTGCATGTCCTTGCACATACCTTCAAGAGCAGAGATTAAAGTTGTTGTTTTTGTTTATGGTGTGCTTTCGTACTTGTCTGTCAGATCATTGTAGCGGTGGTCAGAGCATTGTGGTTTCAGCTTTTCACAGTTGACGTTTGGGTCATCGTGGCAGTCGACGAATGCTAAAATATAAACGTTTAGTGGGTTTTACACTTTGTTCGAAATGCAGTGCGGATCAATCATTTTTGCACCACAGGAAACCGCCCATCTCGTCTGCCGCGCCGCGGCACCTACGCGGCGCTGCGGACAAATTGGTTTGTGCGGATGGCCGATATTGATGATTTGTTTATGTTTCCTACCGATTTCTTCGAGTCCTTGTTTCCATTTCGGAATGCTTGAGTCAGCATGGCACCAAACATATACAAAACATCATCAATATCGGCAACGCCCTTACGCGCCGCATCGGTGATGCGGCGCGGTAGACCAAGTGTGTGGTACTCCGCGCTGCAAAAATAATTGAGCGGGACTGTAGTCACATTGGTGCAAAATAACTCAGCCTATTTTTAGAGAGCGCTTGCGTTGCTTATCATTTCAAGAATATTCTCGAACCTAACCCCAGTCGGTAAAAGGGCATGTTATGAATTAAATTCATGCTCGCTGCACTATTATCTAACGCTCAAGGAATTTATGCATTGTGACGTAGTTCTTTTGCAGTCTTGACGAAGTTCTCCACGAATGGACAGTCCGTCACCTCTAACAGCGCACCTGCTGATGCGAACTTCTGGAAGAGGTTTACTATCGAGTTCTGACGATCAAGTACTTTCTGTAGATAAGGGATAAAAAGAGTTTGGCGTCAATTAATTCCGCTTGTGGGATGGGCCACGCATTCGACATCATAAATGCTTCGTAGAGGCATATGTGCCCTGTGCAGTGACTTGCGGGGGCATCCGATGTCATCCCAGGCTCCTCTGGTACCATTTCACCGACCCCGGAGGGATGGGAGGCTTGGTTGGCCTCGGGAGGGATCGAACCATCGATTGTGCGAGCGAACAGCGGGCCTCTTGCCATTGCTCTACGCGCGCCCTTATCTACTTCCTGTAGATACAAAGGAGATATAGAAATCTGCCCTTTGAAGAGCTACATATACCTCAATGCTTATCAAAGCCATCATTGTTTTCCTGCTCAAGAGGCTCGACGACTTATAGACATGGAAAGAATTATGCCTCGGAACCTACGTACTATATCCTGGTGCTCATGTCAAAAGAGTAGAGGCATGCTTAGTCCTACTTCATTTCTCACAGGTAAACGGCTGAAGACATTCTATGGCGCAATTTATAGTGGTTGCGTGCGTCTGTCGCGTGTCATCGCACGCGTCCATTTACAAGGGATTTTCGATGGAGACCGGTTAACACGGCATTACATTCTAATGGAAAGAACGCGCGGCCGCCACGAGACCGTCAACGCGTGCGTTTGAGCTGCGACTGCGATGCGACTGGGCCCTATTCTTCATCATATAGACGCACGCGCGTCAGTCGCACGCATCCAGTATAAATTGCTCTTATCTCGTGCTTTTGCTCTCTCATATCGCCATTGCTTTTCTCGCGATTCACAAAAGCTGACTAGAAACCGCTCGAATAGGGAATTGTCTGGATGAGATCCAGGCGACACCGCGATAACTGCATCGTCAGAAGAGTCCTCTCTTATTTGTTGAGCTTTTTCCAAGAAAAAAGAACGGTGAATAACTATGCATCAATGTAATAATGAAGTCGTGAGTGACAGTTATTCTCGCATGCACTGTGTATGTTGGTAACTGCATATTTGGTAAGTTGATGAGTTGGAATATGAAAAAGTCATCTCAGAGACTTGAAAGGACGCAAAAAGTAGAGGAGGCTTTGCACAGAGTCTGTTGCTTATCGCAAAAAAAAACTCTCGTCTAATTGGAACTACAGTCATCATGCAGAGAAGTTATAAAAAGAAACCATAAGTGCTGTGATATCCTCATCTTTAACAACTTGCTGAAATTTCACAGATTTTCCCAGATGTGTGGTCTAAACGGCTGGCTTACTAGTTGGCTGTCTTGTACTGGTTAGCTTCGAAGCAGACGTGCTCTTCGTAGAAGTCGGTTTAGCGGTCCGAATTGCTGAAATTTCATAGATTTTCATAACGGATCTTCCAGTGAATAATTAATTTAGTCTTCTTTGGTAGTTAAGCTGATGAAGACTCGATTTCACGTTTTATCGACTACGTTTCGAGCTTAAGCTCGTCTTCAGGCCTACTAAAACCATGTTAAATATACACATGTCACAATACTCATAGCTCTTTATGAGTTGGCTGCATGATCTGTCCGAGCAAAACCACAAAAAATGCTGTATTACTGCTTCGACTACTTGAAAGTAGCGTTGCTTTGAAGCTTTCAACATATCAAGTAACTAAAATGTGACCTACGATTATTCAACTTCATTGAAACCGAATACTTGACTATCAAATAGTACATAAACTCCTTACGCGCAATCGGCGGAAAATTTTCAAGCGCGCCCAACATGAGCGCGTTCGCGACGCGGCCCTCTTGTGGCGGCGCTTCCCAGTCGTTCGTCAGATTCTTGACCCAGGTAAGTGTTTTTCTTTCATTTTTTCTCAAACTGAAGTTTATCTGAAGCGGTGAGGCCTGTGGCTGACTGATATCGACCGGACGGCCCCGCATGCCTTATACTTTGCGCGTTTTCCCCGTGCATGTCCCAAATGCTTATTCTTATTGTTTTTTTTTTCTTGAGGCATGCGGGGCCGCCCGGTCGAAGTCGGTCAGCCACAGGCCTCACACCTTCAGATAAACTTCAATCAAAGAAAAAAAAAACGAAGGAGAAACATTCACCTGGGCCAAAAACCTGACGAACGACGGGTGACCGCTGCC
This sequence comes from Ancylostoma caninum, assembly GCA_037903475.1. NCBI lineage: Eukaryota > Metazoa > Nematoda > Chromadorea > Rhabditida > Ancylostomatidae > Ancylostoma > Ancylostoma caninum. Next base: position 488,416 of record JBAJFG010000179.1, on the reverse strand, counting down.
ACAAGACGGCCGCGCCGCGTACGCGTCCCATGCTCGAAAATTTTCCGCCGATTACGCGTAAGGACTTTACATATTTTGCCTTCTGAACTCGTGATTTGTAGTTCTCGCTTTAGATTAAATTATGTTAACATTTTCGGTTCCAACTTACACTAGCGCTCCTCTCAAACGGCGAATTAAAACAAACAAATGAAACTGCTGATATCTTCACACGTGGCTTATCATATTGCATGTACAGATAAAATATTGCGCATTCTCAACCAGGGTTATACGTTCACTCTGTTTGCTTCCGTATTTTCATTAAAAGAAAGCTTACTAGTCGGTCCATTTGCACTAGTAGGCGTTGAAGCGGGCGTGCTTTGCGCGGCGGTCGCTCTAGAAGCCAGAACTGCTAAAATTTCATAAACGTTTTTGATCAGTTGTCCGAAGAGTTAGCTTACTGGTTGGTCCACTTGTTCCACCAGTAGACGCCGAGGCGGATGTGCTTTCCGCGGACGTGGATTTAATTGCTTCAGTGGCTGGAAATTCTTGGATTTTACCAAATGATTCATCCAGTATGGTAAATATTATAAAGGCAGTTAACATGAAGACCATAGGGTGCTCAGGAAATCCAGGAACAGTGTTTTGCATGAGATTGAGAGATGCGAATCCCAAAATTATACTCGTACAAAATACGGTTCCTAGGTTTCTGAGTAGGACGGAATTGAATTGAATAAATCAATTCAATACGAAACTCAAACCACAGTTTTGACGCAATGAAATTGAAACTAGCGCCTTATTGACATAAAACTCTGAAGGGTGCTCTGAGTAAGGACTGAGGCCTACATATTCGAATTTTTAGCCTCCTTCGAGGAATTCCGGCGGCATAAAGTAGGGGGATAGAAGTCGGAAGACTACTTTTTCTTATCTTGATTACTAATTGCAGGTTGACAAACAAAAGAGCCATCCTCACCGTACCGTTAATGGAAATAAATTCTGTCACCTAGTTCATATTTACACGGGTGGGAGCTGAACAAGTAAAAAAAAGCTCACTAGAAGTAGCACCAGTTGTTGCGGATACTGTACTACTAGTAGTACTACCAGCAGTTCCTGAAATATAGATACCTAATCTTTCTAAAATTTGACTCAATTTTAACTTCTCGGACAAAAACTTACCGAACCAAGAAAGGAGTGTAACGAGCACCAGTCGTATAAGGAGAGGTATCAGTCGCATTATTATTTTCTTTGGAGCGCAGCTGGAGATCAAGTCCAATTCTATTTTTATAGTAACTTCTTTCTCTTATCTCTTGGTGCTGCAGAATGCCATAAGCTGTTCCCGAAATTCAAACATTTTCTCTTTGTGGGTGCGGATTATGCGTTATCGGGTTCGTAGCGCCTTCAATGGATTTTTGTCGTTGTAGGACTGCAGGAAAAATTCTTTCATGCCACTGGCTTATATGTACACATCATTAGGAAACGGTTAATTTCATACGCATGAGTAGCAGCTTGGTATAGACGTCGCGTACCTATGGGTGAACATTTTAATGGGTGTCAATTGGTGGGGCAACATCGGATGAGTTTGCCAAAGATTGCGTAAATTCAGAAGATTTGCCTTAATTTCCGGAGATTTTCGTGTATTTTCTGGGCGAGATTGCGAATTTTTTTTTGAAGGAAAATAAGCGAAATCTGCTGGAAAGCACGTGGGATCTTTTCACCTGAGTTTTCGTGAGAGGGGTCAGTACTGATGTAGAAATTCGTTCACCCAGACCTCGAGAAGGATGTCTTAACTAGATGGGAAAGCCGTGTGGAAGAAAATCCATACATATGTATAGTAACACCGATGTATGAAGAGGTTACCAATCGTTGAAGACTCGGGAAATGCAGTACGATATCAATCGAATGAATAAAAAGTGGAGAATAAGTGGTCCATAATTTTTTTAGTCCTGCATTTTGTTGAGATTGAATAAAGAATTGCTGAAAGGATGTCTATACGCAATTTAGCATTCACAGGAAGTCTTCATACAATGAACGCCATCTACAATTGTTTCAAATACTGTACAAAATGATAACGCCTCTGCAAGCTTTTATTGGAGCTGTCTATCTGCCTGTTCTTATCTTATCTCATCTTTATTGGACATGTAATTAAAAATTACATGTGAAAAAAGTAGAACAATAAAACGACAAGCAAAACAAAAAAGAACGGCTACCTAGAGAAACTTCTTAACACGTTTTCTAAGCCCTGGTCTTCTCAACAACAGCATTAGCAAGTAAAATGTGGTTGAAAATGGAGCAAATCTTATTGCTGAGCAACTTCAACCGAAGCTGAGACCTAGCTGTAGTGGTTGAATTCCTAAATGGAGCTCCTCTCGTTTTGGCATGGATTATGCGGCAAAATCCTAACGGTTCAAGTTTAACTACTACTACAACTTCTTGTCAAACGCCAACAAGGAATCGAAGCTCTGTTATCCATGCTCACCCGGTCCCGTTGTCAGGAGAAGCGACTCGCATGCGCCTAGAACTAGTTAACTTGAGTTCATTCTGAGCATATTCATTTGACATGCACTTGCTGTAGTTGAACATCTTGGGTAATTCCAAATTCATTATGACAAGGAGCTTTTACGAGTAGGACTGTACGGGGTGACAGGAAATTGTGGAACAGAGCTCCCATACGAGGTTGTTCGGAAAGTAATTGGGATTTTGCAAAAAAAAAATTCATTTTCTCATAATGAAAGAACATCAATTATTACCTATTTTGTTCGACTACCCTTTACTATCTTTCTGCTAATTTCACAAGTGCTTTCTCGAAAAACTTCTGGTCTTCTCCAACAAAAAAGTGGGCTACTTACGATTTGATATCCTCATCTTCGGTAAAGGTTTTCCCATTCAACTAGTTCTGCAGCGATCGAAATAAGTACTAGTCAAATGGCATAAGATCAGGGTTATATGATGGATGCAACATCAATTCCTAACCAAGCCTCAATAATTCGCTCCAATAAAATTAAAAGTCACCAAAGATGTATGCTGTTTAGCATTGCTTTTCGAAACCCTTCTTTGAGAGTTTCTGGTCTGTTTTCTCAAAATCGTTTCAACTGATTTCATCAGTTGTCGACAGTAAAGGTCTGAATTGACATTCCCGCTCCTTGTAAGCACCTCAAAATATGTCACACCTTCACCATCTGACTACCACTTATTTCGATTGTTGCAGAACTATCAAATCGTAAGAAGCCTACTTTCTTGGTGTAAAAGACCAGAATTTCTACGAGAGAGGAATTATGAAGTTACCGGAAAGACGGCAAAACGTAATCGAACAAAATAGAAAATATATCATTGGTTGATGTTTTTTTCATTATGAGGAAATAACTTCTTTTGCAACGCTTAAAAATCCCCATTATTTTCCGAACAACCAAAGAATTTCTTGCGCTACATCACCCGCTTTCTCCTGTGCCTGTGATTATTTTGACAAGGAAATGTAGGCCTCCTAACACTCTCAACTCCCCAAATCCGAAACTAAATAGAAATTCAACAAAGGGAACATTCTGTCTCCATCACGAAAATCTCGCATAACAAGATTTGCATAATAGGTTGGTTCATCGTCGAAATGACCCAACTTATACACAACAAGTCCAGCGTAATAACGAATGATCGATCAGCGACTTTTGGAGCGGAGAGAGCAATACTTCGGACGAAGCCGATTTTCATGTTTGAAATTTTGAATGTTTTGGTGTTTGAACGATAGTTCCAGTAATTCTGCGCAAGTTCACCGCTGAAGGCATCAGCATTCCCAAGGTATGACAAGTTAGTCAAAGTACCCGGGTATCCGCGGATGAGTTGTGGCGCTATACGAATCAGCTGTTTTCTGTCGCAGTCACTCAGTTTTCCTAAGATAACGTTTGCTTTCCATGCTCATTTCCAGAGGTTTTACATTGTGATGATCTGATTTCCCCATTTACGTTCTTTTACTTGTTACTAGATCTTATGATTGCTTCTTTTTCCCAGAACTTTCAAATTTTCAATTATGATGTAAATTTCTGTTCATTAGCTCTTTGCACTTAATCATAAGTTTTGTTTCTTTTCTGAAGGCATACCTCTGTGGTGAACATTCTATTTCCCTTTTGTTTGGGCTTGTTCTCCTCCAGGAAAGCTGGAAAATTAGTCGAATATCTAGTTGCGCCAAGAAATTCGCTGGCAGTAAAGGCAGCGTTATCGACTTTTTTGATCTACTTCACCTGCGTAACTTGGCAACCTTGCTATATGCAGCAAATTGGTAGCGTTGAGCGTTTAACCATTTAACGTGTTTTCCAACAAAATTAACCACTTTATCCATGTTCCTCATAGTCAGAATCCCAAGATCGCGCTGAAATCTGAGTGACAAATTTTTTCGTAGGTGCTGCTTTTAAAAATCTCACCTTTCCTGTGTTCTAGTACCCGAGAAGCGAGGCGCCGATGAGTGTTCTGACTCATTGGTCGAGCTGATCGAATGTTCATTCATTCGATTCGATCGGGTGATGCGGTGACGTCAGCTAGCGGCAATCGAACGCCTGTTTTGATCGTCGCTATCGATCCTCGGATCAGTCGTCTATGTCGTCGATTGCAACATTAATCCGACCACAGTGTAGTGTGTCCGGCCTCGTCGCTGTGGCAAAGCCCTCTGATCTGCAGTGATCATGTGGCGTGTTTCATTGCTGTTCTGATAGCGCAAATGTACGTTGTCCGCTTATCTATGACCGACAGTTGCATTGTCAAGTCGGTCTGTTTTCTTTTCAACGCCTCGCCTCTGTTTTCCGTGTTTTTTTTCCATCATTGATAGAGCATTCCGCTTTGATTCGGCTTCCTTTCATCATCATGATTTCAGCAGAGCTCATATATAAGCACATACTTCTTATGTTCTCCTGATTAGTTGTCCTAGGGCAGTGCTTCCTTGTTATGCCCTGTTTGGCTATTCCCTCGTCTTATTGTATTTCTTTTTTGGGCTCTGCCACCGATCTGAAAGCTTTGATTCGAGCGCATTGAGTTGAAAAATTAGCTTCTGGCATATTTTGAATCTTATATGTCTAAAAAACCAGGAAATCACTCATTTTCTCATTTATTTATTTATTTATCTACTTATTTGTTTGAATACATTCACATATGTGCCAGACATTCTAATGGAGTGCTACGAAGATGAGACATTGTACATAAATCCGACCTCTGCCTTTTCATCCCGAAAAAGACTATGCGACGACCTCTCCCCATGACGGGTGACCCTGACCAGGTTAATCTAAGGTGGACAAGGTAATGATGATATAAGAATCGGTTGCGGGACATCTAATACCCAACTTGCTACGGGACGGGACCGGTTAGATGCAAATAGCAAGCAATTTGACCAAATTTGATTATAAAGCACTTGATCATGGAGTATTTTTATCCAATCAACCTTCAAAAAAAAACTGCAACGGTCAAATCAGAAAACCAGCAGCAGATGGGATTCTGGTTGTGGTCATTTGTCGACTCCCCTGTAGTCCATCAGCATCGATTACGCCTAGCGGTCCTTCAGCAAATTTGTCTGAATAGGCCCTCTAATAGAACCTTTGCAGCTCTATGATATTCATAGAACCCGTCTGGGACTCCTTCAAGACTCAAACTCTTCGACAGAACATTTGGATTGATTTTCAAAGCTACTACATACAGGGAATGCTAAGAATGACCGATCCTCGTGCCCGCCGCGATTGGCCAGGATTAGGGCTTAGGACTAGATGTCCGTAAACGATAAGAACCATACAGTTAACAGATCGTTCTATGACAGGATTCACGAACGCTCCCGAAAGTACTCTGAACTTCCGCACCGCGGTGAATCCACCGTTATCCCGTGGTTAATATTTGGCATGTCAACCATGGGCAAACGGTGGTTCCCCCATGGGATGGACGAATTTCGCGAGGCCACTGTGGGGAAATGGTGCGCCTACCGTGGGATTGCTAACAATGGTGGGCTAACGGTGGGATAAGTGGGGGTAACTCCCATAATCATGGGATAACTAGGGGATAATGGTGAATCAACCATCTTTTGGAGATCCACCATGGGATAATGGTGGTCCCACCGTGGTAAGGAAGTTCAGAGTAGTTGCTCACCCGTCGTTCTAAAGTTGACGAGTTACTCGGGGAAAAAAGCACCTCTATGCCTGAGTAGTTTGTCTCTGTTAGCGGTAACAAGTAGAGATAAAGATAAGAAGATGTGTCATATTTATTTAGAACAAAAAACTCGTGCTTTGCGAATGAAAGGGAAGCGTAGAAACTTATCAGGCACTTTCATGAAGCTCCCCACTGTTAACGACCTCTGCCTCCTAAAAAAAGGCCGAAGTCATTAGATTTCCGTATTTCATGATGAATTTTTTGATATGTGTAATTTCTGAAAAATGAAGAATGCTACCATTTTTTATGTTTCTGGATCACTCCTCTGTGATTTTCAAACTAAACTTGTGGAAATATTGAATATTTAGCTTAGCTTCAGGATGTGCTCATTTTTTTACTTCCTGGAACTTTGCTGTATGCTTTGCTAGTTCTTTGCGGAACTATTTTTTGTCCAAAAATATCTGTATACACATTCATGTGAAATACATGTGGATGAAAACTCGTAAATGTTCAATGGGTTATGTTCGACGGAAACTTTAATATATCACTCTTTTATGGGTTAAAGTGCAAAACGGGCTCCTAAACGCGGCCTCTTGCAAATGACGGCACTGAATCATCCACAAAAAAAAACTCAGCAGCCGTTTACTTCCTGATTTTCCATGAATAACACCCACCACTAATGCGATAGGCATCTGATCTTCGGTTTTTCTTGCAAACTACCACATGACATGACGCGCGTCAAGTGCACGCCGGAGCGAAAAGTTCATGCGACCAGACGGAGTTATGCAGATGCATTTCTAAGCTGAATCGATACTCGGCCAGGATGTTTACGACCTCGTGCAGAAAAAACACAATGTTCATAGCAGTAGACATAGCAGTGTCGCTGCTTTTGCCACTCCGAACTGTCCGATTTCATCTCTGGACATTGCTTTTTCTCCGATTTTTTAATGCTTCAATGGGATTTTTCCTAACTCTTATGGAAACCAATTTTTGAAAATGGCAACCTTTGCAACACGAAGAAGACGGCAATTTCTGCTTCATGTTTCCATAGCATTTCGTTTAAATCGTGTTTAATTTCCTATCCCGACCTCCTCTTCAAACTCTCTCGTTATTCACGACCCTGGATGTATAACTCGGTCGAATATTCGAACAATCACATTCACCGTAACAATCGATAACACCTCTCCTGCATTCGCAGAGTGAAAGAAATATAAGGATTGGTGTATCCGGGCGGGTTCTAACGGTGCGTCTGGTTCTCAAGTTAGCCTATGATCTACGAACTATTCAGAATCAATGGCGATGTCATGCTCAACCGGTTGAGCACGCTCTTTTTATTGTTAAGTGTAAATAATTCTGTCACAATTATAAACGCCAATATAACAATCAATAACTCATAATTTATTATTAATAAGCAGACGTTGAATTTATGGATCACCGGGGGCGAGGTCACAATTTACCCGATAGTTTTCGCGAATCCCGCTGCAAGAACTAATCTAAGCATCGTCGCAACAGATTTCTTTCAAGCATTGATTCCAGTTCTGATAGACGTGATGTAGGCGGTGACTACTTTTTTCTTTGCAGATGTTATGCGTCGTTCTTTGTTCTGTTGACTCATACTTCCCTTTCTTCTCCCCGCTTTGCCATCATTAGTATTGAATTTTCATTTCTCCAGTAGTTTTCCAGGCGAAAACATCTCCTCCGTCGTAGACTATTTTGTTCTAGACCATCTTTTTTGTGTTTCTTTTTGCTTTCTGGCCACCTAATTCTCATGTTTCCTGAAACGGTTTTTAAAATTATTTTGCGAGACTCGAATTTGACTCAAGTTCCTACTTTCAAAGCGTTATATGACTACTTTTGCTTCTTTGCCTTTCTTTTCTTCCATCTCCTTGCCATGCCCACTCATTGAAATTCTGAAAGAAAAAACGCATCCTTACAGGATTACCAAGAAGTTCCCGACCTTAACCTGCTTATTTTTCCCTAATCCTGTGTCCCGATTTTTTTCTGAGTTAGTTACACTTCTCAGCTTGACCCACTTAGAAACAGTGGTGTTTTTTATTTATTTCTAGCGTAACCATTATGCACTTCTCCTGGTGCAAGACAAAGTACCCTTTCTTTATCCTTATCTTTATCACATGCATAGCTGATAACGAAAGGTGAATTAATCCAAGTCACTCAAATGGAAACCAGATGTGGGTGGGCCTAAATGACGTCACTAATCCCTAGAACTCTTAGCAGATCGGGCCTTTTAATGTTTTTTTAAGAGAACGAGAGTCTGCAAGAGCAAGAAGAGAGGTGGCGGGGTAGTTTATTTAGGAGCTGAGCACCACGGAAGAAGAACGAGTTACGCAGGATCTGATGACGATATGAAGTGGTTCCTTGTAGAGTGATATTGAAACTAGATCTGCGGGCAAACGAGGGTCGAAAGATCCAAAACCTGGAAGGAAGGAAACTAGTTTCACCACGTAGTATTTTGGAAGCTAAAATTAGATCAGCTCAAATCCTTCTCCTAAGTAAGCTTCCCATGCCTAATTCGCGCAATCGCACATTTCATCGCTATCATTGCAGTAGGTGTCACACAAAAATGCCTGCTGGAATTATTGAATCACCCAACTTGTAGTACGGACCTGGCCATATTGTTCACTTTCTGTGCGGAAGTCTGAGAGAGCATTTTTGAGGGAAGAGATTCATGGATAAAAATGACTGCAAGTAGAGCTTCTGATGCTACTTCAACTCAAACTACAAAGATTTCTCCTTGAATGGATCGAAAAAAAGAAATAAAGTTGTGAAAACAGTATTATTATACTATGCTTTGTATGCTGCTGCTACCTCCAGGTTGTTTTGTGGAACTCGTTTGTTAGGGCCTGACGTTTCGACTTAAACGTCTTCTTTGGAGGCCTGAAAGTGGTGCAAAGCTCAATTATGCGTTCTTGGAGACCAAATGTTGCGTCCATCAATGACTAATGCAACATTATTCCGGATTAACTAGACAGAACCGCCCATAGACAGTAGGCAACTAACCACCGTTTTTGAGTCCACCGTTCTCGCGGATGTCCGCACCGATCAGAAACACACACCACGGACAAGTGAGTGCGACCCTGCACCCTAGATGGAACGCGTTTGGGTATCGTGGTAATCTACAGCTCGCACAGTGATACGAAGGGAAGTCATTGGTAACGGACACGCATTCATTCCGGTTATTCATGCTCGGATTCCTGGCGGAAATCCAGAACCCCTCTAATGCTTTTCGCGCAGTGATGTCTGTCTCATGGATGAGAATCGTACACATTACGTCAAAGTCATTGCCGTTGTGTCCTTCGTGTCTATGCTTTCCAAGTGCTGATAAACGAGTTCCACCAAACAACCTGGAGGTAGCAGCAGCATGCAAAGCATAGTATCAAAATGCCCAGGTTTAAAAACCAGGGAACATGGAAACCAAAGTATTATTATAGTTTGGTGGGACCATATATTGGACACATACATACAGTGGCAATCACATATTTAGCACACCCACGATTTTGGACCACAGGATTTTTTCCGCCCTAGGATGAGCAATCAAAACCAAGTTCGAATATGTGTTGAGGCTCTAAGGAGACTCCCTTCTTGCCGCTCACCACGAGCACAGAGCCAGTTGGAACTTGATTAAAAAATAAAATTTTAATTTCGTGGGTTTCTCGAACTATAATAGGTATAAAAATTTCGCATCTACCTATGGCAAGAAGTGAGGCGGTGGTTTCAATTAAGCCCTTTTCTCTGCAACATTTTGCTATGAACGTTATTGGCGTGCTTCCAGAACCAGCTGGATCCAAGAACAGAAACAAACCGTCAAATTCGTCGAAAATTTCATTTTATTGAATCTCGAGAACAATGCATTTTATTCAATCTCGAGAACAATGCGTCGGGATTTTCCCGTGATTGCCTGAATGCCTGTTAGTACCATAGATCGGGGAAAAATCCGCAGCCGTAGATCATGTTTTCTTCTTGTCAGCCCTTTTTTTCGCAATTTTTTAAGCCATGTTGACGATCTTTGTTCTTCCCTGAGGTGAACAACTGCGCCTCGAAACAGTCATAGCAAAATGCTCACTAATATCGAGAATAAAACCACATTTTCCCTCGATTCGATACGGTGATGTAAGAGAGATGCGATATCCTCAGAAGCATTGCATTTTGAGCTTTAAACGTGAAGAATGAGCGCCGTTCCATCGAGAAACATTCTCTTGAGGAGTAAAGTAGGGGTAAGGAAGAGAACGCTATGCCTAATCACATCCTAGTGTATTGTCCTAATAGCTCATTCCAAGCTTGAAATACGGATTTTATATTTTCGTCAGTTCATCGCCCAAAATTGGCAGCGTGCTAAATATGTGGCCGTCACTGTATAGTGGAATTTCGACACACCTATGTATAGTCCGTTCCAAAAGCGACAATAGTTGAGTCTTTGTGCCCACGATCTTCACTTCTCGGCTGCCTCCGCGAACACAGTACTATTTCTCGCGCTCTCCCATTCTCTAATACTTTCACAACTATGTTCCCCGGTGAAACACACTATATCACAGCGACACCGCCCCTGTGTGGAATGTCATGGGCCTAAGCCAGACAATAAAGCTTGTAAAAAAACTAATGGACACTCATCATGCAAAAAGAATCGCTTGTTGATGTTGTCGCTGTGGTGATAACAGCACATTATCACCTGATATGTCAGATGTAACATTTTGGTGTGAGACTTTTATCTTTGTGTTTTGTGGACTCAATGGGGTATGACGTGCTAAAGTTCGCCCATAGGTCCTTGGGACAGAGGGCAGGACGAGACGTCAGGAAAACTATATCAGATATTTTTTGAGACATTGAATTGGCAGAAGTCAACGCACCACCTTAAATCTCAAGTTCTTGCTATCCAACCATTGCCGGGTGGCTTTCCTATACTTATTTGTAATCGTTTCTGAGTCTTTTTCAACTATTTGGCTACGTATGTGCTGAATTGAATTACTCGCACCATTTTCCAGGGAAACAGTCATGGTAGACGCAGAAGCGAAGGAGCAAGTTGCTAATGTTAGCCAGCGTCGAAATTTCTCATCATGCCGGACGGTGAGTTGCATGACATCCAGAAAATTCTGAAATATTAATCACTGATGGAAGGTTCCAAATTCGTCGTAATTACTTATGGTAATCTCAAAATCGACGGAACAGAAATGCTCGATGTGTTGCGTGCATAGCCACTGTAAAATTATTAACTTGTAGGTAATGATGAGCATTCTCGTGATTGGATCTGTCGCCTTCACATGGGCGATGTCAACACAATTCAGCAAGACGGCGTTGGTGATTGATCCGGTTGGTGATTTCGTGATTCCATGTTCTCTGGTCATAAAACCCGGGCATTTTCAATGTGATGATAGTGAAGTTTTCGTGATTATTGTATTGCCAAAAATAGAGACGTCAACCTATGATTATGTGTTACATACACACGCTTTTTAAGAACAGTGGTAATTCCTAAGGATGCGTGGTAAATAATTTTACTTCAATTCCACAGAAAATGGTAGTAAAAATTAAATAAATTATATACTCAAACAGCACCAACATCAATGTCATCTCCTGATATCATACTTATCTTCAGAGAGCAGTAATGGGACTCTGTTGCTATCATGATGAGTTTCATAGTAATTTTCTTAAAATATTATGTGGAAAAAGGTGGATGAGAAGGAGGTGGAGAGAGGGAGAGCTGGAAAGAGCATATGAAGGAAAAGAGGCAAAGTAAGGTTAAATTTACAGGTGTAGGGAATTTTAAGGAATTAAGATTGTAAGGAATTAAGGCTGTTACTGCATACACACAGTCGTCAAGGACTTGCTGCAAACCCCAGTCGCTACCACTAGAGGAAATTTCAGGATCAAAGACATTATCTATGTTTACAACTGAACTGCCGACTTATAGGAACCACCGATTCTTGCAAATTCTTCTTCCCCATGTTTTGAAGATGGATTATGTTTGTCCAAAGACTTTTGCCGCTCCTTGTATACTGGTTGTGGACGTTCTGTCGCCGACATTAGACCGCCCAGAATCAATACGTATCAAAATAACGTTGCTCAAGAGTATACCGGCGGATGCACGGGCGGAGCGGAATTAAGAAAGAGAGAGGTAGTGATGGATCTTGGGGGTAGTGAGGAATTTTACTCACGACATTTTCCGGAGAGGTGTCGAGCTTTGTGCTCGTCCAGAGTATATGTATTTCTCGAACAGAATGTAGCATACCTAGCTGTATTTAAGACCACCTAGGCTGGGTTATGTTAAGACTACCTAGGCAGGTTACCTTGGTTCTTCGTTCATGAGTCCTAACCCTATGTCAACTGGTTGAGACGAGTCACTTCAATAGACATATTTGCAAGAAATGTTGTGCCTCCCTCGCTCTTAGAAGCTCTTCTTGACCCCCCCCCCCAAAAAAAAAATTTCGAAAATATTTTTGAAAAGCTCAAGAATTGGATGTACTTGAAATAAAATCATTGATGCAAATTTTTATGGTCTAAAATAGGGTGCGGACCTGTATTAAATAGTCCATTAAAAAACCACACATAAGTATGTACTCAATTATCCAAGATATTTAATTAATTGTGCACTGCATTTGCTCTCTTCCCTCTTCAAGTGCCATACACTCTCCCGTGCTCATCTTCTGTAATATCTCTCCGACTAACTTCTCTGATGAAACGAACTTCACTTTCATGTGGACAAATCGAAAATTTCTGATTTTCCAAGATAAGATCAGCCCAATTTTCAGGATCATTTCTACGCGCCTTATACTATGATGTGGTTCAACACAAATTTCATGCTACTATGCTATCCTACATTCCTGCTCTATGAAGTGATCTCAAGACGGAGTTGGCGCAAGGCTCACGAGTAAGGGTAAATTTCTTCTTTCCGATAACAATATTTCCGTTATTCCTTGGAGATCATCCTTCAGAAGAGCTTTCTAGGGATGCTTCCTCAATTTTTGGTCGTCGCGGTATCCACCCGTTTACGCTCGTCGTCTGTGTCGCGCCGTTCCTCATCTTCTGGATAGGAGCCAACTATACGTATTCTGCTTCTCTGCTGTACATCTCCGCCAGTGTTGCTACTTCGATCTCGTCGTGTAATGCAGCGATGGTCTATCTTCTCGCCATTCTTTTGCTGGGAGATAGATTCATTCCTATGAAGGTGCGTGACAGGATTTTTTGGCCTCCATTTTTTTAAGAGTTAGTCTATTTGATTGTGTTCTATCATGCAATTAGATCAGAACTTCTCGAGCTGGACATTTTCTTATGGTGGGAACAAATCAGGCGAAATTTTACGTTCCGTTACATTAGGCCACATTTGGCTGGCCTCCATGACTCGGTAGAATACTGAGCCTCAGGCTTCCGACGCGGGTTTTTCGCAGCGATGTTGAGTTGTGTCTTCGTCAGGCATACCTTCCCGCCTGCTCTGATACTACTGCATTCACTTGAAGTTGTTTTGTTGTCGAAACTTATCTAATGGCATGGATTGTGAACCGGGGGTGTGCGAAATTTTCCGTTTTCCGTTTTACGCTATCCGTTTTCCGCCCATTTTTGGCCTTCCGTTTTCCGTTTTACGTTTTACGGGATTCGAAATTTTACTCCCGCACATCTCTGATTGTGACGAATTCTTGCAGTCAACTGCGCTCAGAATTATCCACCAAATAGCCACCTATGTAAGTTGGACAGATTCGAAGAGGAATTAATTTTTAAGGAGAGGAGGAAGTACGCTCCAGCAATGAATACAAATTATGCGATTGAAGCGTCCTAGTTTATGATTTTAAACAGGACAAAGATTGTGAATTAATCTTCCAAAGTCCGACATTAATTTTGCAACAGCCCAATGTTGTCGTGGCTATTATATCGTTATAGTCAACTTTTAATCCGACTGCGCTACCCGCTGTAATTCTGTCAATGTCACCAGATAGACTGGCTGTGGATTTCTGGCTTGTTGCTGATGTCTGCAATTATTTTTCCTTTATAATATTAATTACCTTCAGTTACTTTCTGTGGTATTTGCCATAGCTGGCGTGGTGGTGATTTCGCTGGACGGCCAAATGCGTGCTGTTTGGCAAGGGATTCTTCTATCCGTCGCTTCAGCTGCTTCTGCTGCATTGTATAAGGTAATCTTACCCTATAACTATATTTCATCTATATTGTATTAATTCGCTCGTTCAGCATTACGACTATGTTTCTTCTGATTCTTCTGCAGTGTTACAACATATTATAACACATTATAACAACAACATACAACATAACAATGGTACATAAATTTTTAAGTGAGAAGTCAGCAATTAATTTTTCACAATTTCTGCATTAACCCCGTCAACCACTCGCGGGGGCGAAATAAAAATTTGCTTTTGGCGGCCTAAAACCACGGTCAGAGCTAAATCTTCACCGTTAGAGCCGGCTCGGCTTTTGTTCGGGGCCATCAGATCCTTAGCCTTTTGGAGAATGGCAAAAATCTTACTCAGGTCATAGGTTTCCTCAATTTTATGTTCAGAGGTCATGTCTGTTTTTTTGTTATGTTTGTTTTCTTTGTTTCTTTACACGGCCGTCTTATATGTCGTATTCAAATAAATAAAATAAATTAATATTTGGTTCAATAACGCTCATTTGCATTTCGTCGGATATTCTAGGATTTGTTGTTTAAATATATTTATTTTCGTGAATTTACAAGGGAGAAAAGTGTTTTGTTGTTCTTCATCTATGCGCAAATTCCGCTAATTATAATATTTTCAGGTGCTGTTCAAACGGCTTATGGGCAGCGCCAACCTTGGCCAGGTTTCGCTGTTTATGTCATGTCTCGGATTCCTCAATCTGCTCTGCAACTGGTTACCTGTACTGATCCTTCTATTGACCGATAGCGAGCATATCGAGATCGCCTACGTACCATGGGGACCCGTCCTTGGCGCTGCACTCCTTTCTCTTTGTAGGAACTCTCTTTTTTTGTCCATAAAAATGCTAATAATTTATCTGTAGAATAGGACATGAGCGGAATTCCAGAATATGGACTTTTCCAGAAAAATTTCCAGTGTTCAACTTCCTCATCAATTTCGGCATCGCCCTACTGCATCCTCTCGTGGTCTCTGTTGGCATGTTGATGGGAATTCCACTGAATACAGGTAAACCTTCATTTATTCAGTTGTTTATTTGCATACCTACGTCTCTGTTTAATTAATTAATTAATAATTTACTCGTGGGTTAGTCACACCAAAAAATGATGTATCCTTACAATTTCCCAAATGCGGGGAAGTCCCGTCCGAAAATTTTTGAAAATACCTTTTTACCCATTCAGACCGCGCCCTTTTTCGCATTTTTCTACATTTTCTCAGTTTTCAAATTTGAGTGAATTTAGCACGTTGTCAGAATCTGGGTTAGTTGGAGAGCCACTCCAGAAAAATAGGAGATGAGGTGAACCTTAGGCATTCGCCTAGGACGACTTCACTCAATATTTTGGACCATTTCGGCGCTGTATGAGGCAGAAGAAGAGCTTTAGGGCTTTCTCATACTTGAATATCTGGATTTTTGAATTGTTTCCTGAACTGGTAATTGAAATGACAAAATTATCCGATTTTTATTCGGTCCAATGTATAGATGCCATATGGTGCCTGGGAGGAATCTGTAGAGAAGTTGGTGTCATACAAAAGAAATTCCGTAGCGAAATTCTTACCAGGGAAGGATACCAAGGAGGATATCCGCCTGATCTTGACGAAATCTATGCTATCATAAGCAGTTTCTCATGATGATCTCAAATCCACTCTCCTTATCTGCTGTGGAGCTCTTTGTGAAGAGTTACGTGGCATAATTTTGGCTAGTCTAGACTGGCCAAATCTGACTTTTGACTTATATTCCGCTGAGAATTTGCGCGAAAAACATTTCAAACTAGTCAACTATATGTCAATTTATACTGGATGCGTGCGACTGACGCGCGCAGAGCCACTCGCGTCGCAGTCGCAGCCCAGACGCATGCATTCACTGCGTCGCAGCTGCCGTGCATTCTCTTCATTGAGGATTTGCATGCCACGTTGACCAGTCTTCATGGGAAGTCCTTCGCAAATGGATGCTCGCGCTTGACGTGCGACTGACGCACGCACGCAACTAGTATAAACTTCCCTTATCCGAAACTAATTAACGCTTCTGAAACTTTCCTAGATCCAGATAAGTTCCAGCAAACTTTTAGCAGAATATATCCAGGAAGCGAAATATTGGTTGCCTTGGACAAGCTTAAATCTGTTCTTTTTTTTTGCTGTGGAACTCTTCACAGAGGACTCCGCAGGAAAAGAAGAAAACAGATTTGAGATCAGTACCACAAACAGCATATGACAGCACACATCTAGTCACGCGTTGTCGGACCCGGGTTGTCGGACCACCCCCCCCCCCCCCCCCCTCCCCGCCCCAATATCTTTCCCTAGTTAGAAGGGAAGCTCTGGTAGATATTGTACAGCCGGTTCTCCCTATAATTTCTTACGTTTGGTAGTCATTTCATTCATTACATGAGCACATCATATGAGGCGAAAAAGCATCAAACTTGAAACTTAAAAAGTTTTCATGAGTTTTCGGAACAATACTTGCAAATATACTGGAAAGTATAAAAATGTCAATAAAAAATTGAGGAACTTGAAATTCAATCACCTGATATTTAGTGATCGACGTGCTATTTCGACATGTGCCGGCGACAGCCACCTTCATCGGTGGTACGGCACTCATCATAGCGTCGTTCGTGCTCATCATCCTCCCCTACGAACTGATGTGTCGGAGCAGGACGGAGTCTGAACCCATCGAACGGTTCGATTCGCATGTCACTCGGATGCAGAGCCTTCCCGATCACATTCAGCAGGTGTTCCGAAGCATAGCCGACCACGGGTCCAGTAATGGAGGTCGAAATTAGCGACAATATCAGCTGATTTGAAGATGTCTCTGTGCCCATGGGTAGATGGAAACCAAAGGCATTATTGGCTTGTCAAGAATATAGCAAGCTTATTGTTCGCCTTTCTTGATTAAATACTGGGATTCGCGCTTCATTTGCTCTTTTTGAAGAAACATCGTTCCACTGTGCTATGTTGTCTCACTTTCAAATGAATTGTGGGTTATAAATTAGAGCCTCATTGCTCCCTAAAAGATTACATGTGATTTCGTATTCTCCAACTTGTTCATAATAAAAAGAGCAACATTTTTGATGGCAATACAGACAATTCGTCATTTACAGCTCCATGAAGTCAATTGTACCATTTGCGTTGTTTTTTTTTTTCGTTGTCCAGTTTAGAACATTCAAGGGGTAGAATATTTTGTGGAAGGTATGCTGTTGGTTTCAAGTCGAGGATTTGTGTGATTTCTCACTTTCGTGTTCCACTTCCACCTTATAGGTAATTTATACTAGCTGCGTGCGTCAGTCGCGCATCAGTCGCACGCATCCATTTGCAAGGGATTTTCCAGGAAAACCGGTCAACAAGGCATGTACATCCTCAATGAAAAGAACGCGTGGCCGCCATGAGACCGTAGACGCGTACGTCACTGCGATATGACTGCTATGCGACTGAGCCCTATTCTTCATCATATAGACGCACGCGCGTCAGTCGCACGCATTCGATCATGCGAAGACGTGAAAGGGTTGTGAATTGCGTATTGTTACTCACACATACCGCCCATTTTTAGCCGAAGCAGGCTTAGAGCAGGAACTCGTGAATGAAGCAACAATAGCTGCTGCGGGGTGCGGCAAAAGTCTTTGGACAAATCTTCCGCTAAATATGTAATGAAGCGTTTGCTGAAAAAAAAAACAAGTTGTAATTGATGGTTCATAGCTTAATTGTGGATGTAAATACAATTTCAAATTTGGAGACAGTCTGTACATGGATATTAACGCAAATAACTATAGAGTAAAGGTATGGGGTAAAGCTTCCGGTAACTTGATCCAATGATGACAGCCCATTTATTTTGTAACAGCACTGTGCTTCTTGTAACGTACACAGGCAGTATGGTCCCACATAGGCACAGCAGCAACACTAAGAAGAAAATGGATATTCCTGATGAGAAACGTTCAATATTCTCCGGGACCAGTGGTCTCCAGGGATAGATAACGTTGTTGGACGAACAAGAAAAGAAACCAAAGGCGTAGTTCTTCGTCACTGAGGTCGTGCTGAGAATGAAATATGTGCTGTCAATGATACATGTCTATCAAAATTAGATATGATCCTATACGTTGAGGTAAATTATGACTCTTTGCATTAGACTTTAGGTTTCTTGGCCTATCAACAGGAATGTTAAGTTCGATCAAATCGAGAATGAGACGCCTCCAGTATATACTTATTCAAGCCTTAGATTATGTAAAAATGACAGAGAAATGCTCTTAACTCTAACTCTCGGGACACTAATGTGACGATATTTGCAGTTTCTGATGCCTAGAACGCAGTTTTCTCGAGATCCTCCGTCTATGTACATAGGTTTGTGACTTGAAAGTTAGAAGGAAAAGCAGGTTTATGAATCCACTAGTGAGCTTTATAATACTTAGTTCATTGGGTCGCTTAACAGTCATCTTCTTTACTCCGAATTTGAAACAGCTGGACGTTTCTGAATAATCAGATGGTTATTTTCCGCAGGTAAGAAGAAAAGAGCTTTTAAAAGGTATAGAAAGAATTGTCAAAAATAGAACCTGGGGGGAAAAATGTCATAGAAAGAGACCCCGTGGACTTACGTTACCATCAGAGAGAGGCAAAGTTTTGCCTTTTCGGTTTCACGCTTTCCGCTTTTGCTGCCATTTTTGACCTCCACTTCATGTTTTAATTCCCCGATATTCAATTTTCTCCAAATTTTTAATTTTTTCCAAAGGTTTACTTCCGCACATCCATGGTTAACAGCCAATACGTACGTAATCCACACAGGCGGATGAAGAGAAACAGCGAGATGAATGGAGATTAAAAGCTGCTTGAAGGCAGTGTGTCACCTCGTCTTCCTGTCTGAGCTTTTACCAGATTCTGAATCTACTCGACACGCTGAATCCAACGGTATACCTGAAATGTTACAAAAAGCTCTTTAAATCCTGTTTTTAAACGTTTTTCGGGACGGGATTTGTAACAGTTTGTCGGGCCGAGTGAACGCGTGAAGCCATTGATCTCATCGATCGGTCACGTCTAGACGTGTTGGCCAACGCTGCAGACGTGGCGGGCAGCCAGCACATTCACGGACCGCTCCGCCCAAGTGGTCCGTGAACTGCTCATTGGGACCCTCCGAAAACGGGTTTTTGTCACTCTTATGCCTCTTGACGTACATCTTTGGAATTTGCGAGACGAGGAGGTCTAGAGTCTTTTGGTATTTTCAGCCCACGAAACGAGGTGACACACTGCCTTCAAGTGGATTGCAACCCTGCTCACTCACAGTCCAGAGTCCACGAATCCTTGGATTTGGGAAATCGGTGCACTTCGAATGGATAAATATGAGCAATTAATCCGAGAAATTGCTAGTCAAGACAGTCAACAATTCTTAGTAACTTGTAGTAAGTTGTAAGTAACTTTGTTTGACTAGAAATTGACCTACTGCAATAGAGAACGTAGAAACAGGTAAATAGCAATGACAACAGTCATAAACTGATCGATATTTACACAAAATCAATCGATAAGTGCAGGTTGAGGTTAGAATATTATAAATATGCATGGGTATTGCTCCCGCTCCCAAAGGATATCATAAGAGCAGCGAAACATTTCAAGTTTTTTTTTTCTCGAAGAACACTCGTCCACTTTCGATTCTGGACCATTCTAGAAGCATCGATGAATTCGCAGAGAAAATAAAGGAATAAATAATAGTTAAATATTAATTTCTGCGATGTTTCTTTTACCATTAAAATTTTCACTCGATATCAAATTGCTCCTTTACTATTGTCACGGTTCTACTACTGCATGTAACTGAGGCACTGCAAGTTGTGAGTAATGATACTATTATATTTCCTTAGATATTTGAATCCAGAAAGTGTTGAAGTTCTTTGATGCAGCAGATCATTTCAGACTTCATTCCAATGGTACTACGAACACTGTACTATGAACATCCAAAAAAGTGGCAAAATCACTGAGTAATGTGGTTCTGGTACCAGAATTCCTCTCAACGCTGTATTTACTGGGGATAGGTCAGAGACCAGGACATTAAAACGCAGACGAAGAAGGGCATTGCTATCAATATTTGTGAAGGTTCGTCCATCTCCCGCATGTAGGTTAGTGTCCTATGTTCTTTTTATCGAGTGAAATTAAATGATTCGAATGAATGTACGAATGAATGAATCGAAATTCATGAGAACTGGGGAGCTTCAAATGTGGGTTATTCAGAGCACCGATAACCGTTCCAAGTCGAACCTCTAAATAAGTCTAATATCACCTTTAAAAGCCTAGAAGATGAAAGCACTTCTAATTTTCTGAGTCTGGGAAGTAGGGAAGTTCACTGTTTTACATTACATACCTTGTATTATTATTTTTATTATTGCTGATACTCAGTGAAGGTAGAGACGTAAAGAGGTAGAGACGAAAAGAATCACATTTTCTTATTTCTGTCGTTTTTCCTCTTGATTTTATCGTGTTTATTTGTGATATGGCAAGCATTTTGTATTCTGTCGAATTCCATGTTGTTTCCCCAGATGGGGCTTCTGTTCATTAGTGATTCACTGATGGGAACTAAGTGAATCCAATGGCCGCAAGCACCAGGAGATTACTCAGGGTAAACGTGTCAACACTCCCCAAACCTACCCATTTATGGCACGGGCGACAACGCGTTTACCCTGGGTAACCTCAATGATGCATCCAGGCACAGTAGTAATAGTTTCTACGGAGGTAATTTTGAGTAGATTGAAAAATTTTAAGTTTTTTCTTGTTAAGTGGATTCTTAAATAAGAAGCAGCAGTTAGGGTTATGCTCTTGTTCGCTTTATTTTCAAAATATTTTCGAAAAATATTTCAAAATAAGACCTAGAATTATCAGCCCTCAGTTATAACTTCCTTTCTCCTCCTTGTACCTTGAACTGACCCAGGGAATCGTATAATGTGGCAAAGATTCCCTAGTAGATTCCCTAAGGGGAAATCGCTGCACCGTGGTGATAACAATGCCTGACCTCTGCCATGACTAGTTATTTTCTCCGGCAAATCCAGTCCTTTTCGCAACAAAAAAGGAACTCTCTTCATATTTTCCATTTTCATCCTTCTGTACCTGCCTTTTTCTCTTCGCACATTCCATTTCATTTTTTTTGCGTCAAAACCCCTGTCAAAAATGACCTTTCCTTGACGAATGATTGCACTTTTGATCTACCTACCCATCAGTGATCCTGGGACATTTTCCCCAACTCTTAGCTGAATTTTCAGGGTTTCTTCAGTTCTCTCTATTAAACGCCTTTTCTTTTGGAAACTTTGAAAAATACTTATGTAAGAAAACATTTTCCGTAAACCTTAAGTGGAATCCAGGCATATAGGAGGTCCCGGAGAGGCTGAAAACATGTTTCTTATCTGGTTCACACAAATATCATTTTTCTGTTTTTTTTTTCGGAATTCGGACATTTTTTAAAATCTTAGGTACACTTGCAATAGTCAAACACAGCATGCGTTTTGGCACTCCTACCATTTCACTTCCCTTTCCTCCATTGTTTTTTTTTCATCGAGTTTCTGCTCGATCATGGCCTTTTTCCCGTCTCCTTGGAAGTTCGGTGTTTGCAGCACAACAAATTTCCGCCAAGTTTCAAGTAACTATTCAGGTGTTAGATTGAAAATTTCTCTGTAAGCAGTTCTTGAGACTTTTTTGTGAATCAGTGATATTTGACATTTTTTAAACGAAAATTTCAAGCAGTAATAGTTATAATGAAGATTGAAATGTGCACCACTGCAGCTGGCAATTTCTTGCAAGATTTCTGGAAGGAGCTGATTTCCACTGTGATAAAATTCGATAGAATATGAGGCAAAGAAAGGAGCTGGGTAGTGCTGGGCCTAGATGCGTCATTGGGGTTACCCAGGGTAAACGCGCTGAAGATGGGTAAATTTTGAGAGCGTTAACACGTCGAAACAGCTGAGACTATATGAGTGATGATTTGTAGATCTAGACCAAATAAATCTATGGTATGAATACGTTTATTTTTGTGTTTATAGTCATTTATAGCTTCAGACTATAGAATATTGATCGGTACAAAACACAAG
This sequence comes from Ancylostoma caninum, assembly GCA_037903475.1. Taxonomy (NCBI): domain Eukaryota; kingdom Metazoa; phylum Nematoda; class Chromadorea; order Rhabditida; family Ancylostomatidae; genus Ancylostoma; species Ancylostoma caninum. Next base: position 466,173 of record JBAJFG010000179.1, on the reverse strand, counting down.
GGTAAATCTTAATGTAAATATTCTGCTAGTCGAGGCCTCTTACAGTAACGAGGAAATATTCGTTGCAGACGAGAAAAAAAAACCAAAATAGCTGGGAAAATTGACACGCGAGATCATAACAAAGATAAAATTTATCGATGACTTCGACTCTGCTCGTGACCAGCTGATCGGCGGCAGCAAGCCTGGGAAATCCGCGTCGTGAAACGATTTCATTCCATTCGTTTTTACTTTTTGCTTTTCCAGTTCTTTTTTTTCTGGAAGAGATTTTTTATGCATTTCTCTGATCATCATAAACAGAAAAGCTATAGCAAAAATGTGTGTCTGTAAACGTACTTACTTCCAGAGTAGATCAGGGATATAAAACACCTTCTTGGATAATTTTATATTTATTCTCAAATTATTTTCGAAGAGTTCTTTTGTGCTCACGCGAAAAAGGATAATAAAGTTAAAATTGAGCTTTGAAAACGTTCCTCTCCAATCCTTCCAAGGACAGGCAACATTCCTTAAAGTCGAGCATATTGCAAAATTTCTAGGTTCGAGCCTAGATTTCTGTCTCGAATCTAGAAATTTCCACTCTTAATTTATCTTGTTTATTGTTTGTTTACCCACCTTTACTGATTTTTTTAACGTTATGAAAACTTATTTGAAAATACCTCACTATGTAGTTTGTTTAATGGAATTTTTTCTCCTGTTTTCTATTGAGCGGCACCTCTTCATTCATTCACACACTCAATCAATCAATCAATCAATCAATCATTCATTCATTCATTCATTCATTCATTCATTCATCCATCCACCCATTCGTTTATTCATTCATTCATTCATTCATTCATTCATTCATTCATTCATTCGATTATTCATTCAATCATTCATTCACTCATTCATTCGTCCATCCATTCACTCATTTGAATCATCCATTCACTCATTTGAATCATTCATTCATTCATTCATTCATTCATTCATTCATTCATTCATTCATTCATTCATTCATTCCATTCATACCGTTCATTCATTCCATTCATTTATCCATTCATTCATTCATTCACTCATCCCATTCATTCATTCATTCATTCATTCATTCATTCATTCATTCATTCATTCATCCATTCATTCATTTACTCACCCACCCATTCATTCATTCATTCAGATGACGTCTGTACTAGTGATTGGTGGCGGTGGACGCGAGCATGCCATCGCTTGGCTTCTTGCCAAATCCGAACTGGTGAAAAAAGTATGGGTAGCCCCGGGAAATGGAGCCGATTTTCCTGCTCCGGGTAGGATTCAGCATTCGTCCACTTGTTGGTGTTCTCATGCGCGATGTTTTGTTTTTGTTTTGAACTATGCCTCGTGCATTCTTCGCAAAGGCACGGTTGGCACGAAAAAAATCAATATTGTAGTCCTTGTGCAAGTTTTGTGGCTTAAACGCGAAGTTAATAGAGTTGATGAAATGAGGTTTGAGACGCTTATCAAAAAATCCTGAGCTTTGTTTATACTTCGTCGCTAGCGAATTGCGTCATAACCGGGTTTACAGGGAGAAAACTATACAGGGTTCCACAACAGTTTCGTGGTCATAATGATTCTAACCTACTACAATGCGAACACAGAGCGCATACTTCAACCTGATGACGCAGTCACTCTAGAGCAGTTTGTAGTTTGCTCACGACGCTCAATCTGCGACGAAGTATAAACACGAGGAGTATAAAAAGCAGCGTAAGCGTGGAAATACGTAGGAGCTTTTGCGAGAGATATGTTCTTAGATCTACCAAACCTCGCTGCTCCAGACATAGACGCTGGCGTCGCTGACGACGTGGTGAAGTTCTGTCAACGTGAAGATGTGTCGCTCATCGTCGTTGGTCCCGAAGGACCCCTGGCGGATGGATTTGTAGATCAAATCGGTGGTCGTGTTCCTGTTTTTGGCCCTACAAAGGAAGGAGCGATGCTGGAGGTATTGTAAGATTCCTCATATCTGGAACGTTCTAGAGGTATATTTATTATTTATAGGCTTCAAAAATCTTCTCAAAGACGTTCATGAGGGATTTCGGTCTGCCAACGGCCAGATTCGCACAATTCGACGACATCCGTGATGCTAAGGCGTTTATAGAGAAGTTGGCGCCATTTGTTGTCCTAGGGCTGGCATTAGGGCCAAAAAAGCATTGTAGGTGCGATTGGAAGGGAATCGTGGTGAAAGCGGATGGTCTGGCAGCAGGCAAAGGTGTCGTGGTGGCTGACGGCAAGGAGGCTGCTTTGGAAGCAGCTGGTCACATGTTGGCGGTATGATTATTTCATACCGAAATGTTTCCCTTAAAAATATGTTGCAAAAATTACGGTGGATCCGCAAAATTTGGAGCCAACCTTCAAGTAACCTCCATCTTCCCAACTTGTAGATGCTGCAAGGGTGGTTTATGCTAAATGCGTGCGTTTGCAGCGCGTTAGACGGACGCATCCACTTGCTGACGGTCTTCAATGGGACCAGTCAACGTGGCAGGTGTAACTGGAATGAGAATACCGCGGAAACGCCGTGCGACAACTTTAACGTGTGCGTTTCATCTGCGTCAGTACTGCGTCGGGGCCCGTCACATGGTCCATCATGTGGCCACACGTGCGACGAGTACACGCATCTAGTATAAACTGACCTTATGACGCTCCTACTGCCATCATGGCCAGTCATGGAGAATTGTCCGCATGTTTTCTTTGCTGTAAGTTATTTGCGTGCGCTGACGCGTGTCCAACGCACGCACGCATGCACTGGTAGAAATCGCTGTCGGACCTCTTCGACTTCTTATTTTACGTCTGCCGTGCGAATCGTTTGCATTGGTCTTTTAGCGCCTCAGAGCCTAGTGCAGGACCCGGATGCATCATTGAACGGATGGGTAATCTCATACCTATGGGTGTAATTACGCATGGGTAAACACGTTTCTGGGTGCCAAGTAGAGGGTAAATCTAGGTCTACTGACAGGTTTACCATGGGTAGTCTCAATGATGCACCCAGGCCATGTCTCCCATACTGTGTGGCCGAAGATTTTTCGAATCAGGATTTTTTACCTGCCCAATTCATGGAATAGCCGATTTCAGGGTCAATTCGGTTCGAGCAGCTCTAGAATACTTCTGGAGGAGCGTCTGTACGGGTATGAAGTTTCGGTAAGTATTCTTTTCCGTTGTAAATTGGCAGCTTCCTCTATTCGATTTTCCTTAGTTCTTCTCCATGTTCTATATTCTCTTCTATGTTCATGTACCCTCTGTACTCGGTTATTTCCGAAAAATTGCGCAAAAATTGCGGTATTTGTTCACTTTTCGTCTAATTTCGTCTTTCCTTTCTGATTCTCGAGTTCTCCGGATGTCTGCTGCATCAAAATCCGAAGAATTTTCATTTCCAGGCGTTGTGCTTCACGGATGGGACAAGCATCGCTCGTATGCCCCTCATACGCGATCACAAGAGGCTCCTGGAAAATGACCAGGGACCAAATACTGGTAGGAATGAGTAATGTCGTAACTGAGCAGGCTAAAATTCATAGTGATTATTTCTACTCCTAGAGGCCGAACTACTTTTAAAGAGTTTCTTCCAGTAGCAGCTACTTGATATCAAATATCAAATAAATAAAACATCAATTTCGTCAATCATCAATTTCCTTGCAGGGGGAATGGGCGTGATAGGACCGGTGACTGTTCCGAATCCGGTCGATCAACAAATAACTAGAATTCTAGAGGAGACAGTTGCATCACTGCGAAAGAAAGGGATTATTTATAAAGGTAGGGAATTCGACAGTAACTGAAAAGCCTGAAAGGCCTAAGAAATGAACTAAGACTATAAACCTAGCAAAACGCGGAAGCCTTAATTTTCTAAACAATTCTCTAGATAAAATTGACCTGATATCATAGAAAACACGTTGGAAAGGTTCAGGGCGTTATTCTGGCTCTCATGGAACAAAAATAACCCAAGAAAACGACAGGGAAATAAATGAAAAGCGAAGAAGACTGTGATTGGTTCAGTGTCTCTAGCTACATTTATAGTGCATCGGAGTCCGATCCGATAAGAAAAGATACGTATCGATCCTCGTCCGATAGATACGGATAAGGATGGATACGTATCTTTTCCTATTCGAGCGGAGGACTCCGATGCTCTATAAATGTATGTAGGTTATAGTTTGTTTCACCAGGAAGATGGCTTGAGAGGTATTAGAGAAAAAAGAGTGTGAAAATGCATGGTATTTGGAGAGGTAGGTGAGAAAGGGAGGCGGTAAACACAACTACTCAGCTAGTGTCGTTTTTGAGACATGCGGCATATATATTTGAATGAGTCGCCTTTCTTCACTTTTTCATTGCCCAAAGAAGTAAAAATTCCTGGAAATTCCAGATTATTATATTTTAATTTTTTCCATCGGATTATCAACACTAATTTACTATTTATAATGAAAATTTATTAGCTATTGATATCCTGGCTTCTAAATCGCTTCTTCGCACAGCTGTGGGTCAGCTCTCACTAAATAGAACCTGAAACCAGCTATCTATGGATACTCATGATAGAAATAAGCTGCCAGGCCTTCATTTTCAGGAGTGATCTACGCTGGATTTATGGTGACCACTGATGGGCCTAAGCTTCTGGAATACAACTGCCGTTTTGGCGATCCAGAAACTGAGGTAACCCCGTTCTTTGTAGGGTAAAACTTCGTCTGCGTTTCCACATTTCTGTCCAGTCTTCCATCAAGAGATTTTCTGTCCAGATCATCATGAGATTACTGAAGTCTGACCTGTATTCGATTTGTATGGCCTGTACGAATGGTACACTCTTCGAGCAGAAAATCGAGTGGGATGATCGTCAAGCGTGTGGAATCGTGCTCGCGAGCAAGAACTATCCGTACAGTGGCGACAAGGGAACTCCTATAGGTATATTTCAGAATTTTGAGTCTAGTGTTACACAATGGCGCTTAGATTTGCAGTAGTGTCCTTCCAGAAATCCCTGACGATACTCAGGACACAGTGGTATTCCACGCCGGTACCAAGAGGTCACCTGATGGAAAGGGTGAGTAGCTGCACGGATCCTAGGGTTAATAACTCGGGTAATTCACACTTGTTTAGTGGTAACCAACGGTGGTCGGATACTCTGCGTCACGTCTCTTGGCTCTACAGCGGCAGAAGCACGCTCAAGAGCTATCAAAACCTGTGAAGAGGTGAAATTCGAGGGGAAATTCTTCCGCAGAGACATAGGCATCGTGCGAAATGGGTAAGTATATTTTCTAATTTTTGAGCGTGCAGCTGCTTGAATGAATGTCTCTGAACTTTTTGTAATTTTTTTCTAAACGCTGACACGAAAAAAATGACATGAACCCGTGAATATTGCTATGAATTTTTCAGAGGACGAAAAGGACGAAAAGGTAAGGAGAATGAGGTCAATTATCTGTTCCATTCTCATTTGGATAGCTCTGAGTGTAGTTCCAGTCAATTATTTCTACATCACATAAAATCGCCCATCTGGTCGGCCGCGCTGCATCATCTACGCAGCGCGGCAAACCAGCTATGCGCTGTGATTGTCGGTCTTTGCCAATAATGATGTTTTCCACTGATTTCTTAAAGAAAACAAGGACACGGTAAAAACAAGTGAAAACATGAGGAAAGCACTACTACCGGCAGTGTGCGACAACAACCACAACGCCCAACTGGTTTGCCGCAGCGCTTGGGTGGTGCAGCGCGGCTGACCAACTGGATACTCTTCTGTGGCGCAGGAATAATCGATCGGGATTGTGTATAGCTTAGAGCAGGTTCTTTTGCTGCACTCGAAATGAATTCAGAATTTAAAAAAAAAGTTTGGAAAGAAAGGAAAAATACATATTTTTTAGTCTGATATTCATCGTGCTTTTCCCTGAAACTGATCCAAATATTGTAAAATAAGAGAAAGGAATTATAATTAAATTCATGCTTTGGAATTCATCTAGCCCTTCGTTTAGAACCACCAAATCCCTGACATACGACGATTCTGGTGTCAACATTGATGAAGGGAATGCTTTCGTAGAGGATATAAAAGGCCTAGTGAAGTCAACACTGAAAAAAGGCACAGGACAGGTAATCAAACATATTTTCTGGATTTTTTCCTTCTGAACATAGAGAGGTTTAATCTTATCTATCTACAAGGATATTTCTGTCCTTTCCATTGTATTTTCGAAACATTGTCGAGGTTTTGTTCAGATCGGCGGATTCGGCGCCGTTGTTGATCTCTCTGCAGCTGGTTACCCTGGCGGTTCTGAGATAGTGATTGGGATTGATGGCGTTGGGACGAAAATCGAGGTAAGTGGTTGGGATCCCAGCGACATATGTATAGTAAAAACAAGTTGTGGGTTAGTTCTGGTATTTGTCCGTAAGCTAACAATAGTGGTGCGGCGGTGCGAAAAGGGGTAAAATCTTTGTGGCCAGCAAATCGAATCAGCGTACTTCCCCCTTCCCCCCAAGGGTGAAATTTGAGCAAAAAATTGTTCTGAGATTTTCGGAGCACATTTAACTGCCAAATAGCGCTCATTTTCCAGCAGCGACGCTGCGACCATATGTTATCACTGGGGTCGTAGAGGGAGAACTGGGGGGGGGGGGGGGGGGGTGGTGTTGTAAGGAGAGCTGGGTGGTGGTTCTGACATTTATATGGGGTAGAGGTTTTCCAGGAATCTGTATATAAACGAGCAAAAGGGGTCGTAATTTCTATGTCCTGGAAGGATGTTGTTATTTTACTGACTGAGAGTGTAATTCATATGAGGGATCCTTGTGGGAATTCGTATGCTAAAAGGGGGGGGGGGTCATGTGAGCAGAGGGAATCGTAGAGGTGTCGTAATATCGGTGGATGCGAATTTGTATGCGGGAAAAGGGGGAGGAAGGGGTCGTTTTTGGTTTGTTTTTTGCCATAGCCACGCTACACCTTGTTTTCCAGGTTGCCGACATCATGAATGACTACTCCGGAATAGGTCACGACGTTGTCGGGATGTGTGTGAATGACGTGCTGTGCCATTGTGCTGCGCCAATAGCGTTCGTCGATTATTTTGTCAGTGGAAAGCTAAACAGATCTCGGGCACGTGAAGTGGTAGCATCCATCGCTGAGGCTTGCATTGAGTCAGGATGCAGTTTAGTAGGTCAGATAGATTTAAGCTTCCTGAAGCTCATTGGTTTTGACGTTGAATGGAGAAATTTATTCATTTTTTGCTTCCATTCATCTTTAAAAAAACTCTATTGCAGGAGGAGAAACAGCCGAGATGCCTGGGGTTTACGGCCCAACTCAGTGGGACCTGGCCGGATGTGCAGTAGCTGTTCGAGAGCCCGAATGGCCAATGCTGCCCGATTCCAAGAGGTTGCTGCTATTTTCCTCGAGATACATATTGTGAAAATTCTGCAAATTTCTCCATTAGTTCCAAATTTGAGTATACTTTTTAGTGCATTTCCACGAAAATATTCCGGAAATTTCTTTGAAAAAAAATACCTGATGACCTTCCAGCATACAAGAAGGCGATTACCTTATTGGCCTCACGTCATCAGGTGTGCACTCAAATGGTTTCTCGCTAGTGAGGAAGATCTTCGAAATGAATGGGATATCCTACAAGGAAAAGACACCATGGGATTCCCAGAAGACTTTCGGTGAGTATTTTCTGCTGGTCGTGTTCTCAAGGAAAGTGCAAGAGGTTAACCCTGAAGATCAAAATGGAATTGCTCTGGGTTAACAGTTTGCACAACGAGGTGCTCAAATGTGCATGCCATTTTTGCCCTGAGAATTTTTGTGGGACTGGTTTTTTCACCACTATAGCATATTTGAGTCAGCTTAGTGATGAATATACTCAGGAAGCGTCTCCTTCCTATCACATACGCAAAATGAAAGGTTTTCTGAGCGCGGATGCATCACTGTGAAAATGGGTAAACTCATACCCATGGGTAGAGCGGAGTATAGACAACTCACGTATGGGTAAAATGTGGATGGTTGTCAGGTAAAGGTGAATTTGGTAACGTTAACACGAGTTGTGAGCGGATTATACATATCCGGTCTTCCATTTAGCTGTTATCCGTAGATTTTGGCCTATCCCTTCTCTGGACCGTTATCCAAGATTTTAGCACCGAATAACGGTCCAGACGAGGCAGAGTCAGGTACTTTTCGGCTAGGACTTTTCCATCGGAAGACGGTCGTCTTTTAAGGAAGATTTCATTAGTGGTTTAGATTCTTGGGGTAAGGTATGTAGGGGAAAGTAATTGGGACCGTTTGCAATTGACTAGAAGGGAAAATTCTTATTCAGGTTTTCTGTGTTATCTCGGTGTTGGGGTCTTGTACCTTGAGCCCTTACCCATCTGGATCAATCCTTTATCCAGACAGTTATCCAAGTCTTGAAGATCCACTCATCCCTGGTTAACACTTTTACTATGGGTAATCTCACTAACTCATCCACGTCATGGAGGAATTTCCGTAAAATTTGCATGCTTTGCGTAGAGGTATGGGTGCCACATGAGATTTTAGCAGATTAAGCCGCGCTTGGACAAAAAACGTGTTAGAATATGTCAGATGTCCCATGCAAAACCCGGTTTTTGTATTGGTTTTGCATGGGATATGCATCGAATATAAATGATGGAATTGAATGCAGCTTTCAATTCCATGCAAAATTGACGGAAATCCAGTGCAAAATCCAGTTGCTGGAATTTTGTTTAATTACTACGTTTAAGGCCAAGTAGTACTTGCACCCACCCGCCTATATGTTCGAAGTGTACTTCCACTGCTCAAGGACCGTCTTGTGAAAGGATGCGCCCACATTACTGGAGGTGGAATAGAAGAGAATGCGATAAGAGTACTTGACAGCAAAGGAGATCTTGCCCTGGAGGTAATTGCAGCTGTGCTTGTCTTTTACATTATACACATTATGTACAGTAATTTGAGTAGTAAAAATTGGTTTTTTTTTTGATTATTTAGTAACTTGGGAAGTGATGCCAATTTAGGTGGACGCATCTTCTTGGCCAAAACCGGAGATTTTCAACTGGTTGGCAGCTGTTGGACCAGTCAGTCCTGGTGCAATGCTCAGGACGTTCAACTGGTACTCACTTGGTTATCTACTTATTTATTTGTTTAGAGACGGAAATACATACATGACTTAGAGAGAATTCAGCGGAAACATTACCTTATTGGGATCCTCAACTGAGGACTACAGGCCATTGTCTATGCTAAACGCTCCCATATGAAATTTTCCTCTGTTTTAATACCTAATTTACAGTTCCGTTCAATTTCTTTCGTGTTTTTCAGCCCTTATATACATTTTCAAGCAGAAGAAAAAAATTAAATAATTCCAGTGGCATCGGCATGGTCCTTGTGGTTGCACCCTCCCAAGCGAAAGAATTAGAGGATCGCCTCATGGAGATGGGCGAACGCTCATATCGTATAGGAAAGGTTGTTAGAAGGGCAGGAGGTGGGTTTGTATGAAAAAAAAATAGTGCTTCCAGAGAATTCTATTTGCATATGGTGTTAGAGCAGCTCTGAACTTATAATTTCATGCTTACATTCCCATAGTTCTTGCTTTCTTTCAGTAATTTTTAATTTTTTCCAACCCCATTTCTTCTTGTTATATCACTTGTTCCACTCACCCCACACCCCTCCCACAGCGTCACGATTGGTCTAAACTTTGGTCCTGACAGGAAATCTCTAGTAAACTAATCGTTGTGACTGTTTATCGTTCACGGATCTTATACGGAATCTACTTGATTAATGAAAACAATGCAAGAAAATGTCAAATATTTAGAAACATATAGTGGCAGAATATAAATAAAGAAATAGTATACAATAGTAAGGCACGTTTCAAAAACGTGAAATTAACCCCAAATACCTCAGATATTGAATTTCCAGGAGCAGAAGTGATCAAGGAATTTTAATGTTTTAATTGGCAGCATGGCTTTCACTCACATTTCTCTGTGGATGCTCTTGTTTTTTTTTGTGATATAGTAATGGTATATTTTTACACAATGACACAATACTAACTATATAATGTAATTTTTAACATTAATACAGTATGGGAGTTAGTAGCTGTTACAATAAATTATTACAGATTCGCTTATCATCTTCACGAACATGGAGACCGCCTTTGATACATTCAAATATCCACAGATATCCAGGCCAAAAGTGAAGGTATGGACTCCGTAGAGTTGTGTTCTTGCGGAATTTTTTCCTTTGAAATAGCTCTAGGCATTGGCTATTACAAATATGTGGGGCCTTCTCTTCCAGGGATTCGTGGTTTGGCACTTCCATATGTGTATAATAAATCGAATCATGTTCCAGGTGGGCATTCTCATCTCAGGAACCGGCAGCAACATGAAAAAGCTTATCGAGAGCTCCCAATCTGCAGCAAGTTACTGTGAGGTGCGTCGTTCTCCTCATATTTACTGGTTCCCCTGGCTTCGGCTGGGCCCGGATCATTGGATGGATAGGTCGAACTACCCATGGGTAACAGCGGGATGTAGACACTGTCTCTCATATATGGTTACACATTTGCCGATTTTGTTGATGGGTGCCAGGTAAAGGATAATTTTCGGTACATTGACGCGTTTATCATGGGTAATTCCAATGATCCACCCGGGATCGCATGCATCTTTGAGATTACCCGGGGTAAACGTGTGAATACCATTCCATTTCATTTACCTATAGTTAACACGGGCGTCAGCACTTTTACCCTATGTAATCACAATAAGGTTTCTAGTACCCGGACCCGTATTCGTTGAAGAATTTAAACAAGGTAGTTTGAAAAACCCGCTCAGTCCACAACCTCTGAATCGTCTTTTTACCCGTGGTAGGCTGAAATCCATGAAGAAATGAGGTAAACCCTTGATGGTTACTGTGGTGTGTTGACCTATACAGTAACCGAGTAACCTTATTATACGCATGATGTGGAAAATAGTTTGCTGATCTGGTTCCACTTGGTTATGGTTCATGGATGCTACATACCTCTGGGTAAACCTCAAGGACACCGTCCTCGTAATCATTTATAAGATTTCCACATCAAAAAAATCTATAGGAGCCGCTGATTGCAACGGGAAAAGTGATCCCATACGAAAATGTCGAAAAACACGTTTACGCGCCGCATTTTTGGGGAGATTGTGGGTGGAGCCAGGGCGAGAGGGCGAGGTTTCTGAGTAGTGCCCTCAAGTGATCGCACGTCCTCTGAAATTTTGTGCTTCTTGTGGGAGTTGTTCATCACTTCTTAACAGGGGATGCGCTCCTTGTAAGACTAGTGCATGGTGCGGAAACTCCATGGTCCCAACTTGGCTCCGCCCACAAGCTCCCCAGAAGTTCTGCTCAAAAAGGAGGGTTTCAGCAGTTTCGCACGGAATCACCTATACCATTTTAATCAGGAGCTTCTGAAGATTCTTTCCCTCGGAGAATCTCAAAAAAAGTTTTTTTGTCTCAAAAAAGAATCTCAAAAAAAGTTTTGTTTTTCGTTTTCGGCTGTCTCAAACAGACTTTTAGGTTGCCGTAGTAATTTCAAACAAACCTGGTGTGAAAGGCCTCGAGGTCGCGAAACAAATGGGCGTTGAAGCTCTTTGCGTCCCCCATACTCAAATTAGGGAAGAAGGAGAAGTAAAGCTTACTGAGGTAAGAACTGTTGACTATGGCATGAGTTACGTACTTGCTTATGGCGTGCGTTATTTACCTAAACCAGGTGGTTAGAAGTTCACCCGTTGATCAGTGGTCAACAAGCGTCCATTCCAGGCACTACGATCCAGAGGCATCCAGCTGATATGCCTAGCTGGTTACATGCGGGTGCTTTCGGCCAGTTTCGTGAGAGAGTGGCAGAATCGAATAATCAACATCCATCCTTCCTTGCTACCCTCCTTTAGGGGTTTGTGCTTTCAATCCTCGAATCTTAATTTAAGGAATTAAAAAAATAAGTGAATAAAACTTGAACACGATCTGTTCTGGGGAAAGTTTTCTTCCATACTACTTACAAATAAACAGCAGAACTTGATGCATTCTGTAATGGAACACAAGAAGTTCTCCAGGAGAAAGAACTATCGATCTCATATTTCGATGTGGACGAGTTTTCCGAGCACAGCTGGACGTACTCACTGTTTTTTCTAACAATTGCATTCCTTTACAGGGTCAACGTTCAGCGCAGAATTTCCGTTTTTTTTTTCTCAAAAACTCGTCCACTCTGGACTGCCCTGGAAAGCAGCAGTTTTCACGGCTTTTTAACTTTTGTAAGGAATAAATTCAGTAGAGAATTAGAAAAAAACTCTTCTTCGAAATTGTACTTAATTTTTGAAACACCAATGAGAAGGGAGCATTTTTTTAAAAGCTTTAATCTGTGCTTTTTATTATATTTTGATTAAGCATATACTAGAGCCTTCCTCAACCTATTCCTTTACAGGTGCATATGCTGTGCGAGACGCACTCGAGTTTGGAGCGAAGGTGACTGGATGTTCGGTGCACTTCGTGGATGTAAGTACTTAAGTGATTCTAGAAGGAACAAAGGAAATTAGATGCGATCAACCCTGGCAACCAACATCAATTTTTAGAAAATGCGGTGCATCTATTCATTAAAATTTGTAAGCAAAAGTAGTACTAGTGATTCAGGAAGAAGTGGACCATGGAAAGCTAATTGCTCAACTACCAGTGATCATCGATGAGAACGACGACGAAACATCGCTGCATGCGAAAATTCAAGAGAAGGAACATAAGCTGTTTCCCGAAGCAATGCAGAAAGTGGCAAAGAATATGATAACCTTTAGATTATCTGTTAATTCTCATTAATAAAGATTTTGTTTTGAAGAGTGGCAAGGGAACGATAATAGAGCGCTCCCTTAGCATGGGAGAGGGCTGGGGTTCAATTCCCCATACCTCCAAAAAGTTTTGCTCCCTCTGGAAATTCTTCATTTCGACGTATCGGTAGGGAAAAGTTCGGGGGAATTGCTGCTTGTCCTGTTTGAGACCGATTTGACGTTGAAATTTCAGGAATTTTCCGTTCCGGGGTCAAGGGACCAGAAAATTTTAGACGCGCTCTGTGTTTGGTGGACGTGGGGGTATAGCTCAGTGGTAGAGCGCTCCCTTAGCATGGGAGAGGGCTGGGGTTCAATTCCCCATACCTCCAAAAAGTTTTGCTCCCTCTGGAAATTCTCCATTTCGACGTATCGGTAGGGAAAATTTCGGGGGAATTGCTGCTTGTCCTGTTTGAGACCGATTTGACGTTGAAATTTCAGGAATTTTCCGTTCCGGGGCCAAGGGACCAGAAAATTTTAGATGCGCTCTGTGTTTGGTGGACGTGGGGGTATAGCTCAGTGGTAGAGCGCTCCCTTAGCATGGGAGAGGGCTGGGGTTCAATTCCCCATACCTCCAAAAAGTTTTGCTCCCTCTGGAAATTCTCCATTTCGACGTATCGGTGTTGAAAATTTCGGGGGAATTGCTGCTTGTCCTGTGTGAGAGCGATTTGACGTTGAAATTTCAGGAATTTTCCGTTCCGGGGCCAAGGGACCAGAAAATTTCAGATGCGCTCTGTGTTTGGTGGACGTGGGGGTATAGCTCAGTGGTAGAGCGCTCCCTTAGCATGGGAGAGGGCTGGGGTTCAATTCCCCATACCTCCAAAAAGTTTTGCTCCCTCTGGAAATTCTCCATTTCGACGTATCGGTGTTGAAAATTTCGGGGGAATTGCTGCTTGTCCTGTGTGAGAGCGATTTGACGTTGAAATTTCAGGAATTTTCCGTTCCTGGGCCAAGGGACCAGAAAATTTTAGATGCGCTCTGTGTTTGGTGGACGTGGGGGTATAGCTCAGTGGTAGAGCGCTCCCTTAGCATGGGAGAGGGCTGGGGTTCAATTCCCCATACCTCCAAAAAGTTTTGCTCCCTCTGGAAATTCTCCATTTCGACGTATCGGTAGGGAAAATTTCGGGGGAATTGCTGCTTGTCCTGTTTGAGACCGATTTGACGTTGAAATTTCAGGAATTTTCCGTTCCGGGGCCAAGGGACCAGAAAATTTTAGATGCTCTCTGTGTTTGGTGGACGTGGGGGTATAGCTCAGTGGTAGAGCGCTCCCTTAGCATGGGAGAGGGCTGGGGTTCAATTCCCCATACCTCCAAAAAGTTTTGCTCCCTCTGGAAATTCTCCATTTCGACGTATCGGTAGGGAAAATTTCGGGGGAATTGCTGCTTGTCCTGTTTGAGACCGATTTGACGTTGAAATTTCAGGAATTTTCCGTTCCGGGGCCAAGGGACCAGAAAATTTTAGATGCTCTCTGTGTTTGGTGGACGTGGGGGTATAGCTCAGTGGTAGAGCGCTCCCTTAGCATGGGAGAGGGCTGGGGTTCAATTCCCCATACCTCCAAAAAGTTTTGCTCCCTCTGGAAATTCTCCATTTCGACGTATCGGTAGGGAAAATTTCGGGGGAATTGCTGCTTGTCCTGTTTGAGACCGATTTGACGTTGAAATTTCAGGAATTTTCCGTTCCGGGGCCAAGGGACCAGAAAATTTTAGATGCGCTCTGTGTTTGGTGGACGTGGGGGTATAGCTCAGTGGTAGAGCGCTCCCTTAGCATGGGAGAGGGCTGGGGTTCAATTCCCCATACCTCCAAAAAGTTTTGCTCCCTCTGGAAATTCTCCATTTCGACGTATCGGTGTTGAAAATTTCGGGGGAATTGCTGCTTGTCCTGTGTGAGAGCGATTTGACGTTGAAATTTCAGGAATTTTCCGTTCCGGGGCCAAGGGACCAGAAAATTTAGATGCGCTCTGTGTTTGGTGGACGTGGGGGTATAGCTCAGTGGTAGAGCGCTCCCTTAGCATGGGAGAGGGCTGGGGTTCAATTGCCCATACCTCCAAAAAGTTTTGCTCCCTCTGGAAATTCTCCATTTCGACGTATCGGTGTTGAAAATTTCGGGGGAATTGCTGCTTGTCCTGTGTGAGAGCGATTTGACGTTGAAATTTCAGGAATTTTCCGTTCCGGGGCCAAGGGACCAGAAAATTTCAGATGCGCTCTGTGTTTGGTGGACGTGGGGGTATAGCTCAGTGGTAGAGCGCTCCCTTAGCATGGGAGAGGGCTGGGGTTCAATTCCCCATACCTCCAAAAAGTTTTGCTCCCTCTGGAAATTCTCCATTTCGACGTATCGGTGTTGAAAATTTCGGGGGAATTGCTGCTTGTCCTGTGTGAGAGCGATTTGACGTTGAAATTTCAGGAATTTTCCGTTCCGGGGCCAAGGGACCAGAAAATTTTAGATGCTCTCTGTGTTTGGTGGACGTGGGGGTATAGCTCAGTGGTAGAGCGCTCCCTTAGCATGGGAGAGGGCTGGGGTTCAATTCCCCATACCTCCAAAAAGTTTTGCTCCCTCTGGAAATTCTCCATTTCGACGTATCGGTAGGGAAAATTTCGGGGGAATTGCTGCTTGTCCTGTTTGAGACCGATTTGACGTTGAAATTTCAGGAATTTTCCGTTCCGGGGCCAAGGGACCAGAAAATTTTAGATGCGCTCTGTGTTTGGTGGACGTGGGGGTATAGCTCAGTGGTAGAGCGCTCCCTTAGCATGGGAGAGGGCTGGGGTTCAATTCCCCATACCTCCAAAAAGTTTTGCTCCCTCTGGAAATTCTCCATTTCGACGTATCGGTGTTGAAAATTTCGGGGGAATTGCTGCTTGTCCTGTGTGAGAGCGATTTGACGTTGAAATTTCAGGAATTTTCCGTTCCGGGGCCAAGGGACCAGAAAATTTTAGATGCGCTCTGTGTTTGGTGGACGTGGGGGTATAGCTCAGTGGTAGAGCGCTCCCTTAGCATGGGAGAGGGCTGGGGTTCAATTCCCCATACCTCCAAAAAGTTTTGCTCCCTCTGGAAATTCTCCATTTCGACGTATCGGTAGGGAAAATTTCGGGGGAATTGCTGCTTGTCCTGTTTGAGACCGATTTGACGTTGAAATTTCAGGAATTTTCCGTTCCGGGGCCAAGGGACCAGAAAATTTCAGATGCGCTCTGTGTTTGGTGGACGTGGGGGTATAGCTCAGTGGTAGAGCGCTCCCTTAGCATGGGAGAGGGCTGGGGTTCAATTCCCCATACCTCCAAAAAGTTTTGCTCCCTCTGGAAATTCTCCATTTCGACGTATCGGTAGGGAAAATTTCGGGGGAATTGCTGCTTGTCCTGTTTGAGACCGATTTGACGTTGAAATTTCAGGAATTTTCCGTTCCGGGGCCAAGGGACCAGAAAATTTTAGATGCGCTCTGTGTTTGGTGGACGTGGGGGTATAGCTCAGTGGTAGAGCGCTCCCTTAGCATGGGAGAGGGCTGGGGTTCAATTCCCCATACCTCCAAAAAGTTTTGCTCCCTCTGGAAATTCTCCATTTCGACGTATCGGTGTTGAAAATTTCGGGGGAATTGCTGCTTGTCCTGTTGAGAGCGATTTGACGTTGAAATTTCAGGAATTTTCCGTTCCGGGGCCAAGGGACCAGAAAATTTTAGATGCGCTCTGTGTTTGGTGGACGTGGGGGTATAGCTCAGTGGTAGAGCGCTCCCTTAGCATGGGAGAGGGCTGGGGTTCAATTCCCCATACCTCCAAAAAGTTTTGCTCCCTCTGGAAATTCTCCATTTCGACGTATCGGTAGGGAAAATTTCGGGGGAATTGCTGCTTGTCCTGTGTGAGAGCGATTTGACGTTGAAATTTCAGGAATTTTCCGTTCCGGGGCCAAGGGACCAGAAAATTTTAGATGCGCTCTGTGTTTGGTGGACGTGGGGGTATAGCTCAGTGGTAGAGCGCTCCCTTAGCATGGGAGAGGGCTGGGGTTCAATTCCCCATACCTCCAAAAAGTTTTGCTCCCTCTGGAAATTCTCCATTTCGACGTATCGGTAGGGAAAATTTCGGGGGAATTGCTGCTTGTCCTGTTTGAGACCGATTTGACGTTGAAATTTCAGGAATTTTCCGTTCCGGGGCCAAGGGACCAGAAAATTTCAGATGCGCTCTGTGTTTGGTGGACGTGGGGGTATAGCTCAGTGGTAGAGCGCTCCCTTAGCATGGGAGAGGGCTGGGGTTCAATTCCCCATACCTCCAAAAAGTTTTGCTCCCTCTGGAAATTCTCCATTTCGACGTATCGGTGTTGAAAATTTCGGGGGAATTGCTGCTTGTCCTGTGTGAGAGCGATTTGACGTTGAAATTTCAGGAATTTTCCGTTCCGGGGCCAAGGGACCAGAAAATTTTAGATGCTCTCTGTGTTTGGTGGACGTGGGGGTATAGCTCAGTGGTAGAGCGCTCCCTTAGCATGGGAGAGGGCTGGGGTTCAATTCCCCATACCTCCAAAAAGTTTTGCTCCCTCTGGAAATTCTCCATTTCGACGTATCGGTAGGGAAAATTTCGGGGGAATTGCTGCTTGTCCTGTTTGAGATCGATTTGACGTTGAAATTTCAGGAATTTTCCGTTCCGGGGCCAAGGGACCAGAAAATTTTAGATGCTCTCTGTGTTTGGTGGACGTGGGGGTATAGCTCAGTGGTAGAGCGCTCCCTTAGCATGGGAGAGGGCTGGGGTTCAATTCCCCATACCTCCAAAAAGTTTTGCTCCCTCTGGAAATTCTCCATTTCGACGTATCGGTAGGGAAAATTTCGGGGGAATTGCTGCTTGTCCTGTTTGAGATCGATTTGACGTTGAAATTTCAGGAATTTTCCGTTCCGGGGCCAAGGGACCAGAAAATTTTAGATGCTCTCTGTGTTTGGTGGACGTGGGGGTATAGCTCAGTGGTAGAGCGCTCCCTTAGCATGGGAGAGGGCTGGGGTTCAATTCCCCATACCTCCAAAAAGTTTTGCTCCCTCTGGAAATTCTCCATTTCGACGTATCGGTAGGGAAAAGTTCGGGGGAATTGCTGCTTGTCCTGTGTGAGAGCGATTTGACGTTGAAATTTCAGGAATTTTCCGTTCCGGGGCCAAGGGACCAGAAAATTTTAGATGCTCTCTGTGTTTGGTGGACGTGGGGGTATAGCTCAGTGGTAGAGCGCTCCCTTAGCATGGGAGAGGGCTGGGGTTCAATTCCCCATACCTCCAAAAAGTTTTGCTCCCTCTGGAAATTCTCCATTTCGACGTATCGGTAGGGAAAAGTTCGGGGGAATTGCTGCTTGTCCTGTTTGAGACCGATTTGACGTTGAAATTTCAGGAATTTTCCGTTCCGGGGCCAAGGGACCAGAAAATTTTAGACGCGCTCTGTGTTTGGTGGACGTGGGGGTATAGCTCAGTGGTAGAGCGCTCCCTTAGCATGGGAGAGGGCTGGGGTTCAATTCCCCATACCTCCAAAAAGTTTTGCTCCCTCTGGAAATTCTCCATTTCGACGTATCGGTGTTGAAAATTTCGGGGGAATTGCTGCTTGTCCTGTGTGAGAGCGATTTGACGTTGAAATTTCAGGAATTTTCCGTTCCGGGGCCAAGGGACCAGAAAATTTTAGATGCTCTCTGTGTTTGGTGGACGTGGGGGTATAGCTCAGTGAAATTTCAACGTCAAATCGCTCTCACACAGGACAAGCAGCAATTCCCCCGAAATTTTCAACACCGATACGTCGAAATGGAGAATTTCCAGAGGGAGCAAAACTTTTTGGAGGTATGGGGAATTGAACCCCAGCCCTCTCCCATGCTAAGGGAGCGCTCTACCACTGAGCTATACCCCCACGTCCACCAAACACAGAGCGCGTCTAAAATTTTCTGGTCCCTTGGCCCCGGAACGGAAAATTCCTGAAATTTCAACGTCAAATCGGTCTCAAACAGGACAAGCAGCAATTCCCCCGAACTTTTCCCTACCGATACGTCGAAATGGAGAATTTCCAGAGGGAGCAAAACTTTTTGGAGGTATGGGGAATTGAACCCCAGCCCTCTCCCATGCTAAGGGAGCGCTCTACCACTGTTCAATTCCCCATACCTCCAAAAAGTTTTGCTCCCTCTGGAAATTCTCCATTTCGACGTATCGGTAGGGAAAATTTCGGGGGAATTGCTGCTTGTCCTGTTTGAGACCGATTTGACGTTGAAATTTCAGGAATTTTCCGTTCCGGGGCCAAGGGACCAGAAAATTTTAGATGCGCTCTGTGTTTGGTGGACGTGGGGGTATAGCTCAGTGGTAGAGCGCTCCCTTAGCATGGGAGAGGGCTGGGGTTCAATTCCCCATACCTCCAAAAAGTTTTGCTCCCTCTGGAAATTCTTCATTTCGACTGATCGGTTGGAAAAATGTCGCTACCTTTTGTTAGTCAGGATGAATATTTATATTTTCAACTCTTTTATTTCATGATAAATTTTAGACAACTGATATAGCTAGCAGATGAATGAAAATCCACGTGGCACGTGCAATCACTATGAAATGCTCGATCATTGCAGCGCTTTCTTCCGTACCCGCTATTTTTAGTTAGGATGAATTTTCTACTTGGTTAGTTAAAATCACGGACAATTACTAAAGCTATTAGTAATTACATGTTGAGCAGTGCGTCCTTTAAATTTTGCGTCGACCATGGCCACAGACTTGATGGAGATTGTTATCTACCGTGTAGAGATGGACAGCTCGTGATTTGGTGATACTGCTGAAAAAGGTGCGTTATTATAGTACTTTTCTCGTGAAAGCCAAAATTTTCTAAATCGGTAGGGGATCCCACAGTGTTCCGTTGGCGTTGGTGGCAGTGGTTTCGTCATATCCAGACTAGACGATCCGTAATGACAGGATGAGATGTAGGAACTCGAACCTTTACAACTTCGCATCTTATAAATTACAGGTAAATTCCAAAAAGTAGGCGCTCACCTGACGAATAGGATACGTTGTCCTGAACTGAGGCACAGCGATTGTGCAGGCAGTTCAGGAGCACAAATAGCTGCGTCATAGAGAGTATGGAGAATGCCACCAATGCTGCGACAAGATGTGAACGCATGAAGCAGTACTGATCAGCCGGCATGGAGGAGAATTCTGAAGAATTGGACAAGTAATTTGGTCATTATACTGCTATAAACGTGTTCACGTGTTCCATATTAACGGTGGGTAAATTTCAAAGTGCTGACACGTTTACCCTGGGTAATTTCGATGCTGCATGCGGCCCCTGAATCAGGTTTATCACCCAGAAGATGATGTAGAAGACATCATCTTCTGGGTGATAAACCTGATTGCATCATCGAGATTACCTTGGATGAACGTGCTGAAGCCAGCGTTAACGATGGGTAAATATGTGTGGCGTTGGTTTACCACATGGGTAACCTCAGCAATGAGTCCTGGCCATGGAAAGCTTCCTACAAGGGCCTTTCTCCGAAGTTTTGATCCACTTCAACCATGAAAATACTTTTAAAGCAGCCCAGATAACTAGGTTTCAGGAGTTTGGGCTCCACTAGCAGATATGTGTTTCAGTTTGTCAACCACATCCCACCCCAGCCTCCTGCTCTCCGTCAGCGAGCGCTATATACCTCACGCTGTTTTTACGACTTAACGAGTTTTTACGACCATGACTATACTTGGAATCCGAGCTTTCGCTAACTATATAGCTTCAGAGGAATCCTCCAAACTTCCTTCCTACCACTCCAAAAGTGCAAGCGACGTTATTCGTTTAAGACGTTCCCACGCCTGCAAAGGCGCTCTTCTGGTAAAGTTCCCGGATACTCAGCGCGGCGCTTACTGGCCGAACACTCATCTAGCCACTTTCGCAAACTGGCTGACTCGAACGCGTGTTGGTGGTGGTGGTGATTTTAAACGATGACAAATCGCACAAACGAATTCCGACGGGGTTTCTGGCGGGCAGCGCGCTGACAGCTCCATCGCCGCCCATCAACGGGCGGCGGCCGATGAAAACTCGTCCACATTCAGCCGTTCTACTCCAAAACAGCTGTTTGCTTCCATAATTCCACGAAATTCAGCGTAACTCTCACCTGGTCTCGGACGTTTCTCTTTCTTCTCCATCTCCGTGATGGTGATTGTACCTGTGACGATGCGCTTTGTCATCGGAACTCTCTGCTGGAAGTATAGCGTTTCTGTGGATTGGCGTCGACGTATTTTGAGATCCTTATGATGGATTAGCAAACGCGCGGATTTCCCGAAGATGGATTGAATTTCCCGAGAACGCTAAGTAGGCTGCACGCAGTGCAACAGCCAATGAATTGGCATGCACTCTTGAATGCTTTCACTCATCTGTCATAAGTTTTTGCCGACACCAACAAGTGTTCATTTTAGATTTCTCCGCTTTACTCGAGTTGTTCACGCCTCGGTCTCGTTAGAATGGGGCGCTAATTGAGTCATTTAAATCGGTTTTTACCAAATTTTTACTATTTAACTTTAAACATTTGTTACTATGCCACCTAAGTCGGTTTTTACCAAGTAGGTCCATCTTTTCATGTCTAAATAAGGTTAAAGGTAATCTAGGTGATGAGAAGATTACCAACGAAATATAGATCACCCGTCTCAGCGAGGACTTACTTTTTCGTCCACAAATTTCGCTCTGATTTCGCGCTATTGAATGCTAAATTCCATAAAGCCCCACACATCCAACAAGTTAAAGGCGTCTCAAACGAATTTTTGAAGTAAATTTTGTGTCTTTTTCTCCGTTTAACTAGCTTCCTATAATTGAAGTAGCAGGGGAGTCCAAAAGACTTGCACTGCTATTCATTTTTCGATCCAGAATTTATTATTTTTAAAATTCTTTGAAATTCTTTGGCAAGGAATGTGGTCGTTGCCAACGAACAATGTTCTACTACTTCTCAGCAATAAAAATTGGCCGACTCGGACCCATCCATGAGCAAAAATTTTATGATAAATTGAAAAAATTGTGGAATTTGGTGCAAGACCTACAGACCAAACTAATATTCTTGCCACTTATCCATGTAATATCTATTTATATGCACAGCTATCGTTTTAACTCCTTGGATTTTACAGTTGCCTCTCCTCTATTTTCTTTTAAGCACGCGCAAAACTGTGTGTAAACAAGTAGTAAATGACAAAACATAGATAAGCCTAGTTCCAGGAAAAATTGACGTTCTCCCAAGACTTTTCTACGACGTTGTTTTTACCACTCCCATTGTTGCAAAGTGTAGCAATGTGAGAATTGTGTAAAATTGCGTGCAAAACCGGTCTATTCACTCGGAACCGAACATAAACACAGCGATTTTTCTCACTCACCTCATTGATCAGTATGCTTCTACCAGTTTCCCAAAATCCAAATGATTCCTGGATTTCCGAAAATATAAGGATAAGCACTAGCAATAAGTATGAATTATGAATTAAGGATTTTCTCTTCCAATGCTAATAAATGGATCCATCCTAACAGAAGCCTGATGGAATCTCCATCCCACATTTTTTCTTCTCAGCAAACCTTCCAAAGTAACTAAATTTACATATTTTGAATGTTTTTTCTGTGTTTTTTTTTCGTTTTCAACATCTTTTCCACTGATTCAACTACACAATGGTATTGCTTGAACCTTAAGGAACACTTTTAGGAGCGTGCCCATAAGGGCAACTACAGTACCGGCCAAAATTATATAGCCTTTTGTAGTCTCTTCCATTTCCCTTATAACTTCGTTTAGAGTAAAGCTTCGAAGCTCACATTTTTATGGGTGTTGTAGACACTCACATGTGATAGAAATGGAGTGACATCGTACCATTTTGTCAGCTAGTTTCCTCTAGGCAAAATAATCACAACGACGCTCAAAATCTGGATTTTTGCGGCATCCACAATAGATCACAGAAGGGATTCTGTGGGCTGTATTTTCATAAGAATTGGACTCCTTGTAATAGATTTGACTCATATTCAAATGAAAACATGTGCTTTAGGATCATTAATCAAAGCATACGGAGCAAATCTGAGTTTATGTCAGCAGTAAACCAACGTAAGAATTTCTGCCAGATTAGCTCACTCTTCCTTGGTTACAATGTTAAGTCGGTCACGATGCATCCAGAAGTCCATAGCATATAAGGGTGCTTTCGTTTCTTTCCGTGCAAAGCTTTAATCCACCAAAAGTTATGCGGGAAAATTCAAAAGGCTATATAATTTTGGCCGGTACTGTATGTATGTGCACGTTACTTATGAAAAAAATTATTGACAATGGTAGTGCAGCGCTTTACCCAACAACGACAACAACAACAGACTCTTCAAGCGTGGATATTCCTTGCAATTATGCATGTGGGCGTGCGTTTTTTGTTTCGCAGCAATTTCCCGCCTCACTAGTTCTCCAAATTTCCCTCACTTAGATTTCATCTTTCTGGTCCAGACATGACTATTTGATAGCTCCCTCCCCAGCTATAACCTTGGATAGCAGAGCGGAGGGATGGAAAACTGGACGAGAATCATCAGTGCTGGGATTTATGAACTGGTAAACGGGAAAATCTATGATGGTTAGCGTTATCACGTCACCGGCTATCATGTAGACTTTGTAATGCTAACAAGGGAAGGATACTAGGGGATGAGGGGGGGGGACAACCTGTAACGAAATTTATACGGTCAAATGCAGTTTTCGATGCTGATCTCAAATCCGTTTTCCTTATCTGCTGCAGAGTTCTCTCTGAAGAGTTACCTGGCATTATTCAGGTTGCGCAAGGCAGCCAAAAATTGGCTTCATGGATATTAAAAGTTCGCGGGAACTTATCCGAATCTAGAAAAATTTCAGAAGTATTAAATAATTCCAATTAGACGACATGTTTGGAATAGTTTTCGCGCATATTTTCAGCAGAATATAACTCGAAAGTCAGATTCGACCGATCTAGACTATCCGAAATTGTGCTCCGTAACTCTTCATAGCGAACTCCGCAGCAGATAACGAAAATAGATTCGAGATCAGCATCGAAAACTGCATCTAACAGTATAAATTTCATTATGAGTGGTCGGACCCCCCTAGTATCGCTTTCTCGTAAGAGACGCAGAAGGTGAACGTCGGTTTACTAGCGTGATTTCGCTAGGTTATGCGTTCATGAACAGTGGTAGTACGCAGCCTCGACATTAGTTCTTACAGAATTGTCTCACAGAATTGAGAAATAAAAATGAGCAGAACCTACCGAAACTTTAACCCAAAGCTACCAAATTTTCCCCGAAATTCGTTAGGACTTTAGCGTATGCGCCTGGAATTTCAAAAATACCCCAGTCGCTGATTTGATTTTGTTTCGGTGTGCCTCATGTTAACGTACAGGTAAAGAAACACGGAGGTAAATGATGACAATGACCCCCTCCTATTTTCTACATTTTATCTAGAGCAGTAGCTTTCCCAGCACTTTAATACATATCATTGGGGGGGGGGGAATTTTCATAATTTTAAAATCACTGTTGACAGATATCTCAGAGATAAAAACCTCAGAGTTTCTTGAAGTAGGTTATTTGTTCTCTTTTTTTTTCATTGATGTTTACCTCATCTAATTCTCCATGTAACTGCATTGTAGTAGCTAGTTTGTTTTTGACAAACGTTTGTGTGTTGAGTTGTGGTTTTTCTCTAGTATGGTACGCCATGTAATAAAGATTAAGATTAATGAAAGAATACTGTTAAGAGGAAAACGTGGCTTTTCCTTAGAAGGTTTTCAATGTTGCTGAGCCTTAAAGCTCACAGACATCCTGACGGTGGGTCTAGGACTTCTTCTTATTTCTTTTTTCCTTTTTCCCTCTCTTCTGCAGCCTGTCAACTCATTTTAATGGCTTGAATAGAAAACCCGTAAACGCGGCATAGTCTTCCTAGCCGGCTCCTTCAGTTGGCAATTGCTCCGCCCACTCTCGCCAAAAAAGACCATCAAATAAATGCGCTTCGCTACATCTTTTATGGACAATAGGCATTCCAAGAGCCATGAATTGCTTGAGTGGGTAAAATCTAACGTTTGAAAAACAGGGAGATTATTTTATTTTTAATTATTTTAGACGTACACACGTACAAAAGTTGGAGTTAGATGAAGCCTCGTATGAAGAATCTCTTTCATTGTGCTCACTATTCATTTCCTTTTCCCTTGGTATGTCAAGCTCCTGCTGTGTAAACAAATAAATAAGTAAACAAACTGAGGTTGAAAAGGTAGTGGAACCTTAGATTGTACAACAAACTCTGGTGAAAAGCATTTGTTTCTATAACAACCCAGCTTTTCCTTAGCAGTGTGAGGACTAAGGACTCAGGCAGTTGTTCGATTCGCAAAATTTTCTCTATTTTCTAGTACTTTTGCTGTTTTTGCTTATCTATTAGGCTTCTTGCAATGATATTCATGCCTGAAACTTTCTCTAGTAGTATCTAAGACTGAATTCTAATATTAATTATGAAATGTGCAGCCAAAATTGGAAAAAAGTACTACATATCATCTAATTTCACACTTTTAGCGAAAAAATCATCCAGAAAACCGAGAAAAACATCCAAAAGAAAGTAGTAAACAACGTGGTCTCCACACTCGTCCGGAAATCAGTACAAAAAAGCCAAGATTTTTGGAGAATGACGACATTTTAGTAGCAGCGCTGCATATGACATCGCTTTGTCAGTCTTGCTGACATCTTCCCGCCAATCATGACATTGAAATTCTGACAAAGTGTCAATAAAAAAAGCAAAAAACTCGTCCGCACATCCTTCTCGCATAGATATCTATAGTGCTCCGAATAGCAGAGCAGCACCAGTTTGAACTAAAGATACCCTTAAGCCGAGCAATTAAAGGACTTAAAGGATTGACTTATGACGCATGGCTAAAAGACCTTTAATTTCCCGCCATAAATTTTCTCTTTGTCGCTGAATGTTCTCAAAAACCATGAAGCAAAGCAAAAGCCTAAACCCCTCACTGATGCTCAACAGGTTGCACGAAAACTCGTCCAAAAACGCGGAGAACTCGTACACACCTGTTTGTTGCCGGTTGCAAAACTCGGTTTCAACTTCTTCAACAACGTCATCATGTCCTTGGATGCTTCACGTTTCCGGCGTCCAAAACTCTCGGATCTGCTCTCTTCCAGGCCATCACAGTTTACCTAAAAGTAATACTTTACCTAGGAAGTAATGTCAAGTGGGATTGTGGATATTTCTGGAAATTTCTCAGGCCTATGACGTCATTTGCACAGCGTGACGTGG
Organism: Ancylostoma caninum; assembly: GCA_037903475.1. Taxonomy (NCBI): domain Eukaryota; kingdom Metazoa; phylum Nematoda; class Chromadorea; order Rhabditida; family Ancylostomatidae; genus Ancylostoma; species Ancylostoma caninum. Next base: position 440,238 of record JBAJFG010000179.1, on the reverse strand, counting down.
CAATATTTCTTCGTAGGTGTGTATCTTTGCGGTGAATCTCGTCGCCAGCCCGTTCCACGCTGTTTTATGCCCGTTCGCGGCTATCTCTGCACTTATCGATTGATCTTGTGTGAATATCGATCAGTTTATGACTGTTGTCATTGCTATTTACCTGTTTCTATATTCTTTATTACAACAGGCCAATTTTTAGTCCTACAAAGTTACCTACAACTTACTGCAAGTTACTAAGAATTGTTGACTGTCTTGACTAGTAATTTCTCGGATTAATTGCTAATATTTACCCATTCGAAGTGTTACGATTTCCCAAATCCATGAAATTTTTCCCAGGGTACCCCGGAAAATGATGTCATATCTCGGAAAAACCATCCTGCCGAGGTACATCTGGCTTGATGGAAAAGTCGAAGAAAACGTCCCAATAACGATCGATAACGACAGTGTTATCACAGAAATTGGCGGGATAGTACCATATGACGTCATTCGATTAGAAAATGAGGTAAGTTTAACTGTTGATCAGCTGATCCACGCCATTCATGAGCAAATGTGGACCTGATAAGAGTAGCCAGAATAGAATTTTGCTTAAACGTCACAGTTTTTGAAAAAATCGATTCAATCGATAATTATTTGGGAAGCGTGAATAAGTGAGAAGTTTCCAGTTTCGTGCATTGGTTAAAAGTAGTCGTATACGCACACGGTTGGTGTCTTCTTCATTGGTATGATCGGTTTCAGAAGTAGAGGTCACTCAGTCTGATGTGTGAAGTTGCACAATCTATCGTATATTCGACGCGTTATCCTATTCTTTATGATTTTGGATGTGAGCCAAAGTGGACCTACCTCCTTCTGAACGGGGTTTGGAACGTGTCCAGTACGAAAGATTGACTAAATTTCACACTAAATTCGAGTTTTTGCTCCATTGCTTATTCGGACTACAATTGCGGTTATTAGTTTGATGTCAGGATTTCTCCAGAAGCTTATAAAATCTACTTCAGACCGCTTCTGCTGAGCGGAGAGGGCCTCGTTCCTCTCACCCCCCCCCCCCTCCTTCGTAAAACTGTTCAGAACAATTTCTTGAGAGATGCTTTCGTCCGCTTAGGTGGTTCTCTCGATTCTAGGATTCTTAAAGCAGTAATTGCTTCCAGCAATCAGAGCGAGAACTCTATAGAGTGTTTCACCAGGGAACATATTTGTGAAGATATCAGAGAAAAAGAGAACACGTGAAATAGTGCCGTATTCGAAGAGGCAGGCGAGGAATGCAGATCATAGGCACAAACACTTAACTATCATGGTTTTCTAACCGTCTATATGGTGTTGTATATGAACAATCAAGTGGTGGAATGTCCAAAGTGTTTTTTTTTATTCATCTCCCTATCTCCTCCCTTATTTATTTAGTAGTAGTACCTTTAGAGATTCTATAATACAAAAGAGGAATTCCACATGTGTTGTCACCCCTTGCTGTCACCCCTGCTCTAGTTCCTAACTGAGCTTTTATCCTATGGTTTGATGAAGGGGCAGGGCTAGTAGGTCTCGTGTTTCTCCTATTTTTTTCAGGCTCTGAAAGAGGCAAAAAGCTGAAAGGTCAGCCCAATAAAGTCCATTACCAATCTTGGTCAGGGTTTAAACGAATTTTAGAACGATACCTCTCACGGAGTTTTTTTTTTGCTTTTGAGCTAAACTACTGCACTATTCCTTCAGTGCTGTTGGTTCCAACATTGGAACGAATTAATATGGTGTTCAGGTGGTATAAAATTTGATATATGCAGCTATTTGTGAAGTCCTCTGTACTAGTAACATCCAACATTATTGCCCACGCTATGTCCATTTCCACTTTATTACATTTCATTAATCCTAACCTTCTCCGTATTAATAGGCTGTCTGAACACTCTCCACCAGGAATATTCACAAATGTTCCCAGGAAGAAATTAGCCTCCCAGCAAAAATAGGGTGGAAGAGTTTCTGAAGCGAAAATCCGGACTATTTCACCTGAAATTTCCTCATATGGTCCGTTCCAAAAACAGTTAGTTGGATATTTGTAGCTACGATCTGCGTTTCTCGCCTGTCTCTCCAAAAACAGTACTATTTCTCCCGTTCTCTCTTCCTCTAGTATCACCACAACTTTGTTCCCTAGTGAAACATACTATAGCAAGCAAAGGGAATGTGTTTCGAGAGCAGGGAAGGAGAGCAATTTTCCCCCAAAAAAATTCTGAATTCTGGATGAGCAGCAATGATGAAACTCACTAGCGGACGTTCTTTCGGAAATCTTGCCCTTCATAGAACTTACCCAGAAACCACCTGTTTGGAAACACCAAAGGACCAAAATTCCTTTTCCTATTAATGATTTTTGATCTTTGATCACTTGGAGTTTCCGGAGAGTGTTTCCAGATACTGCTCCCTGGCTTTGTGAACGCACATTCTCATGCCTTCCATCGTCATCTCAGGGGTCGAAGCGAAATCGGCGGCAAGGCCGCGGACACGTTCTGGAAGTGGAGGGACAACATGTACGCCCTGGTGGACGGCATCACTGAGCAGAAGCTCTACGAGGTTTACCTGGCAGGCGGCCAAAATTTTCTTTTTAAGCTTCAATCCACTTTTTAGTATTGCCTATCCACATTCCGAGAGATGCTCGCGGCTGGAATCACCAGCGTCGGCGAATTCCACTACGTCCATCATGGAACTGGTAGGTTTGACCTGGATAAGGCAGTACTGCGAGCGGCAAAAGACGCTGGCATAAGGATCACACTCATACAGGTGGGAGGTAAAGTATTGATTGGTACGGGATATCTGTCACAACGCCAGCAGCACTGTTTAGACTTTCTATGAAAACGCTGGCTTCGATAAGCCGCCGCTACACCCGGTCCAGGAGCGATTCGTCTCAAGTTATCAGGAATTTATGGAGAATTTCAATGAACTTCTAAAATGCTGCGACAAGACCGTTACTATAGCGGTGGCTGGTGAGTTAGAACATAAAATGCTGCTATTGCACCATAAAATCCTCAAAAAATTACAAATAAAAGCAAACTGTCGGTAGTACCGCAGCTCTACTGTAAAGAATATAAGGATCCTCCCATTGATCTAGTAGAATTTCCATAACTCCTACATAACGAAAATAACCTTAATGTGAGAGTAAAGAATTTAACAAAAAATCGGTGTGGGGCATTCTGATGGGAAAAGGGGCGTGGCTACTGTCCTACGATTGGTCTATTCAAACGAACCCTCTGAAACCAAAACATTTCGTCGTTTCGATTCTTACGATTACGTTTGGTAAAGCATATTCTGTTGTAGCTACCCTATTCAACAAACGACCCTTCTGGGATCATAGGATGATAATTGTTTTTAAACAGAAATTGTTCTCTAAGTAGGCTCTGATGGAATTTTATTCGTACCAGTGTACTTGTAGTTTATTTATTTATTATTTACATTATATTCATATTTATTTATGCACACTTGTTTGTACAATTTTTTATGGTAGAGCACACTAATCTAGATGGATGATGATAGATTTCATTATATTTATTTATTTGTCAAATCAAAGCGCATACCGCACTGTTTTTTCATTTGCTTGTTTTCTCCTATTTTTCATTTTTTTTTGAGTTCACGCAGCCATTCGGAAATGATTTTCTCGCACCACAAGAATGTTGTCTTTGTTTTCTGGATAACTCAATTCTGCCAGAATCCCAGGCATTGGAAATGGAAACTTCCGGCAACAGAAAATTCCATTTTCGACAACTGCCTTGTTTCTACTTCCGCCCAGACATCTAAAAAAGAAGCCACATGTAGTTAGAGGGACTTTTGCGCCGTATAAAGAGAGGGAACAGTATCTAACAGTTGTTCAAGATTATTTCTGAAGGTTCGAGCGCGACAAACTCTACATCCATGACGAGCTCTGCTCTAGGTCTGGATGCATCGCTGGCATTACCTATGGTCACGTGTAAGCGAACCTAAACTGATCCTTCACCTGACAGCCATCAGCAATATACGCACATAACGATGTCTATACCAAGCTACTACTACCTGGGCTGGCATTCATCATTGAGTTTACCCACGGGTAAGGCCAGTGACGCTCACAGTTTACCCAGAATTTGCTATTCACTGAACAGTTTACCCAACAACTGCTGGGTTAAACGTCGGGTGAACTATACCTGCCCTGGATAATAATACCATGGTTATGAGACTACTCATCATTCCAATTACGCATCCTGGTCATGTTCGTATTCTGAAGCCGAGCTGGGGGGCTATTCTGTGATGGGAAATGCTCGAAACAAATAAGGTAGTTAGGAAGAACTTCAACATAGCCCAGCTGCACTGAGTAAAAGAGATCATCCAATAGGAAAACATGATACAAGGCTAGACCATCTTGCTTACGCTTTCGCTGAAGATGTTAGGAATCAGTTGCAGGATTCATGAACGCATAACCAGACGAGACCAAGATAGAAAGCCGAATTTCACATCCTGGATAACTTTGCATTACAAAGGCTATACGACAACCAGTACCGGTAAACATCCTAGGTCCTCCAGTTATCGTGCCATGAGCAGCAGCCCGGATGGGAGATTCTTCATAAGCCTTTGTACCTTGCATTTACGCTATGTCACCTTTTTTGCCGCCTTTAAAGTAGTCGATGGGTGGAAATAAGTTTTTTTGTCGTCTGCATTCTCCATTTTCAAAACGTGGAATTTGAGAAGAACCAAGTTATCCAAGAAATGATGACTTAATAATCTTACAGAGCAAGAAGGGCGCTTTCGAACGGTTACAAATCTCGATCAATTAGGAAAACTGTGGAGAAAACTAGCGAATTTGAAAAAAGCAATAAATTTATTTACCAACCAATTGCGGACAGCTGCTCCGCAGCAGAAGTTGCCTTCTAGGAAAAAGGATCATCCCTCATATTATTGGCTTCGAATCTACATCAACCCCTAGCACCCATAGAAGTCCAAGGAAAAAGGAAATCTATGGAAATGCTGCTTCAACTCCGGAAAATCGTGCCAAAATTCTTTAGAGATATACATAGCGCATCCAGAACCGATCCAGACCTCTCAAAGAGTCGGAAGTGAGCTCAACTTTTTGACACTGTCGCTCAGTGCCTCAGCGGATTACATGAGATACGTTCCCCACCTGCGCTGCGGCGGCCGCGCGGGGCTAGAGCATAGTCAATAAAATATTGTTATAAATAAAATTCATAAAATTCTCCAGTGCAATTGAAATAACCCGTTAATGATAACATTATGTATGTAATAAAATGCTTTTATACAAAGGTAAAGTGGAAGGAATTATTTTGCTCTCCTCTAATTTCAACAAATTGCTTTTTGAATGTAATCACGTCTTTTTATCCATTATCAAATGATCTATTGATTATATCCATTTTATTGATTTTTCGCTATTTTTGCCTACAGCTCGATGAACACTTGCCTACCGAGGCTATTCAAAAGTCTGAGCACGAATGTAAGAATGTACACGGTGTCGATTTATTGATTTTCTCTAATTTTGGACAGAGGAGTGGTGCCGTGTAGACACTCCAATAATTTATATTATTGTTTTGTATTTCTGTGTAATTGCTAAAGTATTTGTGCTACCGCAAATTGTCTAATCCATTATCAAACGATCTATTGATTATATCCATTTAATTGATTTTTCGCTATTTTCATTTCATTTAATTTCAAGTATCGGTCTTTCATTCTTGCTTTTTTTCTATTATTTTCTTTTTTTTCTTGAGCTTATGTACTCTACTCTTCATGGTTCCGCATTTCAGCCCATTCTGCGCGAGCTGTCAGCTTCGACAACATTAAAAAGCTCTACGAAATGGCCGTGGAGCGAGGAATAGCGTTCCATATTCATGTAGAAGAGCAGCCGAAGGAAATCGAGGACTGCATGCGATTCCTTGGTGAGAAAAAGGTGAACAACGAAAAATGCTACTTCTGTACTATGGTCTTCCGAAATTTTTTTGTTACGAGATTTTGTTTTAAATGCAGCTAAGGGTTAAAGTTAGAAACATTAGTAAGTAAATATTATGTAGTGCGACGCGACTTGCGGCCGTTCCTGACGATATGTTACTGGCTGCGACGCTATACAAAACGCACAGCTGAATAATGATGGTAATCATCCTATTCACTTTCAGGCATTTTCCCAGAAAAATCTTACTTCCGTCGTGCAGGATAGGCGAAAAATAAATTGAATAAATAATTAGATAGATACATTTACTACGACTACATAAGATAGTCATGAGATATGGTTACGTCACGAAACAATACAAACTATTCAAGAAAATTACAGCTGATTATGAAAAAAAACACAATCTAATACTTTAGAAGGGCACGTGCAGCGATTCGTTTGAGCAACGCAAAATTTCCAAAGCAGGGTGTAAACCTGTCCTTAATTGCAAAAATGCGGACCCTGCACGAGCAGTAAATGATTGCTGCCTTATTGAATATTATAACTGAAGAAATATGTTGAATAGTCAACAAATATGTAGTTCGAGAAAAAATTAATTCATCTGATACTTCTATACAGAATTCCAGTTCAGAGTCCATCCGACTTTCTGCTCGAAAATCTCAACATCACGAAGCTCTTCTCAGCCGTTCACGCTACCTATACTCCACTTGAGAATATCAAGAGGTTAACCCAAAACGGAGCGAACACTGTAATCTGCCCTTGTACCGAAGGTAAAGGACCAAAGTTAAAACTCTCTTTGTTAAACTTATAGGGTGTAGGTTATTCTGTGGTTTTTTGTCCATATAAGTGCACTTTTATGTGCGCTTTATTCTTCTATCCACACACAATCCCGTTTAACATTGAATTGACGTTCAATTTTGGGCAATTTTGGAACAGAGGGAAAGGGGTTCACCCTCATATAGCCTGTCCAAAAGGTGGTGTGCCCACGTATGCGGGCCACAATTAATGGAGTTTCCTTTATTTATGCGTAAGAATCACTAGCTATTTATAGGTTATCTCGGCGACGGCATTCCACACGTCATCGAAGGTCAACATATCAGCTATGGAACTGACTGCAATAATAGGATTGGTTTTCTGGAAGAGATGCGATGGGCCTGCTATTCTCAACAGGTAGGTTCTTGAGGAAACTCCGATGCTGCGGGTACCATCTACATAACTACAGTACGAACAAAATCCATAGATTTTCCACCAAAATTGGACTGAAGTCCCTTGATAGGGTGAATCAAAGCTTCTTTGCTTAGAACGATGCCAATTTCAATCGAAACTTGTAGCATTTCTTGTGTAATTTTAGTAAAATCAACGCAAATTCACCAAAATAACCTTCCGGCAATATATTTGAAGATGGAATGACCATAGAAATATGGAAATATGTGGGTAACATTCTGAGCTATGAATACAGCTCTAATTTGGGAAATTGGTATTTCACCCTGTGGCTCTTCCTGACTCTTCTCTGATTAGAGTCCATCAAGTAGAGGAAGGAGAATACAAAACTTAGGTATATACACAAGTGTAATAGTTACTGATTGTGAGTACTATGAAATGAAAATAGATACATCTCAAAGCCACTTGTATGCCCCTTTCCCCTTTTGATCCAATGAATTTACTGTCTTACTATGTACTTAACTAGACTGAAACTACTGCTTTTCAGATGCTCCACAACTCTCGGAGTGTGGCTGGTTTCTCTGCCAATCGACTTCTTCACAACGCTACACTGGGAGGAGCGAGGGCGCTGGCATTAGATGAGATCGTTGGCAGCTTTGAAGTGAGTGCAGCAGGATCCAATCGCTAGCCTCCTCTAAGAACTGAGTTGGTAGGCCTTTTGGGGAACGCGATACTTTTTTCTATACCCGTACTGCGATTGGCTAAAAGGGGCGTGGCTTCTTCCGCATCCGCTCTGGTATGTTCACTGCGATTTTTAAATGCTTGTTTTAAATCAGTTTGGTTTGAAATTAGTTTTTTTTAAAATTTATACCACTTCAGTAAGTAAATGAAAATAAAACCAACAATAAATGAAAATAAAACAAAAAAAGGAAGAAGGAGTGCATCGCTATACCCAACGAGCTCGCACCCTTTGAAAACCTCTGCGGGTTTTGATCTGCGTGGGCGGGTTGCTAAGGCACCTTAAATACCCCTAGCGGCAAGATTTGGCATTAGGTGGTCCACTACTCTACCAACAGTCCGGTTATTGAGGTGAGCGCTAACTTACACTCTACTTCTCTTTTGAATTAAGTTTCTGTAGGAAGACGAGGTGTTTGAGAGGGTAGGTTACGATTGTCTCGACTTTCCAGGCTCTGATGAAGGCGAGAATACCGAAACGTTAGCCGTAATAAAGAATGATACCAGTCTTGGTCTACAGCTGAACGTAGTGAACTTTAAACAACAAAAACCAACAATTTTAATTCCTGAGCTTCCGCCAGTCCGGGCTCCCCATTCTCTCAATTGACAGCCCGTTATTCTCTTTTTTCCTCCCCCCTTCCTCTTCGACCGCCTTCTTTCCATGCTGTTACGTACACATAGATACAGACGTTATGTTTAAAAGGCCAACAAAACTGATAAAAACAAAACAACAGACGTAATTTTTTCGGTAGCCAGTGAAGTTTTTTTTCAGATAGGCAAAGAATTGGATTTTGTCTCATTCGATCTTCGATCTCCAATTCTCAACGGTCTCACACCAGACACCATAATTGACGGCATCGTCTTCAGCTGCGATAACCGAGAGATCAAATCGACTGTTGTAGCTGGGAGAACGCGCTATTCTCAGTGAAATTACTAGATTACACTCGAGTTGTTTTCTTTGTAATAAGCCTCGCTGCTGAGAAATCTCTATACCTTTGGCCAGCTTTTGCCGATGTTATGCTTTAGTTGCAAATTTTGTGGACAGCATCACTTATGGAGAAGTAAATAATAAACTTTGAGACGGGTAGGGTTACAGAAAAATTAATAAATTTTGTTAAGGAAAGAATACCCGTCTTTATGCGATGTGTACCTGATGCAATGGGGATCCAGCTGTATTGTTTTTATCAGTTCTTTGCAGATATCTTGGAAATTCTATGGATTTTTATTTAGAAAAAATTATGATATTTGCTGAATAAATTTTCATCTTACTGGCTAGTTTTTTTTACCACGGTTTCTTCGGAACCCAGTAAAGCGTGCTACCACAACGTTTCAATAAGTAAACAAATAAACAATCAAAACCCACTGATGGACAGTGATCCACGCAAACATCGATGGTGCAGCGAATTCGCACGCGCCTTGAGCCGTCGAAGCGGAATACCTCAACAAGAGTAAGATATTCGACCTAGTAATGACAGTGAGCAAAGCAGTGGGTATTTCTGGGCATAATTTCATTAACACATTCGCAACTTTACGCGTTTTGCATGGTGTGCCAAATGAAACAGGCGCATTGAAACGCGCGTGGGTGCCGTGCTCAACCGGTTGAGCACGTGGTCTTATGTGGAAGGATGAAAAATATTTGAAGCAAGATCTGTCCTGCACATTGCGTGAGCAGAACTGTTGATTATTTGTTAATATACCACTACATAAGACTTTTCTAATTATGACTGCTTTGCAAAAATACATATTACTCTGAAGACGAGGTGACACAGTGTCTTTAAGCCAAAAGTGACTTGTGGGCCGGAGCTGTGTTGCGGCAAAACATAGCGGAAGGACATCCGAACGTGGTCTAACTTTAGGGCAGAACACGTTTCCTTGGAGGAAAAACACGTACCGTTACCATATTTTCGGCCCACCCCTGTATTTTTTGGTTTTGTTGTCCACGTGATGTTCACATGCGTGAATGAACATCTATATAAATAAACAAAAATACAATCACCATGTCGAATATTCTCCATACTATCAGCTGCCTTCCTCTCTTACAGATTACACCATGAGGTCACTCCATCGGACCGCCCGGTGTCATTTTCAAGCATGTGTGAAACGGAAATTTTTACACAAAATCAATTCGACCTCTCATTTTTTACTTGCGCAACTTTTTCTTTCTCGAGAAAAAATACTCAAAGCATATCTTAGTTTGTTGTGTTACTTCTAAACATAAAAACTATGCCTATAAGGTCAGAATGAAAATGATTCTCTAATAAAGGGAGTAGCTCATGGAGACAGTTATTCAAAAACTGGAGTAATTTCGGCATGGATACCCCAGGGATTCCAAAAATTTCCCTGCGCAAATGATCCAAAATCCATACTATTTGATAGGTCACCCTGTGTGCAACGAATCTTTCAAATCCCTGGGCTGTAAATTTCTTATAAGCTTAGATATTTTTTCGTAACTCTCATTTCAAAGGAGTATACCTAAAAAGAAAAGTATAGGAAGATCAGCAAAGCTTAAAATTTAAAAAAATTAGTTTGGGTTCTTTTTCAATACCGTGAAATACTGCATCCGTCATACAACAGTGCCGGTCAATCAGTTTTGCACCACAGAAAAACCCCCTTCTGGTCTGCCGCGTCGCATCACTTACGCGGCGCGGTGAACTAGCAGTCCGCTGTGGCTGTCAAGTGTTGCCAGTATTGATGTTTTGTTTATGTTTTCCACTGCCCTTCCACATGTCTTTTGTTTCATTTCTAGAAAACGTCAACAACTGCGACGCCTGGTAACCACTGCACTCAGCTGGTCTGCCGCGCCGCGTGGCTTACGCGACGCGGCAGACCAGATGGGTGGTTTTCCCCCATGTAAAAACTACTGACCGTCGCTATTCATCAGCGGTACCCCAAGAAAATGGTATTGTTACGAAAGTAATGTGATTTTCAGTATGGCCCACTTTCATTTTCGTAGAAAACCCATCAGCTTCTCGAATGATCGGTGTGTTGATGAGGCGGTTACGAACTTTTTCGTCGGGGCATCTGAAATAACACCGAGTTGTCTTTCACCATACTGCTAAACAAGTATAGGTAATTCCAGATATTCGTAAAACTCGCTGTTAGCCGAACATAAAGCGAGTAGTGCAGAATTCAAGGTTTTTTGATTAGGTATACGACTACAGTTCGTAGTTTTTGCCAACTGCCTATTACGAAAATTTACACAATAAATTCGGCTCTTGTTCGGCTTCTAGCGAAGGTCTTAAGGTTTGCTTACCCGCGTTGTATAAGTCTCAATGGTTCAGGCTCCGGTGGAACACCACCAACTCTTTCGGCAACACATTCCTCCACGAAGTATCCAAGCCCGGTGGCTGTGTCAATAACTGAAAAACTCAGGGTTGTACAAAAATTTGGAGGAAAACGCGCTCCAACTCACTTGTCCATCGTAATTCGACTTCATCACCCAGAGGGACAGTAGTGACAGCACGACCTTGCCTAAGGATTCGCATTTCAATCCTCGTCGATTTGACTTCGTCAGTTTCTTCGTCAAGGGGCGGAGCTTGACTGAAAATTGAAAAATTGTTTATATTTTTGTGTAAAAATGCATAAAATTTCAGGAAATTGATGTTGCCTTCGGGTGAATCCAAAAAAATGCAAGGATCACCTCTTCTCCTTCTCCAGAAGCTCGGTGTAGTCACATGAAACATTGAATGATCTGTCCGTTGATGTGACTAGTGATGGAGAATTCATGTCGTTTTTCTGGACAACAACCGAGAATGACCACATTGCTGGAGCCTAAATAACCGAATGATCCCACTCGTGGACGAAAAAGTAAATGAATGAGTAAACAACAAACAAGCAAACATATGAGTAAATAAACGTACAGTTTCTGTTCCTGGGCATCTGGGATTGGCGTCATCGTTTTTAGGAAACGGTATGTTCAACTCAGAATGAGTCGCGTTGGTGAACTCCGTGCGACATGAGGCGAAGTGATCCTTAATTTCAAACTTACTTCATACAAATTTATTTCAGGACTTTTTTTGCTGGGAGTGGAGCCACCAAACCCTCCCTCTAGCTCCTCCTGCCCACCCCTCAGAATAGAACCTCTGGTTTTACCACTAAAAGCTCCTTTCTTCTTTTCTAAAAGTCGGCCCAGTATTACTAGAAGAAGAATGGACCTACTGGAAAGATTGAGGAAATATTTTAGTTGTTCAATTTATTTATTTATTTATTTATCTAATACACCGAGAAAAGGTGCACCACAATATAAGAATTAGTGCGTACTCGCAGATAGGTATACAGTAAGTGTACGCCATATTTATGTGGGTAAAAATCAAACATAGCTGGTTAAAATTCAAAATATGGGCAATATTCTTACTAAAATATTCTTACCTCACCTAATGGCACTAAAGAACGGAATTCATAGAAAAAAAAACAAGACACCCCTTTGTACACAAACCACCATGTGATGACCAAACTAGCACTATTTTCAGTTGGCATATGCTGTAAGGAACTAAAAGAGGATAGCGAGATAATTGAGTAATGAGCACGACCTCGAAGAAGAATATTTGAATAATTAAATAAAATTCAAATCGTAAAAACCTTAATTTTAACACCAAAAGAATCTCTAGGCGACGCTGATCACAAGTATAGAAATTTCCCCATAAAAGTGCCGAAAACTCCTTCGTGGTCCCCTCTCTTTGGAGAGACCGATGTCCTGGTGGCGACAGCTAACACTAGGAATTGCGAAGTCGCGGCATGTCGCTGCAGTGGTACTGATCAGTGTCGATCAACTTGTTGACAGTGAAACTTCTTGCGATATCTGTCGCAATGGGCATTTGAAACATTCCAAACCAAAAGAGGCCCAAAAAAGACTTCCTAGACAATATTGCAGGGAAATATGTATACCATTGTGATCAGCGTCGCCTGGAGATTCTTCTGATGTTGATATTTCAAATTTGTTTTAGGGATGGAACACACTGCCGTCAACTTGCTTATTGGCTAAGAAAATTATTTGCTAAGATTTTGATGTATGCAGACCCCATAGCTACCTTTATGTAAATGGATCCAGACGTTGGTGCAGCGAACTCAACCTTCACAGTGATTCCAGACATACGACATTCCGATGACAAGCCTGTAAGGAATAAGAGAATGAAGTTCCAACGCAATCGGATTCCTCAGGAGTATTCCGCAGACTTTGCAAGGAATTATCAAGTGGAGTTCTAACAAAAGGAATCCTGGGTTTTAAAAAGATTTTTGTGGATGTGGAGCGTTATACCTGGAACGGGCGGCGCTGATAGGGCCTGCAATTGGTCTATTTGCTGAACTGACCAATCGTAGAGCTTGGCCGCACCCCCTTTTCAGGTATAACGTACTACACCCGATTTTTGTAACTCTTTAAGTTTAAGTTCCAGAGATTCTTTTCAAAAGTTTAGAGGGTTCTTGTCAATGCTGCGGAGTAAAATACGGAAATCATATGCATAGCGTTTCAATGTGACGTCAAACGGGCAGAAGCAATTTAAAAAACCCGGCGAGGCTCATGTTGAGGCTGTGTTTATACTCCCCTCCGTCGCACATGTCGTGGCCATCGCTGCGACGCCGTCGCCTAGCAAAGAAGTATAAATATAGCCTAACACTGGCATTTTCTTAGAATAAACCCTGAAAAGGTATAATAAAAACAAATAAAAAAACCAACGAGCTTTCACAGCGCTATGACCACGCTGCACATTCTCGAAGTCAACCGTATCATCAATGACTACGCCCTCGGCTTCGGTTTCCTTCTGATCCACAACATTTGAGATGTCGTTGCTGGGTAGAGTGGAGCTCATAACGAAATCTATTGCTCTGGATACTTCCTCCGCATCTGCTCGACTTAGTGATGTCTGAAACACTTCACGCACATTCCGTATTTTTCCGTTTCTTCCTATTTTTCCAACTCACCACGCGATCGTCTTCATCCAGTTCTATTGCATTCGTTTTTGGAATCGTTGTTACACCTTCGGCAGCGCTGACGCGCTCTTCCGCGACGCGCCGCTTCGATGGTAGGGGGTCGCAGATTTTGTCGAAGTAGTCCATATTTTCAGCTGGGACGAACAGCTCCGGGTGAGAGAACTGCGACGTTTCGGAGAGGGAGCACAGGTCCTGAATTAAGATAATGGATCATAGAAGAATTCAGCGTACTATTATTGGGTAAACTTAGCTTAGATCAGCTTACAATAATTGGGTAAACGACAACAAAAATCATGAAGTAGCCTAGGGGCGCTCGCCTTCAGCATCTCTAATAAATCTGCCCTTTCCTCCTTCCTCCCTTGTCTGTTAACGAAGGAAACTTGTCCAGTACTTCACAAGCCACTTACGAATAAGACAAAGCCCATGTGAACACGAGACTGAGACGAAAAGACAAGCTCAACTCTACATAGGCTGAGATTTCAAGAGTGTTCGCGCAATTTCCCTTAAAGGCAGTGTGTCACGTCGTTTTCATGTCTGAGCTTTGACAGATTCTGAATCTCCTCGACACGCTGAATCCAATGGTATGCCTAGAATGTTACAAAAAGGTCTTTAAACCCTATTTTAAACGTTTTTCGGGAAGGGATTTGTAACAGTTTGTCCTTGTCCGTGAACTGCACTTTCGTACCCTCCTAAAACGGCGTTTTCGTCATTTTTATGAGCTTTGACGTACATCTTTGGAATTATCGTGACGAGGAGGTTTAGAGTCTGCTGGTATTCTCAGCTCAAGCGAGGTGACACACTGCCTTTAAATGGAAGTCCGGCAAAACTTGAGTAATTAAGCCTCCCCTGGGGTTACCGTAACCTCCACCATTCTGCCTCTTTCCATACTTTCACTCCCAACTATCAATTCCCTCAATGAGAACGCGGAATTCTGATTCGATCAGTTCAAATACCAGTTTCACGTCCGTTTCTTCGGCACACCCCCTGACAGCTCGCCCAATTTCCCGAGAAACGTGCTGGCTGGCCGGTTCTCGCGGTCGCTCGGGTCAATTTTCGGGAGTTCGATGATCGAGTGCCAGGCTCGTTTGCCTTGTCGAAGACGAGTTGCAACGTTGTTCATGTCGCTTTCATCCCGTTTTGATGAATAATTTGAAAGAGGATCGCGCTATGAGTGAAAGGGTTTACAGGGAGGGTCTACAATCAATTTTCCAAGATTTCCAGTCTCATGGAAAAAAAATTGGCTCAAAAAAGGGAATTAGCGTGTCCATCTTTGCTTCTAGCTCTATTTCTCCAGCGCAACAGTGAATATTCGCCCATATGGGTACTGCCGGCAGGACTTCATTACCTTTTCATAGTTGTACACTGCAGTAGCACACTGAGCCCCGTCTTCCAGACATCCAGCCAGGCAGCTGTGAACACTTGTCGAGCCGAACTCCTGGAAAGGATTTTGTCTAAGTCGTAGCAGTCAGACAGGCAGGAGTTTACAGTGCACAAGTCACTTCAATCCCAAAAACACATGTGTGGAGCACTGTACTGGGGAAATGTGGTGAGGACCAGCTCCGCTATTGGTCAGATGAATGAAATAACCCATTGCAAAGCTCATTTGCATGGCCCTTTTCAAGTGCAATGCACCACAGTAACGAAAATCCTCGACCTCGCATATTGGTATGGTCTACAACGAAAAAAAAAACGATTTAGCTTGCGATTTTTTGAGTTTTGAGCCCGGATGCATAATTCAAATAATGGGTAGCCTCACACCTATGGGTAGCATCTGGGTATAGAACATCACGTATGTCTGAAGGTGTTGATTGGTGCAAGGTAAAGGGTAAAATCTCCCGTGTCAACATATTACACTGATGAATCTCAATGATGCATCCGGGCCATGGGAAGAAACTCGAGATAGAAAAACCCACCTTCTGTTTTTTCTTAATTGCAGTCACAAGCCATTACGATTGCTTATGTTTAACTTGTAAACGCCCCAAATTTACCAATTACATAGAACCCATTAATGTGTTTACCTGTACGTTACTGTGTGAAGCGATGGGTAAGCTATACGTGACGGCGAGACACTAGTAAACGTTACCCACAAAGAAAGCTCACAGCTGACTGCTCAAATAAGTTGTGCATATCCTCATGGGGTGTTTTCATAGCTACGAATTTCGCCATCGATGTGGAGCTTTCTACGCCGGTGATTACACGTCCAGAGGCTCTCAACTACAATCTATGAGCAGCACTACCTACGCTAGGTAAACCTCTGAGCACCCAATTGACAGTTATACCCATGGATGTGAGGTTCTCAACGATGAATCCGGGCATAGATTAAAATGGCCAAGCAGACCACTTTTGGTAAATAACGTAAGTGCAATAAATCATAAAGCAACCCTACCTTGTAAGGCACCGAATTCATCCGCCTATCCGGGACCTGTTCGAAGCTGGCATCAACGCAGGAGAAAGACACTTGAAATGGGTCAAGTTATTTTTATCACAAACAGAAGAAAAATGAGTAAGTTCCCAAGGCCGGTCGTCATTGAACTTCGGCATAGTAGTCAGTTGGTAAACTTGTTAGCCGAACACGAGGTTAGTAATACTTTTTATGATAAATGATAGAAAATGAGTAAGATACATTGAGAAATTTGAAGGAGTAAGAAAAACGCTAGAAATCAACGGAAAACATTGAAGAAAAAGTTTGAAAAATCCTCGAAATTTAGGAAAAACCAGTACCTTGCAAGCAGTACTTTTCGAAATATTCGCCGCTTGAGATCGGACTCAAATTGAAACTGTTGCCACGATGGCCCGTATACCTACAAAATGAGTACCATTCCTTGCGTGATGCTACATGTTTGAAAAGATAAGTGAATGAAAGAGAATAAAACAAGGGAGACGCAGAGAAAGAAAGGAGGCCCTACGTATTTAGATGGTCAGTGACTTTTTTACTTAAATCTACATCAATTGCTGCTTCAATATTTGCAATACTACTTTTTTTCTGGTGAAAGAACAATACTTAAAAACGCTGCCTCGAGAGCGTGGAAGGATAAAAAAATCAAGAACCAAAAAGGAAGGAAAAAACAAAATGAAAGATGGCTCACCCTGACTCAGCCGTCAAATGGCATTCCCTCTTAGCAGCGTTGTAGACAAAAGCTCTGCAGGGGAATCGTTCCGTGCCGATCAGATTGGCCTGAGATCAATTCGTATGTAAAGCACTGAGCTGATAAAAGGGAGGATTGCATGTGCTCTGGATAGCAAAACCATTTGTAGGAAGCTTAAGATACGCAAAATACAACCTTCAAGCCTTTTCCCTTCGAGACACAGCTCTTCCTATTACTCTACTTACAGTAAATAAATATCTTTCCTTTAAAGAAAATCAGAATCGTTGTGGATATTTCGGAGAATTTCCAGGAGTTGCTTATCACAAAAGCCTTGCAGGATTATGCGCAAAACTGCCGAAAACCTCGTCTTCGAAAATAATACATGAGGAACTCTGGGGCGGGACCGGGGAGTGGGGCAAAGATAATCTCAAAAACGATTTTGGGGTGAGAGTGACGCTGACGTTAAAGGCCTATGCTTTAATGTGCATATCCTTAGATATCCTAGGATGAACGGAGAAAATTGGGCTTTGAGAGAAAAAAATCGAAGGCCATTATTTAATCTACCTAGAATTTGCCTGTAATCTTATCTGTAATAATGTAATTTATCTGTGATGGCAGCCTTTTTGATGTGATGATACTTTTTTCCCTGTTTTAATCCCATTCATTTTTTAGACTGATTTTTGTATTGATTGCCCCCGGGAACCATGACTAACCTGACAGACAGTTTTGCATTCCTCCAGGCTCATACTTTCAATGATCACATCTTTCTCATGACTGATGAAGTACTCCTCTGTTCGGATCCAGTGTAGTTGTCCAGAGAAGCAAGTGACTGGAAAAGGATATTATATATTTTGAAAAATCAAGATTAAAATAACAGCTTCTAAAACACAAAATTCTTTTCTATTATTATTTTCTATTAAAAGAATAATTTTTGTAACTTGAAGACCCACCGTCTAGACAATTGTTCTCAAAGTAATCCACAAGCTGATCCTGTACGCCTTCCACAAACAGATCTGGTCTATCCGTCCGCCTTTCCCGGTTTATGATACATTCGCCTGTTTCATAGAAGTACATCAACGAGCGACATTGGGTATTCAGCGATGCGGCTGCTGTTAAGCATCGTGACAAGCACTCGGAGAGCCCTGACACTGAGATGACCTGGAATGGGATTGAAAATACTATGCATATTACCAAGAATTTTCTAGAAATACGCCGAACAGGCATTGATAGCAGATATACAGGGTGGCCGAAAATTACCCGTGCGCCTATTTATTGACGCTAAAACTTTACCGTGAATCATCTTGTGTTCAAATTTGAAGGGAAATTTGCAGAACCTTTGCTGATTAATATTTATTGAACAGTTTTCGGATTTTTCTCTATCAGCGGGGATACATGCGCCCGGAAGCTAAAATACGCCATAGCCCGATTCTCGCTCACAAAACTAGCACTCTATTTTGTGCCACTACTATAGCATGACAGAATCTTTCGATCCCAAATTTTTGGAATGAACAGAAGAAGTCCTGTTTTACAAGGGTAAGCAAGCTGTGAAGTTTGATGTGTACGAAAACGATGTGCGTTGGGGCGATTCCCAATGCTAGCTGAAAAAGTTCGGCAAGGTTGTGTTTGGAAGTGCTATACTCTAGCGAGCCAGCATACGGCAATGTAAGTCACAGCTAGTGCATTGCCCTCATGAGGGCTACTTGATATCTGAACTGTGTTCGCCAGAACTCAGTCCTTGTCTAAAATTTCATTCAATTTTAGGTAGGTACACGGGTAATTTTCGGCCACCCTGTATTCTAGCACTAGAATTCCAGAGGAGGTAGTCGGAAGTATGTTGTAGGCATTGGTAAGTAAGTAAGTAAATAAATAAGTACGGTAGGTAAATCAGCTCTGTGGTAAATATTTCCATACAGAGTTGGCTGCTGTCACTATACAGTGCGTTTCATAATTATAGGGACACCCGACTTTTTGCTGTAGCGAGCTTCAGCGTGAACCAGTCGATCTGATTTTTTCTTTATTCAATTCAGGATGTGAAATAACCTCTGGAGACATACTTTTCGTTAACATCTTCAATATATAAGATTTTTTATAGAGAAAGGTAGAAAAACCAGTGTTTCAAGATTATAGGGACACTTGGACTTGATGAAACGATTTACCCAGAAAACGGAATCTGTCGGTGCAGTTGTTACCAGTGGGTTATTCCTATCCAGTGCTAATCTAAACCTTCGGTGCTTCAAACTCATGAAGGCGTTCCAGAAGAGGTTCGGCCCAACATCGATCTTAGTTTCTCGAACTGTGCTTTAAAGTTTTTATAGCATAAAAGTTCTAGACGCATTAGGCATGCAACCATCTAGAATTTGTCTTAGAACCATTTTCCGCTAGAAGTGAGTGTTTACAAGCGCTTTTCAGGTACAAGGCGTCGAGTTTGTGGCAGCTTTATCGTGCTGTGCTGCCTTGACCCACGGGGATAACTGCACTTTCTTGAACCAAAGCAAACTTTTGTCAACGATAACCACTCAGATGTGGTGTTGAATGATCACACAGGATTTGATGAATGCCACTATGTTGAATTATAGTTGATACAAGGACGTTGAACAATTTACGCCGTGCACGACATGACATGCTCGAACAAGCCATTTTGCCTCCCAAGTACCGTCTTGGGAAACTAATTCATTTCTCTAGAAATATTATCTGATCTTATGAATAAGAGAGAATTGGATCGATTTATACAGAAAAGAGGCCTTATCGAAGAATTAAGGCCACAATTATGTTTTCTTTTTATGATGGGATTTAGGAAGCGTCTGTGTGCAGTGTCGATTGGATCTCCTGCATGTCGTAGGCTGTTCATCACCTTTGTATCAATTAGAATTTAGAATAGTGACGTTTAGCAAATCCTGTGTGATCATTCTACATCACATCTGAGTGGTTATGGTTGACAAAAGTTTGCTTTGGTTCAAGAAAGTGCAGTTATCCCCGTGGGTCAAGGCACCACAGCACGATATAGCTGCCACAAACTCGACGCCTTGTACCTGAAAAACGCTTGTGAACACTCATTCCTAGCGGAAAATAGTCCTAAGACAAATCCTAAATGGTTCCATGCTTAATGCGTCTAGAACTTTTATGCTAAAAAACTTAAACACACTGTTCAAGAAACTAAGATCGATGTTGGGCCGAGTCTCATCTGGAACACTTTCACCAGTTTGAAGAACCGAAGGTTTGGATTGGCTACGGATACGGAATAACCCACTGGTAACAAATGCATTGACAGATTCCGTTTTCTGGTAAATCGTTTCATCAAGTCCAAGTGTCCCTATAATTTTGAAACACTGGTTTTTCTATCTTTCTCTATAAAAATCTTATATATTGATGATGTTAATGAAAAATATGTCTCTAGAGCTTATTTCACATTCTGAATTGAATAAAGAAAAAATCAGATCGATTGGTTCACGGTGAAGCTCGCTACAGCAAAAAATCGGGTGTCCCTATAATTATGAAACGCACTGTATGTACATATGTTAGGTTCAACAAAAATAAAAAATAAGGAAAAAACTATGCTTCGATTCTGCTTACCTTCATAGCATGCCCAATCAGCAGACTCTGCGGATACCGCTCAAAGGCGTACGGCGACGAACATAGCGATTCAGCTGAAATCAAGACAGCTCCGGATTTTCTCAGCTATACACCCCCCCCCCACATAGAAAAACCATCACCGTAAAGAAAATGCACGCCGCTAAGCCACGTGAATAATTAGGTTTGAGCTGGTTATTACCTCATGTCCAGCCCTTTTACGGAACTCATGAAAACTGGCTATAGTTGTGAACGGTGAACGCGTGGTTTCTCAGGACTGGTTATTATCCAGGACATTGTTAGCACTGCGTTGCGCTGAGATACAGTAATTTTTGGGGTACGGTATGGTCTAACGGTTGTATGCAAGACAAATGAGCTTTCTGGATGTAAAATTCAGATACCCTGCGTGTTTGAGAGTTTGTGATAGTAAAAATGTAATAGTTTTCCTGTGGGAATCTCTTTGAGAAAAGGTTATCAAAGGATTTGGGTGGCCGGGTAATCTCATACCGTATGATTACCAGCTGGGTAGACAACGTCAATTATGGGTAAACATGTTGATCACATGTTGAAAGTGTGTACGTTCGCAAGTTTACCACGGGTAATATTAATTATGTGTCTGCACCCCGAATAACGGCTATGTCACGCATACTACATGGATTGCGCCAATACCACTCTGGGCTCGGATGCGCTATTGGAAGGACCGGTGATCTCATACCCATGCGCATGATAACCCATGGGTAGCAGCCGGGCGCAGACAACGTGATGGGTAGGGGTGTCAGGTGAAAGGTAAATGTGGATAAGTTACTACGCACAAATGGCAGTCTCAAGGATGCATCTCTCCGTTTATGGAAGGAAAAGTGTACGGTAACAAGTAATGACTAGAAGGGGACAATCTGGACCCAGGCGCAACACTGAGCTTACCCAGGGTAAACGTGCAGATGCCTGCGTTAATGATAGACAAATTTGTGCGACGTATCACGTTTACCCTGGGTAATCTCAATTGTGCACGCGGCTCTTGAGTTGAAAAGGTACAAGAAGTAGTATATATAGGGGTGATATAGTGGACGTTGAGCTTAACCGTGGTCTCCTATCTCCCACAAACCTCACCCGTTTTCTTGTCATCCGTAAAAAGTTTAACCACAAGATATGGGATCAAGCACGAGGAAAGAAACAATGTATGCTTATCCATTTACCTTCAGCTTTACCATGAGGTCACATACCCGGCGGTGAGCATCTAGCTCCCTACCGGTGATAAACGCCAAAACAGGTAAAAGTGATCGGAAAAACATACCTTTAACACATATTTGTTGGAAAAACGCAACTGGACCGTCTGACTTTGTGAGCACGCTCGGACCAAACGGTTGTCCGTCTTCAGCATGGATCGAACACTCCTGTGATCTGGCGTCGTACTCAAAAGAAGAGCAGACATGACCCTGGAATACCATGAATTTGATGGCAAAAACCGCCCAAACTGGCTAGAAGGCCTCATCTGGCTCACATTGGACTCCGACGTGCACGCATCTGCACAGATGTTTAGCGTGACATCCTTGATCGTATGGGTGGCAAACTCCATAAGACGCGTGCCTTCAGATCGTAGGTAGGTCGTGGCATTCTCGCCGGTGCAAACTGCGCCTGAGTAGTAACAACAGTAGCTTTGTGCAAGTTTTTGGCGACTTATTCTTGAAGAGAGTTCTAATTTTTTTATAACTCCACCAATCCTAATGTAACTTTTGGAATCCCTTGTGGAACTAATTTTTTATTCGGTTGCGCACCCCATACAATAAAGAGGACGGAATAATTATGGGCAGTAAAAGAAGAATACCATTTAATGTGACGCCCGTACTTTTCGTCCACCCTTTATATCCTCATTTTTTTTCAATTTTGCTGACATCACATCCATCGAACAAACCAAATCTTTGGCCTTTTAGCCGCTCAGTCAGTAAGTTCTCAACACAGATGTCTTCGATTTACTTTGATATTTGCCGTTTCACTTCACTCAAAATTAGATGCATTCAAATAACGGCTGTTAAGTTCTCTATTCTTTTTCGCAGTTCCCTCGATTCTGTATGTTGCAAAAACACGTCTTCGTAATTCAAGAAAATGCTCAAGAAATGTTAAAATTGAGAAAGGATATTATTCTCAACGGCGGTGGGGTTGGAATCGGAAGATCTCTATTTTATTCCGCCTGAGTATCAGTGATCTATTCATACTAGTCGAGAGTGCTGGATGATGCAGAGCATATTTGGGAAATTCCTTCAAAATATTGTGAAAAAGGCCATAATCTGAGCTAAAGAAATGAAATCATATCGACAAACATCACAGAGGAGTCGAAGATTAGAGAGGATGTAAGGAAAGAAGAATAATTAGCCAGGAATCAGTGCGTGGTCAGCAAAATTTTGAGAGTAGTACCCTTCTACTCTCAAAATTTTGCTAAATATAACTACAATCAACAACAAGTTTGCATAACGCAAAATAAACAATACTTTTATTTTCTGCAGATTGTTAGACAGCATTTCATTTGAGGTTGAGCATTTCAACGTAAACATCTTATTCAGAGGTTTACAAATCGACTATAAAATCTAACACCAGCAAGACCTATGTATGTATAGACCTATGTATGTATGTGTGTATAAAAATCTAAAAGTTTATAGACGAATTCAGATAAATATTCCCAATAACTTATTAAGATAGTCAACAAACAGGAAATTTGCCATTAGTACTAGAAAAAAACACCAGCTACAATACTCGCACTAAGTTTGTTAAAAATGAACACTCAGAAAGCGGATTTGCGTTCTTTCCGTTCCAAGGCGATAACTTATCGTAACAAAGTGATCCACAGACCAAACCAGGAGTCGGAAGCAGCAGTGGGGTGGGCTAGCATATTTCATGAAACCAGCTCTAAATTTCGATTTTGAACATTGAAATACCAGAGTCATTTATAGTGCTTGGATCATGCCGCGCATCAAAGTATGTCGCGCGTTATGCGTGGGGAGGCCGCGGCAGAATGAAATACTTGCGAATTTCGTGGTTGAAAATCAGAATTTAGGGCTGATTTCATGAAAAGTGTAGCACACTTCATTGCCGTTTTTGACCCTGGTTTGGTCTGTGAATCGCTTTGTTACGATGAGCTATAACCCTAGAACGATAACAAAGCAAATCCGCGTTCGAGATGTTCATTCTTAGCAAACTTAATGCGGGTACTGTAGGCCAATGCAAAATCATTTTCATTGGAGAATATAGTTGGAAAGACGTTAGAGAGAAAAAGAGCAAGGGAAACTGTGCAAAAATTCGAAGGAGTGGCTTGAAAATTAGGCAACATGCATGGATACCCAACTATCGTAGCGTTTGAAACAGACTATACCCCTTTTTTCCCTAACAGCATGAAACACTGTTTCCTCACATTCGCAACAATTCCTCCCATCCTCCACAGCAAGGCTGGTTATTGCGGGATTTTGTATGCATCTCCATCTCCCATTAATATGTATGAGCAAAAAAGAAACACGTGGTCTTCAAAAGAAATCGAGGCAGCGGAACGAAAGTGACAGCGGACGCGGGCGTCATCACCTTCAATTTCGCTTCAGCGCATGCCTATAATTTCCGAAACCATAATTGGAGCGTGGAATGCGCAACAATCCGGAAGGAGTATTTCAGAAGCAACTTCGAAATCATGAGAACTCTTGGGATTTTGGAAGAATTGCTATTCTCTCACGCTTCACTTATGGAGGTTGTTTGCTGGGCTGATCACTAGAATTGCTTTACACCTATGCTTTTTTATAGGGTTATAGTAAGCAAGCAGCAACTATGATAACTGAGCAGCACGAACGCAGCCCGAACGGCGTGATAGGTCGAGTAGAAACCCTAGCGGCAACGGTTGCCAACTGCTACCATCCTCTCCTTGATTACTGCCGCCCATCAGCAATTGCTGCTAAAGAGCCGACAGCTTGAGCAGCAATCGAGGGGAGAATGGCAGCAACTGGCAACCGTTGCTGCTAGGGTTTTTACTCGAATCATTACGCCGTTTGGGCTGCGTTCGTGCTGCCCAGTTTTCAGAGAAGGAGGAAATGTCATTTTTGACAAAAAAAGCAATGGGAAGAGAAATAATGCTGATAAAGCGTTACTCGGCTTGTTGCGCCACCAACTATCACGGAACTTTTGTTCATTTAACAATTAAGGGTTTTTTAAGCCGTAGCCCTTATACCACTCCCTTTTTTCTTACAAAACTTTACTTTAATATGTAAAAGATCCCATTCTGTTACAGTAATCCCACCGTAACCCTATAAAATGTTCTACGGTACAGAGCGAGTACACGTTTCGTTTCTTGATCAGAGCATCAAGTAAATCCCTTAGCCAAAGTTTGAGCAAAATTTTCTTCCATTATTCCATCCTTTAGTCCCCTTTGTTCCATAAAAAGCCATTGAGTGAACTCTAAAAACTTTAGTCAAACATTAAAAATTAGCTCAAAGTACCTCTTACCCTTTTTTCATTTTGTATTGAAATTACTACTTCGCAGATACGCAACATTTTGAAAACCCGTGGTTTTTGCGTTCACATTTAAAGGTTACGACAATTAGTCACGATGTACTTGTGGTCAGGTGGTACGAAACTACTGTGTTTGATTAGTAGTTAACCTGGTTCAACACTACACTTTAATCTATGCCAGCGCTGCAAAACCTTTGCACGGTAATGATTAAACGTTGACATTTCATAAGAAGTGCCGAGCACTTTCTGCAAAAAATTAGGTCAAATGCCTGGAAACTAGGAGTAGCAGGATTTAATTACTGGACGTTTTTTGCTGGTAATCGTTCTGTTGGACCTTCTGGACTGACCCTCTTCTGAATAATAGCGCAGTAAAGTCATTGAACAGATCAGCCCCGCATTCGGTTGAAAAATTATTTTTATTCCAAACAATGCTGCCAGAACCTAAACTTAAAACATAATGAAAATGACTTACAACATAATAAGTATAATGTAAAATAATATCCAACCTTGAATTAGATAAAACTACCCCTGTCAAGCCACCAATAGTAAATAAAAAATAAAACTTAAAACTCACAGTAACAAAGGTTGAAAAATTATTTTCAATCCAAACAATGTGTTACCAATCTAAAAACCTTAACACCTGTTGGAACTGCAATTACCATAGTTGCTGCAGTAAAATAAGCCCGAGAATCCAAATCTATACCCACAGTATACATACATATGATGTGCTCAAACCACACAACCAATTTAACCAATCCTTAAAATAGCATAAACCATACCTAAAGAACCAAACAGTTCCTTTTTCCCAGTTAAATACAAAGTAGACTGACTAGCAATACCAAAAGCAGGCAAAATTAAATTATAAACCTCGGGTTAGCAGATTGTCGGAATTTTTGGAAAAGTGGGCCCGGATCTATTATAGATTAATAGTGAAGTCTCACGCTGACGCTATACTGCAAGGTAGTATGCCGCCATTTCTGCGCTACTGTCGCTTAAGCGATATTGATTTTGATACGTATCGATTTTCGCTCAGTCCAAAATCGATAGGTGCAAGAATCGATGTCGCTGGCGATGGCGATGAATGCTGTTGCACTCCATGATGATTGTAGCAGCAATGGTAGGATGCATATATCCAGAAGAATTCGAAGCAAATGCAGCGGATTCTTCTGCGCTGATTTGAAATGCAAAATTTTCCGAATAGTGCTACATATCAACTTCTTTCCAAAGCCAACACGGTAGTCCTTAGCACTTCTTCTCTTCCTCTCATCTCACTACTACTTCACTACTTACAGTGGACGTCAATAGCGTTGGCCCATCTGCTGCCTCGAGAAGGACGTCGCGCAACCGCGCCGCGCGCCCCGTAACCTATGTATTCTGCTGCTTCTATGCAATTTCTAGCAGCTTTTCTACCCGATTTTAAGAATTTTCGAGCAAATCGGGAAGAAAAGACCCTAGAAATAGCATTCCGACGGCGATGACACCGATCCCGGCGCGCGCGGCGCGGTCGCGCTGCGTCGTTCTCAAGGCCGCGAATGGGCCATCACCATTGCCATCCACTGTATTAGCAGTTGTTGTAAGACCACATACTAACACATACATATGCATTTATTCCCATTCTGATGTTTTTTTTTTCATTTACACGTGAGTATTTTAGTAAATACTCACGTTTAGATTATTTTAATATTGAAATTCCAGCCATTTAGGTCTCCAAACTCGCGAATACCCCACTTTTTTTCCCACGCCTCAGAGCCAGTTGGCTGCGCCTTTCTGCGTATGCTCCTGATGCCTACCTGCGAGGACCTGTCAAAATCCAGGTGAATTTTGGTATTTCGATGGTTCAGCTGGATTTGGCCAGTTGAATACTTCGATTTGGTTCCAGTACATAATACAGTACATATGAGCAGGACAAATTTTATGGATCACGTTCGGATTTATTGACCAAACAGGAGCGAAGTCCCAGATTCGTCCCAAATGATGTCAGCACTCATTCTTTTCCGAATGATTTCTCTTGCGAAAAGATGAGTTTCTCTTGGAAAGATCGCGAGGCCTGACTTTGACCTATTCCTTATTGAAGCCTTTGCTACTATAGAACAAAAAGCTCTTTGGTTGAGGGAAAAAGTCCTCCACCATCAGGTTCGATACGTGAAAACGGCTCATTTAGCCTGCGATACAAATGATGCAAGTGAAATAGTAAAGTATAAGCTTGCACTGAACTTCCAAAACACTCCTTCATATTCATCACTTTCTTTGTTACCCTCATTCTGAGGGGTAGCATTGTGCCCTTGGCACAGTGTAGTAAAAATAAATAAATCATGTTTTTGGTACCTTACTTCGGTTACAAGCGACTTTTGTTAACGCGGAGCATACTACTATGAACTAAAAAAATCTCATGGGTGGGATGAGGTCCTCATTTAAAGGTCACTACGGTAGCTATTACCGTCTGGCCCACATTCAACACGTCTGGCAAACTGCTAGCTCTGCGCCCACATCTAATACTTGAAATAAGAATGGCTTGTTAGCTTAGGAAGTGCGTGCGTGACTTTGTCTGCAATTACGGCTGGGACGTGTTTTCTGACGGCTGACCACTTGATTTAATCTAATTTTTACACGTTCCTCTGTGAGTTCCCATACGTACATAGTGTTACTCCTTCCATTTTAATTTTTTTACTGTCACTCAGTAGAATCTGCTGAAAGACATGTAGCGCTGCGTCCGCTCATCGATCGAATCAGTAATCAGCCGGTTGAGGCCGTGCTGCAGCCGCAATTGCAGACAAGGTCACAGACGCATTCCTCAGGCTTCCAAACTGAACATTTTCTGGAATCGATTTCTGGTATCTTCTTTCTGTTCTAGTTTATCACCATAAATACCATCATAAAACATTGTGACACCGGAAGAGTGAGAGTTTTTGTTCGGCTAACAGCGCTTACTTGTGGCTAGCCCCCCCCCCCCCCAATAAATCTACGGTAACTTGATTTCCTATATTCTGTAGTATCCAATAACTAGGAGAGCTTCTGTTTTCCAGAACTAGTACTGGTATCAAGTAATGCTTAGAGAAAATGATTAATGCTTTCAATTTCATCTGGCTAGTGAAAAGCCATTGTATACGAGGGAAAAAAACTACTACATTTCCCTGGAATTGGAGTAATTTGCCTTGAATCTAAGTAATGTGCCCGCATTTCTGTGAAAGTACTATTAACAAGGGAAAAGATTAATAAAAAAATCTTACTACAAATAGCTAGAAGTGCACTTTTTCCTGCAACGTAAATATCTCCTTGAATAGCCCACTAAAGGGGTAATATTTACCCTTTCCTGGAAAAAACTCCTTGGTATGGTCCTGGCATGAATCTTCTTCTTTTGCAATGGATTGGATGTGATTTTAACAAATCTTTTATTATATACATAACATAATTCATAATTCTGTTGCATCATCATCACACTAGACACTACGTACGATTATTTTCCGGATTTATAGTGATGTGGAAAACTCGGACTCGCGCGGGTATGACCAGACTAAGTATGAACAACGGGTGTGACACAAAAAAAAATCGGACGTAAATGTGAACAATATCAATCAGTAGAGAAAAATATCACTCGGCAAGAAAGAACAGGCGTTTTCAGCGCATAAAATTAAGTACTTATTCACTGGTTGATGGGATGAGATCAACTCACACACGGGGTGCGGGGGTGTATTATGAACGGGCGGGCGGGGGCCGGGGGAAGAAAATACGGACAGTGGGGCAGTACTGTACGCACACGCACACACGGAAAAATACGAAAAAATACAGAACGGGGTGAGAATAGGGAACGTCAACGTGTCACCTACCATATGCTATCGAGATACAGTTGGCTACGGTAATCAGAATAAATAACAGATGTCGGGATAACATAGATAGTGTTGTGCTGGAAGCTGGCTGGCCAGTAGGAAGGATTGGGGCAGGCGGGGAGTTGTGTGGAGAGCGAGGGCCGGTAGCAAAGGACAGTGCCGGCGGCTCGCGCACTCGCGCGGACCTCCCTCAGCGCCTTCTCACTTGCTGACCTCGTTTGAGGCGCTGGCGCAGTGGAATAATTATCCAGTGGAAGAAGAAGTCTCGCTGACCACCACCGTCACTGTCCCGGGCCGCGGGCCTAATTACTCCAACACAACGACGATGACGATGACGACGAGGACGACGACGACGACGGGGGAAAGAAAGCGCCGCAGTGCGGGGAGATCCACCGGGCCATGAGCGGGCCAAGTGCGCCGTTCCCGGATGTGATCCGGGAAGCGGCGCACAGCTCGCCTTAGCTTGCTGGTGGTGGATGGTTTTCCCACTTCGGGGGGATCTCCCACACATCGAGGTAGAACAGAATATATTAGGGGAAAGCGATACCGAGGATATCAAATGAAAGACCGAACAGACACCGCTCTATGGGATCAACACGTCGTAGAATATTCTTAGAAAAAAAAACAAGAATTTTCTGGAGAAAAAATTCTGGAAAGCTACAAATGCAAACGGGCTTAGGCTCTTCGTGGACATTTAGGGAATCTGGGAGATTCACAGGGATCCCAGCAGTCTTTGGTGGGAAAACCAGCAAATCTGACAGTTCCCAAAGTTCAATGCATTTAATTATTACCTAAAAACAAAATATTTCCCTGTACCAGCCAATTGTTCACAGCTGCATAGTATACCAGTGTGAGATACGTCGCAGGGGAAATTGGGGGTAAACGTGCATAGAAAAGTGTGTGAAAATGCCTTACAGGACCTTTTTTTATTTGGATGCCAAAGTCACTACCTTGAAGCATTTTCCAGAAAATTCAACAAAAGGCCCAAAAAACAATCAGAAGTTGAAAAGGGCATATCAGTGAATTTTGGTTATCCCCTATGATCCTGGGAAATTTATCCGGAAATCATGGAAAAGTATATCAGGTACGGAAAAACTGGTACTCTTCTCCCATTTTCACCTGTTATACTGCCGAGTGTCCCCCTAATTAGTGCTTGAAGAGCCTAAACCCGTGTATTCACAATAAATTAAGTACACAAAGCAAAACAGTTCTCGTTTGAATGTCCCGCGCGTGTAACTGGAAGTTTTCGGGAGATTCGAACCGGTACAACAAACAGAAAAGACGTACAAAAACGCAGAGAAACTCACAAAATATTACACTAACATAGACTCGGACTTCACTTCAACCTTAAAAGGAAGTGTGGTTTGGCCAGGAATTGGCAGACCGGGCAAAAGGCCCGCGGGGAAGAAGCTGTCGAGCAGCGATGGTGGCAGTGGCGCCGGTGGCGCCTGCGCCAATGGCGCTGGTGGAGCGGGGGCTGGTGGTGGCGGCTGCAGCGCCGTGACATTTTGGCTAAGCATTGAGAGGAGTGCCTCGTTGTTCTGCAGTTGCTGGATCAGTAACTGGGTGTTGAGGAGCTGCTGGGAGAGAAGGTTCGGGATTGGCAGCAGCTGAGAGCTGAGACCACTATCGACGAGGCCTGGAATTTGCTGGATTATTTCTGGAGCCAGGAAAATTCCCAAAAAGTTCCAGGAAAAGGCAGGAATACCTTTCAGAGCCGCCAAGCCCGGGTCAATCACCGGCTCCACAGGTTTCGAGGTGTACGAGGGCGGATAGAATGCCGAGAACGCCTCCGGCATAGTCACCTCAGGATGGAATGGTGGCTTGGACGCAGTGAGCGGCCCAAAATCAGGTGGAGGCGGCTAAAAACCGTTTTTTAACTACTTTTACTGGCAAAAAAACAGAAGTATTGCGGTACTACCTCAGGAGCTCTGAACGGCACAGCAGCTGGTGGAGTGCTAATGGTGGTGGTTGGCTGGAATCCATACGGCGAAGTGGGGAGCTTGCTGAGAATATCCGGTACACTCCATTGAGTGTAGCTGGACAGTGAACCGACGGATGCGTTGCTGGACGGTGGGGAAGTGTCTGAAAGGGGGGCGGGGTTTATCCATTTATTCGATTGATTATCAGAATCTATTGTAAAAGATTCTTTGGCTTGAAAGACGATCTAAGGATCACTAGGTTATGCACTTATTAGAATTAATATAGTACTTGTTTATTTATTGTCACAATATTTACTACATATATAATCATAGTCAAGAAGCAAAATTTATACGGTTAAACGCAAGCCCCGCCTCCTGGAGGAGATTGTCCAATCAGCTGTTTTTTCTAGCAGTCTTCTAATAATTTGTTTTTTTACTTATTTACTTTATTTATTCTTCCTATTTAATTTTTCATTTCTTCATTACAGCAAAGAATTGGCTGAAATTGGGGAAAACTCACATTTTTGGAATAAAAAAAGAAAGAAAGATAAAATTCCAACGAGTTTCCAAAAAAACTACTTATTTAAACCGCAAATTGCGGCGCGGTTATTATACCTTCAAAGTTGTTGGAGCTCCGAAAAAAAACTCACTTGCATAGATGTTCGGCAGTGAGAAGTCGATCTTTCGACTACTATCCGAACTGTCCGAGTCGGTGTCCACATTCACAGGACTCTCGGAGGTTCGTCCAACTCGGTACGCTTCGCATTGCTCCAGATGGATTTTCAAGCCAACTTTTTGAGCATAGCTTTTACCGCAGGCGCTGCACGAATATCTGCAATTGCACAATTTGCCTTCTTCCCTGCGTCTCCTTTTTCCCACACTGTTTCATTTAGAACTCACGGTTTCTCGCCGGTGTGGACTCGCTGGTGCACCTGCATATTGCCTTGGTTAGTGAACGACTTGTCGCAGAATTGACACCTGCAAAAGATACACATCGATTTTTTTTTGGAAATTTCTTGATTTCGTGTGAGACCCAACTAAAGAGTTCAGCCCTGTCAATGCACGGGTAAAGCTCGTTACTAGCGTGGCTCGCTGTTAGCGGCCGCGTGGGGGGTTATACTATCCTAGATCTACCTAAACGGTCGTTCTCCCGTATGTAGTCTGGTGTGCACGTACAAGCTGCTTGCGTAGGCGTATCGCTTGCCGCAGAACTTGCACACGTAGTCGGCGGACGTCGGCGCGGCGGTCGGCAGCTTCTTGTCGAGGCCCGCGGCGGCCGCGGCCCCAACAGCCGCAGGAGCAGCGGACTGCTGCTGCTGCTGTTGTTGCTGCGAGGACGACTCGGACAGCATGGTGGCGTGAGTGGCTTCATGAGCGGTGAGTTGGGATTTCTGGAACATTGTATTCGATTTTAGAAGTTTATGTGTGGGGAGCTCCGCCCCCAAGGAATGCTCATTGGTCCCACCTGAATGAAGCTCCGCCCACATGTGCCACATGTGTAAGGCCTCTCTCCAGTGTGTGTTCTTTCATGAGACTGCAGATTTCCCTGACTGGCAAACGCTTTCGGGCAGTAGCTGCAGCGATATGGTCGTTCTCCAGTATGGGTTCTCACATGGACCTAAACCGTGCGATAAAATGAAACCACCGCACGGCTTTGCAGGTGTCACAGTAGCTGAAAACAGCCGGAATTAAGGTTTACCTGCAAGCTTCCTGCGTAAGCGAAACTTTTGCCACAGAAACGGCACACATGCTTCCTCTCGTTTTGCTCGTGAACCTGTTTCACGTGCAGCTTCAGATAGTTCTTTAGAGTGAAGGTCTTCGGGCAGAATTCGCACTGAAAACAATATAAATTACGTCATTCGGGCATGGGGCAGAGCGCAGAGAAGCAGAGTACTCATTTTGACGTTCCCTCAGAAAAAATTTATGTATCGCTGCATAGAATGTCGCGCAAAAAGGGCGAAGTTTTTATCCACGACCATAGGGATAGGAGGAGAGTCCAGGGGAGCAGAGCATCTAGTTGCCTGCGTCTCTGTCTCTCCCATTCCCCATTCGCATTATGTCGTCAGGACCTTCATCTTTTATATGAAAAGGGAAATTTTTGCTGGAAAGGGAGGAGGGGGGATAAGTGGAATTTCCAATTTCGAGAATTCACTATTTAATTTTTTATGTTTTTTATTTTTTTGTAATTTTTAAATTGGCCGACGTTGTGAATTTTTCAATTCACTACTATACTGCTTTCCACCAGGGAGAATAGCTCGAAAGAAATTGAAGAAAAAAAGGAAATTGTGTTGCTGCGACTCCGAGAGGTTACAGGAATCCAAAGACATTAGTGCAGCTGTGATAACACGCGTCATTACGACGCGACGTAATGACAATTTCGAAACGTAGTGCGTTTAGCGCGGGAGATGCCGGAGTCGCCAATTTCTTAATCACAAATGCTCCCATTGTCGCACTATTACTAATATTATTTTTAGAATATTTTATGACGAATTTTTTTCAAATTTCAGACCTTGCAGGATTTTTGGCGGGACCGCCCCCTTTAGGCCACGCCTCCTGATTCTGTTCCACCACTGCTACAGCCACTGGTGCACATTTCACATCGCCTAACTCAGCTGACTTCCAAGTAAGGTAAAATGACGTCACGAAACTATGACGTCACCACTCGGACCCACCTGAAAAGTTTTCTCTCCGTGCGTTTTCTTATGCGTATAGAGGGCACTCGGTGATGATAGGCATTTGTCACACTTTGGGCACTTGTAGTTTCGAATACCTGAAAATTAGGGGATCCACGCAAATGCTGCACGGTTATAGTTGTGTCAATCACGGTGAAAATCCCTCACTCACCAAGATGGGCGCTTTTTTCGTGCACAGTTTTCGTGCCATACTGAGCAAATGTCTTCTCACAATAGCGGCACTTGTACCTAGAAAATCTCGAGTGTTTTGCCAGGCTATCTATGGCATCCGAGAAATTCCAGAAAACTCACGGTCGCTCTCCAGTATGCGTCCTCTCATGAACCTGTAGCGTGGCCTTCTGAGCGAATTTCTTGTCACAAAAATGGCAGTTGAACGGTTTTTCGCCGGTATGGCAGCGTTTGTGGGACTCAAGGATTGAGTGGTACGGAAATCCCTGAACAATCTCTATGAACGGACGTAATTGCAGAAATGCAAAGCGAAAAACGCTAACCTTTCCGCAAATATCGCAAATATGTCGTTTCTCTACGTGATTCGCCGAACTTGGCACACCCAGCACAGTTCCAAGTACCATAACCTTAAAAGGTATTGTGTTTTTCGAGAAATGCTGTGCAAAAATGGCAATTTGTTTGAAATATGAAATTTGAAGGGTTTTCTATCTCAGGATGCTATCCTGAACTTTTGTACTTTTGAAAAATGGTGCGGCTTGCGGAAGGCATGGTCAAGGTCACCTACAGTGCGTAAAAGCTGCTGGGTTCCTTTACCGCGAACCTTTTCCAGCAATATCGTAAACTTTCATGGAACCCTGCAGTCTTGCGGAAAACTAGGCGGGACCGTATCCGTTCTGTGATTGGACGAAAGTTTATGGGCGGGGCAAGTTGCAAATCTCTGCATGACTGTTCACTTTCCATCTTCATTTGTAAACATTAACAGACCGGCCACATTTGGTGACAACTTTTCGGTACATATCTATCGATTAACACCGCACTGCCTTGTGATTGGACGAAGGTATGTGGGCGGGGCAAGCAGCAGTTTCACGCGTGGTTGCTCAAGTTTTTTTTTCAAAATTAATACGAGACTTATTGTATGGAGTGCATCTATGGGATGTCTCAAAATTCACCAGCTTGTGATTGGACGAAACGCTGTGGGCGGAGCAAGTTGCAATTTCGCGCAGGGTTGTTCAAGTTTCATGTTTTTACAATGCCATGACTGCTCAGGTATATTAACCTTGTTTTTTTAATTGGCATTCTCGTACACATGCCCAGAAATCCCAGAAACCTTGGAAAACCAACCTCAGACGAGGTGGAAGTCTGTGGTGTATCAGCGGTCATCATAATACTCGCCACATTTCCCGGTGAAACACTAGCGACAGCCTGAGGTGACGATTCAACAGCTGACGATGACGTCTCGCTAGCATCCTGGAAATTCAGCCCTCAATCACAAATGCCGCACGGTTTTCACGCTGCCAATTTGCCCGAATTCTCACTCACCATCTCGTCGATGTCTGGCGACTCAACGTCAAGTAGTTCTTCATCTTCTTCAGCTTCAAGTGCTATACGAAGTGCCTCGTCTTCTGGACACTCCTCGTCAAAATCCTCTTTCTCTTCCAGCTCTTTCTCTTCGGTGCTGGTCTCGTTCATCTTCATCAGGACATCATACGGTGGTGTATTTTCAACCTCCACCATTTTCTTGGGGGAATGGTGAGGTTTAATTTGTTGGTTTTTGTTTTAGTTTTTCTGAAAAGAAAACGGTCTCCAGAATGTTCCATGGGCAAAAATAGCGGGAAATCGCGAGAAAATCGAGGAAAAATCCGAAAAATTCACGACAAGGGCTACAGAAGGAGAGCTTACTGTGTGAGGAAGAGGCTACAGATGTAGGAATTACTGAAATTATAGGACGAGTTCACCCAGAACCCCCACAGATCATTAATTGCAGCGCTAAAGCGGAAGTAACGGATTGTTTTCCAGTTGACACGCGTCCAAAGAACACGCAGTGGTCAGCGAAGCGCTGGCGAGAGAGTGACGCCGCGTGGAGACGCAGACAGCTGGAGCAGCCGCGAATACGGTAGCGAGTTCAAAAAACAACTAGTAATGGTAGCAAACCTCAGTGAGGAGGCGTGGCGGTCCCAGAACAACCGTCCACTACAACTGCTATGAAGATGACTACTTGTAGTATAGCATGTGGCTATGTTTGTGAAATGAAAAGAATTGAAAAAAAAACACGGAAAACAGGTGAAATCCATGTTTTGGCAGGTGGATAAACATAGCCAAGAGGAGATGGACGAGTTGTCTCGAAGAATTTCGGAAGCGGTGGGTGCCACCCTGAACAGCAAACACCACCGCGTTGTATGTGTAGGTATGCCGCGGGTTTTTTTTTGTTGACTCCGCCGCGGTCCCGGGTCGCGAGCGGCACTGCTACGCGAAAAACCAACAACTGTGCATACAAAACCACACAAACGCAGTATTTGAGAGACTATGAAGAAGTGTGCAGTATTGCGTCAGGTGATATTTAACTGTTGCGTAACAACAGAAAGACGCCAATGATTAAATAAACAAAAAACTGTTTCGTTACAGTGGCTAGACATGCAAGAAATTCCAAAAATGTCCGCAGAATTACGTGGATCTGCATAGATGGCGCAGCGACAGTCTGCAAAATTGCGAGATTCATGACGTAGCATATAATTGCAGTTTTATTTTTATCTACTGTATCACTCGGATTCCACTGGGCATTGCCACAGAAATCTGTTCTCGAAGTCCGTAATATTGCGTCGAATCAGTGCGGATTTTTAGTTTTTTTTAAATCGAAATAATAGCTCGAAATCCATAGTTGTATCTCAACATATTGCCAGAAAGTCTTCTCCGTGGAAAAGTCCGTGATTTTTCGACTTGACGAATATAACCGCATTATCCCCCTCATCACTGGGTTGTCTGCAAAATTACGTCATAGCCAATTTTTCAGTTCAAAACAGCAGAAGAGTAATTGCTTTGCACCGCTTAGTCACGCCCAGGAAGCTGTCCCAAAAAGTACGCAATAGTCCGTGAATTGAAGAGTAAGTGCATACCAAAGATAAATTGCTCCAGAGCTTGCTCAAGATGTCCGCAAAATTGCGTAACTACTACTTTTATTTCTCGGAATGAGCCAAAGGACAGTCGCTTTGTATGAACTAGTGGATGCCGTTGCGTCCGTCCAGAAGTATGCAATCGCTCGTGAATTGACGAGCAAGTGCACAACAAAATAAAGCTCGCACCTCCCACTGTCTGCAAAATTGCGTAACACCCGTTTTGTCCTTTGAATTTTTCGTAACCGCTGCAGAACACCCACACTACGTTGCTTAATCAGAGTGCGACGATTGCGCCCCCTCAAAAAATAGTACGCAATTTCGCGTAGGTGTAACTAGGCGGCCGACGATTATCACATTTTCAACTAGGACGCTATAGTTTTGATATTTACAAATGCTACGTGACTTTCCAAAGGTAGACTATTCCAGTACAAAATTGGCTACAGCTTGATAAAAGTTGTACTTATCGTATTTTAATGTTTCTAGTAGATTTTTCCGCAATATTGCGTACTTTGCTACAGTACACAGCTCACACTATTTCAGTGACTAAGAAAATTTCATTAGTTTTTTGTTGAAAATTCTGCAAAACTACGCGTGACAAGGTTCAATGACTCAGTGCAAGGCTTAGACCATAAGAAAAGTGAATGAGGTCCGTAAAATTGCGTAAGACCAGGGGAAATGTGAGTCACTGAACAAACGACTGTAGAAAAAACGTGGGAAAAACACATTCATTCGGAAATAGTCAGTAATTCCAAAGTGAGTCAGCTATTTCGCAAATAAACCGTTCA
Organism: Ancylostoma caninum; assembly: GCA_037903475.1. Classification (NCBI taxonomy): domain Eukaryota; kingdom Metazoa; phylum Nematoda; class Chromadorea; order Rhabditida; family Ancylostomatidae; genus Ancylostoma; species Ancylostoma caninum. Next base: position 403,124 of record JBAJFG010000179.1, on the reverse strand, counting down.
GAAACCAAGGAATAACGTAGCAACAGCAAAACTCGTCCCCGTCTGCAATAGCTAGCTATAGTTGGACGAGTTGTCCGCGGCAGAGATTGTTGGTCAGCGAGCGAGCCGCCGCTGGTCGAGCTGTTTTCGCCTCAGCCGCGAACATCTACACGATTTGCAGGCATCGAAAAACGTTAATTAGCAAGTGAGGGGATGTTGTTGATGGTGGTGGTGGGTGGTCAGTGTGTGGACTCGCGGTTGACTTGTGTCTGGCTGGCCACGCCCACAATGATGTGGCAGAAAGCAAGTGAATGGCGAAGAAGAGCATTTTAGAGTAGTTATTTTGGACTTATTGCTAGGGACAACCACCACGAGGGACAATAACAAAGAGGTGGACGAGTTGTGAAATCACTCAAAAGCGTTTAGGATAAACAGCGCCAGGAAGTGGCCTAAAGGGGGCGGAGCTTACAACAATGGCAGAGGTAGAAACTGCGCGTGCATAGCAAATTTTAGCGAAATTAGAGGAGTTTAAGAGAAAGAGGCCTAAATAAATGCAAAATATTCATAGAGTAGTACAGATAACTAGCAAATAACAAAGCCGAAAGCTGGAATCTTCCTAAAAGGGGCGGGGCCAAGAAGTGGGCGCGGCCTTGACCAAAGTCATCAGAAAATTAGTGTTAGATTGGCGTTAAGTAATATAAGCACTTTTATAAAATTACGCCTTAAAAAAGGAATAAAGAGAGTCAGAATGACACTTTCATTCATTTATGATGCAATTTTGCAACTGAAGTAGTCAGAAAAAATGCAAAGGGTGCACACTTACAACAGTACCTTAGTTCAAAAATTATCCCCCTTCTTACTCAATTTATTCGCTATTTTTAAACATCAGTGGCAATTTCCTCATCTTCCTCAAAATCGATCATTTTATATCAGAAAAATAGTCGTAGAAAAAATTGAGAAAAAATTATATAAATGAGAAAACAAAAATATTACCGCAATTTTCCCGAGAAGCCATTTTTCCGCAGAACAGACCTAACGTGTAATTGAAAGTTCCTCAGGCAATATAGGATCTATAATATTTATCTGTTTGTATTTCGTTTACTTAATTATTCTATTATTTAGTCTTTCACATTTTCAATCAATACAGCTTTTTAAGAATGATGAAGGGAAAGTTTTTTTATTTTCTAAAATATTCTCTGTTTCATCATTCGTTTATGTGGCGATCGGAGGAGTCTCGACGTTTTGGGCGTGTTCCTCCGTCTATTGTACTGGGCCAGGAGGGCTCCTGAGGTCAAGAGTGAGGTGAAGGGGGGGGGGGGGGGGTGGTTTACTCGGTGTAAAAGGCAGCAGGATATCCCTAACTGCTGTATTGGCAGCAGAATATCAATAACTGCTGTATTTGACAGTTTCCACAGTAGCCATAGTGAACCCGTGCGGTGCACGTGCACTGCACGCGAGATGCACGCACCAAAAGTGCACGATTTTTGCAGCGTCAGCGGCGGCGGCGGCGACGCTGCAGACCAGTGGTCAGCGGCGGCGGATGCCGAGGTGGCGGGCGGCTGGCAGCGTGCACATGCGCCTGCGGGTGTTTGTTCGTTGAGCCGCGGCCGGCCAGCTCACACGCATCTCGCCGCGCGTTTTTTGGTGTTCGGGCGCGGGCTGGCACGCGTTGCCCTGCACGCCATCAGAAAACAACAACAACCAGGACGCGAACGTCGACGCCGTCGGCGTTCCACCCCAGAGGCTCAGAGTAGTATATGACGAATGCGTTCAGCCGGCGGAGATAGCAATACATGTACACACGATGCGCTGGCGGCTATAAAAGGCTTATCTAAGGGGCAAGGTGTAAAAAGCCCTTACTTAAGACGCTCCTAGCACCTTGACTGGCTTCTTGGATGCGAGCTTCTGTCCCTGGAAACGCCAGCCTGCGGAATTCTCAAAAAATCTATGCTATTTCCTCTGATTTCAGAAAACCTCCTATCTTACTCTACAATCCTCAACTACTGACCTATTTCAACTCCTTTTTTTTCGGGATTTTTACTGCATAGGCTCCCAGAGCCATCAAAAATCCTTTTCAGCACCATATTTCGCCCCTCCCCTCCCGAAAATTTAAGATCTTTGGCTCAGCTCTCAGGTGAAAGCCCTCCTTGCATAGCCGGAAGCTATAGACGTCATAGCGGAGCCGCATTAAGCTGACCATAAATCCTATGAGCTTGGTCATAGCTATAGTTTTCCTGTTGCTCCGGGAAATTTTTTCGTGACAGTGTTTCACTGATTTTTCTCATTAAAAAAGCCTAGAAAGCTGGAGCAGAAAGAATCTAAGGATCTTGATTAGGTGAAGTCCTGGTTTACGTATGATATAGATCTACGCCAAAAACCTCGGGAGGAAAATTTCTAAAACATGTGGAAAACTTGGTATCACAACCTATTCCCAGTCCTTACTGCGGGATTCTGTGGAAATTTCCGGACGAAATTTTCCAGCACCATATACAAATAACTACCACCGTCGTTTTGAGCTAAATTCCCGTTAAAATCCAGAAACATCTATGAAATGTCACAATATCCAAACTATAATGGTAAAGAGATGTAACATTCAGTTTTCGTCAGAATTATCGAGGATTTCCCCTTGGCCGGAGTCAATTTCCCGCTATTAGCCGAACTAAAATTTAGGCATTTCCAGAAACATCGATATATTTCCAAGAATAGAGAAGGAGATTCTTAGCTTTTTGTCTGCATTTCGCTTTTCTAGCTGTGTTTTTGTCTTTTTCTTCGTTTTTTCCTATATATGTACCTCTCTGTCTGATGGTGCACATAGAACGTGTAAGTAAATAAGTAAATAAACAACTAAATAAACATGCCTTCATTTTTCTAATAAACACTGTTTTCTGTTTTTCAGGACCATTTTGCTCAGATCCCTTTAAAATGGAACTTTCCGCTGAGAAAAACTGCTTAGCTACTAGCGATTGACGTCCAGGAATATGTAAAAATCCCTGGATCTTTGCCATGAACACGGTGCGGCTCGTAACGGGACGCAGCTCGACATTTTCGTCGTTTGACGAATGACTGGCGTGGGAGTTTCCGGCGTGGTGCTGCTCGATGACCATTGGCGTGTGTGTGCGTGCGTGCGCGGCTTTTTATGGAAATTTCTCGATTACCGTAATCCTCTCGCTTGGTCACTGTGATCACTTAGGTTTATAATAGTCCATAAGCAGCTTAAAGGCTGTAGAACTGCTATGGATCTCGCCGAAATCAGCGGTTTTCGCCGGCGACACGCTACTCGCCTGCTCTTTGTGCTCTTTGTCCGTTGGCCAGTGGTCAGCAGCCGGCCGACTGAGAGATAGCGGCAGTGAATGACTGCGAGTGTGTCTCATGCGAAAACAACCACGTAATCACTAGTGTCGAACACTCCCGCCCCCTGGCCCGCCCCCCCCCCGTGCAGCTCATGCTCTTCGGCTCTCGCCTACCCTCCGCCGTTCGCCTGCTATTCTCCTGCTATTCGCCGGCCACACGCGGTGCTGGCCAGTGCCCCAGCCGGCGGCAAAAAACCGCCACTGGCTGCCTGCAACCGAAAAGCAAACAAACACCGACTGGCACCAAAAAGTATCCACACAGAGCACAGAGATCACGAAGAGCTCGGAGGCGCAGACGCGCACAGAAATAGCGAAATTTTGAAGAGAACACGGTAGCATTAGAGAGACCAGGGATGCAGAGGAAAAAGCCGGGATAAAAAAGGGGAAAGCTCATTTGTTTGGATAAAAGTGTAGGGTTACAAATAAACAGCTGTTTTCCGGGAGTGATATTACTGAGATCAAAAAAGTAAGGATACAATTTCTTGGATTTTTTAAAAAATTCTTTATTTTATAGGAAAAATTTTTGAGCTTTGGTCTGGTAAATGCTCGTTGTTTAAATTTTGAGAAATTTTTCTGAACAGGGTTATATTTCACTTTGGACAGGGTTATATTTCACTTTGGACAGGGTTACTTTCGATCTGGAAAAATTATTTCTAACAATATTGGATTTTCATGAAACCTATTCATCTGTGAAAAAGTATACAAATATTCTTTTGAAGTCGTCATCAACAATTTTTCGCGATCCATAATTTCCACAATAACCCTGTCCGACGTCCGCCTCCCCCCCCCCCCCGCTTCCCACCCAGTTCCTGAAATCCTCGTATTTTTGCAGCTAAAATTGAACCAAATTGGTATTTCAAGGGGTAATTCTATTTTTTTTTTCAGGAGGCAATCCCGCAACCTCTAACCTCTAACTGGAAAACAGTCTCATCCGCATATTTCTGAAAAGGAAACCATGAAGGGTTTCACAGTCCATGAGCGCCATATTTGGACCAAACCACCAAAATTAAGAAATTCTTCAATTATCGGAGCCAAATTTGGAACAAAAATGCTCTCAGCAGAACAGAAAAACATAATCGCAGCAAGATATCCCAGGAAAAAAATCAGCCCATTCTGCGCTATATTTAGCCCAAAACAAACTTCATTTTAGTCCGGTACACTTTCAAACAACATACAATGTAAAACAGAGATACGCAAATAAAGCGCTTCCGTCGTCCACTGCGATAGGTACAGGGGTATCAAAAAGTTTCCGGCCTCCGCTCGCCTATTCCATATTTCTGTACAGTTTTAGGAGTATCATGTACGGTGAAGTCTTTCATGTTAGTTTGCAAAGTTTCATGAGATTTCGTCAGACCCCTCTGAAATAAGAACGTTTTATTCAATCCAAGGTATGGCTATCGCTCAAAAAGTGTGCATCCAGCGAGAAGCAACCGACGAATTTTTGTTTAATAAACGAACCGTATTGGACAAAATCTAAATCCGCCTCTAAATTCTAAACAAAAAGGAAGTCTTCTAACATTCCCACATAACCTTTCGGAACTCATTGTTTTTAATGGAGTGACAGTCGGTCAGAAACGGAGCGACCTCTCATCAATGAGCAGAAACAAGACGAAGACAGATTACTGCAACCGTAGCAAAAAATTATTGGGCATCGCAGATAGGTTTTAGGAGCAGAAACTGTGCAAGGGTCCAAGCCATTCAAAGCTTTCTTTGGAAATTTTCTAGGCATCTAATAATTTTAACCTTCGCAGAACATTGAGTCTGCAAAATCTTTTCGGCGTTCGACAAGAAAATCCCAGTTGAATATTCAAAGAAGATTTTCGAGGGGTTTTATCGAAATCGAAAAAGACATTCTGGAGTGACTTGACCGCCGGTAAGTGGCGAATTCACAGCCAAGATTTGAAGTCCAAAGCACGGAGTAGTGGGTCAGGACGAGCAGATCTCTGGAAGCAGTGCGATCGAGCACGAAACAGAGGGTGAAAACGTCTTGCCCCAAGTTCTGTGCGGTAGAGAAAAGATCGTGTCACCTAACCACCTGTATATAAACTCCAATGAAGTGGATAGTTACAACGCTACTTTGTTTCACCCCTTTCGGAAACGGGCCAGGAAAAGTGACTGCAGAAATTCAACCATGGATTCCAGGCTCTTCAATGATACATCCCTTTTCTCAAAATTGTATTGCTTCATGAGAACGTGAATGCATTTCGCTAATTCAGCCAGTTCGCAGATGGGATCCAGGGACTAGCTTTTAGAATCCGTGAGAAAATCTGAAATAGCACTTCAGCGGAACAGAACAAAAAACGAAAAAGAGTCTGCGTTCGGTGTTTGAATTCGGGTGATAAAAATTCTTATAAAATTGGATAAGTGTAATAAAATGACAAGATTAAGAGTGTTTTGGTCTTCGAGGGATGCATACTTATTTTCTTTAAAATTTGACTCCGGTAGCTAGTCTGCAAGTGGTTGAGGCCGGAAACTTTTTGATACCCCTGTAAATATTGACGCGCTACGAGGCCCATTCTAAAGCATCTCATCCTACCAGGGTTAAAAACCCCTGGGGGCTAAAATTAGCCTGTGCTGAACATGTTTTCCGGCGGAAATTTTGCACAGCTGTGCAGGATTTGCTGCTGCAGGAAGTATTTCTTTGCGAATGGAGAGAATAAGAAAATTTTGAAGAAAATAAATGTTTGTTTGTCCACATATCTTGTTGGTCATGGTCAGCGCTCGCTAAATTTAACCAAAGCTTGCATATTTAACATCAATTCACCTACAAACAGCAAATACAATGTAGACACCTCCAAATTTAACCAGAGATAGCCTCTTCTCTACTCTGGGTTAACCCAACAGAGATAATGCTTTTGAAACCAGGAAAGATTACAAAGGCGAGCCTTTCCATGACAATTTTCTGAAATTGAGAGGACCATGGACTGCTAAGATCACGGATTTTTGGGCCAAATTCATGTTCCAAAGAGAAATAGAGAGATAGAGAGAGCGAGAGAGAACGAGAGAGAGAGAGAGAGAGAGAAGAGGACAGAGGGAGAGAGAGTAGCATGAACGTAGACGGTGCACAGAAAGAAAAGAAAGTGTGATCATAGAATTCACGGAATTTCAGGCTATTAGCTCAAATTTAGTGGGTATTCTTTTAAAGGGTGGAGAAAGAGAGGGAGAGAGAGAAAGAAGCAGTGAGAGACAGAGAAAAACAGAGAGAGAAGGAGAGTAATACGACTGCATGTAGTCAGATGGTGGAGGAGTAACAGAGCTTTCGTAGTAAAAAAAAGACAAATTAAATGAAAAGATGAATTAAATGTACATTTGTGCAATTGGCGTAAAAGGTGATATTTTTATGGAAAAAATGGGAAGAATTCTTCTTTGGGTTATTACTGCAAATGGTGCATGGTTATGAAAGAGGCAGGGTAAATAACCGTGAAGCTACTCAGTCACGAAATCCGCAAGACAGTTGAGAGCTCTCTGGAGTGTCATCCGACGGTAGCATGGTTATATTTACAAAAAAATCCTAAAATTAGGTTCAACTCAAAGTATTTAATCTTAAATGAACCAAAGGTAAGCAACAGGATCAAAGTATAAACGCAACGGATGCGTAGTCTCTAGAAAACGAGGATCTTTGGCCGCGTAGCAGTTTTTACGTAGTTCTCCTGTAGTAAACACACAGAAACACTTTCTATACGAAGCAATGACGGCGGCAGCGATGACGCCGTCGCCGTCAGCGCCACGTATTCATTCGTAGGGGGTGATTTTGTATGGCGCGGTGCCAGGCTGCGTCGGCTGGCACCTCTCTTTCTCTCTCTCCGCGAACGAACGGACCGCGGCCGACGACGACGACCGTTCGTCGTCGACGCCGTCCGTTCGGCCGTTCGAGCAACACGCGCTCATCAGAAAAGCATCGCGAAATGTCACGGGCGCGGACTGTAGCCGTGCGACGCAATATTACGGACTTGAAGATTACGCCCCGCGTGCGGCGTTCACCCCAGGGACGTGACCTAGTAAGCCTTGAGGGCTGCTGGGTTGAAACAGATAATGTACTAAATGTAGCATCGCTCGCTAAGGTCAGTATAACCCACATTACGCACGCGCAAGTTAGTGACCTATTTTTGAGGCGATCAGTCACGTAATAGTGATATTTTACTCGCGCGATATGGCTGCTACTCTGATTTTGAGGCCTCTTTGACCCGGTTCGGTCCGCGGGCGGGCCAGTAGGGCAGTGTGGCTACTGCAACAGCAACCTAGAATTATTTGAAGTGCTGTATCTGTGGTTAGCAGTACTTCCAAGAGCATGCTGGGCAGGACAACAAGAAGAGCTTTGAGATGCGTGCATGAATAGATTAACTGGGGATCATAGATTAACGCAATGGCAGATAAATCCAGGATCTTTGTAGAAATCCCTGATAGATCCAGACTATACGACAACCTCAAAAAGGATATGTTGACCATTAGAACTTCCCATAATTTACCTATATACTCCGCCAAGAGCATGCACAGCCTAGTGGAAGTTGTAAAGGTCCTGGATAAATCCAGAGAAAAGATTAGTAAAAAAAATTCAATTTTTTTCAAATTTCCTCTTAAAGTCGACGGGTTTTCGGAGTACTTTCAAAAATAAATAAAGCAAATCCACAAGACTTCCAGCAGCTCCAGAAAAATATCTACTGTTTTGTTGAGGAATTTTTAGAAGGAAATCTCAGGATTTTAATTTTTTTTTCGAAAGAAAGTTGTCCAACTACTACCAACGCAGTATCAACCTAGAAATTTTTGAATTTTTTCCATAACGTTCTCAAAAATCTCAGGAAAATGCAAGTCGTCTTCTCCTAAATATATTTTTATCCGAAATTCTTATGTAAGAAGCAATAGGACTATCAATTATTTGAAAAAAAAAAAACATTTGAGAGGTAGTTTCTACAGCACCGCTTCAAGGGGGAGGGCCTAAATAATTGCCTTTTTTCAAAATGACATGGAAACCCGCAAGCGGAAACTTATCGTTCTTGGTGAACACCTTATAGCAGAGCTAAATGGACTACAGACAACCCCATAGGTAATAGAAAGTTGCCTAAGAAGGTCAAGTCCCCCCGCGGACCAAAACTCAGAAGCCCTCGCCAGCTAAGTGAGAACAGCTACTACAAGAAAGTGAATGTGACGCACGCGTGGTCCGCCGCCGGCGCGGACTGATCCGGCTCGCAGTGAGGCGCGGCGACGGACGAGTGCCATGGCGCGGTCGAGCAGAGCGCATGCGCACTGCTCACTGGACTGGCTACTAGTATCGGATGTGTTGTTTACTCGTTGTTTACTGCTGGTGCTTGTGTGTGTTCGTCGTCGTCGGCCGACCTCTGCTCGCTCGTTCGTTCGACTGGCTGGTCGTTGTGTCTGGCCGGCCAGCCAGCCAGCCAGCAGGCCCGCGCGCTCTATTCCCTCTTCCTCGCGCCTCCAGTTTTGTTGTTGGTCCGCGGCCCGCGGCGACGGCGGCGCTGTAGTGGCGCTAGCGGTCTGCGGCGGTGCTATGAGGTGACAGTCAACACAAGCACACACAGGCAACTAGTAAACCAGTCAACAAACGAGAGAAATTCGCCTCACTTGTCTCGTCGCACAGCGACACGGAGGACTGGATCAGCTCACTTGTGCTGCGAGCCGGTTTCTTGACTGGCTGACTAACCAGAGTGACCAGCGCCCATTGGCGCCAATGAAAGTCGTTCTCGCGCGCTGGTAAGCCGTCGTTGACAGCTTTCGCCAGCAACTGGTTACTGGCTACGGGCTTCGGATAGCGAAGGAGGATCTGCAACCTCACTGGACGCCGTCGGATAACGTGATTAAAAGGCTCATGGATTCCTGAAGAGAATTTGCAAAATGATTGCGGATGTTTCCGCATTTGCACAGAATCCCTCGGTTCTACCAGGAAATTGGCACATTGAGGGGGGGGGGGGAGATTTTATCTAAATCTCAGAGAAGAACTTTTAGAAGCAGGTGCGCCAGAATGTCCTTCAACATCTCCCCGGCAAAAAATGCACGCTTGAAATATCCGGAAATCCTGTGATTTCAAATATTCGAGGATGACTAACGACTTCGACTGAAGGATAGAGGTTTCCAGAGAAAATCCAGAAAAACCTACGCTACCGATCTTCCATAAGTAGCGGGGTTTCAGAGACTATTATTAGAGCAAATTGGGAGAAGTAGAGAGGAATAAATTGGTCACCAATTAGGAAATATGGGAAGTTAGCCAGGCTTTTTTTTCTTCAGGAAGCCTGATTAAACAATGGAGAGAAGAACTTGCATTTGAACGGACAGGGAGAACTTGCATTTTTGTGGATTGACAACCAAATTAATTCTTCTCAGGATTCTTCCTTTTTTGGAGAAAATACGAGGAAACCGATGAAAAACTCCCGTTGGTCCTTAATTTGTGAACTGGATGAACTTCCAAATGGTAAAACAGTGCAGTTTAGGTGATCTGAATTCATTTTAGATGGAAATTCTGAAAAGATCTTGGCGTTTCTTACATAATTTTCTGGGTAGAGAACAGTTTGATCACGCTTTACCCCAGCTTTCAATTGCAGAAACCTCATGGTTAGCTTTACAGTATCTTTTATAGGGCAATTTTCTGCTCAGGACCATTTTCATATCCACACGGGCTGACAGGAAAAATGTCCTGTACGAGCTTGAACTGAATAGGATGTACGAGTACTATATTCAGGGAGCCTAAGAATTCCAGGACCCTCTTAGCCTAGTAGGGGGATTATGGACGCTTCCCCACCTGGAGAAGACGTCAAATTTTCTAAAATTACTCCATAAAATAAGGAAAAATGTAGAGTCCTCAATATCACTCCCTAAGTACTTTGAATTAATTATTTAATTCAGAAATTGAGTTCACTATAGCTTTATTCCGGAAATCCAGACTATGAAGGTCTTCTTGTGAGCGGACGATAATGTTCCTCTACCTGTCTGCGTTTCCTCATTGATACTTTGATGTTCAGTATTACAAGAGATAAAAATCCAGGAAGCTCGTATTAAACATCTGCTCTAAGACCCTAGGGATTCCCACCAAGCCAAAAACTCGTCCACTTTCACTTTTTTTCGTGGCTGATTGCCTAATGAAATAGAAACCATGATATCCCGTTGGTACAACTAGTCGCAGTGCATCCAGAAAAGCGGCGCTGCTGTCAGCTAGGCGACGATTATGGCGCCAGCTCGTGCCATGCAGCAGAGTTCGCTTTTTTCTGCTTCCAGTCGCCGAGCTTCGTGTGAATTTTCCGCCAATTGCTCTCAGGACGCTTTGACCAGAGTGCGGGCGGCCGGTGAGGCAGCGAGGGCGGCGGCGTGCTTGCCTATTATGGGAATGCGTACCGCTCGCTGAACCTGGCACCAAGCCAGAAAAACTGCTCACTATACCAGTCGTTTTTCCCAACTATATAGTTGGTCTGGGATCGAGTGTGCGAAAGAGCAGTTTTTTATGGGATGGACAAGGAGGAAGAATGAGGTAGTGTGGAATTCATTAGTTCACTGCTTACGTAACCGTCGCGTGGATAAGTAGTTATTAAAATCAAGGAGTTGGGTAAAAAGGGGGAGAAACCGAAGCCCACGGCAAAAAAAAAACTGAATTTTCTGGACCAGGTGGTCAGTCAGCTAGTCAACAGGTTAAGAGTAGCAGGGGCCGCAAGTATAATTGGGATTACCCAGGGTAATCGTGTTAAAACTACACAAATTTACCAGTCGTTAATAAGAGCGTCAACACGTTTACCCCGGGTAGTTTCAACGGTGCATCCAGGGTAAGATTTTCCCGTATGGTACCAGATTCCATGTAACTAAAAGCTAACCCTGCACCTTATACATAGCTCCAGTTATTATATTTCCAGCTTTTGCTGTTAAGCCACACCCATTTGTAGCTTCCAGGACTCTGACTGAGTACAACATAGATTTTCCCTTCTGAAATCTTATCGAACAAGGAATTCAAGTGGTTTAGAAGCTAATTCTATAATAATATCGATGGGCATCGATACTGCGGTGAGGTAAACAGAAATAAGGGTGTAGACAGCTACATAAAGATGGGCGGAGCTGCTCATCTATGTGATTGGTTAGTTCCATGTAATGGATCAATCACGCAAATCCATCGCTCCGCTTCTGCCGTATACAAGCTCCTACACTCCAGGGAAAAGAATTGCAGGAGGGCCACGCCCATCAGGCTTTCGTCGATGATTCTGGAGGGAAAACCCTCTATTTGCATTGTGGAACTGCTTCAGAATTCATTCCTCACTCATTACGCCACAAAATTCCGCAAAAATATGTTTGAGTTCAAGATCCAGGCAGTTACTTGGGATTTCTTGGGCAACTTTGTCAATTGCTTAAGATTCCCCATTTGCTTGAGAAGCCTAAGCACGATCCTAATGAAGTCGTACAACTTCACGTTTTTTGTTCAGTTTTCAATCCTTGCTCATGGAATAGCGTAATACTTCGAGAAATTTTCCGGAAATGAGATGTCAATTTTCAAAAAAAAGTGAGAACCATCCATTTTGCTGAAAAATATTCGCTTGGCCTCTAAATCTAGAAAACCCCCTCAAAAAACAAGCTTTGTGCAGCAGCTGTCGAGAAGAGCTTGCATTTGCGGCTAAGCCACGCCCCTTTACAAGTCCCAGATTTTCAAAAAACCATTGTAGTGATTCATTCCTTGAAATGAACAAAAAATCACAGGGGTCATACTCTTGATGTATACACTTGCCCGAAAGTTCTATGCTGTAATATTCCAGGATGATTTTTACCTATTTCACCCGAAAAACTCGTCCAAAATTTGGAAAACACGTCCAAAAAGTGCATGTGATGACGTATTTTGCATAGATGGCGACTACACATCGTCGACTACACGTGATTTCGTCCGCGTCGTCGTCGGCGTCGTCGCCGCCGTTTTTGATACGTTGACTCATCGTTGCCCTTTAGTAGTACAGGCCGTTGAAACATTCAACAGCTATCTTCAGGCGATTACTGTACACATGTCGGGGACACCGGACGCCCGGCCGAGGGATTAGATTCCCAGGTTGTTTGTTTACTGTGCGCGTGTGTGTAGATCATTGTAACCTTTGGCTTTTAGCGGAACAGCTCGGCGGCGGCAGCGGATAAATGAAAGCTGTTGTGTGTTTATTAGTGCCAGCCTGAGCTGGCAGGCAGGTATCACCACTGGCCGGCCAGGCCAGTTCAAAGCACGTGAATTGTGCTGTGAATGGCGAGTTGTGCAAACAAATGAGCAGCGGACGAGGAAACAAATAAACAATCAAATAGGGATTTAACAGGGGTTTTAGCGGGTTTTCGTGGGAAATTTTTGAATGTCAGGTCGATCCATAAATATTTGCTGACCATTGTATGCAAAAAAAAAATTCAGGAAAATCAACGCTCAAATGAGTTGAACGGGTCAAGAAGAAGGGTTACATAAGTATTCCCTACCCGGGCGGTATGAAAAACGTGAAAATTCCTGAGAAATCCCCTATTTCAACCCTTTTTCTTCATTATTGGCACGAAATAAGGTAAATCTCTAGGTCAAGTAGTCCTGGATCCCTGGAACGGCTCTTGGCCACATCCTGAAGTTTCCCTTACCCCCATAAGGCCCGTCTATGCCCATTCTAACGCCGGAAGGACTACCCCAAGCCCCAAAAGGCTATAGTGAGTAGAAAGACAAAGCAATTAAACTGCTAAATAAGTAAAAGTGCAACTCGCCTACTATAATAGTACCTGGCACGAGCATACATCGATCGCTTCAGGAAGATAATAAGCTTTCTGCGCTCTATGGCTATTGCGTTGACCTACGGCTAACCAAGTAGTTGCAGATATAGTGTACTATGCCGAGCATGATTTTTTGAAGTGTTTTTGCAATAAATTAGGCTTTCCTAGCGAATCCCACGGCAAAACCTAGGCTAACCCTAGACCTAACCCAAGATCTTTCCTTTACCCGCCCCCAATCCCCCCTCAATCTCGCTAACCCTCCCCTTCCCCTAGGGCAAACAAAGCTAAGGTTTGAATTTTGAACTTGAAAAAGTTTAAATTTGGAAATTTTAATAGCTAATTTGAAAAAAAAACTCAAGATTAGAGATTGGGAAGCGCCTGAGATCTGAGATCCAGGGAAAGCTACTCTGAGCGAATGGAGGAGTGGCGAACAGCTGAATCTTAAATCATACTACATATATTCTTTGGTTCATTAAATAATAATATTACATTTCACGTTTTTTATACTATATTCTTTGATTCATTATCTAATAATATTACTAATAATATTACAATTTCCCTGTCAATTCTACTAATTTACCTGTTACAAAAAGATAAATCTATATTTTACCTGGTGAACTTAGCTATTTCCAGGAAAATGAAAGGCTTAACATTTGCATTCTACTTTTAAATATACCCTCAAAAGGTCAGTCCTGTTCTGAAGACCTACAGTTCGAAAATGGACAGCCGTGGGGGCAGCAATAATCTCCGAACCTTCGCTCGACTCCATTTCACCCCCTCACATCCAGGATTTCACTACTTCCCTGGAACTGACGCTCTTCAAGGATTCTTCCCCATGAAACCCCTAGTTCCCTACCATCCCTAGCTCCACTATCAGTTGTAACACTGACACTAGATGGCCCCACGCGGGCCGCGTAGTACGATTTCGGCGACGCGATGGGATTCCATGAAACGCCACGGTACCCGCTAGTACCAGGTGGCGTTCTGCTGCAGGTTAGCATGGGCCAAGCAGAACTGCGAGCGATACGAGCGAGAGAACGAGCAGACATGTAGGCGAAAGAGACATGCCGGACATGCACAGAGGTAAATATGGAGAAGTACGCAAAAATACAGAAAAATATTGGGATACGGAGGTCCTGGAGGGATCCTGGAGACGTGGACAAAAATTAGAGGGAGAAATGGCGTATTTTCACGCAGTATTTTTCAAATTTTGTGTTTTATTTCAGAATTTCATGAGTCTGAATTAGAAAATGTTTGCAGGACAAAACAAAGCATATTTAGTTAGCTTTTTTTACAAAGTTAGTTTTCGATTTATAGACCTGGAGAGCTCTTCTACCACCTTTTTGTGTTTTAATTCATGAATGTATAGCGCACATACGTGCACATAAATGAATAAATAAATAAGTAAACAAATAAATATTAAGATGAGCATTAAAACGTGGAGAAAAAACTAAACCTATATGATATTGAATTTTTGTCTGTACTATACCTTCGCCTCGCCTAATTGAACAGTTACGTGAGAGCACAAAAATGATACGAAAATGCGAGCTGCTCCATACGTACATACTAAAAAAATGAATAATTATAAGTCTAGATCACTGTTTGAACCTGTAAACAGAACAATTCTCTGAGGATGAAAAAGTATTTAAAAAAGGGGGAAATTTCCTTCGATAGCTAAACTTCAATATAACAGAGATGCTCCAAGCAAATCAGCATTTGCAACGAGGAAATTTCAACGAAGATTTCCAGGATTCCAAGCAAAACGATGGAAATTTTCATGATCATCAGGATTCTTCAGTCTTTGCAAGAAGATAGGGAGTCTATGAAGCTTAGCAACGGTGTCGCACCATGGAGGCAATAAGTTTTCAAGCATACTCTGTTGGAATACTCATACACTAGAGGTAAAATAGAAAAAAGATACATATCGACTATCACAAACAAGTTTTGGGGTGAAAAGGAACTTGATGCATTCACTTTCTGTTCCGCTAGTAGCGTCGCATCAACTAGCGAGGGCGCGAAATTTGAGCAAAACCTCGATAAGCTGAGAAAAAGCTGCTCAATTTTTGGTAAAGGTTGGCTTTGATCCAGGATATTAATCCAGGATAATATCGAAACATCCGTATTTTGATTAGTCGCCTCACTTTAAAAAAGATTCGAGAAGTTACCCTTGGGGCCATCTGAGGAAAAAGATCCCAATTTTCAACGTTCCTTCATTTTTTCTCCAGGGGCCGCATGCATCATCGATATTACCCACGGTAAAAGCGCTAACGCCACACAAATTTACCCATCGTTGATATGGATTCCGATGCGCTTACCTTGGGTAATCCCTATGATGCATTCGGCTTCAGGATATTTTCCAACTTACCCATGTTTGGTGAACTCAAATTCCATTGAAGGGGTTCAAAAGCTTAAGCTGCAACAACATCAAAGCTCTTGCCGTGAGTCATAGCTGTTTTCTGCTCGGCTACTAGCCAACTTAAGCACTCATTGAGACGCGTAATCCCACGATTAGTGCGATTACTTGCAGCTGCATCAAGTGCTTTCCGAGGACAACATCCATGAAAAGTTTAACGAACGTGCAAAAGGCGAGCCATCAAGAGTTGAGGCATTTATTAAAGTCCAGAGAGCTGATCACTTTTTTGATCTTTGATCTCAGAGTTTGTACTTGTCATGGAGGATTTTTTAGGGTAAAAGTCCTACTTTTAAGGTAACTTTACTTCTATAAGTAAAATGAGCAGAAAATTGGCAATATATGGAGAATCTCCAGAAGATTTTCGCAGGATTTGTTATTTAGAACAAATATAGAATCCACAATCTGGATAATAATCCTGGATAAGAGCAACTTGAAAGGAACTTAAAGCTCTTAAGCATGTCTAATGTTGTTTACCAACTGGAAAAACAATCAAAATAATAGCAAAACTAGCCAAAGGCATAGTGATCTTTGCTACCAACCGTGTGGAAAAAACTGCTGACGCATGAGCAACGCTGGTGCACTTGTTTTTTACCGCAGCCTAGTGGAAGCGGATGGAGTTCCTGCAGATTATCCGGAGCTCTCGTGGAAAAAGTGGGAATAGATTGGAGGCTAGGGGGACTTCCTTAATCCTGGGGTGGCATTAAAGGAATTTAAAAGATTTATTTTTCGTTCCGTTTTTGCATGAGGTTTGCACTATGAAAATGCATAAAAGGTGAAAAAAAAACTATACTTACATTTGATCGAAATCTTGACTAATAAAAATTGAAAAAAGCAATAATGAAACATGTGAAATAATGCCGTAGTGAGAAAATGACTTAAAAAAGAGTAATAAGAGCCGCATTTTTCGGGTTGGTGCAATTTTTCCTTTTTTTCTGGGCTCAAAAATGATACAGTGGACGTGTCAGACGTCCTGGGAGCTCAAGGGCTAATAAGAGGTTGTGATTTGTTGAAAAACAATAGGCTGGAAAAAAATAGTATCATCTCCTATCTTTACCTTTTTTGGCATCCATCAAAAAATTTACCCCCAGGCAATGGGCTAGAGCACCAGGTAAATGTCCAGGGAGGGGGCTGAAGCAGGCAGAGAAACATTTCTTCTGATTTTCGGCTGATAAATATCGAAATTCCCCGTTAACCCTATTTGTTCCAGAATTTTTTACAAAGAAGTGGCTTCGGAGGATTAAATCCAAGAAATTTCGAACGTTTTCAGTCTTTTCCATCCCAAACTATGCGCTTCCTCTCGGAAACTCTGTTCCAAGACCATGGACTTACCTAGAATCTTCACCTGAAAGTAGCATAAAGCAGACATTTTGCTCTCTGCAATTAACCCCGCCCCTTTGACGTGTTCGCACGTGTTGGCGACCCTATTCTGAAAGTGATCTCAGCGCTGAGATAATTATCGGATGTTATGAGATTTGGCCTTTCGGCTAGTTCTAAGGCGTTGTGGATTCATTTTCAGGAAAGGGAAGTTCCTACGGGTAAATTAGAGGCACTATGCTTGACCTTTTGACTTATAAGGATTACGGTCAGTTTTAAGGGTAGAAGGGTCTGTAGTTCCTAGGATTCATGGAAGGAGATGTAGATGGGAGAGTTCCAGAAGTCTTGCACGATGTTCCAGCCATCTTTTGGCAAAACTATGGAGAATTATAGAACGGAGGTGAGGTTTAGGTACCTCAGGGCTAGCGCTAAAGGAGGTCTAGTCCCTATGGAGAGAAAATCCAGGAATGAAGGATCAAATAGGACACAGCACATAGCTATGAATGGGTCTACCAGTGTTTCTGGATATTTCCAACGTTCCGGAGACGTCAAGAAAGACAAAGAAAGAAAAAGAGCTAAAGAAAGGGAAAGGAGTCTCCTATAGGATACAAGAGTCTACTGCTAAAGCAGAGCAAGCGTTCGTCTAGGGAGATTCCGCAAAGTCGCGTAAATCCATCTGTAAGGGACGAAAAAAGCCGATGAAGCCGCGAATCCGCACAGATTGTTTGTTGGTCTCAATTTGAGTGTTTCGCTGTTGCAGCCGCGGCCGTGAGCCGCGTCGGGGCGGCTGGCCGCTGGCCGGCAGGCCCGCGGGGGCAGCCGTGCCAGGCGGTGAGTACCCGCACAAACCGCACCAACAAACCACACACACACACACACACACTGACGCAGTAACGTGTAACTCGTCCATCATAAATACAAAGTATATCTGCAACAGGGCATTCCCCTGAGATGGATGACTTTTTCCATTTTTTGCATTTTTCCATAAAAAAATCCTCAAAAAAAATCCTGCGGTCCCCGATTTTTCGCCATCGCCGCCGCCCGGAACGAGGATTGACTCTGCAGCAGAGACGAGCATGCTGAACAGAATCCAGAAAAAGCCGCGTTCCGAAAAGGGCAACGATATTGGCGAATGTGCAACGGCAGCAAAAACGCGCTCAACGCCGCACAACCACACACACACGCACAGACACACTCACATACATAAATGAGGAGAAAAAGAGGTGAACAAAGTGCATACGCATGCAAAATGCGACGTTTTACATGGTGAGACGTCATTTCGTGGTGAATATTGGGTAATTGAACCTGCTGACGAAATAATGTGACTAAAAAAAGCTGCAGAGCCTTTTCAACGGTTTTTTTTTCAATACAATGGGTGGGAAGAGCTGACAATAAAGGTTACAATAGCTCTAGGCCAGAATTTTTCGGTTCAAAATTTAGATAAAAAGACCTACGTGTAAAACAAAATAGCTCTTTCTTTTTACTTCCTCGACACCGTGTGCTTTGCATGAACTATTAAGATATGGACACATTACAAAAATTAGGTACAAAAATTGTACAAAAAAGTACAGAAATTCACAAAAATTAAGAGTGTCAGCTAACAGAGGTGGTCTTCCACCACATGTTTTTCTTCAATTCTTTTTTTTTCGGAATTTTCTTTAATTCTCAAATTTCCATCCTAAAAATTTACCTAGATCGTCCCAAGGCTCATCTGCAAAAAAGTACTGAAAGAGGTAGACCTCGAAAAAGTCGCCTTTCAATTTTTTCATTTGTTTATTATCTATTTTCACAATTCCTCTTCAATTTTTTACTCATTTTTTCGACGGTTCTTTTCACTCTCTCGCAACTAGCCGATTAGTGATGAAACGAAATTAGCCGGCTTAAAAGCTTTTTTTTTCGATGAGGATTGCAATTTTCAACCTCAAAAGTAGTAATCCCCGGAAATTGCAAGGTTCCTGGAGAACGATTTTCCAGGATAAGGATTTTAGAAAAAAAATGTTCTCTGAAAGGGAGATCTTGGGAATAAGACTTTTTTCAAGGCAAGGTTTTCCACGGAACAGATTTGTCCTCTTCAGAGACATTCACAAATGATGGAAATGTCGCCACTTCTCTGAATTTTGGGTTTTTTTTTCAGGAATTTTCAAATCTATTTTTTGAACTCAGCATTTCTAGGATGTTTTTTCTAATTTCCACTATTATTTTCAAAATATTCTTACCTTCAAGAAACCAGTAATTGAAGCTCTAGCGGGACAGTTCAAATGGTCCCATTATATTAAGGAGTTTCCAGAAGAAATCCAGAAATTTTATAAAATCTTCGTCTAGTGGTTTTTGTGTGGTCTTATAAGAACTGATAAGGATGAAGACTTATGAAGAATATAAAGTTTCCTCATTGTCTTCTAAAGTTGTGAAAAAAACTCACGTGCCCTTCAGTGCCGGAGTGTTGGCGTCTGTGATCTGAATATGCAACAAAACCCCTTGCAACTGATCGCACTTCTTCGTGCCAGGACCACCGAAACCGCCTGTGGGTCGCGCTGTTATCGTATCAGGAAGCGGTGTGAAACTAATGGGCCGCGCTGGCGCCGATAACGCTCGCGGGGTGGTAGGGGTGGCGGTGGGGGTGTTGATGGTATCCAGACGGGGGTGCATGTGTGCGCCTTCTCGCGTCGCGGAATAATAACGACGACTAAAAAAGATGTACGTATGCAAACGGCACCGTATCCTCCCCGCGCGACGCTCCGATGTAAGTACAACTATGTACAGCGACGGAGCAGGGGGGGGGAGAGCGCGGGGACCGCCGGCCAGGGGGCAGCCGGGCGGGCGGGCGGCTGGCTCCCGGCGGCAGGACCCGGTGCCAGGTAGCGCCGCGTGGATCGCTTGAGTCAGGGTGCAGCAGCTTTTGTTCGGTTGCTGGTGGATGTTCCTCATGATGTTAGGCTTGCAAGACGATGTAAAGTGCAGCAGATGTGAAGAAATGTTCATCAATTGAGCAAAAACCACATGTGGCGTGCCTAGGCCTGCTTTAGGCCCTCCCGAGGCCTTCACCTTTTTTGCGGTTGTGATTCGATGTCAAATTTGTTGTTGGAAGCATGGAGTCCGAAATGAAAGGTAGGAATCCGTGGGGAAGCGAAATTCCCATTCGGGTTCGGGTCTTTCGATCCTTTTGGCTCTATTCCCTACCCTCGATGGCTCACTATGGACACATGGATAAATAAATAAACATAAATGTAAACAAATCCATATTTACAAACAGCAAAGCCCCCAGGATGAGTTCCTGGATCAGCTGATCTACACACTCGCTCTTACTTATCAAAAACCTCCCCCGCGGCCATAACCCACGCTATATTTCTTAATTTTTTTCATTTTTCCTGGGATTTGCACTTATGAACGAATAACCTAGCAAAGCCAACTTTAACCTTCTGCGTATCCTAACTTTACATGCTCTCTTAGACAACCAGTCAGGCCAGTCATGGTTGGTTTTCCTGGTCAGCATTTCACGAATCCTAACCCAGAATGGCTCCCAAACACCTCTCTAACCCAGACTCCTTAAGCCCCACGGGCGCCGGCCACACACTCAGATGCACTATTCATTTCAGCTAGCTAATCCAGAAAAATGCTATGCAACAAAAGATCTATCAAGGATTTATCTGGAAAAAACGGAAATCCCTCAAAAACTGCGTGCATAAAACCTATTCCACTTCCAGGAAAATACATAATATCCTTACACTCGTGCAAAAATGCAAAAATTGGAACTACTCGACAATTGGGGATAATTGCTTTTTTCTGAAGCAGCGTAATGAATAATGTACTTTTTGCAGAGGCATTAAGTGAAGAGGTGATATTTCAAAGCTTCTTAGCTGATTCATGTTATCTTGCAGACAATAGGGTGCTAATAGCAGGCTTTTTGCACTAATAGCTGTGTAGAATTTCTGAAAAATCATTTTGTAATTCAAGGACATCCTCAAATATAAGTAATTCACCTAAAAACCCATTTCTGATGCGTTATTCAACTGGATAGAGGATTATGCATGTAAGAATACGGTATAGGAGACCTCAGGTACACCTACTGTACGTTACTGAGCGATCCTGTGGGGATATCAAAGAAAATCCCTGAAAATTGTCCTGCTCCCCCCCCCCCCCCAGCTCATAAGGTGGACGAGTTTTCCAGCCAGATTTGGGTTTAGTTTGTCCAAGCGACTCGTCTCAGCGATGGTGAATAATAGCGGAAATAGCGGATTATATCACATTTTGCTCAAGAAAAACCTCATTCCGGATGAACGGTGAGCAAACTCAGGACCTTTTCGGGAACGTTCATGAACCCCGCTACTAAACGATGCATATGAAAAAAACTCGTTTTTTTTTTGTTTATTAGATATCTAGTGGCCCAAACATTTTCCAGCACTATTTGTCAAAAAGGTTATGGCTCCTAAAAAACAAGGATTCCCCGAATGTACACATATGTATTACTTTCATATTACGTTGGGGAGGCAAGATGGTCCGACGTAGTAGCCACTCTAGAGGTCCATTTTTTGCTTCGTACCACTCTTACATTTGAAGAATATGTAGAGCTAATTTATCTATTTTCAAGGAACTACCTGAGACTCGAGGTTTCGTACAAGCTTTAAACTCTGAAATTGTTGTAATAGCTCCGATTTTTATCTTTGAGGGAGGGGGAAGAGGACTTCAAATTTGTTTGACTCTTTCCTCCATTGCTGCCTGAGCAGGGATTCATGAAGCGTTAACCAAGAACACCAACGATGGTTAATTTTATTGGTTGTGGTATAGAAAAATAATAGGGGTCGCAGAAACTTTAAATAGGTTCGCTAGCCTGGTTTTGCTCGGTTAAGTGCCTCCTGAATCTTAGCTCTGTAAAGTTCATGGATAGTCAACTCTAGGCTCGCGGATAATTTACAGCGGAACCAAAAATCTTCCATTTTTAGCAATAGTCCCCCCCCCCCTAGATAGTTTTCCAAGGTCAGATTGTCCTGGGAAAACAATGCAAAAGTGCAACATCACGTCATCCTTCTTTATTCTGATGCTCTAACCATCTATTTGTTTCGTTGCCCCACTGTCTTTGTGTAAGGAAATGTCAGAATTCTTGGAAAGAGACAATCCTATAGGGAACTATATAGGGAATTGCCTTTTGATGCACTTATTAGTTCCGAAAGATTACTGTAGGTTGAGAGTGAATTTACTCCGAGATTGTGGTAACCATTCTGGATAGAAATGCCACAACAACGTTGGAAATGTTGCAATTTTCCAGTGAATCCCAAGTGGACGAGTTTTCCTAGCCAGTTTTGAAAACTTTTACTTCCCTTCTAGACTTATTAAGCTCTTCTTAAGGCCATCTTAGCAAAGTTCATGTGTGTTTTCCGGGAAACTCGGCCTTTTCGGCGCCATTCGTGGTACGGTAGCGTTCCATGGAGCTTACCCGAAATTTGAGCAAAATCCCACCGGGAGCTCAGAGGGTAACGGTGAAGAATTACCAGGAAAAGTTTGTTGCAGGATCACTGGAATATCTTATACAGTATTGCTAGCTGCAAGAGTAGCATGTTATCCAGAAATTTCAGTCCTATGAGGATGGATTTCTGCTTGTTCAGCATGGTGAAAAAAAAACGTTTGAATGAATTTTCTTTTTATTCTGTTTCATCCTACCCCTATGATTTTGGATTTTTTCATTGTATCCTGTAAAATATTTAGTTGAAGTTGACTTTTTTGTTTTCTGGTAGAGCTATTCTGTGGCGCCAAATTTTGCCATACCGGGGCGGATGGAGGTCGAACCTATGTACAAATTCTATCCAGAATCTCCACCTCCTGACTATATAGCGCGTTGAAAAACCCGCTTTGACCCCCGTAATCGCCGCGTGACTCAGCGGTCAGGATTCGTACACTCACATCACGGGAACTATCGTAACGATTTGTATACATGTACATGTTTTCGCTCCACGCCGTCGTCGCCCCTTCCAAGCCGCAGTGTGCGTTCGTCGTCCGGCGGTGGCTGGCACGGAGGATGGAACGCGCGACTAGAAACCGCTCACATACACACGCACATATACACGTATGTGTATTTGTGTGGAGCACTGATTGTGCTGTGTGACGGACGATCGGACGGAGGGACGACGGACGCGCGGCGACGGCGAAAGTTCGAACAAACATCCGCAATCGGTGGTACAGTTGTATTGTGGGGTGATAACACAGCGGAAGACACGGGCCGCGAAAGGGCAAGCGAGGCGGCTGCGAGAACACCGGGACTATTTCAGGGGAATAGCAGCAGTTTTGCAGCAGTTCCGCAGCAAAAGTGACAATTTTCAGTGATTTCCCACCTTCACGAAAAGTTCCTCCTCATTTTTGCTAACAAGCCCCGCCCCCCTCTCCTAATGCCCATCCAAACTCGTAGAAACCCCTTAAAATCTGCATGGAAGCCCCAGAAATAGAACACGGATGAGTACTACCGACTAGAGAACACCCGAAAACAAGAGAGCACAAAGATCGAAAGGGAACATTGAACAGATGCGAAAAACGACATATAATCGACCACAGATCGGTCCGCGGCAGACTCGATCCGCGTGTCGAGAGTTCATCCCCTCCGAATATGTTCGTGCGTGCGTACGTGCGTCGTGTGCACAAGCACGAAGCACAATAGGAGCGGCCGTTGCCCAGGGAATTAGCACAAGTTCCAGGACTACAAGTGTACTACAGGGTCAAATGGTGAATCCTTAGTGAATGACAGCTCG
Source organism: Ancylostoma caninum (assembly GCA_037903475.1). Classification (NCBI taxonomy): domain Eukaryota; kingdom Metazoa; phylum Nematoda; class Chromadorea; order Rhabditida; family Ancylostomatidae; genus Ancylostoma; species Ancylostoma caninum. Next base: position 379,638 of record JBAJFG010000179.1, on the reverse strand, counting down.
TAGAGAGGAATAAATGCGATGTTCTTTGAGCAGCCAGGGAGGAGAGAAGATGCACTTAAAGAAGGTGGTATTCATAGAGTCTCAATGGCTCTTGGGGTCAAAGTGATCTACAAGGGTTAAAATTATCTACGGCCGAAATAATTTGAAGTTGACGAAGTCATCTACAAGATGGTTAGTGCCTCTTTTTCGAGAATTTCTGAACAGAAGTGATTCCGATCATTGCCCAAGTTTTCCAGCTTTTTCCAGAAGTTCGAGGAAATTCGGGTAGGGGTCAAATAGTCCGTGTACAGCAAAAATTGTCCACAGTTCATCTACAGCAGAGTTGAACCTTTACAAACAACTTTTTTTGGAAATAATTCCATTTATAGTCACAATTTTGTAAGACATTCTCTAGAACCAGTGGATTCCTAGGCCAAAATGATCTGCAACCAAGAAAGACATCTACAGAATGATTGAATAACTGTTCCAAACATTTCTATCGGGCATGTAAGAGGTCCTCGTCAAAATCGAAGTTTTACAATAATAATCCTGGAACATTTAGGAGGAAATAAGCCGTTTTTTAAGCAAGACAAGGATTTTTTTTTTCAAGATTCACAACTTTTTCCAGAATTTTCCCCAAGGAGCAAACGCGGACGCGTAGGGTAGTCATATCTGGATGGGTTTAAAAGACATGTCCATAGAAATCTCCATGTTTTTCGAAGTTCCTAGCGGTTCCAAAAGATCTTAATGAATCCTAGGGAAGTTCTAGCTCTTCAAGAAACTAAATTTTCCGGGCTTTTCTGAAAATTTTGGGACTAGCCACTTTCTCTTTTCAAAGGATTTCACTTAGTTCAATAAGTTTTAGGATGACAATTTCACCCTCTACAAAGTAAATTCTCGAAATTTCCAGAAAAAAGAACCACGAAATTTCTACAGAATTCGAGGATGAAAATGCTGCTCCACGGAGGAGAAAGGTGGAAATGATGAATTTCGGTTAATTTTAGCGAGAATTCCGAGAAAATCGCATAGTTTCCCGGGAAATCGTGTTTGAAAAATATTAATGGTGGTTGTAACAGTGACATTTAACTTTTGAGCGACTTGAACTTCACAAGAAAACCTTAAGAAACATGAGGTTCCTGGGATTCTGAAAAAGTCCCATGATTCTCATAGAAGAGTCAAGTAAAAGGGAATTTGAGAACTTTCCGCAAAATATCTACAGGCCTAGCAACGAGCGATCTACAGGTGGGCAGTTGGTAGGGATTGAAAATCCTGGAAGACACCAAAACAACGATTTACCTCAGCAAACACGATAAGAAGACCACGAAAAGTTACATCCAAATATGCTGACGTCAGCTCGTCTCGATAACTGTCCAAAAATGCCTAGCCTCAACTCGTCAACACACTTTTAGTGACCTTAAAGCCTTAAATTCCAGTAGCAATACCTGTGAAGCAGCTGTGGCGGAAGGCGAACGTCAGCGAGCACGGTGAAGCCGTGCTTGCTGAGAGCAGTAGAAGGGCAGAACGAAAAAAAAACCAGATGGTACAGCCTGTTACTGGATTGATTCTCCGGGAGGGCTCCAGCCGCTGTGTGGGTACAATAGACGCAGGCAGCGGCGAAACCAGCGCGAGAGCACTCTTACGCGGAGACGCAGACGGCTAGCGCGTCACGGCGAGACACGTTTCGTACTTTCAGCGAGTAGAATATGTGTGTGTGTGTGCAGAGTTCCTGCAGCCGTCGGTGTGCGCACGTTTGATCACACCAGAGGTCATTTTTCGTGGAACTGCATGACGTCATCGTCCTGGAGGTCCTGGAGGTCCTCGGCCCAGGGGTAAGTTCTTCGACGAGTTCTTCGGGTTGGATTCTGATGCATTGGTCAGTTCAATTTGCGCGGTTTTGCAGCGAAGATTGACAACCGTGCGGTGTCAGCTTAAAAACGTCTTCTCTTGTTACGAGTAATGCGCAAAAAATTCCATATGGACGCAAATCAGGTGTTGAATTAATTATGCAACTCGCCCCAGTGAACTCCTTTCCGAACTGTACGAATTGTAGGTAGTAAAAGATGGATTTTTTTACTTGAAAAAAAAAACCATGCAAAGTTCAATGAGCTAGATTATCCATGAAAAATAGCTATAGAAAGCAGCTGAATAGTGCACAGAGATTCAGGATTCGATCTATCCTAGAATTCATATCGTGGATAACCTTTTTATATAGAAGAGGAGTTAGCTCACAAAACTTTAGCTCGCAAAACTTTAGATATTACCTTAAAAGGTCATAGGCTGATCTTTAATATAGCCAGATATAGGTAGATAAAAACAGATATTTATGTAGACATCATGGGCCAAATAAAATAGAAAAGCAAAAATTATTTTGCTACGATGATTAGGATAGTGTTTAGTTGAGGAACCACTTACTTTTCTAAGACCTTTATTTTCCTTTATTTATTTTTTTACAAACAAAAAATACAACCTATCAATATCTTCATGACCCCTATAGGTAAAAAATCAAAACAGCTGAAAAAACTCATGAATAACACCTAACACCTAAAAGCTTCAAACAACCGATGTAACTTGAAAAAATCCTAAACCATAAATGGTCCAAGCCTGTTTGAAAACACCTCACCCTTAAATTTTTCAAGAGAGTTGGAAAAAAATTTACCCTTAATTTACCTAAGCAGTTCAGAGAACAACTTAGGATCTGATTGTGGCTGAGGTTTTGAGAAAACCCCTCGAAACAACGATAACAATGATGAGGAGGCAGCTAGCATGCCGAAAAAAAGGACTGGTAACTCAAGGGTAACTTTTTTGGGCAGAAAATAACCCGAAATTCTGGTAAGGACACAGAGAATGTAAATCTCTGGTGCGGCTGGTGGGTACTACTCACCAAATGCGCTTTTGAGGTGGCTAGTATATTACAATAATCCTCTCGTCTTTTACAATAATCCTCTCGCCTTTTTTAACAATATTCCAGGTACCCTAGGACCGATTCCTGGATTTCCTAGGTCATTCTCTTTTTCCAGCAGTCACAAATGGAGGTGCCAGCCTGGATTTCTTCACAGAGTGGGTAAAATGTCCATATTAGCCTATCTTTGATGTCTTACTCCCACCTCTATTTGTGAGACATTTATTCTATTCTCTCAACAAAAAAAAAAGAAACCTTCTGTTTCTGAAGCTTTAGCTGTACAGGAGCATTTTTTGTGAAAGACTTTCTTTTTTCTCCTCATCTCTCCCTTTCTATGACTCTTCTGACCAAATTAATCGAAATTAATTAAAATATAAAATGGAAATAGGACGAAAAACGAAAAGAAAAAAGAAAGAGGAACGAAATAGAAATAAATCAAAGAAGCAGTCATTAACTATTATATCAAAAAGAGTGTCTGAGATGGCTATTATGCTAAGATTTTATTTATTTATTATATTTATAATTATTTATTTTATTAGTTTTGGGGCCTGAAATAATGTTTGAAAATCCTGACAAACCTAAACTACCAATTCTAGGATGACCTACTTTCCCATTATTTCACTAGAACCACAAGAATCTTTGGAGCAATTGACCCGTGCTCCAGAAATTTCATAAAACACAGCATAAATATTTTCTCCACAGAAATTTTACAATAATATTTCAATTTCAATAACAGCCATGATTCTGGAAAAAAATCAATAAAATTCGTGAAACTTTGTGTACACTGTACTGCATCCGTGTACATGTGTACATAGTTGACACAGCCAGGAGAACTCAGCTGATTTTCCATGTAATAAAGCATTATAGGACATTTTTCCATATAAGATGACATGACATCTAATTCCGCGAAAGCCGGATTTATAGGGCCTGGATTGCAGTGATGAATAAGCCGGATGAGTTGACAATGCACTAAGCCGGTAATGATGTCAGATATCTGCTTAATAAAAATATTAAAGAAGAACAAAGGCACTAAATGTTCAAGAAAATCGTTGAGTTCTTTCCAGGATGTACTTTGAAAGCGAAAAAAATGTCCTTAACGGTGCCGTGGACGTGGATGTTCCAGAATGTTCCAGAACTTTCCATAAGGTCTGATTTGTAAGAGAGCCTCAATTGCCTATGTTCCAAACATTATGCGAATTTATACTTTCGAAAGATGCTTCCAAAAACCTCCGGAACAATTGTCACGGTTTTTTTCTACCTTCGTTTTGAAGGGTTGCAATGTGCCCCTGGCACTTTGTAGTGAAAATAAATAAATAAATAAATAAATAAATAAATAAATAAATAAATAAATAAATAAATAAATAAATAAATAAATAAATAAATATTGTTCTAGTTGGGTGATTAGTAGATCAGGGTTGTCTTGTATCAGAATTTTATTTGCTACGTGGGGAGTTGCAGAGGTAAAAATACCTAGTAAAATGACACGATATCTAATTTTTAAAATATTTTACGTGCATTTTTCCTTCATATTACTTCTCACGGCCAATTTTTTTAATCCTCCATAATAAGCAAACTTTTAATAATACTGTTAACACTAACTCTATACTAATACTTCTGATTTAAAGTAATTCCCTTTAAAATGATGGATTGTTTTCGTTGTTTACAGTGGGAAATAAATAGTAAATAATAAAGGAATAAATACAATAAGCAGCAAATACAACTACCACTAATAATAGGTTCAGGATCCACAAGCTTCAAAACCTACTACGCAGCGCTGGAAGCTACATATGTAGCTTGTGGAGAGCAGTTGTTGTGGCTAGTAGCGCAGCAAAATAACCTTTTCAAGCGAGAACCCTCTTGAAACGACTTCCTCGAGTGGCTATTCTAAAACAGCGAAATTCTGGAACTCTCCTTGGTGATAGTAGGGATTTACAGTAAGGAAGTACGAAAGTACAGCGCGAAAACTAAGATCAAAAATTGCATTAAAATCCAACGAAGTAAAACTATAATTACAGTCATATTTTCGATGTCCACTTCATCCAGGAGGCCAAAAAAATTTTTCCAGGGAAAAAGAAGCTGTCAATAAAATTCTGTACTCCTAATCACATTTTTTTTTCTTTAAAAAATCCGCATTCATCGGGCTAGCAGGCACTTATTGGGATCTAACGAATTCTGAAGCTCGCACCTTACTTCTGTTGCAATTGGTTTTGGCTGATATCCAACATCTTTCCTGTCTTTAAATGAGATTTAAAGGACACATTAATACAGTGACATTTTATTTCTTCAATAAGATAATATTAAGCTTCAATTACTCGTGAATTTTATTGTTTTTTCTAATAATATAGTGTGTTTCACCGGGGAAAATAGTTGTGGAGATATTAGAGAAAGAGAGAAAGCGAGAAATAGTGCTGCTTTCGGAGAGATATGCGAGAAATGCAGACTATAGGCACAAATACTCAACTATCATCGCTTTTGAAACGGACTATAGAACAAAGAGAGGCTTTAAAATTGGGTAACTAAACCATCAGGCTAATTCGTAGTGTTTCTGGACCATTACTTCATTATAATATCCATTCTTTCTTTAGGGATTCCTCACAATTACATACTTAGTTTCTCAAAGTTCCCTGAAATTCATTGAGTGTCTCCTATTCCTTAGCTGTTTAATTTCATTCAAATCTACTGTAAGCCAAATGTAGTGGGGAAAAGTGCTACAATTAGTCCTTAGCCGTACAGATTTCACAGTAAAACACCAGAGTTTATCTATTTATTTTATCTATTGATTTTTTCATTCATTTTTTGCCTATTTTCATGACTCCATAACAAAAAGTTTCATAGGCAGTCATAAGAGGACGATGAACAAAAAAAAATATGAAAAACATTCAGGAACAACGATGTGGCATCATACATTTCATTTCAGTGTTTTTCCGGGAAACAAAAAAAAAAGACTACGGAAAAAATCGCTCTATAATCCTCGAAACTCCTTGTTTTTTCCAGATTTATCCTACAGTAATCCGTTTACATGTTGTTTGATGCATAGGAATATGTATGTACTATGGATAGAGCACCAAAGATGGGCTGACCTTTGCCTGCTAAATAAACCTATTCACCTTCGTACAAATACCGGGAAAGCTGCATTTTCCGCTCTTTTCTCCATTCTCTCCTATAAATGAGCGCGTAGTGCAGTTCACAGACCGTACCAACTACCGTAATGCATAATTCCGAGAAGGCCGCGCAGCTATAAAGTCGCCGCGGGCCTTAAATTTGCATGTGTATCGCAGAGTTCTTCGAAGTCTGCATGGCATGTCGTGTTTTTGCCGTCGCTGCCTACTGCTGTATGGCTGGCTGGCCGGCCGGCCGACCGGGGGTACCCGGGGGTGGAACAGCACACAGGCACACACACATGCTCTCGCGTGCACAGCCAGCCAGCCACCCCGCACCGCATGGTACAGGCCGGGCGCCACACCGCGGGCCCAGCAGCTTCTGCATCCGCGCCCACAACGCTATCTGCTGCGGCCTCCGGCGTCTCGCGCCCCTCCCACTGTGCCGCGGTCGTTCGTCGTCGGCCGCTGGCTGGACGTTCGACGTTCGACGTTCCCTTACTCGCAATTATAATAGCGTAAGCCCGATATAGAAGACGGAACGGCGTTCTTTGGCTCCGCGACTCGACGACGAGTCAAGCCGTGTGTGAGTGTGGCTTTCACGCCGGCGAACTCGCTTCCGGGATCGGGGATCGTCGTCGTCGTCGGGGGGGGGGGGGGGCGTGAAAAAGTAGTGGGAATTCGCGAGTTCATGACTGAAAGGATTATTCAACCTGAAAGCCTCTTTCATTTTGAAGCATATAAAAGATCCAGAAAAGCCTGGATCCACCATAAGGCCCTACATCAATAACCTTGGTATCGCTAAAGGACAATAACGTCTTATTTTCCCAGAATTTCACCAAAATCCAAAGCATCTAGGTCAAATCTAGGATCTGGGGTATTTACCAGGACTCCATGATCCATAAATAGACTCTCGATCTCAAAATTCGTTTCCCTTCCCAATAGTTGGTACACCTGCAGAACTGATGCTCTAATCCACAAGCGCCATGAGATCTGGCCTTGGATGTATCATTTAGGTTACCCAGGCTAAACGTGGTTAACGCTCGCGTCAATGATGGGTAAATCCGTGCGTGTTAAGGCTTACTCCGGGTAATCTCAACGGTGCATGTGGCCTCTGAACAGTTTACCTGTGGGACGTGACCGAAACCTGGAGGGAAGAGTCCATTTTACCCCATAAATCTCTAAATCTGGACTATGTTTAAAACCCAAAACACCGCAGTTTTACCCTTCGAATTCACGGCCTAGATGTATCTTTGAAAGAATAGGTAATGTTATACACATGGGTTTGACTACCCGTGGGTAGTAGGTGGGTATAAAGAGTGCCACATATGGGTGGACATGCTGATGTCTACTAGACAAAAGGTAAGTTTTGGTACATCGACAGTTTACCTTTGGTAATCTCAGTAATGCATATGGGAACCAAATTGCAATACTACTCTGGGTAACATGGAGTCAAAAAAGATTGCTGAGCGGTCAAGGCTATCAGCGCAGCACAATAACTTTCAAATTAATAAACGCAGTCAAAAACTGTGACCATTTTTTAAACCATCAATGAGCCAGGGTAATCCGAGGAACCGGGAAAAGACAGTCGAAGCCTATTACACTTTCTAACTACAGAGATAGATTAGGTTAAGGTTGCGTTGAGGTTCTAGGGATGTTACCCCAAAGTTTTAGGGTATCTCTCTGAGCTCAATCCACAAATTATGCGTGGAGCACAATCGTGGAGGCGACATGATTAATGTCGCCTAAGAAAAAAAAAGACATGTCCTCTCCGCGGCCTGCTCCCCATCGAAAGCAATTCTTCTTATATTCTCTTGCATACTATGAAGGGCACTTCTAAGATAGACTGATCTACGAAGCAAAAGAGATATTGGCTCATTTGATTAGCAGCACAATATGACCAGGTGCTGCAAGTCCAACAATTTTTGAAGGAAAATTGCTGCAAAAAGACACTAAATACTCATTAGGTTTTAAAAATGAACTCAGACAAAACGTCGGAAGGACCGCAGCAGAAAGAGATCGCGCTCATGTGGTTAAGAGGCGAGAGACGCAGAGAAAAAAATTCGGAAGGACCGCAGCAGAATAGATTTGTATGGAGAACGGTTCGGAAGGACCGCAGCAGGAAACCGGAAGGACCGCAGCAGCTATTCGGAAAGACCGCAGCAGCTATTCGGACGAAATGCAGCAGGAAACCGGAAGGACCGCAGGTCACCTGTCGGTTCTTCCGGTTTTCTGCTGCGGTCCTTCCGAAAAATTGTCTGAGAATAGTAAGCATGAAATAGTCGTTAAAAAAACTTAAAGTATGCCCTTTACAATGTGCAGCTTGAGCAAAGATTAATTATATTGCACAACAAATTACCTATCTATGTACCTTTTCTCTAGTTAGCTGCTACTATTTCTGTATAATTATCGTTTTCCAATAATTATTTACCTGTTATTATTTATTTTATTTATTTATTGATGCACTCAAGGTGCGCAAGCCAAGTAAAGGCGTGAAAGTAAAACAAAAAGAAAATTTAACCTTAATATGTAGTGATCGGTAGAAAAAACAGGAATGGGTGGGAATAATGGTGAGATTTACCAGTAGAGGGGGAGGGACCAAGTACCACTAAGTTTCTGTCACAACCTATTCCAGGAAAATTTGTTGACTTTATATTTACAAGACGTTACGGAGCGAAGCTATTGCCTTTATTCGTTTTTATAGGACTCACAGGACAGCAGCAGCTGCTGATATCATGCTGCAGCTTTCTTGTTCGAAATTGCACAAATTTTACAAGAATCTTGCAGAAATATTGCGATTTCCACGCCAAGGAATGATAAAAACCCGGAAGAGAAATATCTTCTCACTTGAGTGTTGATTAAATTGCGTTCATTCAGCCTGTGCACATTTTTGCACATAACCTCGACTGCTTCTTTTTTTTATTGCGCTGAAACTTCTACATATTCCGTGGCTCAGCTGAGGCTTTCCACGTGACATAGAAAAACGGGAAATAAAAACTATACTGCTGCATGTCAGCTGGGTCACGTTCTCGCTGGTGAGAGGAAAAAGTTATTTCCAAGGAAACGGGGAGGGGAAAAAACTTTCAGAAAGAAAGAAGTATGAAAAGAATTTCCACCTCAGGGAGAAATTGTCTAAAAAACCCTTTCTAGCAATTTTTATTTATATTTATTGTTTTTATCCTTGTTTATTTGCACCAGAAGTGAGCTACAAAGAAACATGAGAGCCAATAACATGGTCATTGTCGGTGAATGACAAAATAGGACTTCTCAGGGCAGAAAAAAAACATTCGAGCAAGAAACTTCCAGTCTTGAAGAAAAAAATTCTGCCCAACTTATGAGTCAAACTGGAACAAAACCAGATTTTTAAAAAGAGGGTGTACAGAAATTCTGGAAAACCAGCAGAAAATCTAGTTATTTAGCTATGAGACGCAGAAAAACCAGTCAAAAATCAAGGAAGGCTACGAAATGTTTTAGCATCGTAAATTGAGTGTCTGAACAATGAAACGAACAGATTTTTCCTTGAAAAAAAAAACGTGATTAGAGATCACGTTGGGTAAAATGGTAGAGTTGGGAATAGTTGTGGTAAATTTACCCAATAAGCAGAGTTACAGAGAAAATTTTCTGAGATTTGCTCATATGAGAGTGCTCGGCATCGATCGCGGCAGGAGCAATCTAGCCCTAGAAATCCAAAGAATCTCAGTTATCCGGCAAAAATATGTACCAACAAAACCATTTCTCGCAGCATTCACGAGTGACTCACCGCATTTTTCGGGTAATTCAGAGCTATGGCTCGATTTCTGGGATTAATTCTTGATCCTGGGACGGATTTCTTCGTGTATTTGATAGGCCAGGTCCCTTAAAGGGTCTGATGTTCCCATATTGCTGGTCTCTGGATAAATTAATCATCCGGATAATTGTACTTGGCAAATTCCGCCTTAACATTTGTAAATCGTGCACTTTCAGGAAAAAACCGAGAGCTCAGGCACATCACTGGAATTACCCAGGGTAAGCGAGTTATAGCCCACAAATTTACCCACCGATAGTATGGGCGTCAAAATGCTCACCCTAGGTAAAGGTGTATCCAGACTCAGAGCTCGGATGCATCACTGGATGGATGGGTAATCTCAGAGCCATGGGATATTACCCATGGGTAGCAACTGGGTATAGAGAACGTCATACTTCTCAAAGCCATGTATGGGTAAGCGTGTTGATATGTGCTAGGTAACGGACAAAATAAGGTGTAAAACGTTCAACACGGGTAACCTCAATGATGGAGCTTTGCCTTTGGGATCTCTCTTGGACCTTTGATAAAAATTGGGTAAAATCGAAGTTTTTGGGTTAAGTTCTAGGTAAACTCCACTTATTTTCACGCCTAGTCCTACTTTTTCCAGATTTCAGAATGGAATCGATGATAAAAGACAAAACTGCAGCAATTCTGCTCCTTTTCATTATACTTATCTCCTTTTTATTGATTTTTTGCGACCAATTTTTATAGCTCTTAGCCTCTTATTAATCCTTAGCTAATCCTGATTCTACATTAATCCTTTTAAATCATAGCCAGCCCCTTTATTTTTCATTTCTTGCTGCCTGAAATAAAATGTATTCCGAAGCCTTTTGGTGCGAGGTTTAGGAGAAATCTACAAATATTTCTCCGGAAATTTCAGTGTCGTGATATTTTTGAAAATTGCACAGGAAAAGGACAACCTTTTCCAAGAGTAGTGGGCAATGTACGTTTCCTTAGAAATCGTAACCATAAATCGTTTGCAAATATCATGTTTTCTATCTACATATATGTAATCGCGGGGGAGGAAGAAAGGGGTTAATTTTTGAAGGGTACTGTGAAATCTCAAGGGCATCGCCGTGGTGTTGCACTTTTTCCTATGCATTTGCAGCTTGGAAGTACATTCTGAGGGGGCTGCTGCCGGCTCGATCAGAGTAGCCTCATGTCTCATGCGAACAAAAACGCTGCTCAACATGCACTTTTTACGTGGTGTTTCACGCAAAAGCTGGCATTTTTCACGCCGAGGGATAGTGTTACTTCATAACGAGCAGCAAAGTTTCCAGAAATTTCTCCGGGGAAAAACAGGCACACTCTCGTGAATAGTCCCAGAAGGGCGCCTCTAAAAGCCGAAGCTGCAGAAAACCCCGCGAAGTGACGCGGCGGCCGGCGAAACCAGTGGTGTAGCGGCGAAAAAAGCCGGACACGCGTGTCAACGCCGGCTGCCGTCAGCGGCCCGCGCGCGGACGTCTCGTTTCTTTTCGTTCGCGCTTTTTAAATGGCGTCAAGATGACCACTATTTAAGAACCACACCCGAATAGCTGCAGTGGCTGCGAATCGTACGCAATTGCATGCCATTTTCAGGCGCTAATCTGAAAGCGTTCTTTTTAGGTGAAGTAGAGGCGAAACGAAGAAAAATCCCTCAAAACTTTACATAAATAGAACGGAATTCAACGAATTATTTAAAATATTTATGTAAGTGTGGTCAATATACCCTGGACCGAATAAAAATCGGAAAATTTTGTTACTTCAATTACCAATTCAGGAAACAATCTAAACATCCGGGTGTTCGAGATTGAGAAAGTTCTGAAGCCGTTCTTCTCTTCTGTGCAGTACTGTATTGACCTCCAGTGTTTGAACATTCGAATTTTTCATTTATTCGATGTATTCGATATTCGAAATCAAAAATATTGACTTTGAATAAATGAAAACATCAAATGCTCCACCATTAGAGACCAATTCGGTGCTGTATGAGGGAGAAGAAGAGCTCTAGGGCTTCCTCATACTCCAATATCTGGGTATTTGAATTGTTTCCTGAATTGATGATTGAAAGACAAAATTATTCAATTTTCATTCGGTCCAATGTATAGTGGTCAAGTGGATCTATCCTTAATTTCATGGACCCTTAAATAACCAAATTATTCACCCAGACGCTCTGTCGCTCGTTTCAATAATAAGCTTTTTAAAACTTGCTTTCCCAAAAACTAAGCGAAGCGTTCCTTCAACAATCATGGCCATGTGATATTTTTATCCATTTTTTTGCAATCTTATCTCCCAAATAATACGCAGATAAGTAAGAAAATTACTAAAATTTCAGCAATTATTCCAAGAAATTTGGGTAATTCCATGTCATCTAGTAACTGCATGAGAAGAAAAACAAAAAATTATTAGATTCTCAAGATTTTGTTGAAACTGCGCCTGAAACAAACAACATCCTGTGTCCTATGTAAACAACACAAAGTGATTTTAGCAGCGATTTCAATGGAAATTTTCGTTGAGAAAAAGTTGGATGTTCACAGAAGCGGAAACAATAAAATTGGGGCGAAAATGCCGTTAAAGGTAAAAGAATTTTATTTTGCTAGTTTTTCTACTGTAACTTTGATTTGATACAGTAACAGCACAATAATGTAAGTTGAAAGAAGTTCTTCCGCCAAAGGAATCAGCGCACTCGCTAGAAATTTTCCTCTGAAAAATGAATTTTCCAAGAAAATCAGTGATAACAAATTACCGTTTCACTGAAGATTGATAAATTAATGCGAGGTGGAATGGGTTGATGTAACTCCGTTATCCAGATGAGGCGGCGGTCAAGACGTGGGCCACGATGCGACCGCGCCGCACGCGTACGCTTTCCAAGTACAGGTTGTTTCTCCAAATTCAACGCACTAAATGACATTGATGGCCACCTTCTCACAGTTTGTGGGTTCCGAAAACACTCATCTGTCCCACTCCAGCTCCGAAAAGTTGTCCATATCCACGCAGAACTACTCGTGCCCTAGAAGGCCGCAACCACAACGCGCACATGAATCGACCAATCACAGATCAGCAGCGTGCCTCTTGTCACGCAGCCACCTAGATGTATCATGGTTACCCCAGCAAAAGTTGATCGTGGACCGGTACAGGGGAACCCGTGAGATACAAGACCTTGTCAATGATTTTTATCTCTTTTTGGGGGAATCGCGATATTTTTGGAATGATGAAATTTTAATCATGACCACGCTCAGTAAGCAAATACACCAAGCGATAAAAAAAACTAAACAGAGGAGGAGAGAAAGAGGAAAATATGCGAAAATTAAGGTTAGAATAAGTGGTAATATAGCGTATTTATCACCTCCTCACTTATTTTTATTTCTAATTTTGAACATACGTTTTTTAAAATTATTTTTTCCAGTTTCAACATATCGCGGACAGGGCACATTTTTGCATGGCGAGCGTAGGTGGCCAGAGGGAATTTCTCTGATAATTCACCATTTGCACCACCTGTCCATGTGACCACAGGTTAAAATTTTAGGGTGTGTATCATCGTGAGGGAAAACGAGGCGGAGCCTTCCCGCCCTCCACGATCATCTCGTCCTCAATCGCATTCAAATTTTGCATGATCATGTATAGTGTAATCGCGCGCGAAGAGAACGAGTCAACCGTTTGGGGCGGGAGGAGGATTTGAACGAACCAATCGCAGAACTGCACCACGCCCCGTTTTCCCTCACGATGATACACACCCAAAATTTTATGGAAATAGAGAGCAGACTCCGCGTGAGGCACCATGTGAATCACGTTGTCCGTTATGTGTTAACAGTCATACAAAACCAATTCCTTTATATTTATTATTATATATTATTATGTTATATATTATATTATTGTATTATACTATATATTATTATAATATATATTATTATACTACATATTATTATATTGTATATTACACTATCATATTATATATAATATATATATATATATTATTATACACATGTTTTTTTGATTGCCATATGTATTGTTATATAACTCTGCTAGTACTCTACCAGCTACTATAATACTATACACTACTGTAACACATTACTATGAAGTACTATATATCAACACTTTAATTTCTTCTTTGGTGTTCACATTCTAGTTTTCTGGCAGCGATCGTCCTTGAAAAAAAGTTTCTGGAATTTTCTGTGTTAAAATTACAATTTGTCTCAGAAGTCAAGCATCTCAGCACTCAGGGTTACAAATGGGCACCACAGGGTTCCAGCGCCCTGAACCTGTGCCACCCTGACTCTCAATTTTCTTAAGGTAACTGAGCAAATTTCCCTCTGGAGAGTATCCGAAGCACAGCGAAAGCAATCCGTGACTATTCTTCTTCCATTTCTCCGACCTAGGACAAACCAGCCGTCGCCAGTTTTCTCGGTTCTTCGATGTCTCTAACTTAATTTCCCAATGACGCCTAAGGATTCACGATTAACACAGCATTAGTGCAGTTCCGGGATTAGAGCCGCTTCACTTCATGTTTTCGAATTTGCCTAGAATTTCTAAAAACTTCCCTTTTTCCTTGGGGTTTCTCTGGAATTTTTTTCTGGAAACTTTTCCCTCAGAATGTGTCAGAGCAGGAGAGTGCAAAGCTACAACTTTTTAATGCGTTACGTTGATGGATTGTCTTACGTGTATCGTAAAATCATTACATTAAAATGCCATAAAAGTGCAATCGTACATTGCATGGGATTAAAAACTAAATTTAAAAAATTAATTCTATTACGTTTGCACTTGATGCAACGAGAAATGGTCCAAAAATTCAAAAAAGGTCTTGAATGGCGCCAAACTTCCTCAGGAAGGGAGAACCGCAATTTTTGACGTCAATAAGTGGTATTCTGAAGTGAAACATGTGCCCCTTCTACCTGGAAAGGTTGCAATAGAAAAGAATTTTCTCTAATATTGGACAATTCACTACTTTGAAGTAATTCACTACGCTAATTAGCGTGACAATTTATACAGAAACGTATTTATATAATTCTATTTGCAAAGAAAAAATAAAGTAATTCTCCTGAGCGGCGGAAAACAGTGCAGAGCCATTTCCCCGAAAATATGTGGATCTCTAGAGTTTTCTGGAAAAATCATTAAAAGAAAGGTTGAATAAAGGAGCTACAACCTTTCTCGATGATCTCTGCCACTCGCCAGCATTACCGGGTAAGTGGGCGGGGTTTAAATTTGTTATGATAAGCGACCGACGCCTCAAGGAAAACATGCAGTTCTGCAAAATTTACAAAAATATTTCTGCAGATGCCAAGAAATGTGGTAACGCACAAATAAAGCGCTTATTCAGCACCTATGGCTAATTGTTTCCAGAAATTATGGACAAGTGGGCGGTGTTTCTTAGTGGTTTCACAACAGATCAACGACGAAGACCTCTTTCTCAGATATTCATGCATCCGCAAGACCCGTCAAAAAAAGTGATGGTTGAAATATTGGTACAAAAAGCCATTATTACTCGGTTACATATTATATGTATGCACTATTATTATATAGTAGAGTCCTGGTGATAAGTGATAACCCCCCTCCACCAATCTGCTCGAAAAAGGGTCGAAATTTTTGAAATATCTCTATGAAATAGGAAAAATGTGTTAGCTGATCTTGGATCCCTACTTCTAATTGTAATACGTTAGATGTTCATTTTAAACCATTTAAATTTCAAAATGGCCTTTTCTAAAATAATAATATGTCTAGCGAATATAAATATAGTATATCTTGCCGATTTTGTCAGCCGCCCCCCCCCGCCCCCTTCCAGAGAAAGATTTGCTTGCATCAGGTCATATATTGTATTGTATCATTTCCACGTATTAACATGTATTATAATATATATATAAGCTACGTAGATCACTACACCACGTTTAATTACCACATTATACTACTACATTCTAATATTATTGTGTACATACAACCATCATTACTACATTATATATTATATTACATTATATTATTATTACATTACATTATATTATTATACTGCATTATATATTATATTACATTATATATTATGTTACATTATATATTACATTACATTGTATATATTATATTATATTATACCATCATTGCTACATTATTATAATATTATTATTATACTATTATTAACCATAATTACTACATTATGTAGTATATGCTATTAAATGATACTGTATATATTATACTCTACAATATTATTATATTAATACCATTGCTATCCTGTACTATTGTATACTACTATAATACTAAATTATATATAACTACCATATTATACACTCAAGTAATCATTAAACAGAGTTTGAGGAGTGTGAAAGACTGTATTAAGTATACGGGAGGAATTATAGCAAACAACTTGAAATACTCTCCGAGACTTCACCTCTAAAGCACCTATTCCTGAATGAAAATTAGGACCCCTTCCCTGAACTCCTAACACGTTTATACTCCACATTGCTTCATCGCATCACCATAGCCCCATTAACGATTCAACAACACATCATTCGCATCGGCTGCTAGCCGGTGGTTGGTTTTGTGGGGCTTGACGCCTAGCGGCAAAAAATTCGCGCGCCAGCGCGCTGGCGACGACGTCGACGACAGCGAAACACGCCGGCGAATTCCGCTTACGAGAGCGACAAAAAGTGAAAGAATGCTGGTCGGCGGTGGCTAGCAAGAGATGAAACTTCAATCGCGCGCGCGCGGCAAAAAAACGCGGTTAGCCGCCGAGCGCCGCCACCGCGCGGCCGATTTTCCTGCGCTACGCAGCGGCCACCGGCTTGCGCGCACACCGCACTCGCTGTGCTAATATAGTTTCTAATGGGTCGCCAGAGAAAATGGTTCATGGAGAAAGCCAGCGCGAGCGGTTTCAGTCCTCAAACATTTGGGATTTAGGTTTTTGGGTCGAAGCCAAGGGGTGAAAAAAAGTCCGAGAAAACAAGAAAATCCAAGAGAAACAGGATCTAGAGAACCTGAAGAAGAGATTATACGAGTCCTGGGACATCTAGCACATATAGTAATTGTTAAGATTGTTTTGCTAAGACCTACTATATATGAGCCATACGTTATTGGTGAAAAATTTGGATGTCTTAACCAACTTGAACAATATATATTAAGTTATTTACTATATATTATTGCTACTATTGCTGCACTATTACTATTACCATAGCTATTACTGTTATTATCACTATTACTATTACTATCGCTATTATTGTTACTAGCACTACTACTATTACTACTACTATCACTATCAGTATTATTATTGCTATTACTGAACTATTACTATAACTATTCCTACCACCTTTACTATTATGTTACTATTACTATTACTTTCACTATTACTACTATTATTACTTTCACCATTACTATTACTACTATTACTATTACGATTACTACTAATATTACTGTTACTATTACTACTACTATACCTACTATTACGATTACTATTAATATTACTGTTACTATTACTACTACTATACCTACTACTATTGTCATTAACATTGCTCACTCTACTATTGCTATTCATCAATAAATTTCCTTTTCCAGTGCTAGTTTTTACCCGGACTGAGGTATTTTTAGGAATTTTCCGAGATTACACCATCTAGCCGTACAAATACGCTCCCTTCCAATGATCGCAGTCATACCATGCAATTGTTACAGCTGCTATAATAGCGCTTTAATTAACGCGCAACGTTAAAATTTACATCCTTTATCACGTTGAACGTGGAACAGGCTTGAAATTCAATTAGTTTTGGCTTATAGTGACAGCGCTCCGACTCCAAAATCTATGGCGAGAACTGGTCCCCAACAGTTTTCGCCGCTCGAAAGTTTCTGATTCACTTACCAAGTTGAGAATGAAAGTTCTCGCCAAGATCGATGTCATTTCAATCTAATTCTCAGTCTGCATGATAACTTTCGTTCATATTATGACATAATATGATAACCTACATAAACTACCGAAATTTAGATGAAAACTCCTTCTTAAACACGCAGAACCGATCCACTGAAGAAAACGGAACTACGACATTGTTCGAGCGGTGGATTTCTCCATTAAATCTCCCTAGGAACTGGTCGGCAGGGGTTAAAAACTACTATAGAGCTACGATCACAAGCTTTCAGCTGCCAAAACTCCATTATCAGTGGGTTTAGTAGGAATATCCCAGCTAAAATAGTTAGATGAAGACAAGAGCTTAAATTTCTTAACTTTAAACATACACAAATGCGTAAAAATTCGCTTAGTATTCCAGCACAGAACTAGAGTAGATAACTGCAAAGGGTAAACAAATACCTGAGACAGTAAAACGCAGTAGAATGCTAACCTCTCTGTTCCATGGAATATTTCCTTGCATAACTACCAATTAAAAACCGTGAATTACAGAAGAGTACCCGTACAAAGCCCGGATGCACCATTACCCGAGGTGCACGCGTCAACGTAGCCAATTTTACCCTTTACCCAGCACACGTCAACATGTTTGCCGATAATTTCCCATATCTATACCAAGCTGATGCCCATCGGTAGAAGATTATCCATCTTTGCAATGATGCTCCTGAGCCGAAAAAGAGAAATAAGTTTCTATTTCTATGGAAATTTGTACAACAAGGAAAGAAATGATTCTAATTTCCACATTTTTGGGTAAGGTTTTACCGGAATAAAACCGAATAAATCTAACTAATTCAAAAAAATGGAAGTCATCCCTGAAATCGAATAAACAATGAACACAGAGCTCCTTAGCTACATTTTCTTTCCCCTAATGCTTTAAGGTTCTCCTTTTTCTTAACATTCAAATTTTAGACTTATTCGAAATCGAACGAATGTATCCGATGCATTCACTGATCGGTCTACAGATTCTCTACAATAAATTCAAGGGGATCAAAACGAAAAAAAATTATAAAACTTCAAAAAATTCACTGTTTGAAGGACTGGCCTAAGAATACGGTAACCAGCCAGTAGAAAAAATAATAAGGAGTCAAATAGGTAGACTGGGTTAAAGTTCAATTTTGTATGGATAAAATCGTTTAAGGGTAAACTAGCAGGAAAGACAGATTAAAGGACAGAGAACTCTCAGGAAGCTAGACGGAATGGATAACTCCTTGTAAAAATGTCCTGAGCAATGAAGTATGGGCCACGTAAAGCCAAGGGCCCCAGGCCCTTTAGCGCTAGGGCCCAAATTAACGCAGCGCTAAGTCGAACACGACGACGAACAGCCGAACGAGGTCACTAGGCATTGTTGCGTAACTACAGCCGAATGAAACACGCCGCGACTCTCGGGGCGCGCGCTATCTGCAGCCGGGGATCTCGTCGTTGCGACGACGACATCCGGGTGAAGATGTTCTCCTCGCGTCGCTCGCGCGGCGGCGGCGGTGACGCGCGCGCGCGACGCGGCGGAGAAAGTGCCCCCGGGGTGCGGCGGCCGCGACGGGAATGGGCAGCAGCCGGGAGGGGAGTGGATGTGGGCGCGGGGTGCGCGACGAGTTTCGCTGTCTATGTGTCATACAAAACTGGAGGGCGAGCGGTTGCAGTAGCCGTGTGGTGGCCGCTGCTGGCTGGCTGGCTGAACAGATAATGCTCGACGAAACGACGACCACGACGACGACGACGAGGACCAGAGGCGAACAACAACAATTAGGCTGGAATAGTAAGCCGAACCGGTATAGAAAGGGATGTTCGCGCGAGAAAGCCGACGCCACCACCAGCATCACCACTCGACGCAGCGGACGCAGCGGCGACGACGCCAAACGCAAAACATATCGCAATCGTAGCGCAACGATTCGCCTTCGATCCGTAAAGCTTTGACGATGCGAACGGGTGAGAGGGACTATAGGAGAAGATAGTTCACAGATGAGGTGCCATGGCTTGGTGTCAGGGATTGCAGACCTTTTTGGCAACACGAACATGCAACCTAGGATGCAACCAATGTTGATTTTGATGTATAAGACGACGACGATGAGGAAAATTCTGAATTTTTCCAGCTCGCTCACAAAACCGCCTGGCATTTTTTCCAACGGGTGCTCGACTCGAGAAATAACAAGAGTGTAAGTAATTTCGCGGGAAAACACCGTGGTCAGAAATTTCCAAAAAGAACCAACACTCGTGGGAAACGGCCTGCTTGTTTCCACTCTATTATAAATTTCAAATTTTTCTTTGTGAAAAAACTATTCTATAAGAAATATCCTCAGAGCAGCAATTTCTTCGCTGAATTCCTTGGAAAACTGAAGAATGACAAAGTCACCTTTACTTCATTTTCACGGATTTAGGGGGTGTTGCAAAAAAATACTGCCCATGAAATGACATTCGAATGTGTCTCCCATATAAATAGATACCTAGAACGCTCATTCTCAAGGATTTATGATGAATATGAACGAAACAACAGGGAGAAGGATGATGAAAAGATAGACAAGATCCAGGATTTCCCTTTAGAAAGGTCGAGAACGGAGAAAATATGCCAAAAATCGAAAAATTAAGAGAATAAGCTCATAAAGAGATGAACTACTCTAAGGCATCGAGGTCATCGTTATGGATTTCTCTGCGTCAGGTCGATCAAGAAATGCAGATCAAATCATTCCTGGGAAAAATCCATGAAATTTCAATTTTTCGAGTACTTTTTGTTACCAGTCAATAATTATTAAAAATTAGTCAAATAATAGCATTATTAATGATGGAAATTTATAGTAATGGCCAGAACAGAATAAACAGACGCGTTGTCACTGGTTTTCTGTTTTTCCAAGGAAGAAGGAAGGACCCGCATCCTTGCTAACCATTTCATCCCTGATAAGGGTTTTCTAGCCCCAATTTTGGAAAAGTAGGCAAAAATCCGAGAACATCCGGGAAAACGGCACTATAACGTCGCATAGCAAAAGTGCAGCACGACGCAAACATCATATGAGTTGCATAAGAGCCGTGAAAAACCGAGAATTAATCTAGGCCACATCGTGTGGAGCCGGATACTACGCATCCATACGTCTTTCGCATGTTTTTCGCAAGCGTTCACCAGATGTGAGCTGTAGTGGCGCGTGTCCGTGCGTCTGTGCGCCACGCACGAGAATAGCATAGTCAGTGCAAAATTACGTGCATACTAGTAACCAAGAAACATTGAGTCCTCGCGATTTTTCCTCAAAAATCCATAGCGCTTAATCGCTACGCCCATAAAATCCACAAAAAATCAGGTCAGCCTAAGTGAAAATGAGGTTTACTATCGGAGAAAATGTAATAGTTGCTAGTCCTGTGCTGCGTAAACTCCGCCCACATCCGCTTTTTCGTTGTTTTCGCGTCGCTCATGCTGCTATTCGCCGCTCACAAATATTGAAAAAGCCAGTGGGCGGAGCGTGAACGATAGCCCGACGCGGGTGAAGAAACTGTGTTTTAAAGGCGAAAAGAACGATAAGGAGAAAAGGGGCGTGGCTTAAGGGAGAAGATAGAGGGACTGAAGGAAAAGCTTGTGCAACTGCACTATAAAGAACACATTACACTAGTACTACTAATTCTAAAAAAAAAGCAGTCACTAGTGTAGAACATCTTAAATACGTTTCAATGACTTTCCATTAACTGTCAATGACTTCCCTCGACACTCCGTCGGAACTACCGCAGCAATGATGGAGATCTTTCAAAGAGTAATCGAACAAGACACCTAGTCAAAAGAAATGGAAGCGGGAAATTCAAATAATCCTAGACGAGCTCTGAGATTCTGCGGTTAATAGGCAGAAGAACATTGAAAATTTTCTGGAAAAGCAATGAGATTTTAGGGGAAAACTCGTTCAAGGGCTAGTGAATTGAAAAAAATTCCAATCTTGAAATGAGAAATTCCCCTGAGAATTTTGAAATTTTAAGATCAAGATCAATTGTCAAATCGATCCGATCCCCTGTTCTCAATTCAAAAAAAAAAATTAAAAGAGAACTCTTACGTCAAACCTCGCTTAGGTAATACTTCCCCAAAAGATTTCCATAAATATTGTTAGGTCTGTAATTACGGACTGCAACAATGCTATTGTTCTGCGAGGCTAGTACTTTTTTTGGTTTTCTAGTAGTTTTTTCGAAGCCTAGGAAATAAAAACATTCACCAGAAATAGAACAGTTACAAGCCGAGCCGTCATTGCATGACGAATGAATTGCGTGGGTGGAGCTCAGTAGAGTTTTACATTCGAAAATATTCCTCGAATACTCGAATTTTCGAATTTCTAGGAACCTCCGAATTCTCGAATATTCGAACAAATATTCGAATTTTATTCGATTTGGTCAAAACCCTAGTGCACAGCCACCATTTTCCTGTGTACTGTTGGCTTTGCCCATGTCGCTGACCATTTGTACGTCTATTTATCAGAATTTTTCGGAATATCAGGCAAACAGTCACAACACAGGCAACAAATAAATATTATGTAGACATGAAAATAAAATAGAAAACAGCGAAAATTGAAAATTGGTCTGGGAGTTTCTAATATTTATGATTCGCACATGCTCCACATAACCATCATGTAAATATTTGTACATTCTACCAAATAACAATGTAAATAAATGCAAGAAAGCTACAAGACCATTGTTGAATGGCGAAAAAAAAACGAATGGTCGTGGAAAAACCTCACAACAAGGAGATAGAGGGAGGGGAAGACAGAGAAAGAGAAGGAGAAACAGAAAGAAAGAGAGGGAGAGAGAGAGAGGAGACAGAGAGAGGAACTGAGGCAGGACATCTGTCACAAAAACTGAAGTGATGACTGGGGGAATGCACCTCAACATAACCACACAGTCTAGTAATCATCACACTCAACAATGAAGACGGCTGGCGAGTGAGAATTACCAGTTATGAAAAAAAATCGTAGAAAAAAGTGGGGTAACTATAGAAACGACACTCGTTGAATGGAAAAAAATAGAAATCAGCATGAAAAAAGCTGACATAATAACGAATGGCAGCATTGATAAGTTTCATCGTAGGTAGGTAAATGGGCGGAGCGATGATTACCCAAGCAGCAACATAACCTCCACCTAGCGAGAGGTTCCAGAAATGAACTGTACACATAGTTTAGTGGGTGGGGATCCTAGGGCGAAAACACGCACACACACACACCGACACAGTGCAAAACACCACGTTACCGTCACAAATAAACACTTTTCGAAACAGCTTCTACGACCAGGTGCGCAGCATGGCGGGGCGGGGCGGTCCGCCACCCCCACGGGCCACGGGGTCAACCCGTTTCCCCGCGTTGCGTAGCGTCACCTCCTCGTCCCCCGTCGCTCTCCCTTCGACGGGCTAGGTGGGAACTGGTCGAGAACGTCGTCGTTGGTCAGCTGGGTTGGTGAAATGGACGTTTGAAAAGCGCAAATTAGCCGATGATCGTGAGCGCTTTGAAATGTGATGATCATATGGGAGACGACGTAATCGGGAGAAGCAGGCGGGAATGGGAACAGTGGCGGGCGGGTAACGCTTGGGGAATAGGAGTCTGCCCTAATGCTTTTGGGTGGGTAGAAGGGCTCACGATGCAAGGATACTCTTTTACCCAAAATTTATACTCTCTTACTCACTAACCCTGTGCACTGGACGAGCTCAAGATTGAGGCTCTGTTGCACTATTGAGGTTACTCAGGGTAAAAGCGTTGATGCCCTTGTTAACCGTGGGTAAATTCGCGTGATATTAACACGTTTACCCTGGATAGTCGCAATGATGCATACGGCTTGGGATGAGTTGCTGTTCGTTGGCTGTCGTCCAAAATGGTAAAGGGGTGTGGAGCGTTATACCCGGAGTGGGCGGTGCTGACGGGAATGCGACTGGCCGATTGGGTGAACTGACCAGTCGCAGAGCTTGGCCACACCCTCCTTCCAGGTATAACGCTCCACACCCATGATAAAGAATATGATTAAGCGTCGAATAAAAAACTGGCGTGCAATCACACTCACTACATTCAATCACGACATTTTTTGAAAGCGATGATAGACCACATAACCTTTTTCCCTCTTTTCTAAGAGCCATAGCGAATTCGTCATGTTTCTTACTGTAGCTATAAAACTAAACTTCCATGAAGAAACCCCGTAGATGAAAAACAATCGCACTGCAATCTCCGGTGCCTACCGTTTTTATAGGTAAATAAAAAACCTCATCACCAAGGAAACGCAAATGGAAAGAACTTTCCAGAAAAAAGGCAAAGGTCTATAAGAAAGAGCATATAGGAAATAATGAGTAAGCTTTTCAGCATTCATAATTCTGACATTTTAAAAGTTTTTTCTATTTGAGAAGGCATTTACCACGAATTACTCTACATAAAAATCTTGAATATGCTTAGGACTGACTAACGCGTAAGATATATTCCTTTTCGAATGAGTCGAAGATTCGAATAATCGAACAAGAGAGAACAATGCAACCCACCGCGGCGAGATAGGAACGCCTCTAGTACTTCTTTTTTTTTTGAATGTTATGCTTGGATCGGCTCCCAGCCAACTGTTTGAGTTACCTAAGGTATTTACCCAGCTTGATTCGATTTCTATTCGATCAAAAATATATTTGCTACATGTATAGTCCTTCTCAAAAAGATCGACGGATTCCGTAGCTACAGAATCGCGCCGGGACCTTGACGATGGATGCGGAGAGAGCGTGCTCTAAATGAGAGGGTCCATTAGGTCCCGCCACGATCTCGCTGCGGCAACGCTATGAAACCGTACGCGCAATCCGTCTATCTTTTCGATAAGCATTGCATTTCTGGCGCTGAGAGCTGAGAGTTTTCCCAAACGATTTTTTTCTCCGTCATTGATCTCCACAGTGTTCGGGAGACTACTATTTCATAATACTTGTAAAGTGTGGCTATGCTAAGAAAAAATGTACTTAGCAAAGTCCAGGATCATCGTATGTAGAAGCCCTTTTTCTCAGCGCTACGGCCACACTCATCCCGGTAAGCGGCAGGGTTTCGCTTGTGAGAGGTCTTGAAATCCATGGATGGTGTGGAATTGATTTGTGGATTTGGAACCATTCCAGATCCTTTTATCCTAGCTAAATTCTATGATCAAAATGGATTTATTTTCTCTTCTCATATCTATCCGGAAGTGCGTGATTTACCGTTCGGGTATCTACTTTTCTCGAGCTTTTCAGGAAGAAATGTGAAACATTACACCTAAAAAAGGAGACGCAGGCGGGGTCTGTGATTGGCCGCTTGCATCGATCGACCAATCACGGAGCTTTCCACGCCGCACTATTCAACTACGACCCTCCACACCGTTCAAGAAAAGCTATTATTGCCTACAGTATCAGAAGGCGCTGGAGCGCTTCAAAAGAAGTCCGCATGTGCAGAACATGTGCTAAAATCGTTTTGCCCTTAGTACATGCAGTGATTCCGCCCTAGAGCACGAGGATTGCACCTATTTCACAGAGTGCATCTTACGAGGAATTTGCGAAAATGCTCTAATTAGGAGCGGAACAATTCAGCAAATGCAGCGTGGAGCACAATACCTTTGGAAAAATTGAACTTTTCATAGAGATCTCTGACGGTGTAAGCCTCGAAATGAGATTTTTCTCGGGAGAAGCAGAGATCTATGTTTCACTGGGACAAAGGCGATCGAGTAAAAACCGCCATTTCAGGTGCAGAACTGCTTGCAGAACTGTGCAACACTGTGCACAAGACGATGCACACGGCCAGCAACAGCAGCAGCAGCAGCAGCGACATTCACACGACGAAGTGCAATGTATAGAATGTGATTCTTTCGATGCACATACACACAAGTGCTTTGCACTTTCTATCAGATGGAATTTCTGATTATTCATACTATTCACAAGTGCGCGTAAAAATATCATTGAAGCATCGAAAAACCAGTGTAATCGTCAACGATTCAGGGGTGAAAAACGCAACTGTTTTACACAAACAATACGCTGTTCAACGAATACAATCACCCCCTATAATTATACCTGCTTACATTTGTATCCATACTTTTTAGGGATAATGTTATATCTAGACACCAACTACCTATGTGTAAACGTGGAACTCTAGTAATAGTAAATTCCCATCCATACTATATGCGTACTATATCCCATCCATACTATATGCGATAATCGCGCGTCAGACGCACGCACCCATTTGCGGAGGACTTTCCATAAAGTCTGCTAAACGTGGCATCCATAACTGGAGTGTAAATATCGCGCGGCCACCGTAAAGCCGCGAACGCGTGCGTCTCGCATGTGTCGGAGCTGCGTCACCGCTGCGACTGGGCCTATACTTCATCATATAGACGTACGCGCGTCGAACGCACGCATCAAGTAGAACCTTACCACGCCGCTGAGGGTTAATTCATACTTATTTTACCTACATCTACACCTATACTTATTTATACACACACTGATACTCACATAGCCACAATCCATTCAAGGTGTAATGATGGTCATCGTAACTGCACCGCAGAAAACAAGACTGTGCCGCTCCACTCATGCGGCGCGGCGCGGCAAACCAGCTCACGGCGTTGCCCACTTTTAAAAACAACTATGTATGCGTGTGAGAACGCCAGCACATAAACAAATTAACCGGGTAAACTATAAATGAAGCGCTCCACCCTGCAAACACTAAAACAATAGTACCTAGAGTTGGGATTCATGAACGCATAATCCTGGCGAAATCAGGCTAGCCGACCATCTTTTGCGGCCTGCGTCTCTTAACATCATATACTCTGTAGGAAAGCCATTCACTCTAACAATCGTTAGTTTGCTTAGCTAAGGTTTCGTAAACCCCACCAGAGCTGGTCTGCCGTGCTGCGTGGCTGTCGCAGCACGGCTCGTTTTCTGTGGTGCATCAATCACTATGGACATGACGACAATAAAAAATGTTAGTCCTCCGGTTTACAGCGATCAGTTCTGTGTGAACACTTATAAGATAAACTACGCATAGGCCATATCCTTAGATATCATTTTTTCCGAGGTTTCCTACTTAACTCAGTGAATTACTCCACGATTCAGGGAAATATTCCACGAGGTACGTGGCATTGGACCAAAGCATAAGAAGAACCTTCTCTGTACAGTTAAACTGGTAGAATTCGAGTAATCAAATAATCACAACAAAGGAGTGGACATGAACACCTTTTGTCCCTTCCAAACTCTTCGGCTCAGGTAGAACCTCTACGGCCTACTATCATAACTTTACAGGATCATTCTTCAGATTACCGATAGTAAACATGTAAACATACCTACCTGAGCCGTACCTAAACTAGTTATCGTCATTGCAAACATTTTTCTTCGGAAAGTCCTCGCCTCTTCTTTCATCTTTTTTCACCTTTCTTCCATCTTCGTTTATCTATCTCTATTTCTTAATGCATTACGCCTCTTTCTGGCCGCTCACCTTGAATGTATTCATAAATAAAAATAAATATAAATAAATAAATACTCCGCTTCAGTCCTCATCTGGCACTCATTAACATGTTTACCCATAGGCTACGTGGTCGGTTATGAGATTACCCATCTTTCCGGAGACACATCCAGGTCCTGGGCCAAGTTAGCTCTTCTACACGAGTGCAGCTGCTTACCCAGACGTCCGCGAAACGCGCACGCTCGCGCTTTCATCTGCAGCTTTCACCTGCTGCTCCTTTCACTTCTCAAGGTCGTTTCTCGGATCCACACCCGCGCTAGGCGTGGGCGTCGTGGCCGAACGCGGATGCTTGCGAACAACAGCGAAAGCCCAGCGCGGCGCTTATCGTCCCATGCAGCGCAAGCAGCGCAGCGAGCGTTGGCCGGCTGCGCAACGAGTTCAGCGTTGCGCAGCGCTGCGATGCAGCAACCACCACTGCAAAAAGCGCATATAAGCGGAGTCGTCGATGAACTGGTCAAGCCAGCGCGAGGCCACTCTCGCTCTCGTGACGCGCGCGCGCGAGCTTTCGGTGCGCGATGGCCGCGCGCGCGCGCGAACGCCGACGTCTGTACGCCTGGCGAGAAATCGAAAACGAATGAAACTGCGTACTCGGCTTGTCCTATGGCGGCTTCTGCGGATCGCCTCCAGACGTGGGGGAATAGCGAATGCTGGTCGTAAATTGTCGTGGATAGCAAGTATTTACATTGAGAGGATGGGTTTCAGCTGTTTCATGGAAACGTACTCGTAGCTTCTTTTCGGGAAACATCCAGACAAATACTCGCCCAAGGAAAAACTGGAAAATAAAAACGAGAGAGAATAGGATCTCTGGATCTCTACGACTTTGGGTTGCTTTTTTTATCTTCTCAAACATTTATAATTTCAAGGTTTTATCTTATATTTTGTGGATGTCGTTATAGCAAACAATGAGCTCACCCAACAGTGACTCCGTATGAAAATTCTCTCCCCCGAAAATGGATCGCCAAATTTTCAAAAATAACTTTACAATACAAGAAGAATTTTGCTTCGGTTCATTTTTTGTTTATTTTTATTATTATTTTTAACATAATTTTTATTTACTGTTTGTTATTATAATTAATACTTTTGTTTATTTTGTTTTCCATCTGGGTCCCCAAAGCGGTGGAGACCCCGCTTTTTTTACACGCCCCCCCCCCTTCCCCGCCCACTTTCTGCGTCCGCCATCGATTCTGTAGCATACTTGGACTCGGATGCATTATTGGTAGAATAGGTAGGTGATCTCGTACCCATGGGTAGTAGCTGGGTATGGACAACGTGGCATCTAGGTTAACATGTTGATAGGTGTCAAGTGACAGGTAAACTTGCGTAGGTTTACGCTCTTACCATGGGTAATCTCTTCGTGCATGCGGATTCGGAGCAAAGCGAATGAAAATTGTTAGTTGCGACTCATGTACCCAGGTGATCTGCTACTGGTCCATTTCTTACCAACCAATGGAAGGAGGTGCTTCCTGAAAAGCAAGATCTGGCTTCTTTATACATATATTCAAGCCAGTGGCGGACGGAGAAAGTGGGCGGGAGGGGGGGGGGGGCGTTTGAAAAAAGTGGGGTCTCAGCTGCTTTGAGGACCCAGGTGGAAAATAGTATTAATAAAAATCTTTATTATAACAATAAATAATGAATAAAAATTATATTAAAAATAATAATAATAAACAATTAAAAATAAACTAATACAAGATTTTTATTTGCATTGTAAAGTAATTTCGAAAATTTGGCGACCCATTCTCGGAGGCCCCCTCCCCCTGCGTCCGCCACTGATTCCATCATATCTTCACTGTGCAAAATTTTTGATTGATATGCAAGTCCTTAAAACATTTCTTCCTATAGGTCCAAGGTTCGACTCCCCCCATTCTTTTCTTTTTTTTTCTCTGTCTCTCTCTTTTCCTACTCCTTCCTACGTTTCTCCATTTTTTGGATTGTTTGTTCCCTTTTTCCTATTTATTCTTCTACTCGTATTCTATTCATATTCCTATGAATTCCTTTCTATACTTCTCACTGAAATATGATTAATGCTTCTTCTTGCTATGAATATGCATATTTTTTCAGATTTCTCTTCTTTCTCTTTTTTCCTTTTTTGAACCACACAATGAGAAACTATTACTGATATAGTTTTCCACTACCTAACGCTGCCACGCCCTTACTGCTCGATGGACAACTTCTGTTTACCTGTTTTTCAGAGAAAATAAAGCAATAGAAGACTGACACCTTTCTGGGAAACAGCTGATGTTGATGAATAGTCTCAACATTCCACAACATTTGTCAGGAAAACAACATTGAATACAGGTTTTCTATACCATGGGGAAACTTTCTCACGAGACCATCTAACAAAGCTGAGGTCAACAGGTCAAAAGGGATGAAATAGGAAAAGTTTCTCTTTTATCCAAAAGATATTGTAAAATTTATTTCTAAATGGAAAAGGAAACTGTCTTTCTCTTTTCTCTTGTTGTCTGCGCCCTCTAACTCGCAAGTACTCCAACACAATTTGAGGCGTAATCAACCAATCACCACAGTGCACTTGGTGGACTAATGAAACCGCCAATGCCCAAGGAATTGCTGCGATTCCACCTACTTGCAGTTGGGGAGCAGTTCTCGTACAATGCTGGAATTATTTCTAAACATAAAAGATTACATAATTGTAATTCTTTTAGGAAACAACGAACATCTTTCCTGCCTCCACAGAACTCTTAATTTCCTCGCCCATGGCTTGA
Organism: Ancylostoma caninum; assembly: GCA_037903475.1. Lineage (NCBI taxonomy): Eukaryota > Metazoa > Nematoda > Chromadorea > Rhabditida > Ancylostomatidae > Ancylostoma > Ancylostoma caninum. The sequence goes on along the minus strand of JBAJFG010000179.1, from coordinate 349,884 downwards.
TCTACAATTTCCAGGCGAGCCTATCCAGTCTGGGATTCGAAGCGGTGATCCGCGAATTAAGATTAGAACCGCTATGCTGTGCATTTTGCTAGGTAAACATGGTAAATGGCGAGATAGAATACTTTCAAAGTAAATGAAAACTGGTCATAATGATTAAATCTCGAGGAATTTTTGCCTTTTCTTCACAAATGCAAGAGCTCTATGTATTACAGGCAGGCACAGTGGACGTCGGTGGCGTTGGCCTACCTGCAGCCTCGAGAAGGATGTCGCGATGATATTTCCAGCAGCTTTTCTACCTGATTTTAGGGATTTTAGGGCAAATCGGGAAGAAAAAACCCTAGAAATACCATTCCGACGATGACGACGCCAATCCCAGCGCGTGCGGCGCGGTCGCACTGCGTCTTTAAGGCCACGAATGGGCCACCGCCATTGCCGTCTGCTGTATATCCGTCGCATGTATTCGGTTGTCCATTTAGCCGTTATCCTTGAGTTTCGGCCCATCCTTATACAGACCATTATCCGGATCGTGGAAACTCTCGTATCCGCTCAAGCCTAGTCGAGAACCATTGAAGGCTAAGGCTGCCGCTAAATTCCTCGAGAAGTACAGCACTTCGGTCGATCGCTTCGGTTGGGCCGACACCGGTTTCGATACATATCGATTGTGGACGGCGCAACGCTGGCGTCGTTATCCTATAATCGATATGCATCTAAAGCAGTGTCGTCGCGCCGAAGCGAGCAAAGGCGCTATACTCCTCGAGAAGTATAGCAGCAGCATGCCCGAACACCATTTTCGCCAAAAATTCTAGTGCTTCTCGAATATATATGGCTGGGATGTTTATTTTCCTTAGTTTCACTAGGTGATGATGTTTCTTCTTTTCCTTTTTTTTTCAAAAACCTAGATCATTAGCACTGGACAGCTAAACATCTTCCAGTGATACAGCCATGTGCTGCTACATTAAGCACATCCACAACACTATGAACGAGTTCACCTATAACCTACACAGCTAAGACCTGAAGAATCTTACAGACGGGATGAAGTTTCCGCAGACTCATCTTCTTTTTTTTTTGACGAATCTCCTAGAAAGGAAAAAAATCACAATAATTCAAGAAAAATGCATGCTCGATCAGAGAACGGTTTCAAATTCATTTCAAATAACATCTGTACACACATCTTCCCTGCAAAATTAATTAAAATGTGCATTAAGAAGAGAGAATAATTATAAAGTACACGTAGAATCGCAGACAATTTAGGGTAATGACGTCATCTGGATAAGAATACCACATCGAAAAATTGCAAGAAAAACAAGGAAATTCCGGAAAAACTTCACAATTCTCGCTACTTCATCTGCCAGTGATGACGTCACAGTCACACAATGGATATTCACCGAGTTTATCACACCACAGCGCATCTTTTTTCAGTTCCACATTTCATCTTGCCAATTCAGGATGCTGTTGTGTGATCATGTCGCTGACCTTGTTCACCTGTAATGGCGCATACATCAGAAATCAGAATTATCGCGAATAAATTATCGCAAGGATCGTCGCAGGATTTGCCATGAAATAATTAACGGACGAGAATTACTAGAATTAGCAGATCCAAGATTTTCGTTTCTAAGCAGATTGAATGCGTCAACAACCCTACCTCAAGGTGGTACGGAGCATGACTAATCTAGTGATCCTCTCTGCTAAAAGCGTTCGGGAACAGCTTATCCCAGCGCAAAGTCCACCTCGACAAGGGGATAAATGTCGATACTAAGGGACTTGAGCTTGAAATCAAACTTTTCCTCAATAATAAAACTTACGTTAGTGAAAAAAAAAACTTAGGAGGCGTCAGACAGGACGTACGGAATTCTGAGTTCTAATTTCTCATCACGGGATTGGAGTACTGGGATTATGACCCTTTTTCTTTCACATTTCGTTCAAAATTTCAAGAGGAACAGTTAAAATAATATGACTACTAGCATTGCAACCACATTTTCTGTATGAAATCGTTCGCTAAGGTTGCGGTGAGTCTGGGAGAAAGAATGAGGGCCCAAGTAAGGATGGAAGGAGAGAAGGGAATGGAAGAAAAAAGTATAAAAAAGCTATAATTAAATAGAGAATTAAATAAGCGAAAGAGAAAAATTGAAAATAGAAAAGAAAACAAGGATTAAAACAGATAACTATGACGATCACTAGATTTGGGACAACTTTTAGTCTTCCAGGTGTTGCTATTTCGCCTCATTACTTGGAAAAAATTGTATCACAAATAATAGAAAGCTAAACTCACTAGCTGACAAAATGACATGATCTGCTCGTCCCACAGTTTCAACGGATCGCGCTCTGAAACATTCAGAACTCATTTCGTAACTATTTGATCTCTCTAGCCTGGAAAGTTTCTCCGCTCTCACGGAACTAAAACATTGTTTGTAAACAAGTGTTGTTCAGAGAGTGAAACCAGTCAGCCGGTTCTCCCCCATGCGAAGAGGTCTATTAATAACCAGATGGGCGAGAGTGGTCCGCGCGACAGCGGCGGCGACAGGGCGATGGACAGCTTGACACTACACAACAACTCGTTTCGGAGAAGCTTTCACCGCGCGACAAGTTCGCCATGCTTAGGTGAAGCAGCGCCCAGTCGGGACAAACAAAAACACGATCGTGCCAAGCATCAAAGAAATGGTAATAATAACAACATGACACCAGCGTGGAAACACCGACATACGAAACACGTCCGCGGCCAATAACATCGTCGCTGATGGGGCACCAACCTCGAAAAACACTCATGAACTCGAAACGTAGCGTTCAACACAAGAGAATACCATTACGACAGACAATCGGGGAACTTGTAAGAAATGACGTCCAACTGACCTCGGTTGGGTCAGCTAAAAGCTGAAAACTAGTAAAAATTGGAGCACTCACGTTCGAAATGCACGAATCCTTCCAGCTGATCGATGTGACCCGCCAGTCGTTCGCTTGAGATCATCTGCGCAACGATCTCCTCCGCCTGAGAAACAAGCATTAGAGCATTCACTCGCAATGACATTAATGCAACTTTACATGCGCATAACTAGATTCCACAAAAGATTCACTGTAACTAGACTAGCAGAGAAACTAACGATTCGTCTGTGAGAGGGATCTTCAAAACAGGCAGAGAGCTTCAAGCAGTAATTCGATTCGTTCTATTATTAATATGATAAAATCCCACGTGGCCCTAACTTGCAACATTACTTGTAATGAAAAACCAACTAGTACAGCATGCACTTTCAAATGAAGTTTAAGAATGAGAATGAGGTATTCTAATCTCGTCCTCAAAAGCATACGAATTAATTAAAATTCCAATCAAGGTCTCTTCATTAGAATGTTTTGTTTTTTCTTGTTTACCCTGTCTTCTAACCCAATTCGTCTTCATTGGTAATGCCCAGCATTGACAGATTACAGATATTGAATTCTTACGCAGAAGCATTCAGTATAAACTCATTTTTCGACAAATCATTTCGGGAGAGTTAGAGCTGGTTATTTAGGGAAATAAGAGGTTTGTAGATTTGGAAGCGAGATTTTCAGCATTTTTTGCAAAGAATCATTAAAACCACTGCGATCAGCGTTCTTTGATACAATCTACTTCAACTATGTAAAAATCTCGAAAGCGAGAGTGACCGGAACACCGCTACGAAAAAGTGAAAAGATGTAGACAAGCGTCATGAGCTCACTCGAACCACAGTCTAAGTTCCATCAGTGGCTAAATATTTGGAAAAGAAAATGGGGGATCTGAATATCTCTGCAGTTCACCAATAAGAGAACAATTATAAGAGTTCTGCGAAGCTCACTCCTTGCTTACTTCTTCATAAAGGAAAGTGGAAATTGGTAAGTCCTTCCAGGGCCCGGATGCATCATCGGAATTACTCATAATAACTGCGTTAAGTACCCAAACTGAGCCTTTGCCTACCAAGCAACAACATGTTTCAGCATATGTGGACGTCTATACCCAGCTGCTGCCTATGAGTACGAGATTACCTATCTCTCGAATGATGTATCCGGGCCCAGAAAAAGATGTCATTCTAACCCACGACTTAAGATAAGACTTAAGACTTAAGATCGATTCATGAGACTCCAAAACGAAAGCAATGGAAACATGTGTGCCTTACCTTTTCTGGAGAGATCCCAAGCAATTCAGCCAGAGTTGGAAGGGCAATATTATTATAAAGTCTGGAGACAGCTGTCATATTGTGCTCGACAATAACTCCTTCCACGATCGACTGACCATGCTCGTTGGTTCTTTGATGAGGTTGTAGTTCGCGTTCGAACTCCACTAGCTAAAATGCTCACTTTTGCCAAGTTCCGCTCCAGGTAGCCTTGTCGCTCCTCACCTCATTCGCTTTTATCAACCTATCTAGATAGAGCTTCTCGAGAAGAGGAAACGACGGGAGCTGAGCAGCTCGTGGGTCTTTGAATAAGGTGTTCAACATGCGAGATCGGGCAGAACCTGAAATCGTTTGAGAGTGAAGTGAAAAAACGCAGAGCAGATCTCGTAAAAACGGAAAGCTCTCATCAGCACAGCTCAGAAGACTACCTTAAGTGTAATAAACGAACCTGGTGCTGCAAGAATCGTACACGTAATCGATCGAGAGAGCGCTGTTTTCTGATCAGCTTCAGGTAGATCGGTAACAAGTGATAACTCATGGTAGCGTTGCGCAGCATCAGTAAATTTGCGCCGTCCATCCAACACCCGAGCGTAAATGGCCTAGAAACCCAAATTTCGCAGGAATTTTGTGGATTCACGGCTTTGAATGCTTACCTTGTATTCAACATTGAATGCATCACAATCCTTCTCTGTTTGCAATAGACTTGCACGATTTACATATTGCTCGGCTTCTGCACAATCGCCACTGTCTAGCAACAGGCGGCCAATGCGAAGGTATAAAGCCATTTTCTGAGCAGGGGAGCACGGCCTAAAAACAAAATCCTTGATCAAAAAGTCAAATCCGAATGGAACTTAGTCTACTCCCACCTCTGAGCACTATCAGTGGAGATCTTCCGCAAGGTCTCTGCTGCTTCAACATAACGTCTGGCTCCTTCGTGAAGATCAGCTAATATCGTACGAACTGCACATTTCTAAATGTAAGAAAAGTACTTCCGAATTGAGGAAACATAATCAAATTATATACCTGCTCATCAAAAGCGATACTCGTCGTATCAAGCACGCTCAAAACAGATTCCGCCAAAATTCTCAGAGAGTTCTCATCCTGCTTGAACGATTCCACTTTGCCAACTATTGCAGTAATCAGCTGTCTCGACACTACTTGACTGCCAGCTTCGATTGCAATTACTGAAGCATACTATGATGTGGATACGCTCGTAAATATAGTCGAAATGAAAAGGAATGAACCTGTTTTCATGAGCGTTACGAGTGGTACCAGATCTGCCTCACTAGTTACCCGTTTCGGAAACAGCTTTTCCATAATTACACACAGTCTAAAGAATAAGCAATTTTAAGTGAAAAAAAAAGACGTACAGACTGGTAGCTGCTGCAAATCCAAAACAACATGAACATCGGCTCACTTCTCGTACTGTGACTTGTGGTCCGCTTCCTTGGACATAATCGCACCGACCTCTGCCGCCACACCAGCATCTTCGCCCGACATTTTTCCGACACTCCCTCCTTTCAGCTAAGACTACAACTTTCCGTTTCGTTAATTTCCTTTCCTCACCTTACCTAAAAAGCAAAAGCAGTTATTTCAAAACAACTAAAACCTTCCTTGAAGACAAACAAATTGGCATTAAGACGGTCCGTTGCGCAAAGGAGGGTTTGAAAAGAAACTGAAGAGGAGAGTATACGAGAGAATGTAAAATATTTGCAGAAGTAGAAAACAAAGCCAACCAGTAGGCTAAAACTCATCTATCATCGCAAAACTACCATTAAGAATTCCGCATTCATAAACTTCAGTATGGTTAGTGTCTCATCGAGGTTAACCTTAGAGGCAGCACCCGATGAAATCCTCACATTTGCCGAATTTCTGAGTTTTCGAAGGTCTTTAACTCATATCTGACGATGAAATAGCGCAAAAAACACAAGAAATCCACGGGTCGGGATGCCGTCTCCCATGAATTAAATCGCCCACTCTTTGACATTTGCTGGTCTTGTTGTCAAGTCACGCACGCTTGTGCAAGTGATTGCGCTTGGGTAAGCTGCAACGTGCAAGTCAGCTTCTTCGCAGGTAAACTATGATTCCTTGTTTTCGAGCAACATTTCTAAGGGGTTTGACAGTTTTGGCCAGCATTTGCACAATATATTAGCGTTGAGAATTTCAACGGATGCTGCCTTTAAAGAGACTACTGCACAAGATTTGATAGTAAAAGCATTGGCATCCACAAGGAGTAAGACTAATGCTTAAAATTCCGTAATAAAAAAGAAGGAACCCCCGACTATTCTGATAAATGTGCGCTAGGAACGCCCACACAGCGTAATACGTCGAGCACGAGCCCTTGATGTCATCCTTCCCTCAACCTTTCGCCCTTTTGGTAGCAAATGCTGTGTGATGGCGGGAAGTGGGAGGAGACGCTATTGGGTTTTGTTAGACCCCATTCCTTTCTATTGTTGTACTCGAAGTTACGCTGTTTGGGTTGCGTTTCTATTGCACATTTATCAGAAATGACTCGAATATGACACACCCCATAGAAGTCAGCATACAGTCATGAAATAAGCAGGTGTGCATCTAACATCCACAGAATATTCATCTTTAGAGACATGGGACAAAATTTTATTAAGCTAAGTCAACAATCGGATGCAAACATTCAACAAGTCAAGAATAACAAAAAAAAAAACGGGTGGTGGCAACTTCCTGACATGTAAGCTTTCAATCGTGATCTCAGAAAAGATTGTATATTAGGGAGGGGAAACATATGCAATCATATTTTTGAGCCAGGTAATCAGTACATATAAGCGTATTTGGATGCCACACCGAGATACAAGCAATTAAAACCACGACACTCTTGCAGATAACCTCTACGAACATTGACTATAATGTGGAGGTCGTAGCGGAAATGAGATACAATTTTAGGGTTTTTTTTTTCTTAATTAAGCCATTCCGTCATCGTCTTCATCTTGTGGCTTCGGTCCGCGTGGTTTTGGGCCTCCGCTTGCTTGTTTAGCGATAATAATCTGGAAAACAAGCATTGCAAACTACATCTAAGGGGAAATTATAACGTAGTAGGTATCTGTGCACCTGGTCCACTTTCAGAATCGTAGCCGCAGCATCGGTAGCTAGCTTAATGGCTAGTTTCTTGCCAGCGTACAGATCAAAAATGTAGTTCTCCGCAGCATCCATGACCTCTGTAAAGAGGATAACCATGTAAAGTGGTAAGAATGATAACTGGACCCGTGATGATTATTTGATGCCTACCATGCTTCCAGATGTCAATTCCAGCGTTCTGCTGTCCAGCTTCATGGGCAGCGTTAAGCTTGGTGAGGATGTCGGTCGCCTAAAGATGATTAAGTTGATACAAAAGTGAAATGATTTCAGGTTTCTCCTCATAGAAATTATGGGCAATGACAAAACCCTTATGAAAATAAAGAAATTCGTCAAATTATGGACAAGGAACAGCAATCTCAAACGAAAAAGACAAATTTTCACAAAAATCCAAAATTATTTGCGAATACCCACATCCATTCCAGCATTTTCAGCTATGCTCTTTGGTAGTGTTTCCAAAGCATAAGCAAATTTCTTGATAGCATACTGTTCAAGACCAGCACATTTTTCCCCGAATGATTCGATTTGCCTCGCCAACTCAATCTCTACAGCACCGGCTCCAGGCAGAAGCTGTAAAGAACACAAATTATATGCTCTGCTCGATGATAGGTTTCAAATACAAAAAAAAAACGAGAAAACAGACAGAAAAACGCATGAAGAAAATGAATAGATCCTACCTTCGCGTCTTTCGTGAGTGCTTTGTAGGTGTTCACCGCATCATCTACGGCTCGCTCGACATCATCAATTCGCGACTGTGAAGAGCCGCGAATGATAATAGTAGCTACATTTCCCTTCTCTCCCTGGAGATACAGAATAAAAAAGAAAGAATTATAGCATTAAAGAAACGAAAAAGGTCAAATATGCAAAACAAACCTTGTTATCAAATACGACAACATTTTCGTCACCGATTTCCTTCACGCAAACAGAGTCGCAAGTACCCAGCAGATTGACAGCAGGAGCACACTGAAAGGAATTATGTTGACTGAATACGAGTGTTTTTCAAGAAATTCTTCATTATGGACAAAATCGATAGTACGCTGGCTTTTCGTCACTAATTACTGGACTAACAAACTGCTCAAGTTCCTCTTATAACGGTTACTGAAGTGAATATCGCTCGCTAAATGTGTGCCATGCATCGAAGGGTACCAGAGTGATGGCGCAGTGATAAATGCAAATGCTGTAATGCGCCTTCAATCATGGCATCTTATCCTTTCTAAGTAGTTTTTAAGTAACTGCCCACGATGTAATTGACCTCCAGTATAATGGGGATTAATTTTGTTTAAAGCTATAATACTGTGAAAAACTAAAACTAAAAGCCGATGAACGAAAACAATCACTCACAATTCTAGCTTGTGCCTGAGCTCCAACCGTGCGACAGAGGCGACGGAGATCGAACTTGGAAGTCAATCTGTAAAATGTAATTCAAACCAATTAGTAAGCTTTGGACGTTAGTGTTTGGTCAGCTTCATTAATGATAAGAACTTACCTAACAGCCATAATCTTATATTTATTCAAGAAATGGAGGTAGAGATCACCAAACTTTCCAGCAGCGACGACGACCTGGAGATGAAAACTCGCTGTGGAAGCAATAACGACTCCAGAAATTTCCAACCTATACCTGGACTCCATTATCTGCAAGTGCCTTCACTTGGCTCTCAACCTCGCTTTCTTCACCCTTCGAGAATCCCATCAACTCTTCAGCATTCTCGATCAAAACCGTGCCCTGCAGATTTTACTATGAGAGAACTAAGAAACCAATGCTGTAATGGCGAACTTCCGAAACTCTAAGAGATGACTAACCTTGGTTTCAGTCTGTGTCAAATCGAAGGGACATGTGAAGACAGCAATGCGAGCATTGTCAGCGCGCTTGATTTCACCCTCTGCTCCTCGCTTGAACACCATGCCGTTCATCACCTGAACGTGATAAATTCTCAACAACAGCAGTTCCAATCTTATGGCCCTCATACGATGACAATCACAACCAAAAATGAGCGTAGAACAAAACTAAGCGCAGAGGTAAGAATCAGTAGAATAGTAAAAGGCAGTGATGACGAAATCCATACCATCGATGTGTTCACTCCTGATCCGAGAATCTTGCAAATTCGAATGTTGTCAACGTTGAAGTTGAAGCTGTTCTTCGGGACGGTTTGTACTACAACGACAATACTATTGGGTTAGTACATCTCGAACAAAAAAAACAGAAAGCAACATCAAACGCACCACATGCTTTTGCAACCAGCTCAGCAATCGTCTCCTCATTATCGTACTGCTTGGAAGTGATTGCGGATCGCAGGAATTTTTTGACCTACATGATCAAAAATTCAGTGCAGTAATCATAAAAAAAAATAGGTGCAGAAAGCGATTATGGCAAGGATATAGGAACAACTAGGAGAATAACTAGTCATATAGCTCAAAGGTTTCAACCAATACACTAAAAACAATTAATCCAAGAAAAGCAAATTACCATGGAAAGATCTCTCAAGTCTGTAGCCTCCTTGACAACAAGGCTTGGGAGAATCTCTAAGGCTTTCTCTGCAGCTTGTTCATACCCAGCCGCAACTTCTTGCGGAGTGAGACCCTAAAATATCGCTGTTTACAAGGAGACCTCTCTATTCATAGGAACCGGAAGAAAAAAGTGACACTAAAACAAAACAGGTATCAGTGGTTAGAGAAAGTAGTTAGGAAAATATTCACCATGCTGATGAGCTGAGCAGCATGCTCAAGGAGGGCAGCAGCAAGTATGACCACCGTATTGGTGTTATCTCCAACCTAAAAAAATATGCACTGTGTTGGGCAAATAATTGTACATGGAAAGGCTCTCGAAAAGTAGTCGAGATCTACATTCTTTATAGACCTTTTCACTCCCGAAAAACTTTTCGTAGCAGAGCGATAGATACTACGCTCAGCTAAGAGAAAAGCGAGGTGGTCGGAAAAAGCAGCGCAAAACCCTGACATATGCAATGAGCGTAGATCACGCGTATCACTTTGCATACCTGACCGCAGACACTGACACAACCGCGCTTGTGATGGAGCCGCTGTCTTTTGCCGCCAAAGCAGATGAAAACAGCTATGACTACTCTATTCTTTTTGTTGTACTGGATTGTTTTCCGAAGGAAAAAACACTTAACGTTGCTATGATAGTCCAATACGGGCATGGTCATAGCGTGGTCACTTACGCACTAGGCTTGAGTAAGAGGCTCTCAACAAGGAGTAAAAGCTTTCCAGCCGCGCTCACGTTAGTCTAATATTAGGACACTTCGAGGTTGAAGAAGTGGTAAGTTTATACAACAGATTCACTAAACAATAATTCTGTAAAGTTTTACTTTGGCTTTTGATAACGTGCGCTTTATTAAAGTGAAAGAAAAACATATTAAAGTGAAAGAAAAACATAGGGTGTAAAAATGAACGGGACACCACGACACAGGTATAATCCACTAACCTGCTTCTCCTGCATTTGACTAGCCATGATGATGATTTTGGCAGCGGGATGCTGAATGTCAAGCTCCTTCAGGATGGTGGCGGCGTCATTGGTGACGAAAAGCTTCTCAATGTGATTGATCACCATCTTGTTCATGCCTGTAAAATATTAATCTGTTCAAACATTCACAATCCATTGAAATAGAGATTTCCTCCTACCATTTGGTCCATACGCTGATCTAAGCTGTGAGGCTAATTCCACACAAGCGTCGATATTTCGAAGGACCGCTTCATCGGTGCCTTTGAAGTGCTGCAAATGCAAAGCAATCAGTGTCATTTCATAGCGGTAAGTATAACTTCTGAGATTATCATCAAAATGAGCTGAAATAATCAGTTAGTTCGACGGAAATTGCAGCTCATTAAAACAGTTTGAACTTAGAATGGATTAAATACAGAAGCAAGAATTTTGGACGTCGCACCTGTGCACCCTCTTTCATGAAGCGGTTGTAGCCTGATTTCGGAATGTTCATAGCCATCTTGGTTACCCTTGTTTAAAGCCGTTCAAGTCTGAAAACGAAACAGTAAAACAGCGGCACTATTCCATTCTGCACCAAAATCTCAAAATCAAAAATTCCTCTAAAACGCCGTCTAGATGGGTTATTTGACATGCTGGTCACGAATATCACACTCATTTTGTGCCCTAACGCCATTTGGCTAGGGTCACTTTAGAGTTAGGGTAAGTAAGTCACCTCACGGATTTTGACATGCTGATTACGAGTCATTTTACAAGTATACAGTTTGCAAGTGATTTATTTTTCAAGTTGAAAGCAATTTGAGGTTTTTATATGGACAATACGCCCTAACCCTACCTTGACCTTACCCAAATGGGGTTGCGACACTAAATGAGTATAATAAAATTAATACCCCCTTAAAAATTGAGATGATTCCGTGGGATGCCTCACTTACCCTAACCATATCATAACCTTACCCAAATCTGGTTACGGCACAAAATGAATGTAATATTCGTGATGAGCATGTCAAATACCTCTTCCCCCCACCTAGACGGAGTTTCAGAGGAATTTTTGACTTTGAGATTTTGGGCAGAACAAGTGGAATAGTGCCGCTAATTCGTACATCCACACAACCACTAGTGAGTATTTCAAATAAAAAAGAGGCAAATGATGAAGAAAATGAAAACGTCAGGAGCAGAAGAAGCAGCAGAAGATTCGAGGCAATGTAAAGTAGCCGTCGGTCCCGTAGCGATTTGCCTGATAATGCGGACTAGCATCAGTTACTCGAGTTGAATTTTTTTAAATGAAATGCTGACTGTTCTAAGGTTGTGTTGTTAAAAAACCACTTGGAGTTTGGATTCTTCCTCTAGTTTTTAACTGATCTACGTGTTTCTGGAAAGCCAGTGTGTTGAAGACGAACCAAACGCCCAGCTTTAGTGAGAAAGCCGAATTTTTCGTCATTTATTTTGCGCATTTTCGTTTTATAAGCTTCAAAGCTGGATTTTTCAGATGGTGAGGGTATTAAGTAACGGCGAAGTGGTTAGTGACGATGATCCACGAGCTCGTCAAAGGCAATCCGCTCCTCGGCCGCAACCTACAACGCCAACCTACCAGCCAGCTCAAGGGCAGGCACGTTTTTGTTTTTTTTTCTCGTAAATCGTCTTTATTTTTCACGGTTTACGACGATTTTGCAATTTGATGTTTAAAGGGAACAGCCTTCTGAGGGATATCGCGTGTATTCGGTTATGCGAGTCACGACGTTTAGTAGAATAGACCGACAGTCCGGGGGGGGGGGGGCACGCGGGGATCGACAAGCTGCCACATTTGCCAGCGCTTCATGTCATCATCCCTGACCTGCGTATCACGTTTCATCATTATCTTCATGATATATTCATGTATCGGCCAATGATTTGGCTGTGCTGTGGACGACGTGGCAGCCAGCAGCATCCGTTCCAGGCGCGCCGCCTCTCGATCCCGCGTGCGTGGGCGGACTCGTCGTTTCGGACAGACTATAACAGAAATATGCAAAATCGCAGCGGTTAGCGACAAAAACAATTGAGATTTTTTGGGCTTCGGTAGCGGAGTAGTGGATATTCATTCACAATCCATTACTTAGTTCTACCAAATGACCCAACGCAGTTTTTAGGGTGCAACAGACGGCTTCGCCTCGTTGTGGAACAACGCCAACGATCGCCTGCGGCAGTTTGGCTTGGAGTCATTCTATGTGGCAGGCTACCGTGTTGACCCTTTGCATTTAGTGGTCGCTGTGCTCGGTTTTCTTCTTTCCGGACCAATGATGCTTGCCATTGTTGTGGCAGCGATTGTTATTTCTCAGTCCACCAGTGATAATGCCGCTCCTGCTCCTACTGCTCCTGGTGCTGCTCGGAGTATCGATACCAATCGCCCTGGAGGCAGTTCGCACTTTGCCCAAGGTGATGGACCACAACAAAGTGGCCGACCCAAAGATTTCGGTGCATTCTCGGGTACTGGTCAGCGATTGGGGAGTTAATTACAGTGTATCTTTCTCTATTTATTGTTATTCGCATAGTATCGTGAGATTCTGCTCATGTGTCAGCTTTCACTAAAAGTATGTTCTCCATTATTGGCGTTACTCCTTTTGTACATACTCTTTCCCAAAGTCGTTTTCAATTGTCTGTGATTTTTGTAGCCCCAACGGTGTATTATTTAAATATCTTTCATAATTTCAGTTATGAAATGGGAATAAATTTTCAAGTGACTTTTACATCGTTTTTCAACTATGCAGTTTTCGTTGAGATATTGCTTAACTCTTCCAAGATTTGCGAAGTTATGTTCTTGTCATTCTCTGGTTATTGAGCTCTTGAATCACTATTTCGTTTTGGTATCTTTTGGAAAAGTGAGGTCCAACACTTTGGTTCATTCAAAGATTGATTAGCTGGTTTTCCAATTTACAGTCCGCATTAGGTAAGATGAGCAACCGCATTGATTACTAAAGGAAAATACGTGCGGCATGGTTCCAGATGGGCTGGGCGGTCTTGTTTTTTTTTTGCCTTTCACGAAGTGTAAAGTCGCAAAAACAGCTGGAACAGCCTCGTGAATAGCTGTGAAGTTCTCGAATGCGCGTAAAATCCTTGTTCTGGTTAGTGTTGAGTTACTTTTGGTGTTTCGTCCCATCCATTACTAGTTATTTTTTCCTCATTTTAACACTATTTTTTTTATTTTATCATTAAGTTCACTGTTTTGGGACTGAACGGAGCCTGCTATGGTGTGCTAATCCTCATTCCAAACTCATCCATTCAGTGGCCCTCTGAATTTTTGACATCTTAGTGTTTATTTTTTGGGAATTCTTCCCTCCAGTGGTTGGTTTTTGTCAGGTTTCCTTTAACGGTTCGATCCTGAACCTGGAGAAAATTTCTGTTGTAATCTTCTTTTCATCGAGATATGAGCTTCTAGCGAAATGACTATCCATCTCATTGCCTACTCTTTCCTATTTATTGGGAGAACCGTGATAATTCAGAGTGAATTTCTTGATTCCTACCAAAGGTTATGCACATCCTATATTTGTTTGCCTCTCTGAAGCATACATAGCAGATTAGTAGATTCCACATTTTACGTCTTGTATTCAGATCTTACCTTTGTAATTATGTTGGCACGTGGGGGATCGCTGCTGCTGGGTAAGGCCATTCCATGCTGTTCAACATCTGTCCCCCTCAGAGCGAGACGCTTTCCTCAGGAGGTTTGCTCTTGGTGCAGTTAGCTTGCTAGTTAGAAAAGTTGGTTTATTGCTGGAAATGTTTCAGATTGCCTCTCATCGCCACTCCAGCAGCCTTCCTCCTGCTATAGGTCATCTATTTCAATACGCGTCTGACTGCTATTTCACGCAGGGCTTGCAGTTTGCAATGGAGTGTGGGGTTTTAACATTCTTTTCTTACATCGAACTACATTTTGTTATGATAGGACCGTCGTCTTTCAGCACTACACGGAGCAGGCCTGTCATGGCCATATGTCTTCATAGCATCCGGCGTTGCGCTGAGGATTGCCTCGTCTCCACTGCACATCTTCGCGGAGAAATTGTTTGCGCGACGGTTACATGCGCAGAACTTCTTTACCGAAGGCATCCTGAAGGTAAGTTGTTGCTTCTCAGAATCCTCGTATTTCTAACATTTACTGGTTTTAAAGGAGCAAAATATTTCAGAAACTTAGTGAACACTATAAGGTGGAACTTGTTCCGAACGCCGCTAGAACAAGGTTGGAATTGAAGACTTCCGATCCGAAGATCATTGCTCATAGCGAGAAATTGGTAAGGTTTTCTCCTTTTTTCTTCTGTTTTTTTCCTTCTTCTGCTCTCAGCTATTCATTTTTTTCTTCGTTCATCTTTTTTTTCATGTATTACTGGTTGAGCATTCTTTCTCATTAACCTGTTGTATGGTGCACTCATTGGTATTTGAGGGAAACCGCTTTTGGCTGCTATCAAACCAAAACATCAGTAGCTCCGTACCTCCACAAAATTTTCTCCATTTTCATTCGCGTTGGAGTTTCCTGAGCATCGAGACTTTTTGAGACGAAATTCGCAGAAACAGTCCTTATTCTTTTTCAGCTAGCAGAAGTGGTTCCTCAATATATGGCTGAACATGGTCTCCAAGCCACACGTATTCAGAATCTGAAAATGTGTACTATACCCTTATGGATATTCTCATCGTTCGCTGTCAGAAACGTAATCAGCTGTACGCATTGCATTTTTTTGTTGTTGATAATCTCTGTTTACGAATTTCATGACTTTATTACAGCTGATTTCCATCCGAGTATTGCTGGTGGTCTATGGATCTCAGACCTGCTAGCACCTGATCCATATTTTATATTACCAATTGCTGTAGGGTTGTTTGGATTTCTGAATCTATATGTGAGTTCGAGTGTTTCTATCATTATACTCCTAATATTTTGCTCAAATGGAATTCCTCCATAAAAGCACGACCTTTTTATCGCGTTATCCTAGTGTTTTTTTTTGTTAAAAAAACTTGTTTTCAGTCACAACGAAAAATATATCCAATAGCGATGCATACGTGGAAAACAAAATCCTACGATTTTGCGTTGGCTTTCTTCACATGTTTTGCTGTGACGATCATGTGTCAACTACCAGCGGTAAGTCACAATTTGCTGCTCTTTTCCTCTTTTCTTTTGAGACCCTTTTGAAATTCTTTGAACAAATGGGACTAGTATTTCAGTGTATCCCTCTGTACTGGTTATCTGTGTCTGTATCCGGTTTGGTACAAGCGCAGCTGCTGAGACACCCAGGTGTCAAGAAGCTGCTTGGTATCAGCAGACTGCCGACGGATTCGCGAACGCCGTTCAGAGATCTATTCCTAACTAGGCCTAAGCAGGCGTAGCACGTCTTTCTTCATATGTTCGCTTGGCTACCTCTGCCTTCTTGTGCATATGTATTTAATAGTTTGTTGATATAATTTAAAGTTAAATATAGATTTTTTATTTAGTTGGCGTTGAAATTGACAAGATATCTGAATGATCTGTGGTCTGCTCGAGTGCTCCAGTAGTGCGGAAGAGTCAAGCACTGGATCTTTCCTTGCATCCTAGGGATATAATGTAGTGAAAAATTTGCAGATATACAGGTTGGCTCATAAATACTGTCCTACAATAAAAAAAGCACAGAAAACGTATGGAAACGTGTCGTTCAACGGCCTCTTCAAGAACAGTTTGATATCATTGAAGGGAGCAAAAAAGCAACAGTTTCGTTCAATTTCCATCCTCTGGCGGATAATGCAGCGCTCAGGGGTTGAGGCTATGACATCGCTGTGGCGCGGACCTGATAACAAAGGGTTTATGCAGGATAAATATGTTCTTGTTGCGTAACCTTCGGTTCTATGTTATAATAAGGTTTGAAGTCAGTTTCCACCGATTCTAAAATACTTCAATGAATAAAATAGTAATAGTAAATAAAATAGTAATAATAAATAGTAAAGTACTTCAATGGATCCCTTTGCCCGATCTGGAATTCATTCCAAGTTGAAACCGTTCTGTTCTGGACCCGGAGAATTGAGTTGAATGTTGCACGCATACTTGATAGTTCGCTATTTTCACCCCCTTGCGATTTCATTTTGAATCCTTAAAATATTCGAGAAACACACTTTGGCCTTTGTCGCGGGTTTACGCAGCCGTTTTGCATGTTGTATTAGCAAGTGGAAATCGTAATTTAGCAAGAAGCTTACGGAACAGGAATTGCTACTAAGAAATTTCAAATTGAACAGGAAAGGGAGAGATCAAACGGCACTTACGAGAAGAAACAAGAACTTTATCTTAATGAAACTCGTTTTTGTTATTGCCAGTAGGCTATTAGGGGCGGCTTAGAGGAGCGGCATTTGTGTGCCTGCAAGTAAGGGCAGAATTGGGTGAATTTCCTAACTGAGAGGAATGACGAAGAAGAAGTTGAATAAGAAGGAAAGCAAACTACAAATGTTTCATTGGAGGATGCAGCTTTTTATGGAGTTCCACCTCACCATCAGCACCATCTCAGTGATCAAAAGAGTGCTTCCCACGTTTACTCTTTCTTCACTCTCTAGTTGGCGGAGGTTTCTCTCGGAACTTCTTTCCGCTCTAGCAATCTTCAACGACAATAGCAGTCTGGGCGAGGGGCGAGAAAGAAAAACGTGGATGTTTTGCAGAAGAAGGTATTCCACGTGGGGAGGGGGATTTCAATAATAAAGTCATTAAAAAATTAACTTTGTTTTCAGACAACTGAAGTAAATAGTTAAAATTACGATAGAAACATAGAAAACTGTGAACAAATTGGAACAAAGATTCTATTTACTCTTCGCCGAATTTTCCTGCCTTGTGGCTAAAAAGAACCGTCAACCCTAAGGCCGGGATACGTGAACATTCCCGTATGGATTCCAAACTTTCCTGTCGTCTGTAATGGACGAGTTTCCCAGTTCCTCTAGCGAAATAGGACATATCTGGCCATTTCTGTCATTACTTGTCATTCCTGGTTGGGGCAAACCGCTTGGATGAAGTATACTTGTTATTTTTTCCCAGTAGAACTCGTTCGATTCTAAAAGGGCAGAAGGTCACGACCTATCAGGAAACCTATACTTGTACGGGCACAGGTGGTGACAAGTGGGAGAGAGAGAAAAAAAAGGCGGAAAGGAGAAAAAAGAAGGGAGGACTGAGATATGTATATGATATGATTGTGAGCAAAGATGTTCTAACGAATTACCGGCTTCCAAATAGAAAAGGGGAGCTGAAGTGTGGCTCTATTGGCGCTACCGGGAACTGCATGCATTTTGAGGTTACCCAGGATAAAGGTGTCAGCACCACACAAATTTACCAGTCATTAGTACTGGCGTCAACACGTTTACTCTGGGTAATCTCAGGGATGCATCTAGGCCCGTGTGAATGCCTTTCTATCAGATGTTGATGTCGCTATTGTTAGGATTTGTTAGGATATTCTAAACTGTGGGTAACCATCAGCTGAGTCTGTAGGCATCGTCGAGGTAACCCATGGTAGACGTGTGGACATACCCGAACTTACTTTTAACCTAGCACCCATCACCATTTTACGCATAAACGAAGTTGTCTACATCAAGCTGCTATTTGTGGGTAATCATATCGTAGGGATGGGACAACCGATACTTCAAGTGATGCATACGGGCCGTGGTGTGGTCAGTGCCATTGACTGAGATAGCTGGAGAGGCGATAGAGAGGAAAGGAATGCGCAGAAGTGTGCAGCAACTTGAGAGGGTGGTGAGAAAAAGAGTAGGTACGCACGCCTACCATAAGCCTACCACCCCTTTCGGGACAGAATATGGGCCGTGTGCGTGATACAAATTACCCAGGGTAAACATATTAGCATGTGAGCGTCAACAAGTTTACCCTGGGTAGTCTCAATGAGACGTCCAGGATTTGACATCGCGATGACAATCTTCAGTCAGGATTAAGTGTTGTAAGGATGACGCAGAGCTGATGATCATCTTTATGAATGCGTCATTATTCTTCACACTGCCCGCAGCCGCGAGCGACTCACCGCTCTGAGCGACGCCGGGCCCCGGGGAAAGCTCGTTTCGGGGGCGCTCAGCTACTTGTATGACGTGCTAGTATAAGCACACATAGTGTCGCCGCCACCCCGACCGAACTGGTCGCGACGGCTGCGTCGCCACGCCCACTTCGACACCATCCGCGCGAAGTTCACCACCTTCGCACCTGCTTCCGTCGGACACTGGCGTTTACTGGCGAGTTACTACTGGTACTGACCTGCAGCACGTCTCGCATGTGGATGTAGCCTATGATAGGCTGGATTCTGCTGGCTGTCGCCTGGTCGCCGGTGGTCTGCGAGTTCACCTTTAGGTGGGTGTTTTTCATCGTCTACCCAAGTAGCTCAGTTTATAGTCCGCTAAAAATTTTGGCTATTGAGTGCAAGGCTTGGAAAATTAGGCCAACTAGTTGCAAGCTTCCAGCATTTTGCAATAACTCCCTGTTCGCCCCGCCAGGAAAACCCAATCAAGTTTGTCTAACCTACATTTCTATTCATAGCGACCCCTAGAAAGAAACAGTTTATAGTTTTTTTATCGATAGAGAAATTGGATGCAGGCACAGTGTTGAGCAAACATTGACCACCTCGTTTGAATCCGTGGCACGTGTACGTGAAGTGGATCATCGATTTTTTTTGTGATCAGCTGATTCGACACAATCTAATCAATGTATGCTTCTGGAGGAAAAAACGGTGCTATCAGAATTCGTTGGTTTGGTTTACGGTAACTCCTTTCTTGATTTGCTCTAATTCACCTAGGGTGTTAGGCATCTGCCACATAACTCCCTCACATGGTTATTCAATCTACCTTACCCTTGGTGGCACTCATGGAGCCGTATGCATCATTAAGATTACCCTGGGTAAACGCACTGGAGCCAATGTTGAACGTGGGTAAATTTGTGCGATGTCAGCAGTTTACCCTGGGTAATCGCAATGATGCATGCTAACTATGATCTCATACCGGCGGTTTCCTCCCGAATTCGGGAACTGTAAGGAACGCGGCAGGAATATAAACGAAAATTACACGAAATTACTGCGTAATCCAGTCGGAATTTCCACAAAATCCGAGCGAGATCCGCCTGCCAATCTCAAAGTACACGACTAAGGCGACATTTAACCGTAGTGGTGTAAGATCACCTGAGTGAACTAAGCTATCTTCTCTGGATTCGTTTATTTTCACTGCTTTTTTTCTAGGATGATGCAGATAATCCCTTCATCAAGTTTGTTATATTATTATAGTTTAATAAAGTTAGATATTAATTTAACTGTTAAGGTTACGGAAAAGAAAACTAATTCACCAATCATTATTTGCAAAAAAAATAATGAAAAAAGCAGTTTCTGAAAAGTTAAAAATCATATTAAATTGAAACCAAAAACCCTATTAGTAACCCTAAAAATTAAAAAATGAAAAGGTTTTCAAATATTAAAACAACAAACTGAAAATACCTAAAAGGAAACATTAGAAATAAAAGACCTAAACTCTTATTTCTGGGCTAAAACGATGTGTAAGGGTGCATGAAATCCGTTAAATCATCCGAGCGAAGGGTAGTTTTGCTCCCTGAGGTAATAGCTAGATAAGATGTAGGTCGTCGGAGGAGTTGATGCCTGTGTATTCACCGTACTTTCGTTGAAATCTGCTGATGGAAAGAGGAACTCGTGAACTAGCGATATTCTCTTGAATGAAGTTTTTTTTTTCGTAGGGATCTGTAATCCTCTTAGGATCGATGTAAGTTAAGAGGACTATCCTAAAATATTTACTCACCCTTCACTTTGTTTCCTCATACGCTATACGTGCGTAACTAGTAGACATTCTATCTCTCTTTTTTTATTTGTTTTTTTTTTCATTCTTGCCTTTGATTTTCCTCTCGTTCTTTTTAAATTCAACAATGAAATTTCAACAACACATCGTTTGCGTTATTTGGTCGAGAAAGAAGAAAGAAAATAAACGGAGGACAGAAAGAAGTCCTCAATGGATTTATTTACTTCCTCTTTTGGCACGAAAGAAGTTATGACGAATTTTGTTTACTTCCCTTTTTCTTTCTAGCGTATATATTTTCGCAGAACGGTTTTTTTACCATCAATCGAAACGTGGAAATGTTTGTTCTTTTCCACTGACTTTGTTCATTTTTCATTTTCTGTTCATAAAATTTTCGAATTTTAGCCAATATTACTCTTTCCTGAACCTAACTCTGCACCCTACATTTCTGATTACTGAATACTCTCTTGTTCAGTGGGAGTCTCGCTTCTCTTTTTTATCTGTTCTTGTTGTTTTTTGTTTTTTTATCCTCTACGGTTTAATCTCGCAGACCAAGATCCCTGAGGTTGTGGCGCGCCTACGGGCGTATTAAATAAATAAATAAATAAATAAATAAAATGTGAGAAAGTTAGTATATGAGAGAAGGTTAGGTCTAGACGAACCATTTATAATTAGTCGGTCCTCTTGAGGCTCATCACTAGATGAGACGAGCGACTAACTAAAGAAAATAGTTAGAAAATATAAAAATCAAAAGTATGTTAGAAAATTGATGTAATTGCTGCTGAAAAGTGGTTGAATGCCTTTAGAGTCTGAAATAAAAGTACTACAATAGTTATAGTAGAACTATTATAGAAATAATTTCTATGTGTTCACATCTATAAGCATTTTACTGTTTATTGTAGTGACTAGTTTTATGAATGGCGGAAAAAGAGAATAACCATGCGACAAACAGAGGATTGCTGACACCCCTACATACATTAATGGCTTTGGCGCGGTTTCTTTATGTGGCAACAAACCCGTTTTCAGGAGATAATCGGGCACTTATCTTTCTTCATGGAGAAAGGCTATAGGCAAAGCATAATGTTAAGCATACATACATATGTATGTAGTAGAGAGCAGATGAATTATGAGGTTACTCGAAAAAGTTGCCCCCCCCCCTTAGATGCCCTTGAACGAATAGCTGTTTACTTTATTGACTTGTCCTAGGAATATTAAAAAAAATCCTAGGAACGTTGACTGTGTTCATCATGTTATCCTTACTAATCGATCACTTCATGCTCTCAGATAAGATGCCTTTAACTTCTCACAATGAGTAAATTACTAGAAATCTCCATTTATGTGAAGAAAATCTTGCAACGCTCCAAGGTCACGTAGTTTTTTCTTCGGCAGCTCTCGTTGAGGGTTCTTCTCTCTACTTGGAATCATCTTCTCCTTTTTTATCCCATTGCTCGTATGAACATCTGATTGTCTTGTGCTTCTTCTGGCCTCTTCGATTTCGTTTTCCATAACCTCTCAGCTAAGTTCCCGAAAACCAGTCTTCTAGAGTCTCGAGCAGCTTCTTAGCTTATTATTACACCTTTTCACCTTCTTGAAAGTGAATGTGCTCTTCATATTGGAGAAGACTGGTTCATTCAAGGCTACGTAAGTATGTAAAAACGTAGTAATCGTTATAATGAAGACATCAAAGAACTTCGTCGCTTGCAAATGTGCTCCTTTCGATTGCCAGCTTTCACTGGGATCCTGTTTCTATTGAGAAAGAACTTGAAGAAGACAGAAGCAGTCCTTCTCGAAGTGTGGGCTTCAAGAGTTTTCAGGAAAATTTGTACACTACATGCTGCTCAAGAAATAGAGGAATAACCATCCAAGGGAAGATAAGCTGAAAGCGCAAGATTTCTCATAGCACAATGGGACACTGAGCAGGAAAAAATATTTAGAAAAGCCCAGCCAAGCATCCTGGCCTACCATTTTACTACATATAGCAATTCCGTTTCTCTACTACCTCCATGTCCGATCACTTAGCGAGAAAATGAAAACAATAAGTTGTAGAAAATGGAACACATACGCTTGAAACTTGGGTAATTGAACCTGCATCGGATGCTGAACTTCCCGAGCTTCGTTGGAACCATCGTGGCTTAAAATCACTTCAAATAAAAGTTTCTTGGTACTATACTTTCCTGACTCCTATTTTCAGCTGTGGCTTCCAGGATTTTTGAAGCATGCGTAGCTCTTCATGCTTATAAGAAAAAAATATTCTTTGCGATAGTTCAAAAGAGGTGCAACACGTTCAAATTTCTCGCGTCTGATGCGTTTGATGAGGGGCGGAGGAAAACGGGGTGGAGCTGCTTCTGTCCGATTGGTGCACTCAGTGAGCTTTTCCCGCCCCTCGATACTCGTCGTTTCCTTATTAACTGTTGTTTAATCATGAAAACATGAATATAGTGTAACTGCGCGCGGTCGGGGGACGAGTTGTCACTGAGGTACGGGAAGTGGTGGTCGAATACGCCAATGGCGTAACACTAGCACCGCCCCTCCCGTATTGCCAGAGCACACCTCCATCATAGTGATGAATTTTGAAATTTCCAGAAATTCTAGCAAGAAGCTACATAATTACAAAATATTTCCTAGAGAGGAATAGCAATCTGGATAATTAGAATCGATCGAGGAATTTTTTCGTTATTCAAGAAATTTCTTGCAGGCTAAAGGATGATGTGCTCGAAGTGCGAGGACGAAACGGCGGCTTTTTACCCTTGTGTTTTAACTCGGCCAGGGAGGAGTACGCCGAGGAGATATGCAGCTCGCTGGGCAGGTATAGAGACATTAAATCTTCAGTCTTGCTGGGAGTATTTTTTAATGTTCTCACCTGTTTTTATCCCTTCTATCCCTCTTTTTGAATGATTTTCCACGTTAATTCTGTGGAAGATCCTTGCTACTAAATTTTTAAGAATACAAGAAGGATTGCAAGAATTTTCCACACATTTAACCATCCATCCTAGGTACCTGGCCTCATTCGAGTCTGTGTCACTTTCATCCCAAGCCAGCTACTCGATAGCATGCGTTGGTGGATCGAACTGCTTCCCGTATCCCACCACGTACTGTAAACATGGAATCGCCGTCAAGTGTACCACAGACTGTAAGATCTTGGCCAATAAGAGCACTGGAACTTTAGAATTAGTACTGTAATTTATTATATTTTCCAGTTTGTCCTCCAGGCTCGATGCCATCCGGACGGCAGTGTCTTCAGACGGCGATCTACGTTTCAGCGTCGTTCTCGGATGCTAGGGTTAGTCAACTGATGTATTGACGTATTCCTTGGTCTGCTGCATACTATAATACACGCTACCTGTATTTACTTCATTTTTTTACGAACTACATTTTTTAATCCTTCCCTTTTTGTTACTATGCATGTATTCTGCTAATATACCCATGCTATACTATGCTATAGTATGTTATGTTATACTATACTATACCATGTCTACCATATTATGCTATACTATACTACTTCCATACCACATATACCCATACCATACCCATACTAAATCCACCACCCGCAACCCTAAATCCACCTATTATACATTACTATACCCATATTATAGCCACACTATACCCATACTATACTTATGCGGTAAATATACTATGCTCCAACTATAGCATACCCCAACTATACCTATACTAGGCCAATACGTTACCCATATTATACCCATACCATGCCCATACTACTATATTCATACTACACTCATACTATACTCATACTATACCCATATTGTACCATAACTATACCCATAATATGCCTATACTATACCCATATTATACCTATACTATGTCCATACTATAACCATAATATACCCCTACTGTACCTATAATATACCCATACTATACCTTTACTACACCCATACTATACCAATGCTGTGCTATGCTGCACCTTACCTTGCTGTGCTACACCAACTACCTTAATAGCCGTAAAGCTAATTCGTAGCGGATGTTATACATCTTTTAAAAGCCTCTGGACGTTTCTATATATCAGTTAATACAAACAATACTATCCACATGATTTCCCGTATTATTGCCAACAAAACCCTTTTTTGAATTTTTTTCTTGCATTTGCTTCTTTCGAAAGTATTAGGATTCTAAGGTGAAATAGCATAGCTTAGAAAAATCTGTCCATAATCTTCTACCTGAGACGACTAGCGTTCTTCATAAGAACACTCCGTTGCCTCATGTCACTCCTTGCAGATGGCCTGCTCTCTTCGGGTGCTGTCTCTACCTCGTGAATCGGATCGCGTTGCCCTGTTGCGCCTGATGTCCGAGAGTTTCGGTTTGCGTTATGTTTGTATTGTGGATTTGTGCTGGAAAATGTCTCCACACGAAATGGTACGGGGTGACGTCCACGGGTGCAAATAGCTGTGAGATCAGCTGAGTCATGCCGCCGGCCTCCGTCGCCAACTCTATTCAGTGGCGTTTGAATAGGGTTGTTTTGTTAGGGAACTACCGATTACCTGGATAAATATGGGTCGCAACGGAAGGGGGTATTTTTATGAGAAGGGATTGCAAGCGCTGGTCTGCGATTATGTAAAAAAGTGATGCCTGGAAAATACCAGTTTTTTCCATGGGGACAGTTATACATTCTCGAAACTTTTGCGAGTTTCGTAGATCTTTCACAGTTCATGTGGAAAGTTTAAGTAAAATTCTTTCGATAAATCAACTGGCTGGCCTTTCTGAATTACTTTACGAGCTCCTAAGGAGAAAAATCCTCCACACTTTGGGAAATTTTTGAGCAAATTTGTAAGTCTTTCACCTTAAAACGGTGACATACATATTTCCTATAACTACTTTCATTTTTTATTCATGTCCAAATCTGTATTGACGCCTGTGAGTAACTCATTCCCAGGAGAATAAAATATGCGAATAAAATTTCTCATGAATACGAAGTTCCAGAAACCATGATGTGATTTACCCATCTACCATGTAAACTAATCGCAGGTGTCTCCCCTACTCAATCTTGAATATACATTAGTCTGACTCGGATAATTAAAGTGGCAAAAATGATGATAAAAACGAAGAAGTTGAAAAAAAAATTGCAGGAAAAGCGTTTCCTTTCCAGATGGGCGCCGGACTTATTTTACGTCAGGTTACAGACGGGGATCTCAGTGGATGTGGGAAGATGGCACACCCATTGACGTAAGTGCCTTTTCATTTCCTCAATGTAGTAAAAAATTACTAGCAAGTAAAATGAAGAATAAATGGATAAAGAAAAATAAAATGTGCCTCTCATTACTCAGCATAAGTCGAAAATAATTGATTTTGGCTACCTCAAGGGACAAACGGATTACGCCTCGAGGTAGGCAAAATCAATTATTTCCGAACTATATCCGTATTTGGCTAATCATTTATCCGTTACCCACGGGTTTTGCCCGATCCATTATCCGAAACGTTGCCCGGGCTCATGGCGTCTGCTTACGGTGCAGATAAGGCAGAAATTAGTGGCTGAGAAAAAGGAAAATCTTTAAATTCTCTTTCTAGCGCCTTTCCGGTTAGATTTTTAGCCTTTGTCCAGGATCTAGTATACATTATCTGTCTATTTTGGCCAGTCCTTTATCCGAACGGTTATTCAGGTCCTGGGGAACCTTTTACCCGCTTATTCTGGTTTCCAATCTTTTCAGGGCGGTAAAAAATTCACTTCAATGTTGCTTTTGAGAATTTTAAAATTTCTCCCAAGCTTTTTATAAGAGTTTGTCAAGAAAAAATTAAAGGACCACTTCCAGTTCGCTGTACATGGTGAAGGCAGATGCTTAGCAATAAGCGGTGGTGTGTTCCACGCTGTCGAGTGCGACTCACCCGGCACAGCACTGTGTGAGGTGGCACGCGAATGTGTATATCATGATGAATACAATGGAAAGAAGAATAATACTCGAAGCGGTGAGTGAACAGTTTTTCTTTCTTTTTTCTTGGGAAGAGGCGATGTCACCCACATTCCAATAGTACGGAAGAGGTCGAAAAATTTCAAAAATTAATTGTTTGCTCTCAGTAGTAAACTAGAGTAATTACCAGTCTTTACAAAGTTTCTCCGTTAAGTTATGGATGTTGGCATTAGAGTTTTTCAGGATTACTTTCTGGCAATTGTTCTCTCAATAAAATACTGGTTATTAAACCAAAATAATGCTGAATAAGGTATGCGGTTCAGGTCTCCCATGTATGAAGTGGAACGACCCATCGGTACTTTTCTACGGAGTCAGTGTCACTGGTCAAAATACATGGGATCACAATTTCTGCCGGATATTGGCGGACGAACGGTAATATCATACAGCCCCTGAAGCTAGACCTCGTTGAAATTTTATATAAGAAGTCCACTGAGTCATTTATAAAAAACCGTAGCCTATTTCCAGCGAAGATTTGTTTTTTCTTTGCCCAATTTGAGGAATCCACTTTTATCTTTTCGAAAAATGATGAATTACTGGTACCCATATAATGCTGCGAATTTTCCAGGACACCCAGTTGCTTCTCGTCGCCATCGGTTCGAGATGCCTGTCTAGTTGCAGAGTGTCCGGATTCAACAACAAGGCTTGAACTGAAGGCTGACCTATGTAGGTGAATATGTACTCATTTTAGGCGCTATAGACGTTTTACAAAAGGGTGTGTCCGTCCCAGTGGTGCTTTGAAAAAACAGCCACCACAGATTGTTTCACGTGGGTAGCCTACCCCAAAAAAGAGCTGGAACAACCCTTCATTTTCCTTTCCATCGGAAATTCCCATTTTCTTGCACAGGGAGATATTTCCAGACCGTATTCCAGCAAATTCCTCTTACAGCGTCCTCGAAATGCGGGCCGACATTCTTTGCATGCCGTGACACAGGCAAATGCCTCCCAGATGACTTCCGCTGTGACTACGAGCCCGACTGCAACGATGCTAGTGACGAAGAGGGCTGCGGTGGGTGATTCCTAGAAGTTCTATCCACTGGTCGATATCAGAAGTATTTTATTCCAGAAGATTATCTGCAACAGTTTGAATTGGTTGGAACGCTGAAAATTGCTGACAGAATAACTGAAATTTGGACATATATACCGCACGTGCAAGGGGTACGTTGCATTTTACGCAGATTTGCACAGAATCACTGAGGCCGCCTTACTTAGGAGGGGATGTGAAGCGTTATACCTGGACTGGGCGGTGCTGACGGGCCCTGCAATTGGCCGATTGGGTGAACTGACCAGTCGTAGGGCTTGGCCGCACCCCCTTTTCAGGTTTAACGCGCCACACCCTTAGGAGGTGACTAGTACATTGAATGAATAGATGTTTAATTATTAATTCTAGTGTGCTCGACGTTGTAACGAAAGTGCACTGCTTTGCGAGGCATTCTCTTACGAACCTCAGACGCAGGTACGGTATTCGATACTGTAGGATTGCAACTGTATTCGATAATCTTGCTCGCTCGTTGAAACTGAACACGAATTGAATTGATACATTGATGTCTTTATATCTTCGGAATTTTCTTTCCCTGATTTTCGAAAAACTCTTAGCAACTAACGTTCCAATGCTGAAATCCTCGTTAGGTGCAAGCAGCACTCTGTTGGGGACCAGTTCTCGCATGAAAACAATGCCTACCAACTATATGCTCGGGTGTTTTTTTTCAGACGTGCTTGCTCACGGACAGCTCCGAAGTCAGCAGTAATCTTGCCGTGAAGCTTACAAGTCAATATTATAGGAAACGATTCTCTACAAGTAAGTTACCGCTTCCACGGTTCCCTTACACATAGGGAACTCCAGTTTTGGAAGCCAGCTCGCATGCGGTATATGCACTACATGCAACGCAGCGCTCTTGTTGTCTGCGCATCCACCCATTTCATTCGAATCAGCAGTTCCGTTCTCGTCTAATCATCCTAGTTCCTGTTTTAACCTGTCCAAATAGGTAACAAGATGCCTGCGCACGGGCTTCGACTACTGAAATTTGGGTGCTTTCGCAGCGGCCAATTTGGGTGCTTAGCGACCAGTTGTGATTAGCTTCAAACACTGTTGTGTACGGTAATCTCAGCGTGACATTTAGCGATAGGATACTGTGTGAGCTATAATGTAACCGTACACCCCCCCCCCCCCCGAGAATGGGTCGCCAAATTTTCGAAATTGCTTTACAATACAAATAAAAATCTTGTATTAGTTTATTCTTGATTGTTTATTTTTATTATTATTTTCGATGTAATTTTTATCAATTATTTATCATTGTAAATAATATTCTTATTAATTTCATTTTCTGTCTGGATCCCCAAAACGGCGGAGACTTCACTTTTTCCCACGCCCACACCCCGCCCACTTTCTGCTTCCGCCACGGTCCTACAGAAGTGGGAGTACTGTACAATTGCAGTTTCGAAACGGTTACGGTGGTCATGTCCAACATGTCCACTGTGTAGTACCGTACACTTGAGCGAAAGCTCAGCGAATCGCAGTTTGTGGTTTTAATATCCTAAAAGTGGAATGATGAACTGTGGGGAGTTCTATCTGGGAAGACACAGTGCAACTAAGCTCTGCGATTGGCTAATTCATCCAAATGCCCAATCACAGAGCTTGGCCGCTCTACCCTCCCCGGGTACAACGTTCCATGTCCAGAATATTGCGGTTGAAAGTGCAACTGAGCTAGTGACGAGGTGGTAAGTGGAGTTTTGATTTTCTGAGGTGACCAGTGGACTTGTGAATTTCTCCCGTCTTCTTTTTAACCGCTGTTCTTATATATGAACAACTAAGGCACTAACTTATCGTACATGCTGAGGTAATGTTTCTTGCACAGGGTGTCTGTGGCAGAAGTCAGTTTGATTATTTAAAAAAATCTTCGCAACTCTGGAAGGGATCTAGTCTGCGAACAAAAAGAAGTTTTTTTTTCTGCTTAAACTAGTTATCTGTCATTGCAGACATTTTTATTCGGAATGTCCTCGCCTCTTCTTTCATCTTCATTTATCTAGCTCTGTTTCATAATGCATCATGCCTTTTTCTGGCTGCGCACCTTGAGTGTATTCATAAATGAATAGATAAATAATCTGGATATATTTGCCAGGATTCCTGCAGAGAGCGGTGTGGTTCTAACTATGCTCAGAACTGGAGCTACGTTAGTGTTTCTATACTGTAACCTCTCTATTCCAGAAGATGTCCACTTCCAGTTGGTAGACGCCGTTTTACGGGTGGCGAAGAACCGCACTTGGGCGCATGTCTGTGACGACGGCTTCTCATCCGTCTATGCGACGTCAATTTGCAAGATTTTCGGATATGGGTACGCAAATTTGCACCACATCTTTATTAAGAAATTTCTTTAACAATAGAAGGAGCACTTTTAATTACGTCATTCCTGGCCTTCACGCTTCGCGGTCAATTCAGTGAGTTTGTTCTCGAGCAGGGCCTGGTTCTTGCGAAGGTATCCTCCGGCATACTGTAATCACAGGACGACTTTACCTAGTCATCTGATCAAGTTACGACTTAGGTAATTGAAAAACCCACGTCATCCGGAAGATATCCACACTGGGGACTGTGACCGCGATGTGCAGGTTGTGTGCATTTCATCTCTTCAATGCCACTCTGCAAATGGGTCATCTCTTGCATTTATTCCCAAAAATGGACAAATTGTCTAGGACGTACTTCTTCTATTGGCAGATGATTGACAAAAACTATCCACGGTTCATAGTTGACTTCCGTGAATTCGCCAGCGTAGCGAGCCGTCTTCTTGACGCCATCTACATATACCTCACGAGTTACGGCGCGATTTCGATGGATCTAGATAAAGGCCATTAGTTCAACTGCATGTAATCTAAGATTTTAGCGATGTGTCTAACTGCGCAACTAGTTCCGTAGTTTCGCAGCGAATTCATAAATACATAATAACTGTGCTACGCGTTCGCCAACTCTCGTACCAAAAACTGTGCATAGTTTTGTCTCAGGTCTACGATGTAGAATAGGGAGAAAGAGTGAAATGTCTTACAGAACCGTCTTACCTCAGAGCCTTTTCCTAGACTTTCACATGAAGAGAATCTCCAGGAGCTCCTGCTCATAATGGTATACATGTTTTCGTGCGAAATTACCGGAAAACCCGTTTTCGAGCCCCAATTTTTGGGGAGGTTGTGGACGGAGCTAAGGCGAGACTGCGAGCTCCCTGCTTCATGCTTGCAGGTCACAAATGGAGCGCAACTTTTCTACTTTTAGGTAAAATATTATAAGAAACTTATACGAGAGGTATGCATTCCCTCAGAAGTTGCGCTTCTGGCAGTACAGCCAGAGAGCTCGTGTTCCCGCCTCAGCCCTGGCAAAGCTCCGCCCACAAGCTCCTTGAAAATTCCAGTTCAAAAACGGTTTTTCAATAGTTCTGCTTGGAACCACGCATACCATTGCAGTCACAGCTCCAGGAGTTTTTTTTTTCAAATCTGAAAACCTCGGAAATAATTATGAGGTGGGACAACGCCTCTAAGGGCGACGTGGCTGCGTGACAAGAGGTACGCTGCTGGTATGTGATTGGTCGATTTATGTGCGTGTCGCGGCTGCAGCCTTTGAGGGTATGAGCAGTTCCGCATGGATGTGGACAACTTTTCTAAGCTTGTGTGGGACAGATGGATGTTATCGGAACCCACAAACCTATGAGAAGGTGGCCACCAATGTCATTTAGTGCTTTGAATTTGAAAAAAAAACTCTGAAATTGGAAAGCATACGCGTGCGGCGCGGTCGCGTCGCGGCGTACGTCTGGACCGCCTCCCGAGCGGTGTCCCATATAACTACTGCTTCCGAGATTTTTGTAGGGCTAGGTTTGTTCAGAGATGCTTATCACTTATCCCCTGCAGAATGGCCGAACTCTTGTCTTGGCGCCCTCGATTCCGGGTACAGTTGGGACAGGGTTCCCAAACGATGCTGGGTTTCTGCCACATTTATCCCCTTTGCCTTTGCCAACCGATTCCTTAACATGCTTACGGTACATGTTGAAGTAATGTTTCTCGCACAAGTTGTCTGTGGCAGAAGTCCTCATTGCGTAGAGACCCCGCCTCAAACTTCCCTTCAAAATATGGACTGAGAGCGAAGTTTTATCTGCTACTTCTACATGAAATGATGTACATAATCATGTTGTCTAGGATTCAAATGGTTCTGTAGATGTTACAGATGGTACCTGAGCAGGCCTGAGAGGGTGACATGGTATTTCCTTTGTTTTACTACATGGATGGAGAAGTTCCTAGCCATCGTAAAAAGCTGTCCATGACCGGAAGTTTAATATTGTAGCGCTTCCTTCTCTTGACTGACGTGATAATGGTAGATTATGGGCGAAATCAGCAGCGGAGATAAGGTGCTTGATTTTCCTTATCATTCGGAAGGCAGTGGGTTTCAAAACTGGTGGTATTTCGCAAGAGTAATGTTGCTGGGCTGGTGAGGTTCATTGCGAACGTTTCTCACAATTTGTAGACAGGTCTCTTGCCGTTGGAGAAGAGACTTTACGGATGATGGGATGAGGACAAGGATTTTTCGAGAACTTTGGCACATCGTATTGAAACTCTGTATACCGGAAGTAGTTCCAAAAATTGTTTTAACAGTTGAAACGAAGAGCATTTTGGTCAGAGGTTAAAATTTCTGAAAGACACTACCACATAGACGATTTCTAGTCCATCGTTCTGCTTCCAGACTGGCATTAGCAGAAGATCCTGCTCGAGCTCGTCGTCCAGCAACGGCGGCGGCAATGGTGGCATCTTCATTGACGGCTTCACCATCATCATCTGGCTGGTCGGTGCAGTGTATTCGTGACGCGAGCTGTACAACACTTACACCTTGTTCACCGTTGAGGTTCGTCTACCATCCAGTACGTAAATATATGGAAACGCACACTCACACATCGTGTTCAACGGGCGGACACACTGCCAACGGCATGACCATAATCGCGCGCTAGTCGCCCAGTTAGTTGTGTGGATACCTGTGATGAGTGTGTTGTAGACGTCGTCGACGACTTCAGTGACTCAAAAGACGACTACTGCGCAACGATACAGCAGCGTGCCCCACCTCACTCACATCTCCGCCTCATATGAATTGAGGAACTCACCGATGCCACCGCTCTGATCTGTAAAATGGATAACAATAACACCTATTTCTCTCGGTCTTGTTATAAATAGTGGCGAGGATAGTGTCGGATGGTTGATCACATGCTGTGCGGATGCTGTGCGGGTCGGGAACCCCCGTTTAGTTAGCCTTAAAAGGTATACACAAAAATAGCTGCAAATTCCCCCATATAGCAATAGAAATATCTATTTCCTCCATCTTATCTAGGTTTCTTCGAGTAGATTTCCGGAACAAGAAATTTCTCAAAGGAATCAAAAATGTGTAAGAAACTTTTCAGAGAAATTACAGAAATCTGAGGCGTTAAACCTCCAGCTGAAATTGGTATCTCTACTCAGAACCCCAAAAACAACTTGACGACAAGCATTTGGCGAGCAAGTATTTGATCGCATCTGAAACTTGCTTTTCCAAAAGCTTGTCGACAGCTTGTTTGTGCACTTCCTTGTCGACAAGTTGTCGGGAGAGAAACTTGTCGACGACTTGGTTTTCGGTGGCATGATGACGTCAAACTTGTCGACAACGATTTGCTAGTTAAAAGCTTGTTTGCAAGTTGCTTTTGGACAAAGCTGGGCCGGCAACTTGTTTTTGGGGTTCTGAGTAGGGCAGAAGTATTGAATTCTTGGCTCAAAAATACGAGAAATTTCTTCGCAATTGTAGTAACTAGCGGTGAAATCGCTCTTTATTCTGCTGACACTCTACTAGAGTGTTCATACTTACCGAAAGTTGCTTTCTGTCGATACTAGGTCTCCTTTTCTAATCTACCAGTAATTTCTGCAGTATTAGCTTCTGAAATCATAGCCGACAAATTGAATAAAAGTCGTGAGTAGATCGTAGCACCACTAATTCACCATGGTAATCGAGAAATTGCTACGCATGTATCTCTAGTTGGTGATACAGTAGGCAACTTGTTGAACTTGTTCGATTTCTACATGAGTAACCCCATTTCAGTAGGAAATTTGAGGTTCTTGCTTAAAATATTCTGGAAGCAAAAAGAAAACAATCGCACTAGTTTCTACTGTTATCAAGCTTGGAAAGCGCTTATAACGCAGTCCACTAGAATTCCCTTGATTTCTTACAGCTTTGTTATTTTACCACAAAAAATATGTGAAGCATTGCTTTCGGGACAGAAACTTAATGACAGTCTGGGGGACGTCTGCTCCGACCGTACCCTGGACAGCTACATGGTAAAGATGCAACACAAGTGAAATAGGTAGCGAAGTAAACTACGTACAAATCTAATCATGAGAAAAATGAAGTACAACTTGTGAAATTAATGCATATTTGTTAAGTATTGGTCAGGCCCTGTTCAACAGGGAGTCAAAGTCACTAAAATGACTTACTTTCACTAAAATTGTCATTTGCTTGGGTTTGATTCGCAGATTAGAGTGTTAACGTAGTATGGAAGCTGATACACATTCGAAAATACAAAGACTTTCATGTACATGGCACTGAGTTAGGTCGGAGCAGGTGTCCACTGTCATAAGTTTCTGTTGCCTTCGGGGTCCCAGTGGCTCTGAAGCATTATATTTATTTATTTATTTATTTGATGCACCACGGGGCGCGCTCATGATAATTCAGGACATGATGGTGTTTCACAGCCATCCTAGGGAGCTTCAGGAGTTGTAAGAGTTAATGAGCTAACAAAGGTGTCGTCCAATAACAGCACCTTATGTGCAAAGTATAGCCCGGCCGTTTACGTACTTTCTGGGGTAACGTTAGGAAAACCAGCACATAGGCGGTATATGATCCCTGGCCCATTATCCATACGTAAGAGACAAATGGCGCTAGGGATAACGTCACTTTCTGCGAGCATAGGCATGCACAGAAAATCCCACACCGGATTTTCGGATGTTAGGTATTCCCTACCCCTAACAATCCGGCATAGAACTTGCCTCCGTACGGAAATATGCGCCATGGAATTATCCAAAATATCTGGAACGCTTGTGTGGTTTTCCATAATTTGCAGAAAAATGTGGCGCTACAAATAATGACATCATTCCAGTGGTAATTTCAGATGCTCCACTTGTTCGGAAGCCGTCTGCAGTGACGGAACGTGCCTGTCTCGCCAGCAGTTGTGTAACGGAGTGAAGGACTGTCAAGACGGTTCGGACGAAGAAGATTGTGATGGTAAGGACATTAAATGCATGAAATAAGCTACAACACGGCAAATTCACAAAGGCTTGACTGAAATGTTATGATAGCAAAAGCTCTCTCGTAAAACTGTTCAATTATTGTACTGATGATGTAAGAATCCAGAGATCAAGTGGGGCTTAGAGAGGGACAATGAGCTGAAATTCATCACCTCTGCATTAGTCCCTGCTCGTAGTTCTCGTCTACTAAGGGATATGATAATCCCCACGACATTTTTTTTAATCTGGTCAACGCGTCGGCGCCAAAATCGAATGTTACTTTTTGCCAGAATTCATCGGTTCGAGTATCGATTTATTGATTTTCCGTAAGTTTTCGTTCGGGAGCAGTTGAAGTATTTTCGCAGGGGTTGTCTAGCGCACTAAGCAAGAATTTCATGGGAATTCGGCAATACATCGAATAAAAAATCGAATGATTTTATCGATTTGTCCTATTTCAATGAAACGTTAGTGAGCGCATACCCACTGGTATGTATGGAAAAAATTCATGATTTTAGACGAATGAATTTTCATGATTTTCAATCAATATTTCTGAGAGTTCTGCAGGATAAGAGGAACATTTCCGTTTCGGTGATGATTTCATATCTACAAACGATATTCTTAAGCTATTCCGGAATTGGCCTTCAAGCTGACACCTTTTTATATTGTCCTCTTAATAGCTGCTGTTTTTTATTTAAGAATTCTCAACCAAGTGATCTATTGTAAACCCATTACTCCAGCTCTTGAGCTGCCTATTGAGAGACCCATTTATACTGCTTGCATCCTCTTTCTGATCGAAAAACATGATTTCTTCATTCAGAGTTTCTGAGCTCCACAAATGCCTTTGCGTCGAACTTCGCATTAAAAAATCCCTAGTACGAATTACAAGCAATTTCATCGATATTCCAGAGCTCTCCTTCCGCCTCGTTGACGGCAATGAAATCAGTGGAAGCCTTCAAGTGTCATTTAAAGGAATGTGGCAGCCTGTTTGTGCTCAAAACATTGGACAAGATCCGGCGGATACCATCTGTAGGAACATGAATATGGGGTAATCTACTTTGAGAAGCTACTAGGAACTTATCATCTGATGGCACATTTTGAATCACTCGGCATCTTTGCAGAACACCAGCTAATGTTCTTGCCGCACGAGTTCTGAATTCCTTCGGCTGGCAATTGAACTGTGATGGACGATGCTCAGTTCGTGGATTCACATTCTGTCAGTATGGAGCGAGGATTCGCTGTCATTCAAACAAACCGAGTGAGAAACTTGCTGCTTTGTAGGGATCAGACACCAATAACATGGTGCTTAGCCTAACTACAAGGAAGCAAACATTTTTTTGAGACGTCTCTGGTTCTTGCGGTCTTCGCCGAGTTTCCGGTGTGGCTCGGGATCCGATTGTGGTCCGTTACGCACGCGTTGTCGGAGGCTTTGAGACAGCTGCTGGTGCTTTTCCATGGACGGCTGCGGTCAAAGCTAAAGCTGTACGTCTTTCCACGATTTAACAAAGTTCAGTGCATTTATCGCTGGATGTAGGGGTATGGATAACAGAGGAGAGTTCAATGAGCAGTTGATTGAACACGAAGATAGGACTTTTTGGAAACTAGACCCAAGAAGAACAGGCGGACAAAAGAGGAGAATCTTCATTTTCACGAAATGCAATGTGCATTTTCAGACTGGTGCCCATCACTGTGGAGCAAGTGTCCTCGACAGGACTCATCTCATCACAGCTGCTCACTGCTTCGAGTAGGTTTATTTCTAAGGTGCTTTCTCACCTCACAATCCATTCTGATATTTTGAAGGGGAAGAATCCTTATGAGAAGCTGATCATAATTATGAGCGTGATTGTACAGGGTGACCCAAAAGTTTCTGGTCGGCGTTAAAATGCTGCGAAAACTCTGAATGAGAACCAGTAATGGTCAAATTGAGGGAATTATCTATCAGGATCATTGCCAACAAAATTGTCCTATTCGGATCTCAGAATCCCGTTTCTTGTTAATGTAGCGAAGGCGAAAACGTTCCGAAGTGGAATTGCCTCTGGACCTTTGTGTGTCGTCCAAACTCCCCCCCCCCCCTAGATGCCGTTCAAAGCATTTCCGCAGGCGGGCAGTTGTGATGTAAACCACAGCAGGACATTCTCCTCCAGAAACACTGCACTGCATGATCAAGCGGATTAAACATACAATCTGGCAGCGCAAAGATGGCACCTGGGTCGACTTTGTCCGCAATTACGACCTCGTCCCGTAGTCGGCCAAATAATCAAATTTTTACACTTTTTTGATATGTATTTGGTGAGGTTCCTTCCACTCTGATGTGTCCCTACTGCCACTTGGTAAAATCTCCTCCAAAATGCATTCTGCGGACAAAGTCGTAATTGCAGACAAAGTCACCTCAGGTGCCATCTTTGGGCTAACAGACCATAGGTTGTGAGAGGGCTGAAGACGAAGTGGGTATGCTGAGCAAGTACCCAACTTTGAAGCCAGCTCTGAGGTACGAAACGAATATGAAAAATCTCTCCAAAGCAAATTTAGCAAAAATTGCCTATAACTGCCGAAACGAAGAGTTTGGAGTAGTGTGGAGCCGTTTTTTCCATATCATGTTTTTTTTTTCATAATCCATTTTTATGGAAGTGTTCAGGTTCTGTTGGAAAACTCTCCCTGGACCTTAAGCACTATCTAAACAATTCAGCTCTCCTAGAGTTTTTTATGGGTTTTGCAGGTAAAACTGTGACAACAACCCGCATTTCTGGAAATGGCCAACTGCTTCAAAGCAAAGACCTTCTGACATACCCGTGTTAACTCAAAAATACTCCAAACCTTCCACTATTCGGAACAGAAAAGAGCACTACTGCCCAGCATTGGTTTCTGGTGTCCGTAAACTTATGTCCCTTCTGCATATGCGCTGGAGGATAGATTGCGCACTACCAGGATTTAACTAAGATTTTTCTATTTTTAAAGTGACTACATGCTACTTTTCCTTAGTGAAACGAATCCAAGAGATTCATCACCTAGTCCATCTTTTCTTGGATGCGAAATGTCAATTTATTGGATAATTTTCAAGGCTGTTCACTATTGGTCGTCTCATTACTGTGCCCTACAGTAACGAGGTATGCAGCTTGTTCAGAGACTGTCACAGATTCTCTAGAAAACCAATTTTTGGGGACGGTTCTTGTTGCATATGAGACTTGCACAATAGTGGAATTAAGTCACGCCCGACAAAAAATTAAAAAAAAAACATCTGTGTGCAATGAGACTTTAATCGAATAACAAAAGAAAAATCTGGAAATTTTACAGACTGATCTGAAAATCTGAAAAAAAAGTTGAAAGTCCATGAAATGATTGCTGATACTGCTGATTTACTTAAAATATCTTCTGGAAGAGTTGTAAAGCCTTACTTAGGCATTTTGAGGAAATCTTCCCAACCAAGTACGGTTTTTTTTCTTTGCAGAATGAAGTCCCAAACTTTCAGAGAGGATCGACGTCCCACTTCCTACACAGTTGTAGTGGGAGACTGGGACAACACCATCAATGAAGGTCATGAACAGACGTTCAACGTATCTCGATTCTATTTTTACCCGCTTTACGAAGGTGTTTTTTACTATAGATTTTGACCCTGATTCAGGGACGCAGAAGAGTCATTCAGATCTCTTCGCTCACGACCTAGCAATCATTGAAGTCGACGGACCGGGAATTCGGTTTGACGAATGGACTCAGCCGATTTGCCTCCCACCACGTGACTTCACCTATCAAACGGGGAGGAAATGCGTTGTTTCGGGATGGGGCAGCATGGGACTCTGTAAGTTCGTCCTCATAGCAAAATCTGCTCCACTGTCAACAGTTGTCCTATGTATTTCAGCATATCCATCACGGCTTCAAGCTGCGGTTCTACCGATAATTGACCGAGCGGAATGCATGAACGCTTCTCGGATATATGCGTCAATGAGCCGGTCGGCATTTTGTGCAGGATATCTGCATGTAAGCGTTTGCCTAGAATTTCATGGTTTTCAGATTTTTGTGAATAATCGAATCATTCGAAATCATTCAAAAATTGTCGGATAATTTATCGTAGCAATCAAAAAAGTCTGTATTATGATTCGAGTGTACTTTTATTTACTTTGTAACAGTATGCCTCAATCACCTTGGTAAATGAATAAGCAAACTTGAAGTAAATAAGTAAAAATTGGGAATTAAATAGGTAAATTTGAAGTATATAAATAAACATTGGTCGTTAATGGGAGCAGAATCGGGAGGAAATCCTCTGGTTCCATCCCCACGTTCTCTTAATTACGATAGCTTTTCTGCTACGAAGGCGAGAGAACTTTCGAATGCGAAGAGAACACAGATTAGCAGAGACGCATTTGTGCCCGCCCCTTTTCATCCCACTGCCGATAGATGCACACTAAACGTTCTGAAATTTGAAGAAACCGAATGCTAGAGCGTTGATTTTTAATTGAGACAATTAAATGGTAAATTGAACAATAAATAGTTTGTCGCTTAACAGGGTACGAGAAGGCTTGGCAGCTGTTGTACCGATATAATTTGACAGTCGTGCATTGAGCCGGCCAAAAAAGAAATTAAATATTTACGTAATGGACACTACTAAAAGGAATATTTCTCGAAAGTCTTGATCTCGATTTTTGTTTTTCTGCCTAATTCATAAATTTTACCCTTCGTTTCTACCCTAACCCTATATTCTTAAATTCTCATATTCTTCTTTTTTTCTAAGTTTGAATCGAACTTCAAATTGAGAATCTTTTTAGGGAGGTGTCGACTCATGCCAGGGTGATTCCGGTGGTCCATTGGCATGTCAGAATGGGAACGGTTAGTTTTTTTAGGGGGGGGGGGCAGGGGGGTGTATCATCGTGAGGAGAAATGGGGCGTTACCAAAGAACTGTGATTGTCACATTCAGTCAATTCACCAATCACGGTAGACTGGTAAGGCCCCATTTCTCCACACGATGATGCACACCCCCTTTTTGGCATACTTTCCCGTACATGCGAAAAAATTTCCCGTTTTAGGACCATACGTCCTTGCCGGTGTGATCAGTTGGGGCGATGGATGCGCACAAAGAGGACAACCAGGAATTTATACAATGGTTGCTCCGTACCTTACTTGGATTCAGGGAATAGTCAAACTTCGATAACTGCTAAATCCACATGTTCCTATTGTTAGAAACGTGGACTGCACGATTACGGACTTGAACTAAAACGAAATTTATTTCGTGACTTGTGAAAATGCCTGTGATTAGGACATGGATCTTGTGATCCTTATACGGATAGCTTTAAACTACTATGCACAATTTTTCTGCACTTGAATAATAAAGTTTTCTACTACTGATTCCTTGAAAAAACATCTCGTGAATGAGGAATCCTTAAAATCTAGTGAATGAGGAACACAGAAATAAGATAATCACAAAGCACTCTGTGCTTGTGGAGAAGAAGACATAAAGAGTATAAACATTACTGGTGGACGTGAACGTCCTTTATAAGGAAAATAAAGAAAAACAAAAAATCCAGGAAAGGTCCGATTCGAACGCAGCGTCCTTCTTCGTTGTGCATTATTTTGTGTGTTGGTTGTTCCACGCACTGTTGCACAACTTTTAAGGTACGCGGCTCGCACTGCTCTTAGCCACGCCCACAATCTAAGGCACGCGGGCCGCACACTGCAATTGTCCGAGTAGATCCATCCAAGTATTTATTTATTTATTTATTTGTAATACGCCATGTACAGTCCTTGTCGAAAAGATAGACGGATTGCGCGTGCGGTTTCATATCGTCGCGGTCGCAGAATCGCGGTGGGACCTACTGGACCCTCTCACTTGGAGCATGCACTCTCCGCATCCATCGTTCAGGTCCCGCCGCGTTTCTGCAGTGACGGAATCCGTCTATCTTTTCGACAAGGACTGTAATTGCGCGCAACAACCAACTCAACACAGAACAGTCAAAAAAAAACAGTGAAAATAAAGAAGTAAATCGAGGGAAAACAGAAGAATATTAAAGAAATAGGCCACAAACTTCAA
Organism: Ancylostoma caninum; assembly: GCA_037903475.1. Taxonomy (NCBI): domain Eukaryota; kingdom Metazoa; phylum Nematoda; class Chromadorea; order Rhabditida; family Ancylostomatidae; genus Ancylostoma; species Ancylostoma caninum. The sequence goes on along the minus strand of JBAJFG010000179.1, from coordinate 309,272 downwards.
TGACTGCATCACTTCTGGACGTGCGAACTCAAATCATCGAGATGAATTCGAATTTAATCAATTTTCCGATTGTTCCAGAAGGTAGCTGTATATTAGAGATCACTCAGAGGGATTGATATTTCAATGTGGATGGTTTCACCTCTCTGCTTTTCTCAAACCTTATCTTCCAAATGTGATGTAATGGTGCATTTCAAAAACAACACTGCCGAATTGGCCACAAACACTGGCGGCGCCCCACAGATGTTGAACGAACATTAAAATTCATGACTTACCTGCGAAGAAACCCAAATCGTAAGTGCCAACGCCATGCCACTCAATCTTCCACGTGTTTGGAAGGTGACAATGCGCCAGCTTACTTAGGCTCAATTACTTGCACGGGCGCGTGTGACTTCTGCGTGGCGGGACCCACTCAGTGGAGCAAAATAAGACTCGGGAAAAACCACTACGAGTTCATGGATTTCCCGTGTGTTTCGTGTTGTTTCACCATTGGTTATAAGTTCTAGGTCCCTAAAAACACCGAAATTCAGCAATATTTTGAAGACATGGGTTTGAGTCTTTGGTAAATTTGGTAAATTAATGGCAGCACTCATGGAATTTCTATGTCGGAGATTTCGAGGTATATGGGGTTTTTTAGCGAGGTGCATTACCAGGATAATTGTGGCATATAGAAACGCTGGTCGCTACAGTATTGATTATCTGCGCCAGTTTTTTTTTTTCCTTATGAGTGGTAATAGACTATGGTGGACATCTGTGCAAAACAAGCATAACCAAAGTTCTAGTTCCTTGTTTTTGTGAGACAGCGGCATGGGCAGTCTTCTGAAACTCATCTGTTCCAGTAAATTCTGATGGAACGAGTTGTGCGTGTCAAGGCGTGTTAGAAGCGGCGCATACAGGGTGTTTTTCCGGGAGTAAAGATCGGTGCAATTGCGGACCCAGTACAAAGGCTACGTGCGAATTGCTGGAACCTCCGCTCTCACGTGGTCTTTCGACTGAGAATTTGATCTATTGGAATGGATCAGATCGCGCGCGATGTTTACTCCCGGAAAAACACACTGTAACCGCAAAACAACCGCTTTGCAGAGGGTTTGGAGCAGAGCCAGCAAAAGAACTAATGTTGGATCACAGTGACCGGGACATTTTAAAGCAGGAAAACAAGAGACAAAATGTTAGGATAGCTTGATCAAATCACTGGATCATGAAAGGTTTTAGTTGGCTGGAACAGTTGCTAGAAAACACGATTTTTTTATGCACCCCTGTGTAATAATGGTGTCCCAGCACTTAAAGACAGCACTCACGGAGATTTTCACCTCTGAAGGGAGTCGAACAGCAAAAAGGGGCCTACCTGCGAAGATACTGCCGTGGACACATCTACCGCTCTGGACAAAAGGGGTCCCGTCGCTTCAGTTAACGGCATTGACTGGCATGCGTATGTGGTTTAGCGCAGTTTTGTGTGGAATACGCACCATTTGCAGGGTTTTGCGGCGGGACCCATCATCCGCTCTGTGGACGCACATGGAATAGCGCCGTCATTTTCTGTGTTTTCAGTGTGTTTGCTTCATCATTGTCAATGAGTTCGTCGTCCCTAAAAAACCCCGATATACATAGGGAAATCTCCAACGCGGAAATTTCCGTTACTGCTGCCTTTAAATGTGTTATGTGGCAACTTCAATGAGGTCTTCCACACCAGCTCAGTATAATACTCGTATAAATGTGCACAACTGTAATAGCTTTGCACTGTTTTAGCAGGAAAAATCAGACATTGCTTCCAAGGATTGGCTTGAACTGGCATTGGAGCGCGGAAATTCATCGACCGCGACGCACTTGACGGAAGAACGAGCGAGCGGCGGAAGCACAGCTGAGCGTTTCCAATTGTTTTTAATAGTAAAACTTCCAACCGACAAGATGGACAAGTTACAGGTTAGTTCTCTTTGTTAGTTGGGCTTGGTTTTAATTGCTTTTGGCTACGTTCTTACTTTCTTAAAGGCAGAGGGCCACCTCGTTCTGCCTGTTGGATTTACCAACATATCCTAGACCTTCTCATCATGTTGATCCCTGGGATGTACATCAACAGGCACAGAAGCGACGAAATCCCCATTTTTGAAAGGCTCGAACTGGATAAAAGTTTGGAGCCCGGAGGCGGATCGCTCCAAGCTGTGCTGGCTGCCTGCCACGGCTGCCGCGTCGGTCAACGAGTCTTGGCGTGTCCAATCGATAAGATCAACGGCTTCACATGTCAATTCGGGTTGGCAAACTGTTACAGACCCCGTCCTGGAAGACGGGTTTATAGACCATTCTGAGACAATTTATGTATACCATTGGAACCATCGCGCCGAGTAGATGCAGAATCTGCTGTTAGCTGAACTACGAAAATGAGGTGGACCCCTGCCTTTAATGTAGGAGTCGGCTATTTCAGGTACAAATCGTTTAATCGTCGTTTTTTATCCACAAATATATATGAAAAAAACATAAGTCACCTGGTACTTTTACTGGCGTCAAAGTAGGCCAAGTACATGCAAACCAGGATCTCAGTCACTAAGCGATCATAACGAAGGAGGGAGCGGTTTATCTCATTTAGAAGTCTTTTTTTTTCACATTTTCTTCTCAAAAAAGAGGGCAGTATGTTCTTTGCCATTTTCGCTGTTTTCTGGAAGTAAACTGGCACCTTTTTGCCTTTCTCATGAATTTTCTACCCTGCTAGTACTGCTCCAGAAAAATCGCTTGCATTTGGCTTTCTTGAACACCATGAAATATAACATTTGACATTGAAAACTCCCCATTTCAGGCCACAAAATATTACTTTTAGAATGCAGTTGCTCTCAGTAATCTACATATCTTAAAATATTCGTAGCTTACTCGACTTCCACATGAAAATTGCATGAAATGATTTTTTCTTGAGCAGATCTTTCACTTAGATTGTTTTTTTTTTGTTGTTTGACTTGTGTTTCCACAATTTCTTTCTGAATTCGGCTTACTTTTCTTTCTTGGACGTGGGTTTTGCAGGGTGGTGACTGGAACAGCTTCTTTCACCAATTTGAAGCAGTCGCTTCACAGTCCACCACAAATGTTTCACGTCCCTCTATCGTCGACGACAATGTGCCATTGCCAATCATTCGTGAGTCTTTTCACCTTTTTTGCCTATATTGGTTCACATTGCTTCTTTTACTTATTCCTTTTTTCTCAAATTTCGACAAAATATTTCGTCGCAGGTGGACATCACTTTGACATTGCATATCAAGAAACTGTGGATGAGCATGTGAAGTGTCAGGTAACGGAATTTCGTTGAAACTAAAGTTTTATCTCACTATAACGGCAAATCTCTCTCTAGTGATTAGTAGCGCCTAGTCGGTTATTGTCGCCGCTTCTGCTGTTGCAGTTCGTAGTTGTTTGTCAGAATATGTTCGAAACTACACACATTTCGTCTTATAGAAAGCCGTTCAATTCAGTGAAACTGCTGGAATGTTAGTCAAACTTCACTTGAATCGTCGATGTATAGGTCTGTGGAATGCTGCTACGCCGGACAATGTTCGCTGCTCATGTTCGTCAACGTCACCCCGAGCTCATTCCTCCCTCACTGTCAACGGATGATGATTCTGGGCGACATTCCGGACTGGAATCTCCAGATATCAGTCGAAACCCAAAGTAAGTTCTTTTTTCCCTCTAAACGATAAACCAGTTTTGACACCGTCTTCATTTTTATTTTAGTTTTCCCTTCTCTCCAAAGCTCATGTCACCTCCAATCACCAAAGAACCTATCAAACTAACAATCAGCCTGGTTGGTGCCGTTCAAATTGCTTTTGAAGTTTCTAAATTTTTTTTTGTTAGTCTCCATTGTTTCAGAAAGGTCACCGGAAGCACAGACGCAGGAAGACCAAACGAGATCGCCGCGGCGAGGACGTACCCACCACCACAGTTGAAGAAGAGCATCATTCGCCCGTTGCCAATGACTCAATTATTGAGGACCGCTTTTTCTGGCCTGATGCTGATCAACCAGGCCCTTCAACGCAGCACAGTACACCGAGTTTTTTGGGACACGGATTGTCTCCCTCGGGACGATTGAAAGTTGGTTTTGCTCTCGTTCATTTATCCTCATCCAACTGTATTCATAAATCTATGCTTCTGTTGTAGACCACCGAAACTCGTGAAACTGTCGAGGATGTCATCACCCGGATATCTCCGATTGTCCAAACTCGCGCTGAACTGGAGGACTCCAGTGATGAAGATTCGAGGAAACGAAAGAAGAGGAAGAGTAGGAGAAAGACGAGAAGGTTAGCATTGCTCTCACCAATGATGGCAAACTTAATGTGCCTTCATTTTTATCATGCATCTGGCACGTAACTCCCTTGGAAAATGTCATATTTTCCAGAAAGGAACACGATGTCGTTGTGCCTTCTCCTCCCCTACGGTCTCGTGTTTTACCGGCTGTTGAACCGCTTCGTCTTGCTATTACTCCTGAAGGTGCTAGAGTGATAGGTAAGTTAGCTGATGTGGTTTACACAATTGGTTAGTTCATGAAATTATCGATTTCAAAGATCGCAGTGTAGGAAAGGTTTTACTCAACTTTTTCTCATATTGGTCATAAGCTATATTTACAGTAATCCGGTGGTTAGTGAATTCCCTGTCCCACTTTTAAGTTTGGACCGCATCCAATAAGCAACATTTTGGAACAAGAAGCCATTGTCTAGTTTGGCGGTATTTTTATTTAAAAATGACTATTGTGCGCTCCCCTTCCTCTTCGTTCAGCAAAAATATGATCTCTCCACATAAGCATACAGCGAGCCCCACTCCCCACTCACAGGCTTGGTTTTCTCTAGATGACTCCTAGTGAAATATTATTGAACAAAGTCTTATCGTAATTTAGCACCAATTCGTGATGATTCCTCAGAATTGTTTTGCGGATGCGAATTCTGGCGTTTTTGTCGGTTTTGCTTCAGTAAATGGTAGAAAGCGTTCCAAAACATATTTGTTTCTGTTTCATGACCGGTAGGGATTACTGATGGAGACTTAATGGCAAAGCTCGATACTCCTGCCAACCAAGTCCATAAATATGGATCTTTTTATGAAATGACAAAACATCAGCTGAAACCTTCTCAAACCCTTTTGTTTTTAGAACCTTCTCGAGATCGTCGTTCTCCACAAGGGACATGTCGCATTGCCAGTCAAACCGAACGAACTCGTCCGGAAACACGATCCTTTACTCATTCTCAACAAGCTTCTACGAGAAGTGCCTTCACCGATTTGATCCAGTCCTTTCCTGCGACGTCGCATGTCCTTCCAGTAGCGCAGCCGTTTCCTCACTTCACTTCTCAGGCCACAACATCCAGCGGAGTAGCGTATGATGCAACTCAAGAGGAAGCTGAAACGGTCACCGTTGGACAACCTGCCCAAAGAGCTGAGAGAACCGATGTTATTGACACACTGTTACCTCAAATTCCGCCTGTAGCTACAGTGCTCACTCCATCATCTTGGGTTTATTCGCAATCTCAGATAACCACGGATGCTCCTATTCTACCTACTTACAACACACGATCTGTACGGAAAGCAGCTGTTGAGAATGCTTCCTTTCGTGCTGAAGCGATCCCGTTTGATCCGGTGATCAAGCCAACCACGATTTTGGAGCCGGAAGCTGTGAAGGCAGTCACAGGGAATGCATTATTGGGAGAAGAACTTGCCGATTCTGTTTCCACCGAAAATCGGAGACCTGTTCTACCGCAGAGGAAGACCAGACAACCCTCGGGTTCGCAGGAAGCGTGGGAGCCTCTGGGCATAAAAAGTCCAACATATGGAATAGTCCTGCCGGTAGCACCAAGACAAGACAACGACGCAGATGATGCGACGGTGGCGTTTCTTACCTCTTCCCCTGAATTACTCTCGGAAGATGACAGCTGTCCAGTAAAGGAGGAGGTAGAGGATGTACAAAGTACGTTAGGAGCTTCTCCTTCTAGGATTCTTCGTCAGAAATTTCGCACGGCTAAGAGTGCCACGTCAGAAAGCACCGACACTGATCAAAGAACGATCATCGATGTTGAGGAGGATCAAGCGGAGCGTAGGTCGAGTGATCAGGATGGAGAGATCCAGTCGTTAGCTATGAAGTTGGCTGCGTTATCGCAGGAGCCGGAGCGACGGAAACCGTCTTTGGACGAGCAGACCCCACTCCTCACGGAAACTCGTGCTGAAGTTGTTGAGGAAAGTGCTCAGGAAACAGCGGATACCTTGCGTGAGCCGAGCGAAGTGTCGATCGAACCAATTGCTCAAGCCCATGACGTTGAGCTTGAAGTACCTGAACGACCTTCAAGCAGAGAAGAACTAGTTTTTACCCCGGAAACTCAACATATCCCTGTTCTTGATGGCACACTGGATGATCTCATCGCGTCAGGACAGCTAGCTGAATACAAGCGACCGGAAATAGCTGAAGAAGTTTTAGCGCATTCTGCTGTGGATGAAACTAGGCTAAATCGTGAATTCGAAGAAGCGCTTGAGGAACAGGAACAATTTGTCCCACCGCAACATTTGGAAGAAAAGGTCAGCGCTTTGTCCATAGAAAGTGAGCGTGCAGAAATGCCTATTCATGTTCTGTTATCGGCACGCATCGATGACTCGATCCAGGAAGAGGATGTCCCAACAGGGAGCAGTGATAATGAAAAAGAAATTACACTCTCACCCGCTCCTGCAGTTGATCCTCGCGACAAGATGATGAGATATAGAGAAGAGGAAGAGTTGAGCTCATATGAGGAGGATTACTCAGCGGAAGACGATGAATTGGTGGATCTTCACGAAAGCTCAGTTTCAAATTACCATGAGCTGGAGCAACAATCCCAATACGAGGAGATCCTCCGTCAGCAACCGGCATCATCTGTGACGCCCACTGAGGATATTTTGTATCCAGGTACACCCACACAGGGGCAAATTATGCAGCAGTCAGCAATCCTGGAACAGACCTCCCACGTACCGCAGTGGCCATCGCAAGCCTCATGGAGAAGTCAGTCTGGGCCACGAGAGCTGAGGGTTCAAACTGCTTTTGAAGGTTCATCTCAAATAGTTGTGCATCATTCTGAGCCCATACCACAGAGATTATCGTCCCATCGACCGTCGGTGCCGAGTTCATTCCATTTTGGTCCAGCTGCGGTGGTGCCCGCACACCAGCAGCCACCGCCTCATTCGTTCCCACTGCAGAGTGGTCAGGGCCAGAGAATTGAAGCTAGTCAATGGCATGCTCCCCAACAATACAACGCACAAGTGCCTTTACCACAAAGAAGTTTGAAAGGGCTACAGGAGGCGCAGTATGGTACTGCAGGCAACCAACAGGTGTTGTATGAGCAGCAGCAACAACAGGTTCAGAACCAGTACCAGCACACACAGTTCCAACCCTATAAACCTCGACCGCCTATCGTCTGTTCACTGTCTGAACCGTACTTCCAGCCTCAGGTTCTTCCAGTTTCATTTCAACAAGGCTATTTGCAACATCAGCAGTTGAGACTCCCCCTGGAAGAACAACAGCAGCAAACCTTTGGGCAACAACAACAGAGACGCATTATTGGGCAAGAAAGGCAGCCTGCTGAACTTATGGAAGAAGAGATGAGAGCCATGCGGTACGTCTATTTGATGAATGAACAACGTATTGCGAAGAAGGCTTTGGCTGAGCTGGACAAGAAAGCGCCTAAGAAGCCTGATCCTCCCAGCAATTTGATGTTCCTGCCGGAGCTACCGCCTCTTATCATCGAACCGACAGTGATTCCTGAGGGAGTGCCAAGGCATAGGATGCAGGTACTGTTGGTTTTTTTCTTGATATTGAATTATTTTGACCACTAGGTATCCCTAGCATTTACCTTACCATATCTTTTTCGTTTTCAGGAGCATATTCTCCCACCATACCATCATGCCCAGTTCGCAGTTAGGAAAGGTCCGTGTATTTCACCTCACAAGTCCGTCGATGAAGGCGAGAGCAGTGAGGACGAGATCCGGGAATTGCGCGAGCTCATGAACTTAGCCGTGCTTGAGCCTCCGGCAGTCAAGCCGAAGATACCTGCGAGTGTTCAACAATCACCACAAAAAGCTCAATATTTCACTCCCGAAATTCCAATGGAAGAAGATTACCGACAGCATTATCCTAGTGGTGGATCTTATCGAAGTGGGCAATTTCCTGTTGCTGAACCACCAGCAGCAATGTCCACTCAGATTCTGCCCATAGTTCTTAACCCCTCTGCAACACAGTCCTTGCATTCGCTTGAGATCGCCATTCCGAATGATGTCACAATGTTGTCGAGAGAATTAAGTTCTGTGAGTGAAGAGGAGTCAGAGCTTAGTGCCGAGGAGAGCCTGCCGGTTAAAGAAACATCCCAAAGAGAATCATCAGACGAGTCTACAGATAGCGATGCTGTGAGAAGACAATGGGACCTTAGCCCAAGTGTTTCCCCACTTACTTTAGAAGCTCTAACATCAGGTATGAGTTCCCCAGAAGGATCAGATTCAAACGATGGCCAGGCAGGAGTGCCGGTTTGGCCGACAATTTCAAGGAAACACGCTAAGTTAGCCATAGCAGCCTGTAGAAATATGCCGAAGCGGTTCCAACCACTGTGCAGGCGATTTGCATGGCAACAGGGCATCACCTATTTGCTGGAAAATTTCTGCCTAAAGAAATGGGAGATCCGACCAGAGCATGACAGCGAGTCGGTGTGGTTCTTCGAGAGGGATGTTCGTCGGTTCAAACCATTTGAGCTGGAACCTTTCGATGTGCCTGGAGTGGATCCGAATGATGAAAACGATTTCTATGGTTTCAACATCTGTGCAGATATACCGATGAAAAGATGTCGCAAGACTATCAGGCTAGAGGACCATGCCGCGGTTTCGCTGTCTTGGTGAGTTGTTGGTTTAACCTTCGATTCAATTGCTCTGTAGGACATTATGATAACAGCTGACTGACTGGCTAGCGTTTGATCAGGATCAGCCTGGTGTTAATCTGGGTCCTACCACTTTCCTTCGCATTTCTCGCCTGTGCGTAATGGTGGTCAGTGGAGCTGCCGAATTTGCGGAATTCACTGCAAACGGCAGCGCGACCGCAATGCGCCCAGGATTCGCTTTCTTGCGCTGCTTTGTTAGCTAATCATGGCTATATTCAGTATTTTTTCATCGTATGTGATGGCTTTACAATGAAAAAGGCTGAACATAACTTCAGTTAGCCACGGCGGGAGCACAAGATAGCGATTTCAGAGCGTTTCGTGATAGCGCTGCTGTGCGCGCTCAATCCTGCAAATTTGTCTGCTCACATGTGTTTATATCAGACAGTGAGAGTGCCTAGAAATTGTTCCGCTAAATCTTTTTGTTTGGAAATTACAACGATTGTCACATTAAAGTCTCAGGACCATTTTGCCTTGTTTGGCGGTAGGCTATAACCTACTAGATGCTTTTACCTAGAAGTCCAGTTGTCTACGAGTGGTTTACGGATGTCATCTTCAAAATCGATTTATACTGATGTCAACGGTTGAGAATGAAATTTTCAGCCAAGAGGTCCCGGGAGATGTTGACCTTTCTTCAACGGACGATGAAGGGTATTCTGATGAGTGAGTTGTTCTCTGTGTAACAAACTGGTACTCAGATACTGTTTTACTTTATGTTACGAATGACGACTTGGTTTTTCAGGGAAACTGAGTATGCCAGCAGTGTCTACTATGACATAGACGACATAGCGCCATCGTAAGTAATCGAGTTTTCCAGTGCATGTGGTAAATTTCATATTCTTCATGAGTGACATGTTAAACTATCTACTTTTAGATCACTGAAACTTATTCCATCATCTGGTGTTGACGGTGAATCCGGGAAAGTTGTTCTACAAGACTTCGACGTGGAATCAGATGAAGACAGTGAAAGCTCAGAGGAAAGCCCTATCCCGTATGTGGTTCGAATTTTCCTCTTTTTTTCTAGTCCGTTACTGCATTTTTAGGGTTGCACCGCACAAAAAATCGGCGGTTGTACCGCCTGGGCTACCTAACGCCCTCCCAACAAGGCTGTCTTAGTGAGTTCCTCCTCGCATTTTCCTTGGGTTATAAAAATAAAAGTATTTCTTGTTAAGTGAGAAACAAGAATTCATTGCCAGAAGTTGTTGCAAACAATTTCTTCAACAGATGGTTTTGCGCAAAAAAGGAGAAACTTTCAGGTAGGCAGTGTTGTTTGCTGCAATTTTTGTTACTCTTGAGTGTTATCATAATTGCCACTTTCTTCAGAACTGCTGGTAGAAGTGCTGTCCAAGTGACAGCATTGTTGTCCGAGTTATATCGTGAACACCGCGCCGCATATGAGTTGATGATAGCAGATACTCTAGAGATACCAACACCAGATCAGCGAGAAATCCCATTTTCGGATGATGCTGACTGGGTTGCATCTCGTATTCTCGCAATCAATCGAGCCCAGAATAGACTGCTCATTCCATGTAAGTGAAGTCACTTTCAGAGAACTTTCTACTTCACCTTCATCGCGCTTTCTCCCTCCCTCCCTCTCTCTCTCTCTCTCTCTCTCCCTCCCTCTCTCTCTCTCTCTGACGTCTTTCCAACTATCCCACTGTGAAAAGGACTATACATAGTTTTCTGCAGCAGGTTCATTTCTTTGAATTATGCATCCACTTATTTCTCACACATTCATTCTTTTCAGCTCTCTTCACTTCCATCGAATTCATCTTCCACTTTTTAAGCTCCAGTAGTCTCCTTTTTGCTGAATTCTTCATTCTATCTGCCCTCGCTTACGTGTTGTAACGACATCACCTTTTCATTCTTCTCATCCAACTCTCGTTCATTTTGGTTTGCGCAAAGCACTACTCTTTCGACTGACAAAGCTCAACAGGATGCAAATGCAGATAAAAATGGTTCTACCCCTAGAAAAAGGCTGTTATCTATTCGTTTCTATCTGTTTTCTGCTTTCTTACGTGCAAATTAATTGTGGATTTCTCCAGCATTTCCTCCTTGGGCGGTCATGCAACGCATGTGGAAGGTGTTTGGACCACTTCAACAGGCTGCTTCTGTAATCGGAGGCGATTACGAAAAATTTGTGCAGGAATGTGTCAGCGTTGCCTGTAATCAGTACTATCGACTGTGAGTTTTCGCCAGCTCTGTGACCACTTGATCTAACTTCCGAAAAGTGGCTGCGTTCAGGAAAAATGGCATCAAAGTGGCCGATGAAATTCCCGGTGATCTGCTTGATCTTTGTTATGCAATCACTTGTGAGAGGATGCGTGAGCATACGGAGAGCGTTGAAGCTTTGAAAAAGAAGCCTGACAGAAGGCCGAGGAAGTTGAAAGAATGGTAAGGTGTTTTGGTTTTGTTTTTATTGCAGTGATTTTGTATGGATTCCACATAACTAAAAAAAAAACGTAGACCTTACTATACAGTCGAAATTATTGTCCAACCCCCAGTTTTGTTTTCTTTTTCTATCTTGATGCAATCGGTGCGTCTGCAAGAAACCTGTTCTCATTCTCGGCGTTGAGGCCATTGGCTCAGTTTAAATTGAAAACGAAGGAATTGATTACTGTATGGTGTTGTGATCATCTGAGTTTTCAAGGAAAGAGGGATAGCGGATTTACCAGTGAATTTTTCATCTTGATGATTTTTTCGTAAGCCAGTTAGATGCTCCTGTTGCCTTTCATCACTTAAGAATGATAAACGCATAGTTTTTTTTCTTCACACTCGAAGGCGCACGTCATTCCCCTGTGTCGGTTCTTCTCCTAATTTATGGAACTGCCATTTGTTGTGATTCTTGCTCTTACTTGACATCTGTTTTGCAGTTTCCTAGTGTACTCGAAGTTAAATACTGTTTAGGGTCACTTTGAAGCCAAGAGAACGACCACCGTCGATTCCCAGCCAGCGAGCTGCCAACGCGGATCTTTTATCTCGCTGTCGTCGAGTTTACGATGAAAAACGACAGACAAAAAGGAGAAGATGGAATGCTATGCGATATCTGCATAACGCACTTCCTGGATGTGTTATAGGTAATACAATAGATCTTGCACTATTGTACTAGTTTCTCGAGTCTTGTGGTAATTTAAATTTTCCAGAGAACGAGTCTCATTGAATTCTATTTCAGAGGGGATCGACGTCTTCGACATGGCTCAAAGAACAAATTTGTCTGTAGCTGGAATTTTCGGTCCCGAACACAAACTCGGGCTCACTGAAATGCCATTTGCTTCGGATATGGACAACAGGTAAACTACTTTTTTGTGTTTCTCGTTGATCTCATGAGTTGGGGCTTTTCTTGAGAATTTCGTGATTGTATTTCCAATCTATTAGGTTGAGTTCATCAAGTAAGCTGTATGTGAAAAGCTTCCGGTCGCTGCAACCGTGGCAACGCTGGTTTAGGTGCATATCGATTGTGAGCGGAGTGTTGCTAAGGCTATTGGCGCTCTCATCGACAACCAATTACCGAAACCAGTGTAGCTTCGGCTGCAGCCAACGAACTGCTATACTCTTCGAGGAGTATAGCGGCTGCGGTTGAAGATGAGCAGTTAAGAGGAACCGTTATCTTTTTTTATGGGCGAGAAAACTAGAAATTTCAAGATTTAGTGGTTGAAAACTCCAGGCCTGCTTATCTGGATATGGAAGAACTCTTGGATCTTATGGAACACACACTGGCGCTTCAGTCTGGTACAACGGTCGATCAAGAAGGAAACACTCAACCAAGTATAGATTTCCTTACTGTGGTGAGTTTTTTTTTGTGAGCAGTCAACACCTCACCTGTTCTATAACTGATAATAGCTGTGCCTATTACAGCATGGTTTGCATTTCAAAGCTGTTACTGGAGAGCGAGGTCGTTGCCATCTTATGGTGTCTCCGTCTGCTATACCTGTACCACCGGTAACTGTGGATCGATATGGGAATATGACATCTATTCAAAGAGCTACGGTACCAAGCAGTGAGTCACCGCCAAATTCCTGCGAACATCAAATTTCTGCGATTCCTGCCGATTCCATATTTGTACGATTTCAGTGCTCTATCCGGAATTCATATCGAGAAAATTACGAAATGATCCCGAGGACCAAGTTCCGCGTCCGCTTGAGTCTCCGCCACCAGACAACGACCAAATCACACTACCTTCGGAAGATAATTGTCCTGCATGTACGCGCACAACCGAGGACCATGGTGTGTTCACTTCATTGGATTTGGGAGGGTCGCTGGAAAAAAATAAATACAAGTCATGGGGGCGTGGTTCATGCTGTTTTGAATATTATCTTTGTATTCTGTCGCGGATGGTGGGTTTACATATATGAATTGACTCAACTAAAGCTGGCAATCGTGCTAATGCGAAGCTATGAAGTTTCTACTAACTACACTTATGAACTTTCAAACATTAGTTGGCAAATTTTCAAGTGTTACCATTTTCTGTAGCACTTCAGTCGTTTCAGCCGATATGGATTTTGCGCGGACGTGCCTCGACGGATTACCAAAGGAATTGCAAGAGGAACTCACAGAATCTGAAGTGGACACTGCCAGCACCACGTACAGAGCTCGAAGCCCTCCAAAAATGTAAGCAGATTTTTCTATTTATTTAGCGTTAAAAGTAACAGCTCACCGAACAGAAATTTGATATATCAGGACTATGGTTGCTTTTTCCAGAATGACTGAGGAGGAACTTATCAAGTTGTTGTAACAACAGCATAATATTGTAAAGATCAGAAGAATGGAACAACACGGGTTTTGCTATTGTGCTAGGTCTAGGAATTCTTTAAATTTTTTTTTTGTTATTTCTATGATTGATTTTATGTTTATATGTGGTCTTGATGTTTGTACTGTCGATAATGATTTCTTTCATTTTCTTTTGTAATTCGGGTTGCTGTCTGTCAATTATAACACGACTATCATGTGGTGTTAAGCAAATATGATGATCTAGTCATTTTTTATTTGACTTCGTGACGTGACAAAGTTGTAATTGTTTATGAATGTGATGGCAATTTTGGTGCCTAAATCTGCTGTTATAAATTTTTCACCCTATAATCTTGAACTGAGGTTGGTTCTCTGAAGAAATTGGAGGAAAAAGTTATCGAGACATTGGGACATTGTGATACTATTGGTCGAGAAGAGGTTTTGTAATAAGTGAAGGACAGCGTTTGCGAGAATTTGCAGTGCAGAAATTGTTTATTGATGGATTAGTCGGAAGTTCACCTGATTTTCTGGAATGTTAGTCAAATTAAAAAGAGTTTCTCACGAGGCCGAGGACTAGCAGAGTATGAGGAGACCTTTTAGCATATATATATATATATATATATATATATATATATATATATATATATGTATATGTATATATATATATATATATATAGCGCACAGGTTGAAAAGCTGGCCTGTAACGACGACGGTTGCGCGGAAACTTTAGGTCATTAGTAACGTTCCACCGTAACAATCTGGTATGGCAGAAGAAACTTCAACAGATTTCCTGACTTCATTTTCGGAATATTTCAGGATGTGTTTCCGGAAAAATGTGCTCACCATCCTCCTGCATTTTCTAAACAGTCATTCATTTATTTACTGAGCCAAAGCGTCACTTCGCTGCGATTTCTGTCGGAGCCGTGGACCACTATACTTTTGGACCAACTGAACTCAGAAAACGAATATCTTGAGTCAGCGCGCGGCTTCGCGTTGGTGCTTACTTCAGTTTTTTTTTCTGTGGGGAAGTTATTGCGGAATCTTCTCTGTTACAATGTTACATTAGAATTAAATTAATCAAACTGTATCGGCCACTATCGCGGCGGCCCTACCCAGATGGTGACCGTGAGTGTCCTGTCTTACTGATGCAAAAGGCTCGGGTAACCTAAGAAGAATGTTATTACTACTGGATCATCCGAGGGACCAAATTTTGGCGTGGCTTTCGACGGGGCGCCCCAAGCGGGTTTTTACTACGGCCGGGTCGACCGAGGCGGGCACCCTTCGCCGTAGGCGTGGCTTCAAATAGAAGCCTATGTCTCCAGACTTGGAGCGAGTGGACCGACATTGTAGTGTGGAGTATTTGGCAAATCTCCGTGAATGCACTGCTAATGTTGCTGACCCTACTTGTTAAAGTACCGAACAGCCTAGAATAGAGGATTGTGCGGAAACTCATTTTTACGGTTGATACGGTTGATCCCATACTTGCATCAACGGAGCGTGTACCGCAGTCCTTCAACGGCTACTTATGGAAATTTGAATTTATCGCGTTTCGCTCATAAATACGTTCTCGTGATCGAGTCCCTTCATTACCGTGTTTCAAGCGGGCGTCAGGTTCCACCACGCCGGTTTCGACATCCGTGATGAAACGCACATGTGGATAAGACAATTCAATCTCAGCGAAGGGCATTAAATCACTCACATGCTCAGAATTTTTGTTGATTCACGTTATATTATCGAGGAATATATAGTGGAGTCGTTTTGACAGTGCGTTGTCCGCGGTAGCGGCCCCGCTGGCATTGGAGCACGCAGTGCGGTTGGTCAAACAGTTAACCCACGATGGATCCTGCTTCTTTGACAGGTTTTATCGTCTGTTCCCTTCTTCATCTGTTCTAAGAGCTGAGAAAGAACAATATAAGGAGAAACAAGCTACAATACTCTTCAAAGATACTAGATGAATCATAGGTCAACTTTTTGACCAACCGCGCTGCGTGCTCCAATGCCAGGGAGCCGCTGTCGCGGAAAACGAACTGTCAAAACGACTCCACTATACGTATACGTATACGTTATTGCAAATGCAAGTCGAGCGAAGACTCGGGATCTCGAATTAGGCAAGGTCCTGGTCGGTGTGCGGATAGGCGCTAAAGGCTGTGGACTCTAAATTCTCTAAAGTGACGCCATACTGGCTGAGAAGGAGGAGACATTCTTTGGCTTATATTTTAAATTTTCTTGAGTTTGATTCGACGCATTTTCAGTTAAACTTCACAAGTAAGAGCGTAGCTCAGTAGAAGCGGCTCGCCGTCATCAACCGACACACAGGATTGAGGATAAATAATGTTTATCCTTATGGCAGCAAAATGATGTGTATTACAGGACAGAGTATCAATAGCAGATAAAGGCACAATACGGGCACAGGGGTGAGATCACAGGATGGCGATAGGGAAGGTTGGCGGTTGAGGTGTCGGTGGCGGCGTTCGGCTGGCAGGTCAACAGAGCTGGGTGGAGTAGGCGATCCGCCTGGGTGAGCGTCTCGATGAGGGAGACGATACGGGATCAGGCAGCACGGCGGCTCGGCAAGGAAGCTTCTCACTCGGGCATCGGGGTTGCTTGCTCCGCCCTGAAAGACATGAGTCATCTTGCCGTTCTGAACATTCTTGTAGTTTACAATGCCTACAATAGTTTGTCTAGGGTTCAGAGACTATTTAGAGTCAATTATACCTGTCATCAAAATAATCCCCTTTACACCTCCCCCCTTTACTTTAAGTCCGTCCTCGGACTTGAATGACGGGAAAAGGTACCCACCTTGGTATCCGATGTTTAAAGTTAAACATCGGGAAAATACCGCGAGACCTCCGTGTGTGGGACGACTGCAGAGAGAGAAGTGGCCCAATCAATGACACGATTCCAGAGGGGGACTTTGACCAGCGACGGCACGTGTCCTAAAATAAACTGGCCGTGGCGACAGCGAGACAGTGCCACATTCATCCGCTTGTGGTCGTCCAGGAACTCGGCCGAGTCGGGGCTAAAGTTCGTCTTCGTTGTGAGGAGGATGACGACTTCCATTTCTCGGCCTTGCACCGAGTCTACCGTGGAGAGTTCGATACCCATCTCGGCCAGTTGTCGTTCGGCTCTGCGGTATTGCTCTTTGTAGAACGCGATCACGCAGATGTTCGCGGGTATGATCGCGGAGGCCGTCAATAGTCGCACAAGGTTGCAGCAGGCCTCTAATTCGGCGTCGTTGTAATGTGACATGTTGTGGGCCCGCTTGGAACTCCCGTCGACATCAATGAACATAAAAGGCACCGATGGAGTCGGGAAGCGCATTACGTCGAGCAGCATCCGTCGGTCTTCGGGGCGGACTCCACTGATCAACGCGCCCTCGTAGGCGACACGGTTAGGTAGCTCGTTTAGCGCTGGGTGCGCCCTGTAAGTGCGTACAAGCGGTGCGATGGGTACGGCGCGTGCCGCGCAAATCACTGACATCACTCCACGTGCTCCGTACGTGGCAGCCGGCGAGTCGCGATGACATCTGGCATGCGGCTCCAGTTGATGGACGTCGCCAATGTACACCTGCTGAGCTAACGGCATACGATTGGAGACAGCAGTCAGGGCCGGTTCTGGAATTTGTGACGCTTCGTCACCGATCAGGACTTGGTACATGTACTGGCGCTCATCCAGCGGTTCGGTGGCTTCGGTCGGCTCAGTATCCGTGAATGCTCCTCCCGGCGTGCCAAGGCTGTTGAGAAGAGATGCCGTGGTGATGCACATGATGTCGGGGAAGCGGAATTTGTACATAAGCTTCATCATCTTTCTCACCGTGTTAGAGACGTTGCGCTCGGCGATGGCGTACTCCTCTTTGTCCTCCTCCGACATGTCCAATGCCAAGTCGGGATTCTCAATGTAGCGCTCGAGAATGGATCGTCCGGTTTTGAACTTGAGGCATAGTGCCTTCTCTTCGGGGGTGAGTTCTGCCTCGAATTCCTCATCCAGTGACATGAGAATCCTGTTCATGTCCACCGGCGTCGGCGTCAGATTCTCTTGCGCCGCTGCGTCGGAGACAAAGCGCAGGACGTGCAAGTGACGGTACTCCGTCAGTGATAAGATAGTCTGTGCGAACTGGGCAACCGCCGCATTTGTACTTGCCGTCATCAGAACACGCTTACCAGCGTTGGCTCGTCTCGCTGCAATGATGGCGCCGACGACTGTTTTACCCGTACCGAAGGCAGCTTGTATACCTACGATGGGCAAAGTACTCGTGCCGAGATCGACGGCTCTGCGTTGCTCCTCGGAGAGCGTGACGTCCTGGCCGTTGAGGTTGTATACTGAGTCCCCTTCCTCCATCTCGAACAGCGCAGGCTCGGTCCTATAGGCGCATCCAAGCTCAGTGGCGCCGTACACTCGGTCCATTATCTTCGACGCGGTCGTCTCGCCCTGCAAATTGGCGAACGCTCGAAGCCTGGAAATATGTTCATACGTGGGATTCGCCGTTGGTGGTGCCTTAGTCAAACGGACGCAGATGTCAAGTGAGTAACCGTCATCGTCGGGTCGTCGTCGGCCGAAACGCTTAGTTGCCTTTTCGAGGGTGCGGCTAGACCAGGCGAAGGCGTCCAGGGAGACGTGCAACAACTTGCGTCCCCAGTCCAGAGTCGACCGTCTCACCGTAGCACGGGACAGCTTCGTGGACCCTGCAACCCATATCACTACTGGTCGTCGTGGCTCCCAGCCGGCTTCCGAGGCCATGTCGGTCAACGTGAAATTTAATCCCAGCGGATGGACTGTGAGGGTAGGCACCGTTGCTGTGACCCAGTGCGTGCGGCGGTCATCCTCCATAGTACTGATGGCCGAGAGAGCGGAACAGGCTACACTGAAGACCCGAGTCATCCACTGCTTCGCTGTCACAGGATCGGTGCAATAGTTGTTAAACGAACCTGCCCTGTCCCTTAATCGTTGAAGGTCGTCTTGTGTTGGTCGAAACACGCGAAGCGGCATAATCGACTCATCTGGGTGCATTGACAAGAATGACCTCACCTCACGGCACAGGTGCTTTCTAGCCTGCTCTGAAGAAGGAGGCTCAGAGAACCGTATTGCGCACGAGACGTTGTAGCGAGAAGTGGCGCAAACGAAGTCGTCAACTTGGATGTCCTCTAATGAGAAGTCGCATAGCTTAGCGGTGACGACTACGGCTTCAGGTGCACCCTCGAACGCTATCTTCAGGTGCGTGGTCTGGTTCCGTCGTTGGACTTTGAAAAGAACGATGCCATAGATGGGTTCTTCTAACGTATCGGGCGTCGAGAATGCGAACGAAGACACTCTGAAAAAGTAGACAGAGTTGTTTTCTAATGCTGTGGTCCGTGGAATTCTGGCTTCCTCTAGTGCTCCCCATGGATTCCGTAGTGCTTGGAGGGTCGGCTTGACGTCGTAGACCCATACGAAATCCTTCACGGAAACCATCGTTTTGTCGAATCCCCTCTTATTGTTGACGCGATTGATGGCGTGTTGGTCGAGAATGATGCAGTGCAGTTCACGTCGGTCCGGACCCATCGTGAAGAAATCCTTTGCCTCGAGGATGACGCCCGTCCCCCAGCCGGTGGAAACGACTTGGTAGAGAACTGGTCGAACGCGATCAATGATAGGTGGTATTAAGGTGGTGTCGTGTACGCCATCTGGTACTCGAGGGATGTCCGCTGCGTCGGCCTCCTCATAATTGCCGAGGAGTACCCGTCGTGAAACCTCGTGGGACCTATGGCGGAATGCAATTGTGTCCTCCAGATGTTGCATCTCTATGAGAGGGATGGCCGGAACCGGTACCGTGTTACTCAATGGTACTTTTGGAAACAAGGTTCGATTATAGCTCAACCTCATATAACCTGACGCAGGAGGGTGCTCGTAAACGTCCATTGGCATGCGTGTGATGACCCGCACCGTGTTACTGCGAAGGAAACGTACTGGGCGGGGATTAACGAATTTGCCCCACGGATGAGAAGTTATCAGGTAGTGATGGAAGGATCGAGGTGTTTGACTCGGTATCGGTAATGGCCCTGGTTCAACATCGGACTCGAGGGCTCCCCATCGCTGGTAGTTGTGGTTATGCCCGATGGCTCTGTCGTTGCCACGACCTCTACCCCTGCCACGGCCACGACCTCGGCCAGCGTTACGTCCTCCACGTTGAACGTTGTCGGATCCATCGCATCGGGAGTTGTCGCCTTGGTGGTACTCGGGAAGATCTCCTTCGTCGGGGGCTGAAACGGCTGGCCACGGTTGAGATGGGCCCGGAGGTGGTGATGAGAATCCCGAGAGAGGCGGGAATTCTTCGGCATCGAAGTCGGCGGCCGCTCGCTTCGGTGGTGGGGAACTGGCTGGGCTTGAACGCGACGAAGCCTCAGCGAATCGGGCAGCTGCTGCGCGCTGTTCGCTGCGAAGAATGAATCTGTCGAAGCCGGCTAGCACGGTGGCAGTCATGGGCATGGTAACTGCCAGGCTCTCCAAGGAAGCGGTGAGTGTGAGCTCTTCCTGCTGACTCTTGGGAGATGCTAACAGAGCCTCCTCGGAGAGGTCGAGGTGGTCCTCTGTCGAACAAAGAAGGGTATCGGCCGGGTCCCGGCTGGTTGGAGATACAGGGGGAGACGAAGTATCCATGTCGACTACGTCGTAATTGGTCTCGGAGGAATTCCGTGGGCGTTTCTCATGATCATCGGGCATATCGAAGCTGCCCGCGTGTGGTGGAGGCGAGGATGAGACTTCGACTATCTGGGAGTCCAATGATGCGCCGGCTAACGCGGGCTGGCATGTAGGCCCGAGGGCCAAGCTGGTTTGAGTGACTGCCGGATCCCGGCTGGTAGAAAGATCAGTGGAGAACTCCCCTGTGGAGGCTTCCTGAGAACTCGGCGAGAGCCCAGGTGGTGGCAGTCCCGGTGGGGCGCCGTCGGGGGTTTCCATGGGCGTCGCGGTACGTACGATTGGTTGTCGGGTGTACTCAAGTTATCTGAAAAAGATACGAAGTAGGTGTATGCCTGGCGTCATACTACAACAGTTAATGCGGACACGCGTGAGTCAATGAAGGAGAGTAATGAGGGAGAGCAGAAAGGAACAAAAGGGAAGATGGGAAATGGAAAAGGAAAGGCGCCTCTGGACGAGGTAGTACGGGAAAGAGGAGAAGGTGAATAGAGGATATGACTGAATAGTTCAGTTAATAACAGTGGCGTTGTGTCGGACCAGCCGGTCAAAGGGAGGTTCGTCGAGACCTGAAACGTGTATTATAACTGTGTGAACTTTCGGAGGTAGGTGGTTCACTTTGTTGTATTACTTCATGACGATACCCGCACACGTCGGAGTCAGTGGCGTTAGCGGCAGCCAACGCCTGAGTTTCCTCTTCGGGCGACCATGGGGTAGTGAAAACTGGGCCTGTTAGTTCAAAGCATTTCTTAACCTGGTTCATGTGAACCTTTTTTGGGGTGGATTGTGGCGAAGAAATGCTGGTTATGATTAAATGTGGGGGATCCACCGTTATGACGCGAAATTGCCCCAGCCAAGGGTTGATGAGCTTCTGAGACAAGCCCTGTTTGGGAATGAAATCTCGTAGGAAAACGCGATCACCGACCCTCACTGCTAACGGTTGAAGATGGGACCGGTCATATTGTTGCTTAAACTTACGACTTTGGTGCTCGTTAAAAGCAGCCGCTGACCTCCATGCTGCGTGTAGAGTGGATACCAAGTTTTCGACGTAAATGCCGGCGTCCTCGTCGGATGGGATGTGACGCTGAAGATCGTGTTTGATTAATAAATCAATATTGAAAACAGGGTCTCTTCCATGCATTAGAAAGAAAGGAGTATTATTAGTACTACTATGAATACTCGTGTTATACATGAAGGTACAAGCAGCTACATATTTGTCCCAGTCAGACTGGTTCTCACTAATGTACGTACGAAGCATAGGGTGGAAGGTTGCAAAGACTCGCTCGCAAGCACCGTTGCCCTCATGATGGTAAGGAGTGGTATAGTAACGATTAATTCGTAGTAGCTTCCCTATTTCGGAAACTACTTCCCCTTTAAAATAGGACGCATTGTCTGAGATGAGTTGAGTCATCACCCCGTACTTGAGAATGCATTCGGTCATTACCGCTTGCGCTACCGTAATCGCGGAGCAATCGGGTAAGGGGGCGGCGACCACATACTTGGTGAAGTGGTCAATCATAGCAATGATGTACTTGTTACCGGAATCAGATGTATGGATCGGACCGGTCAGGTCAACATAAACCTTGTCGAATACTGCCCCACTAGCGACAGGTAGGAGATGCTCGCGATTCATCTGTTGTGCTCGCTTCCGTTGGCATGGCTCACATGATCGAACGAGTGCGAAGACGTCTTCTGCCATGTGTGGCCAAAAATATCGGCGAGCTATCTTAGCGAGTGTTTTACGCCAATTAAAGTGACCACCAGCCGATGGGCTTGCATGAAAGGCGAGGAAAATAGGTTCGCGAAGCTTTTCGGGAACAACTAACCGTTCAAATCGCATTGCTGATCCTTGGGAGGGGTCGCAATAGTATAGGCAACCGTTGGTCTTGATGGTGCATTTCTCGGCTAGTGTAAGCATTGCTACCTTCTCGTCCTCAGAGACGTTGGCTGGAAAATGTTGTGTCTCGATAAAAGACATTATGGTGGAACAAAATTTGTCGGCTTTCTGCTCAATCAGCGCATCATACGGGCGTATCGCTACTGGAGACCCCGCGTAGATGAGTGGAGGCCTGACAGAGTATACTCTCGGTTGACAGCAGTTAATGCTGACGGGGAACTCGACGATGTCATCCGACTCGGGTGAGTCCTCCTGGAAACGCACGTGCTTATGAACAGCGCGGGATAACGCATCGGCCACCACGTTGGAAGACCCTTTGAGGTACTCGATAGAGATATCATAGCTCTGGAGCTCCACTACCCATCGAGCTAGGTTGTCGTGGGTCTTATTATGCTTCAACAAGAATGTCAGCGGCCGATGGTCCGAGAAAATGGTGGTGTGGTTACCGTATATTGTTGCGCGGAAGAACCGTAAAGCGCTGATGATGGCAAAAAGCTCGACGTGTGTCGGGCTCCACTTCTTTTGAGAGTCTGAAAGGGCCTTGCTGAAATAGCCCACCGCTACGAGCGGTTTTTCCTGAGTGGACTGCTTCTGGAAGAGGGCAGCCCCTACCGCCACCTGGCTGCCATCGGTGTGAAGAAAGAATTCTTCGTCTCTAGGGAAGGCTAAGCAAGGTTTCGAGAGTAAACACTCTTTAAGACGCAGGAACGCTTCCTCCTGTTCGTGTCCCCAAACGAACTTCGCTTTATCCTTCAATAGTGCATAAAGGGGTGCTGCTATCAAGGAGAAATTGGCAATGAATTTACGAAAGAAATTAGCCATACCTACGAAGCCTTTCACCTCCTTAATCGTCGTTGGTTTGGGGAACTCCTTAATAGCTTTGAGGTTGCGCTCTGCGGGGCTGTAGTGGTCGCCACAGATCTCGTGACCTAAAAAGGATATCTTTGAGCGCGCCACTTCTGTAAGCTTTTTACCCGAAGCTTTTATATTAAACAATCTGAATCTGTGGAAAACCTTTCGCAAGGAGGCCAAATGCCCGGGGAAGTCTTTGTTGAAGATGACGATGTCGTCTAGGTAAGCGAGGCAATTGTCCTCCAAACCCGCCAGGATGCGCGACATTGCTCGCGAAAAGTAGGCTCCCGCGTTTTTAAGACCGAACGGAAGGTAAACGAACTGATAAATACCTCGATGGGTGGCCCATCCACATTTTTCTTGGCTTTCAGGAGAAAGCAGAAGTTGCATGTAACCGGAAGCTAAATCCAACGTGGTGTAGTACCTGTGGCCTGCTATTTTGGCGAGGATGTCGTCTATTCGAGGCAGTGGATAATGATCCGGAATAGTAATCTCGTTTAGAGGGCGAAAGTCTAAACACACTCTCAAGGAGCCGTCCTTCTTTTTTACCAGGACGGTGTTGTGGACCCATGGGGTATCGCTCTCCACTATACGTCCTGCTCGGAGTAACTTGTTGATATGTTCATCAAGTTCCTTCTGGAACTTTACCGGGATCCGAGGGGGCCTGAACCTAGTGGGAGGGACCTCGGTAGACGTTTTGATGACGATCTCAGATTCTTCATATGAGCCCAAGTCGTAGGAATCGCGCGAAATGCGATCTCTGAATTCCTCAAAGAGTTGGAGCAACTGAAGACGCTCGGCCTCGGAGACATCCGCCTTGGATAGGTCTATACCGGATGGTACCGAACTGTTATGAGAACCGGGGCGAACCGCCACATTAAGCACTTCTCCGACGGGCGCAGCGACGCTAGGAGCAAGAAGAGGTCACCGCTAATGTCCCTAAAGAACTCTCGACTAGCCGTACGGCTGAAGATATTTGTTGATCTTTGTACAGCACCTCCGAATTGTTAGAGGGGTTTGAAATCAATAGACGGGTCACTCCTGCGTTAAACACGGCTGGGGTCACCATGAGTGACTTCTCACTCAGTTGCTGCGATTGCGCCGACAACAGAAGTGGTGAACTGTCGCTAATTTCGGAGTAACAGGGTACGAAAGTCTCAGCCGACGGAGGGAGCACCGTAGTTTCAGCGACGCGCACTGGTATCGGTGAATCAGCCTCAACTTCCTCAATTGCTGGCGCGCTTAGGAGTATACTAACCTGCTGGTCGGCCATATAAAAAGTTCGGTTACTGTAGTTGATACTCCATGGGGGTAGCCTGCTTAGAAGATCGTTACCTAGGATGATGTTATAAGTCTCAACCTCGCTCGGAATACATGCTGCTTCAGCGAAGTACACATGCTGGTGTACTGTAAGAGACCCTATATCAAAACGCAAACCAGCCCGACCTATCAACCTGACCGGTATGCCTGCCATCCCTACTGCGCAAGAGATGTCGCTGTCCTCAAGAGCGAAGACTCCAAACAAGGGGGCAGCCGACTTAGAGGTTATTGTAATTGCTGCTCCCGTATCAACCAGAGCTAAGACTTGGATACCGTTAACCTTGATCGGTATCTGAGCAACAAAAAACTGTTCTTTGTTGGCTATCGCCAGGACTTTCACTGGGCTGAGTGATGCTCGAGGAGGCCACACGCTCGTGGTGTCGATTTCCACCCGAGCCACCTCAACAGGGGACTCGGCACGCGGAGTCTGCGGAAGAAGAGCCGCTGTCCGTATAGCAAGAGGCAGTTCCTCGCTTCTATTGGAGGCAGAGGAATGCAACAAGTTTTTGAGACGGGGCCACCACCCTGGATAATAGATATTGCAATATAGAACAATAGCCGTCTTTACTAGCCCTAACGAAATGGATGCACAACATACTGTGATCCAGATATCAAAAGCGGTCCAGGATCCGAAGATCCAGAACCAAGGAGATAAGAGAGTGGATTTTGTTGTGGACACAGGCCGTTGCGCGGCCATTGACACCTCTCGCGTGGCTTGGAACAGCTGGTATGGATTGGCGGCGGACCACACTTCTTGTAGCTGATGGTCCTGTGTTAGTTCGCTCAAATTAGTGAGGACTAAGTTGTGGAAGATAGTGAGAGGCAACGCTAGGACTGACGCGTTTACAGAGCTAGGCAGCCCTACTGATTGAATCTTGGTGACGGGGGACATCTCCCCGGTGGTGACATCGAATCGCTGGAATCCTTCCTCGGGCGCGAAATAGAAATAACGCACCGATACGCAGTCGACCTGCTGTGCCTCATGCGACAGAACCATGGTCATCGGATCAATAAACATAGGAAGGCTGGTTCCACTAGACAAGGAGAGCTCAACCTGCGGCCTACGGTAACATGTTCCGTTGAACGGTATGACCCTGTAATGCTTCGGAGGAATCACCATACAGCGATGAATCTGTATCAAGTCGTTCCCCAGATAAGAAGCTGCGAGGTCGTGACGGTCTAAGAGCCTTCGCAATGTGAGCGTTGGGTTCGCCGCTAAGGAGGCATGTAGAGACAGAGCTAGCAAATTAGTCCTATCGCACAACGCAGACAGTGCATGACGGAATAGGGCCGAGACTGCCATTTCTACAGTATCTTCTACCGCTAATAACTGAGCCGCCAGCTGGTTAGAAGTGACCAGGCCTACCTTGGCGTTCGCTGATCGCGGTAGCCTGTGGACTGTCATGAGCGCGTAGCCCTGGTCAGAGACAATCAGATCCTTACCGCAGTCATGCACTCGGTCACTATCGTCTCGCCAGGACAGTGCAAATTCTTTGGAGTCGCTGATCCAGATGTCGCTGAGGCGGTGGCCCTTCATCTTAGTTACCGATACATATTGGCAAGGTTCCTCCTGGCTGGGTGTCCAGATTAACATGGATCCATCGTGCATTGTACAGCTACCGGAGCTGTAGGTGCACTGGTGCAAGTCTCCTGCTGGTGAATCTGGGAACTCTGATCCGTGCCTCATGTGAATGATGGTGCTGATGAGATAACAATTAGACACAGACGACTGCTGTTCCGAGCAGCAGCCGAAAGGAGCTGATGGCCAATCGACCGTCAATTCATTAGTGGTCGCCCAGGAGCCGCCGCTCTCGACCATAGAGCCGTGCTCGCACTTGTGGTGCTGCACCATTAACTTGCAAGCTTCCAGCGGAACCAGCTGATACTCCTCACTATGTCTCTCGCTCCTGGCTCCAAAGAAGTTCACGGAGAACGTCACGCTGTGTGTGACGATTCGACATAGCGACGCGGGTGTATCATAACGCTGAGTGTTAGGTCGAAATACGTGGACTGACAATGGAATTGGTTTAGCATCCACCTGTGGAATTATTCTCGAACAGTTGTACGATATCGGAACTTGGGCCACCACATCGGATGAGCTACGCGGGCACAACCAGGCAGGTGATGATAGCGCCTCAGAAGGAGATAGATTGGCGAGCATCATAACACAAGGGAGCAGCAACCGAACACTAGGCATATTTTGAGAAACTCTTGAGGAAGACGTGGCCGGACGACCAAAAGTAGAGCTAGCAAGCTCATCGTTACGCTTCATGAGCGCATTAATGCGAGCATCTGATTGTTCAAGAGCGGCTTGCTTTTCTTGGAGGGATAGAGATAGAGCTTGGATTTGGTCTCGTGCTTGCAAAAGTTCATGAGATGAATCAGGAGCTAGGTGCACGATATTAGCGGAAACAGAGCGTCGCGGCTGACCGCGGAAAGGAGATGACACACGGTTGTTTGGAATTCTCCTACCTTGATCTGGGGTCCTTGTCCTTGGGGAAGGGCACTGTCGAGCTAGATGTCCAACTCCACCGCAATTGAAGCAGTTATTTCGACTAGGAATAGGACGGTGATCGACAATACCATGCTGGCGGTCGAAACCTCGACTCCTTGCGGACGATGGACCCTGAAATTGACGAGATCTACTCTCTTCGAACGAACTGCGACGCGGGTAACTCCGCTCATCAAATGTTTGCTCCCTCAGTGGCGGCGCTACTGACTTAACCTCGATAGCGCGCGAAGGCCCAGCTGGGTTAATTAATCTGTCCGCAGTGGCCTCCGCTAGCAACTGCTCTACCATTTGCGCCTTACCCACCGCTTGCTCAAATGTGGCTGGATTATCCAATTTGACGTAGTAGCGAATGTCCGGTCGGAGTCTTGCCACGAACTCCTCGAGCACACGCTCCTTCTGGCTCGTCGGGTCTTGTCCAGTTGTAGCTGCGCGTACTAGACCCAGCAACCGATTGGCAAACGTCGCCGATGATTCGCCAGGTTGCTGCTGGCAAGCTGACAAGGATTGCCTTGCCATATAGCGGTGCTGTGGTCCTTCAAAGAATTTCCTCAGGTGAGCTACTATAGCGCTGTAATCGGTGCGTTCTTGCTCGCTCAGCTCCTCAATCTTTTCGCGAGCTACCCCGTCCAGGTAGCAAATGAGGAAGTTGGCCTTCTGTTGTGACGTTGAGGTCACACTTCTCATCCTCATGATGTCCTCGAGGCGACGGAGCCACACTGAGAACTGTGTAGCATCCTCGCCAGAACCCACGAAGGGAGTAATTCTTGGTATCGGCCCATCCGGACTACATGTTGCAACTAATGGGATAGAATCTATCCTCTCACCTACGGCGGAAAATGAGTCGTTCAAATTATGAAGTAAGTTGGAATTACCTTCGTTTATCTTCCGGGCCAGGGACGTGGTAGCGGAACGGGCATCCTTCCACACTTCAGTAATGGCTAATGCGGTGGCATCGCGAAGGGTCTTGGCGTCTTTCCCATGCACGGTAGCGTCGTCATTGAGCTCTTGCAGCGTGGTGACGAGGCGTTCCGTGGCTGATGGAAGCGCAACAGTGCTAGTCGTCGGGGCAGCCGCCCTGGAGTCGTTAGAGGCAGTACGTGAGCGAGTGACGGGAGGCCCCATCACCTATCTGGAAGAACTATCGTAAGATCGGAATACCGGACTAAGGAATAATGAGAGCACATGGAGGTAAGAGAACTGGAAGGTCACTCTAGAAGAGAGGACGAGGCACAGCCGCCTTCTGGGGTGAGGTCGACGGTGAAGAATACTTCACGACCTCAGCGAACTGTTGTGGGCGTGGCGTTGCTCGGGCTACAGTACCCCGGAGCAGACTGTAATGACTTGGATGCTTTCCCAAAGCACTGTATAAACAACCTCTTTATCTTGATCAAGATCGGCTGAGAAAGCAGCTGCCTCGGAATGGCAACATCGCAAAAACTATGCCCTTTGAGCGGGCGAGAGCCTTTTGATCACAGACAACGAGCTATTTCTGGCTCTTCAGAATTCTAAGGGCAAAAATCATTCCCACATGTGGTTCGGGACAAACACCCTTCTTCTGTACGCTATACGAACTTTTGGTACGCTTCAGTCGCAAAAAGCGCGCGCCTGGGCCTCCTGAGGAACGATGGAGTGCAAACCTGTCAAGACATGTAGGTCTGACATGTTTAAACATTATCTTCCGGACGTCTGTCAAAACTTGTTAGTTTAACAGGTCTAAACGTGAAGCTCTAATGTGGCTTGCCTGGACTTGTTAGGTGAACCTGTCGGAACTTGTTGAAGCCCGAAATCCCCTAACAATTGGTATCGAAACATGCCCCTATGCTCAGATGGCGGATGGCGCAGAGCGAGTGATCGCCGCTATCACTCGCGCCCAAGCGGGATCAATCCCCGCCGGGACCCTACGCTTTGCAACCTTGCAGTAGAAATATTGCAAAGGAGACCATTGCACACCCCCCAAGTAAATACTTGCAAAGCGGGTTCGCGCCTGTCCGCCGTCTCTTGGGGGGTGGTCTCCGAGTCCCCCTCCGGAAGGAGGGGGGCCCCTTCGTCACTCGACCATAGAGGGACGGGGGGGGGGCCTCCTCAGTCCATAATATATGTGGGTTTTGAAAGTCTAGAGAACGTACCTGAGGTAACTTCCAAGGGCATCGGGCCGCACCGGCCTAAACATGTCTTCGACCACCAAACTTCACCTCGTGTGGTTCTCAAATGAGGCTGGTGAAAACATCCACGTTTTCGCATCAATTTTGTCCCTTACACGATTGAACTTTCATAACATGATTCTATCTGAACAACTTGAATAACTAACGGGCCCCTGGCCTCCATTCGCTCAAACTTTTAGCCTAGCTTACCGGATACTCACCTCACTCCTTTTCCATAGAATCGTTCGCGCTGTACGTCGCGCTTCTGCTGACTGCTCATTCTGCTAGCCTCCCAAAACTGCCTCCGCGGCAACAATCTTCGACGTCGGACCGACCGGTCATCCTATACTCTCCTCGCGGTTTATACCCTCGCCGGGTCCCGGGACTACACAAAGAAGAAAGAGCACAAAGACTACCGTACCCTGATGCTTTTGCATGGCAGCTGTTCCATGCAGACTGCGCTTGAAAGAGGGAAGTTTGAAAGAAGTTTAAGGAAAGAAAAGAGCCCCATTTGAAACGGAGCACAAAGAAGTGTGCGATAGACTTTGTGCGCGGAAGCTACAACCAGCCGCGCGCGCTGACCTTACTCGGCTCCAGACGGGGATCTACAGCAAAGTGGCCAGCTCTACTGCAAATCTGGCGAGAACCTGTGGAGCGTCTGCTGGAGTCACCAGCTCCACTTCTACTCTAACTAATCCCTTTGCGCAATCGCCGCTAGAGTGGTGTTCCCTGTTTCGCGCCTGGCAGAAATCACGCGTCTCACCTACTCACACCCAAAAGGCAAACCAACCTGCTCGTTTCCTCTAACGAGGGGTGAACCACTCGCTGCTACCAGTAAGAGCGTAGCTCAGTAGAAGCGGCTCGCCGTCATCAACCGACACACAGGATTGAGGATAAATAATGTTTATCCTTATGGCAGCAAAATGATGTGTATTACAGGACAGAGTATCAATAGCAGATAAAGGCACAATACGGGCACAGGGGTGAGATCACAGGATGGCGATAGGGAAGGTTGGCGGTTGAGGTGTCGGTGGCGGCGTTCGGCTGGCAGGTCAACAGAGCTGGGTGGAGTAGGCGATCCGCCTGGGTGAGCGTCTCGATGAGGGAGACGATACGGGATCAGGCAGCACGGCGGCTCGGCAAGGAAGCTTCTCACTCGGGCATCGGGGTTGCTTGCTCCGCCCTGAAAGACATGAGTCATCTTGCCGTTCTGAACATTCTTGTAGTTTACAATGCCTACAATAGTTTGTCTAGGGTTCAGAGACTATTTAGAGTCAATTTTACCTGTCATCAAAATAATCCCCTTTACACACACCATCCCTGTCAATAAGGAGTGCAAGAATACAAGCTATGAGCTGTGTTGTAGGATTCCATGTATAATCAAGGGCTCATGGCAAGTGGATACGCACTATTGAAAGGATCAATGTTTTCATTTTTAGGCGGCCATTTTTCAGAGACTGCAGTGGCGAGAAAGTGGTCGGTGTTAATCAATCAATCCCATCCATGGGATGCGCCACGTATTCGGCCTCATCTGAGAATCGTGCATGCATTGGCTGCGCATGTGTACAACAGGACTGGGCGGATACGAGATTTTCCTCATTCCGGATAACGGTGCGGGTAGAGGATAGACCAAAAACGACGGGATAACGAATAACGGATAAGTGATCCAGATAATGCAAGACACCACATTCTACAATATTAAAAATGATAAAAGTGAGAAACGATATGAATGTTGTGGAGAAGAATCAGCACAAATTGTTCATCCTGGTAGTCATCAAAATTCGCCATTCTGGGCATGACGCTGAGCAGTGAGTCATTATGAAGAGGTGTGAGTGTACGCAGTAGCTAGAGTTATGAGATAAAAGCAACAGTTTGAAGTAACATTTGGATGTTTGTTGGAACACTATATGTAATAGTTGCTTAAAGACAGCACCCACGGAAATTTTCGACCTTGTGATTTCGGTACAATTCAGGGTAATCGGGTGCGCTTAACACTGCTATAATGCTGAAAACGGTGAAAACCGTCGAAATCCCTGTTTTCTGGAGCCCTTAGTTCATCGATTTCGAGCAGGTTGGGCCGAGTTGTGCGATCTGCTCGTTGTGGACCGATCCAAAAAAGTCAATACCTCTGCCTTTTTTGTCAGCTGTTTTGCGGGCGGAAGAGTTTTTTGGCCATGTTTTGCGGCGTTCCTAAAGTTTATGGAAGAAAACAAACTTTGGAAAAGATAGTCTGACCAGTCAAGATGTAGAAGAATCACCAATGAATTCTAAAACAAACTCTGAGCATGGAAAAAAATTCGAAAACGCGACACTGGCGAAGATCAACCATACAAGCAACTAAACCAGCACATTTCTTGTGAAGTAACAGGTAAAAAATTTATCATGCTAAGTAGAGCAAAAAGGGAAGTTAAGGTCACAGAAATAGCTTTACAATAACAAGGAAAAAATGGCTAACTACCAAATCAGCTGGCAGCAACGATCCGTTGCCGCCACAACTCGATCGAACGGCCCCACGCTGATCCTGCTGATCCAGGATCTTGGACGTTTCACTAATTATATCTCAGAAACGGTTGAGTTTTCCGCGCTACTTTCTTCGCCAAATTGTTAGAACTATTGCTGAGGCTCAGAAACGATCAAAACCTCAGATATGAAAATTTCCGTGGGTGCTGCCTTTAAGGTGGTACGTGACCGTGTCTTCTCAAAACAAAGGTGAGGTATCCGAAGGTTGGTCCCTACTAGATTTCGTTTTTGAGTGGGAGAGCTGAAGGGGGCTGAAACTTTGCCTCATATATTGGAAGCTCCAAACGTACGTAGACGAGAGTCGAGATCGCGGCGCGGCTTTCATGGGCAGAGACGCAGGCGCACTCCCGTGACTCTTTCCAAGGTCCTGACTCTTGACCGCGTCCGTTTGGAGTTCTCTGTATCTTTTGTGGATTTCTCATAAATCTTCTAGTAATGACTGACTACTGTGAACGTACTGACTTTCTATTCCATCAACACATTCAAAAATTAGTAGAAACAGTACGGTTTAATGAGTAGTCGAAGCACACATTGCGAGGAAGGGACATCAGTGAACAGCGAAGTGTCACTACTTCCAACGTTGTTAATGGTGAAACGTTAGCTAATGTTGTTGATAATTTTACAAATGGGGGTTTCAAGGCTATTGCCTGACTTTTGTCGGACGATCCAAAAAACATGAGCAAGAGCATCTTATTCTGGGCATGAAGAAGTCTGTATTAACTTCTTCGACCTTGCTACGAAATTGTAAACCACTGATGAGGTAAAATGCACTAGATCGAGTGAAACTTCGAAGGAACAATATCCGCACCGTTATCCGGCGCCAAAGCGGATATGGACAGTTCGCTTATCCCTTATGTACAACACAGTGACTCGCGAGGGCATCCGACACACAAAGTCAGTACTTCATCCTCCCAGATTCCTCTACTACCAATTTACCGGCTCCGAAGGGGTGGATGGCTTACCGGCCAGGGGCACGATCCAACCATCGATGCTGTGCAAAACAGACGACGTCTCTCTTGCCACACCAGGGATGAGCGGATAATCCCCAATTGGTTATCCGCTTAGCCACTATTTAACAGTTTTGGCTTATCCGTTATCTGCGATTTTAGCACCCTATTACGGTACGGTAAAGCAGAAATCAATGCTTTCAATTTGCACATTTCCTCTATAGAACACTTGCCATTCACAGAAAAATGTTTGTACCACGAATTCTAGCGTTTCTCGCTGAGTTTCACTTTTGGTTCTCGGAGTGAGATAGGAGGGAGTAACTAAGACTGTTTGCTGTTGAGCGAGAAGAATAGCTCTTACTCAAATTTTTTGGGTTGTTTGACACTATGCAATATGTATGCCTTAAAGGCAACACCCACGAAAATTTTCGACCTTGAGATTTCCACACAAAACAGGGTAATCGCGTGTGCTGATCACTGTTAGAATGTTGAAAACAATCGAAACTTCCCGAATACTCAGTTTTTTTTGTTGGAAACTCTCAACTCATCGCTTTCGAGCAGCTTTCACTATACGAAACTTGCACCCTTATCTAAAGAATAAGGGAGTTCTTATGGAATTATTCGTGTCTACAGCATCAACCAGACAACCTATCACGCCTATTCGAAGCGTCTTGCGTCATTATTACCCTTGGGCATATTATGACATCGTTGAATCTCCCGAATCTCCCGCACCTCCTCCTCTCACCCCCTACAGCCAAACAAGGGGCTGCCGGTCTACTGCTGTAACTCTAAAAGAAAAAGCAGCTCAGACTTCTCCCAATATGGAGAGCTTTTCGTGGGAGTTGACAACAGCAGAAAAAGAGGGAACGCAGAGGCGGCAAGATCTCACTTCAACACTGGAAATGTTTGGAGTGCAGCCGAGCACTGGCGACCAGCGTCCAATAGAGATGAATCCGTACAAGAGATGAATTTGAGGATGGCGGATTGGATGTTGGTACATTCTTGGCGATCCGGCACAAAGCTGCAGACTACGGCGGTATTACGAATAAACTCATTCAAACGGTAGCGTAGAAATTGTGCTGACCGAAATAAGAAGCCTTTGCGATTTCCCTCTATAATTTCTGCTAACGTGAAGCTCAGATGTTCCAATTTTCACGAAGGTAGAAGCTAAAGGGTAATGAAAATTGCTGGAATCCGGAGGTTATATTGGTGAGTTTTCTTCAGAAACATTTTTATCAATAGGGGTGAAAATGATATGATTTGGTGGTATGCATGGACGGTCACAGAATAGTTTCCCTAGGCGAAATCTGACCATAAAACGTATGCTCTGTATCGCCACATGGCCTACTTGAGGTCAATTCAAAGTCGTTACTTTGTGTTTTGCTTCAGTTGAGTTTGTTATTCTAGGAGATACAGAACGTGCTATTAGATAACAACGAAAAGAGGTGGGACACTGCCTTTTTTACAAAAGTACCCATGATATTAGAGCACTCTTGTAATTTTGGCCCCACTGTAGATGCATCAGAAGCGCGGACTATGCCGAATTATCTTACGCCGTTAGCTGTTGCCAAGAGATCTGCAGATGAAATCAAACCAGTTCCACTTTTAAAAAAAGGTCCAAAAGCTACATTACAAGTTAACAAGGGGAGGAGGAGGGGGGTGGGAATAAACTAATATCTAACGACTATGATGGAATAGACGACTTCGATGACTGTGACAACTTTCTTGTGTCGTGGTTGTGTAGACTCCTGTTTGATGCTTTTATTGGCAAGCTTTCGGTGCTATAACACCGTCCTCAGGCCTACAATATAAATCAGTGCAAATCAACATATCTACTAACACTCATACAATGACGTTAAGAATGGGGTAGAGTGTGATATGACAACTTTGTGTGATTACTCGCATCTGGATTTCTTTGTTGGAGCTGATGATGGTATTTCCCATCATTTGGGCTTGCTGGCACTTTAGTTTTTGACCACGTGCTTCCTGTTGTTTTTCGTCAGTTGTGCCTGATAAGCGATGTGATCTGGTAATCAATTAGAACTAATAATTCTCAACTGATTACTCTAATAACTCTAACGGTATGACCAGAGGTTGCTTTGCTATTAGGTTACATGGTAAATTTGCTCGGTGTTCGAATTGATTTTATAGAGTGCTAAAAAAAAGAGGCCGAACTCTAACTGCTCAGATATATTCTGAGCATGCGAAAGAGCCTGTGGGCAGATTCACCTCACAAAGCGAAGAGTATATTGAAGATCGCTAAAGTCTGAGTGTATAGAAATGAACGTTGTAAAGCTTTATTTCGAACTTTGGTTGTTTAAAAGAGAAACTGGTTGCAGAACAAACACAAAATTTTGCCCGAAGTCACATTCCACTGGTAGTGGCAGCCATATTCCACTGCGTTCTTCAACTGCAATAGGAGTACCATTTTCACAGAACAGAAGCTTTACAAGACGCTCATACAGTTATTGCCGCTTTCTACAGATCTTACAAATTTCTTACCGTATCTCGGTGTGCTTCTGTCCAGTTTCCAAAAGCGTACATTAGGAACTTAAAGATGTTCAGCATTTCATACCGCTCCTTCACGCTGAAAAGATCCAACCGCTATTGAACTGCATTGTGTGTAGAGCTTGCTTCAACTGTCTTCTCATAATCAGCAACTCTATATGTCTCAGAAATTACATATGTAAATAAGCTATGTTGGCAACACATTACTATTGGTGTGTAAATCCTGGGCAGCTGAATTTTCCTATTTTGGTATTATTCAACACGGATTCGGATTCGTTGATTTTATCACGTGCGAAGGCTTCCAGAATGCAGTCGTAATACTGAAAAGAATAAGATTGCTGACGATTAGGTGCAATACAATGGCATCATTCTTTCGGTGTCACAACGGGAAGAGGACGAGAAGGAACGAACAGACGTGTTAAAAAGGATTCATAAGAACTCACCCGCTTATTACCAGTTTTTCTTTCGAACGTTTTAGTCATGATAACCCGAGTGATGTGCTCGAACGTGTTCACTTTTTGTAACTCGCCACAATCGGTGGGTCCTTGTTGGAAGAAGGCGGCTGGGCCTGCCATACAGAATAGGATGAATACCTACAAAGCATTCTTATTTCGAGTGCTTGTATTTGGACTACATCGTATAGCAACTGATGGTGGCTAGCTTACAAGGCTTACCGTCATACTTACCAAAGAAAGTGCTGAACACATCCCGAACGAATGTTCTGACCTTACTGCTATCAACATTCCTTTTATACGCAGCGGTGCCGTGTAAATTTGGATCCAAGGGCTTCAGTATACTCAGATTGGGCGTTAAACCGCTTAGCCCTTCAAACGTACCATGAACTAGTGATTAATCAAGCAATTAGGCATAGCCGAACAGGTTTTCAGATTAGCGAACTGTAGCAGATAATTTCAGTGACGCTTTGGAACTACTGAAACTTGTCTTCTTTGAGTTCAGACTAAAGTTGAGGCAGTAACAGCAGCTTCCGAGGACAAATTTCAGGAAAGTCACTAGCACTTATTCAGGTGGACACAGTGTACATCTGTTATGGACACTGCTTTCGCTCAAAAATGCACATCTATCGTCACATAGTTGCTATATGGAAGGAAATGCTGCGTTGACAGGAGAGAGTGATATTGAAGACAAATAACGCGGCCGGCTGTGTAGACGATGTGACGGTTCACATAGCTTCATATTCAGCAGCTGGTGTGGGTGAGTGCGAAAGAATGGCATAGATTCCTATATTGCTTTAGAATTTCTGTATTTGGGTGCACACCTCTTGAATTCCCATCCATGCGTCCCGGATCAAGGATCATTGGCGAAAAATTCCTTGAGCCAAAATACACCTTTCATCTTCAAACGCAGCATTTCCTCCCATATAGCAACTATGTGACGATCGATGTGCATTTTTTGAGCGGAAGCAGTGTCCAAAACAGACGTACACTGTGTCCACCTGAATAAGCGCTAGCGAATTTTCTGAAATTTGTCCTCGGAAGGTGCTGTTACTGCCTCAAGTTTAGGTTGAACTCAAAGAAGACAAATTTCAGTAGTTCCGAAGCGTCACTGCGATTATCTGTTACAGTTCGCTAATCTCAAAATCTGTTCGGCTATGCCTAATTGCTTGATTAATCACTAGTTCACGATACGTTTGAAGGGCTAAGCGGTTTAACGCCCAATCTGAGTATACTGAAGCCCTTGGATCCAAATTTACACGGTACCGCTGCGTATAGAACGAATGTTGATAGCAGTAAGGTCAGAACATTTGTTCGGAATCTGTTCAACACTTTCTTTGGTAAGTATGACGGTAAGCCTTGTAAGCTAGCCACCTTCATTTGCTATACGATGTAGTCCAAATACAAGCACTCGAAATAGGAATGCTTTGTAGGTGTTCATCCTATTCTGTATGGCAGGCCCAGCCGCCTTCTTCCAACAAGAACCCACCGATTGTGGCGAGTTACAAAAAGTGGACACGTTCGAACACGTCACTCGGGTTATCATGACAAAAACGTTCGAAAGAAAAACTGGTAATAAGCGGGTGACTTCTTATGAACCCTTTTTAACACGTCTGTTCGTTCCTTCTCGTCCTCTTCCCCTTGTGACACCGAAACAATGGTGCCAGATTTCTAAATCTGCGCGGTATTGAATCGTGTACCACCTGTCCAGTTGTTGACATGTAGGGTAGGAAAGAAAGCACTTAATCCTCAGCAATCCTATCCTTTTCAGTATTACGACTGCATTTTGGAAGCCATCGCACGTGATAAAATCAACGAATCCGATTCCCAGTTGGAAAATACCAAACTAGGAAAATCCAACTGCCCAGGATTTACACACCAATAGTAATGTGTTGCCAACATAGCTTATTTATGTAATTTCTGAGACATATAGAGTTGCTGACTATGAGAAGACAGTTGAAGCAAGCTCTACACACAAGGCAGTTCAATAGCGGTTGGATCTTTTCAGCATGAAGGAGCGGTATGAAATGCTGAACATCTTTAAGTTCCTAATGTACGCTTTTGGAAACTGGACAGAAGCACACCGAGATACGGTAAGAAATTTGTAAGATCCGTAGAAAGCGGCAATAACTGTATGAGCGTCTTGTAAAGCTTCCGTTCTGTGGAAATGGTACTCCTATTGCAGTTGAAGAACGCAGTGGAATACGGCTGCCACTACCAGTGGAATGTGACTTCGGGCAAAATTGTGTGTCTGTTCTGCAACCAATTTCTCTTTTGAACAACCAAAGTTTGAAATAAAGCTTAACAACTTTCGTTTCTATACACTCAGACTTTAGCGATCTTCAATATACTCTTCGCTTTGTGAGGTGAATCTGCCCACAGGCTCTTTCGCATGCTCAGAATATATCTGAGCAGTTAGAGTTCGGCCTCTTTTTTTTAGCACTCTATAAAATCAATTCGAACACCGAGCAAATTTACCATGTAACCTAATAGCAAGGCAACCTCTGGTCATACCGTTAGAGTTTCTCTTTTGAACAACCAAAGTTTGAAATAAAGCTAAGAGCAATCAGTTGAGAATTATTAGTTCTAATTAATCACCAGATCACATCGCTTATCAGGCACAACTGACGAAAAACAACAGGAAGCACCTCGTCAAAACCTGAGGTGCCAGCAAGCCCAAATGATGGGAAATACCATCATCAGCTCCAACAAAGAAATCCAGAAGCGAATAATCACACAAAGTTGTCATAGCATAGTCATCGAAGTCGTCTATTCCATCATAGTCGTCAGATATTTGTTCATTCCCCCCCATCCTCCCCTTGTTAACTTCTAATGTAGCTTTTGGAGCTTTTTTTAAAAGTGGAACTGGTTTGATTTCATCTGCAGATCTCTTGGCAACAGCTAACGGCGTAAGATAATTCGGCATAGTCCGCTCTTCTTATGCATCTACACTGCGGCCAAAATTACAAGAGTGCTCTAATATCATGGGTACTTTTGTAAAAAGTTGTCTTAAGGCAGTGTCACACCTCTTTTCTGTAGCTTCTAGAATAACAAACTCAACTGAAGCAAAACACAAAGTAACGACTCAGTATCGAAGCTTAACAACCTTAAATGTTGCGGATTTGCGCTGTCCATCACGAAATAATCCAAAAACGTCATGCATAGGATGCTTCCCCCACCTTCGAGACTGAAGGAAAATCCGCTGCTTTTTGCAGGCTGAGCCGGGAGAGAGACAGCTTGGGAACAGGTGTGCAAAAGTAAACATGAAGAATGCTCTCTGATATTCTGGATTCTAACATGCCATAATATGCCCAACTGTAATAATAACGCAAGACGCCTCGCGGCGTGATGGGTTGACTGGTTGAGGCTGTAGACACGAATAATACCATAAGAACTCTCTTATTATCTAGATAAGGGTGCGATTTTCGTATCGTCGACACTGCTCGAAAGCGATGAGTTGAGAGTTTCCAAAAAAAAACCGAGTATTCGAGAAATTTCGATTGTTTTCAACATTCTAACAGTGATCATTACTCTGTTTTGTGTCAAAATCTCAAGGTCGAAAATTTTCGTGGGTGTTGCCTTTAAGGCATGTTGCATAGTGTCAAACAACCCAAAAAATTTCAGTAAGAGCTATTCTTCTTGCTCAAAAGCAACCAGTCTTAGTTACTGAAACGCTAGAATTCGTGGTACAAACATTTTTCTGTGAATGACAAGTGTTCTATGGAGGAAATGTGCAAATTGAAAGCATTGATTTCTGCTTTACCGTACCGTAATAGGGTGCTAAAATCGCAGATAACGGATAAGCCAAAACCGACAAATAGTGGCTAGACGGATAACCAATTGGGGATTATCCGCTCATCCCTGGTGTGGCAAGAGAGACGTCGTCTGTTTTGCACAGCATCGATGGTTGGATCGTGTCGCTGGCCGGTGAGCCATCCATCCCTTCGGAGCCGGTAAATTGGTAGTAGAGGAATCTTGGAGGATGAAGCGCTGACTCGGTGTGTCGGATGTCCTCGCGAGTCACTACTGTATTGTACACCAGGGATGAGCGAATTGTCCGTATCCGCTTATCCGTTTTGCCGTTATCCGTAGGTTTTGGCCCATCCGTTATCCGCACCGGGTAGAGGAAAATCTCGTATCCACTCATCTCTGTTGTACACATGCGCAGCCAATGCTTGTACGATTCCCAGATGAGGCCGAATACGTGGCGCATCTCATTAACATTGATTAACACTAACTGGAATTGATTACCACCGATCACTTTCTCGCCACTGCAATCTCTGAAAAATGGCCGCTTAAAAAATGAAAACATTGATCCTTTCAATGGTGCGAATCCGCTTGCCATAAGCCCTTGATTATACATGGAATCATACAACACCGCTCACAGTCTGTACTCTTGCACTCGTTATTGACAGGGATGGTGTAAAGTTTAACTGAAAATGCGTTGAATTAAACTGAGGTGAAATTTAAAATATAAACCAAAGGATGTCTCCTCTTTCTCAGCCAGTACGGCATCACTGGATGGAATTGTTCGCGAGCAATGAACGCAAGCATCGATTATAAAGCTCAAACGAAATTGTTTCCAGAATGTTCTCCTGGGTCTCCTCAGAACTAATCGTAGGCATTGCCATTTGGGCTACGAACAACCGGTAGAAGGCAAGGTTGTTTTCAATCGATCCATAGATACGAATGATCGCCCATGTCGACCTTGGTTCCGTAAATATTCTTGCGCTGTTTGCGCGTTCAATACGTAATTCATTACCTTTCCATGAGTTCTCTTCCATATTTTTCTGCGCTTTACAATTTCGAAGCTACTTTTCCACGAAAAAAAGCCAAAATCTGACTTTAGTCTAGCAATACCTCATATTTTTTCATTTTATGTAAATTGATATTGGGTGCTCGAATCGCAAAAACCTTTACTCGGACGAGGCTGATTTAAAACAATTAGAAAGATCATTTCTATTCTAAACACTTTCTTTCACTTTATCTTTCCTCTCTCAACTCTATCCCCCCAAAAATTTCTAATCTCTATAGTTGCCATAACTCACATAAATAACCCTTTCCTCCATTAATTGTCGTGATGTCATATCACGAAACCTTCCACCCTTTCATTCATTGCTGTTAATAAAGGGTGAAGGATCCATGGAATAGCCGTGCAAACAGAAAAATTATTTATGAGTTAGAAATAGTTCGTAGCCCTGACATATTGCAGCATCATTTTTGTGTGACTTCCTGTATCATCTGTTTCCCGTTAATATTCAGGCGAACACAGCTTGCTGCCAATTAAACCCATCATCCCCACAAATTCCCGGTGAAATTCTTTGAAAGAACACTTCATTCTTCCAGAATGCTTCTGGGTTTTCACTTCTTTCTCAAAAATTTTATGTGCTTGTTGTCCTTGTAAATGTTTAAATAATAGTTCATCTCCTCCACATTTTTCTGCTTTCCAAAATATAATATCATTCCGATATGAACAAAAACAAAAAAATTTGAAATAAAGTTGAAAAAAAAAACTCAAAATGGATAAAATAGTCAATTGCCTAGCACGAACATCATTCTTCGCTCACTTATTTGAACCTGTTATTACGCATTTAAAAATAAAGCCGGGCACATGGCACGTCATTACTTCCACTCTTAAATATTTCTTTGTTATTCATTCTTATTTCTTCATGACTTCATGGTAATTTTTGGTTGTTTATACATTTGCCTCCTACTGATGTTTAGATAACCTGATAGCCTGGTTTTCTTATTCATTGTTTCTACTGAGTGGACCTTCTCTGATATCATCGTTAAAGTCGTCTGCTCGACCGTTGCTCGCACTGTTGAAGCCACTGCACAGTCAAACTTGGGGTCTGCATCAGCTAACCTCCGGCACCGGGTTCGCTGATAGTTTTTGCTACTGGTATGAGACAGGGGCTTTTCACTGTGAAAACTAGCGAACCACGATGACTTTTTTCTGGGGGGTACATCCGAGAGACAGTTGGATTTCTGTGGCTGGGTTTATTTTGTGGCAGATTTTCCGTTTGTTTCTCTGTTAGTTTTTATATTGCAGGTTTTTGAGTTTACCTTCCCTTTTTGCTATTGTCCCCTCATGGTGTTCCTTTTTTTTAATTAGACGAATATGTTTGTTCCGTTGATTTGTTGCGCTACGTTTGGCACATCACTCTAGTTGACGTATTATAAATAAATAAATAAGAAGATGCGTGTAGCGGCTAGCAATGACCTTCCTATACACGAAGATTTGTTTTATTTTTGTCACCAACTGCAACCCTCTACAGAAAGTACTTCTATGTGGGCCGAAACCGCTACTCTCTAGGGCGGATCTTTCCGATATGTTTGAAGGAAATGGGCTTGCAATTCCACAAGTAGTTTTGTCTTCACAATTTCATTGCGGATAATGGAACGCAAGACTTTTGAGGGTCAAAAGATGCATCTGGTCAACACCTAAGATTTCTTGGACTCTCTCCAATAGCGCACATCGTGAAAATAAGTAAGAAAAGGCAAAGCACCACATTTGAGATCATAATTTGAGTTGAAAGCACCGAAATTGGGGAAGGAGAGAACACTCAAAGAAGAAATAACGCAAATGTAAAGCATGATGGAGAAAATACCAGTCAAAAATGGAATAATATCGTCTTCAAGACATTCTATTGTGGGCTACTCTACAGGCGACACTTTTATCAAGCAAAACCTTAACAAATACTACAGGAATTCTCAAGAATTATAAGATTTCCATGTAAGTTAACATGCCAGGGCCGAGTATGCTATTTATATGAACAATGGTCCTAGAATTACTATTTCCTTAATTGCGAATTCTCACAAAATATCCAGCAGTTAAATACACTCATGTACATGTATATTAGATCACGTCATGCTCATCATGTGGAAATGTATGCAACCTTGGAACTGGAACGCATATTCACTTTTTACATGCTTATTTGTTTGCAAACACTCATAGAGACTCAAATTTATCTGGAGTAGCTGCTGCGCTTAAAATTATTCTTCAATAATGGTTTTATGCTCTCAGGCTCTATTGCACAAGTATTAGAAATTGCCCCTGAATCCTTGGCTTCCATGGGTCATGTATGGTGCATAGAAGCAGCAGACCAGGCAGAGTATACATATATGTATGCTGAAAACTTGGAGAATTTATCCACCGGTTCTCTAGAAAAATAATTTTGATCGGCTAAATGTTCGAAATTACCCACTGTGAGAAGGTGCAACTTTCATAGAATTGTTGACACCATTGCTAAGTGTCGAAAACGATCGAAATCTTGGACACAAAAATTTCCGTGGATGCTGCCTTTAGAGGGATTAAAAGAAGGAATGATAAAAGAACACAAAAACGGAAGACAGTGACCACAAATGGATTCAGCACATGGAAAACCAAACACGGCAGGAAGAGCCGCTCAGCTCACAAGGCGCGCGCGCCGTTTCCCTCAAATGTCTGAGGTGCATCCTCCGCATAGGATTAACACCGACCACTTTCTCGCCACTGCCATCTCTGAAAAATGACCACCTAAAAAATGAGAACATTACTCTTTCAATGGTGAGAATCCGCTTGAACTAAGCCCTTGATTATATTAGGGTGGTAAGAAAGTCTTGAGCCGATTTTTTTTGCAAGGTTCAGAACTTTCGATTATTGATCGGTACTCATGATCTATTATGTGAAAGTTGTGAGCCACTTCCGCAACTTCTCCATAATAGGTATATATGGCCGGTTTGCCTTCCTTAATTTAGCTGAAGAGACCCGTGAAAAATTGGAGGAGCTGGACTGGGACAAGACTCTTCCGTCACCTTATTCTTCGGATTTTGCCCCTTCCGAGTACCACTTATTCCGCTCCTACGAGGCATTCCTATCTATGAAAGAATTCACCAAATTTGACGACGTTGAAAAAGCGGTCAGCGACTTCTTTGGCTCCCAGCTTCCTCAGCCCAGTGAGGAGACCACTGACCTGCCCATTGGGTGGGACCTTGCAGTAACTATGTTGATTATACTGTTTGAGAAAATCCCATTGTATGCTGAGTAATATAAAAAAACAGAAAAAAGTCTGAAACGGCTCAAGACTTTCTTACCATCCTAAGACATGGAATCCATTTCAATCATACAACACCGCTCTGTACTCTTGCACTAGTTATTGACAGAGATGGTGTAAAGTTCAACTGAAAATGCTTCAAATTAAACTGAAGTTAAACTTAAAATATAAACCAAAGAATGTCTTCTCCTTCTCAGCCAGTACGACTGATCCCACCAATGACATAGTTGAAGCAGGAGTTTTTCAACCCAAGATGCAACACCTTAATTCTTTCCTTAGAAAGTGGAAGATCCCAAGTATGCATGGAATCAAGGCAACAGAGTCAAAAACCACGTTGTCTCCGGAAATGCATATTCTTGGAGAAGTTTCAGTTTCAATCACACGAAATCAGGTTTAGTATATATCGCTAGTTATCTCTTTCAGTTCCAGTCCTATTGTCGTGGAGATTTTAGTCGATTTGTTAGGACACCAATAAAGAGTGCAGCCTAACCAC
Organism: Ancylostoma caninum; assembly: GCA_037903475.1. NCBI lineage: Eukaryota > Metazoa > Nematoda > Chromadorea > Rhabditida > Ancylostomatidae > Ancylostoma > Ancylostoma caninum. The sequence continues at coordinate 265,309 of JBAJFG010000179.1, read as the reverse complement.
ATGAAAACAACAGAAGCACAGCTTTGTAGTAGAGATGTATAATTGGTATGGATTCCACGTTTAATCAAGGGCTTACGGCGAACAGATTCGGATAATTAAAGAGGATCAATGTTTCGTCTTTTTCGGGCATGGCTCTTTCCAAGAGATTACAGTGACAATGTGGTAGTTAGTGAAATTATGGTATACTGTCTAATAGACTGCTTCACGAGAATAAAAAACGTGCCTCTTTGGAGTGTTGGATTGAGAAGAAGGTGATGAAAGAGGTGGCATCAACGTCCGGATCTATTTTCTTTTTTCAGAAGGTTTCCATACGAATTGTGAATATACCTTTGTATTGTTCCAAAGTTTATGTATAACACTGTTCCCCGACCAAAAATTGCGGAAGTTGCAGGTGGTTCCACTATCTCATTCGCAAAGTTTTCTTCCGGTGATTTTGAACTCCAACGCAACCGTGGTTGTGGTCGCAATATGTCACGTGACAATCAAGCGTTAAGGGCAGCCGTAGAACCTAAACCCGATCCTACCATTTGGATGTGGGGGATGCTCATTATACTACAGTTTCAAGACATCTGACTCCAATCGACATGACAAGATAGGTGCTGAATTGAACACCTCACGATCTGACTGACGAGCAGAGTCTCACCAGCTGTGACATTCATTCATTCATTCATTTATTTATTTATTCATTCGTTCATTACATGTAGGGGTCAAAATATGTGACTCTTCGAGAGAAGGTACATCAAATCGAGTATGTATATTGCTGGTGAGAAGTTGCTAAAATACATACTACTCAGAAACTTTGGGGCACCGGTGCGCACCTAGACGGGCCTCGATTGACGGAATTGACCGCAGCGACAGTGAAGATCCCGAGCCGGCACCACTATCCATTCGCGACAGGAATGGCAACACATCATTGGCCGCGCAGTGCACGAAAAGTCCACACATGAATTATTTCGCGCTCTCCTAGCAATGCGAAGTGGCGCCGTTCATGGATTTTTACTGTCGCCATGAGTAGTTCCACTATTGCCACCGATAAAGGCACATGTGCACGTTTGGGTCGGCACCGGTGCTCAGAAGTTTCTGAGTAGGTTGGAGAACTTGGAAAGACACTAGTTCCACTCGTCGAATCATAAGACATCATTTCTAACATAATTTTTCGCCCCAATAAAGACCTATCCCTAGACCGTGTAATTACTGGATGGAGCTCGGTTTCTCTACGATAACACTAAGTGCGATGATACATCGGAAGAGGCGTTTTCCCACATCTAAGATTTCCTGAAGCAGATCTTCAACATAGGGCAGTTGTGTCAATGGTTTGGTGGTGCTGTAAGGGTGTGACCCACTGAAGCCTTATCCAACTTAATCAAGCATTGACAGCAGAGTCGTAGTATTGCAGTTTCGAGATGAACTATAATACAAAAATTTACAACATATGTGCTCGGCAGTGGTGAACAGAAGCTGGTTTTTTCCCGCCCCAGGGTAACGCTGTGTGTCACATTTCATAACTCAGCCGACAAAAACTGACGTGGTAAGGCATCTGTGTTCTCACTCAATGTCCGAATTCCTCAAATCACTTTCCTACTTTACATCCCTTTAGCGAGCTCCAGATGCAAACCTGCCTCAACAACAGATTGTTGGTCCCTAGTATGTTAAAATCGCCTTCCAGGAATTAGAGAATTTGAGCGAATTATAACCTGATGAAAATAGATGTGTTTGAGCCGAGTCATAGCACTTTGAAATGGAGTGTCCATCTGCCAGCAACTTCATGGTGTTTGTTTGAATATTTGAAGTTTCGAACCCACCAAAAAAGAAAAAGAAAAAGAAATGGTTGGAATATACTCACAAATGAGAAAAATTGATTGCAACACAGTCCAATTTCTAGATGCATTCCTTTCACTTTCCATTTCTAGATGTATTCCTTTCACTTTTCAGATATTCGAATTGTTCAGAAAGTTCGAGCAAAGTTATTAAAACTCACTCGCTTCCTTCAACACTCTATGCTGTGGTGGAGTAATGCACCCGTCTATCCAACTTTGATCAGTGTTTCTACAGAGCAGAATACACAAGCGGCCGCGTAATCTCAAAAATTTCCAGGAATTCGCGAGAAATCGCATATTTTTCGAGATTTCCTTATAACATAATTGAAAACTGCTTTTATTGAAAACAATATATACAATGCTATTCCGTAAGGTAGCTGACGATAATCGATGCTTGCTAAAATCGATTTCGTTCATCCTACGCCGAGGCTGGGTGCTACATTCCATGTGATAGCTGCGGGCTGGAAAAGACTTTGTAATCCGTGCATCGAGACCAGCAGGTCTATATGAGTATGATCAAGAGGAAAAAGGATAGCGCAATTTGTCCTCCCGTAGCTATTCTGTAATCCTAGATTTCATCATTGAGCTAAATTGCTGGTTATCCATAGATCGCAGGAGTAACCATGTTATTTTCCTCCGCAAGTTTTCTAATTGAAAAAGCTATGTAACGAACATTTGTGTTGCGGAATTTGTTGCAAAACTGTTGCAGAAAACACTTGGGAACAACTTGGTGTGTGGAGCAACTTAGACTTAATCAACCCCTCTATCGTTCCCATAAAATCCAGCAAAATGTCACAGCACACAAACGATTCGCTACTACTTTATAATGCGGAATTTCTAGGTCTGTGATTAGACGAGTTCTATATATTGTAAATGTGTAAAAATGTGGATCTCAAAGATGCGATAATATTGGATCTGACCATCCTTCTGCTAAAATGGAGCACGTGATCTGACGTCTTGTTTGGTTCTCTGTCGCAACAAGTTGATTTCCCAGAGATACCTAAATACCACAGTAGAATCGGAAAGATCTGAGTTATGATAGAGCGATCTTTGGTTGGCTTACATACCTGCCAGATGATTAAATGGGGGCAACAGTTATCGTTTTTTTGCGGCCTCAAAAAGCACGACGCGCGACAGCTCCGCTCACGATGAAATCATCGTCGCAGCGACTAATCAGGGTTTTCTTGATAACTTTTCATCGTACTCGACGTTAGATATCGAGGAAACTTACTAATTATCCAGAAAACTCCATAGCTTGTTGTCCCAGAGAGGATTCCAACGCGCAGCCGCACCGCCGGGTTTTAGAGGCCACGAAAGACGCACCGCCATTGACGTTCACTCCATGTACATACATGTACGAAGTATTCCCAATTCTCAGAGCTTGTGCTGGTGTCCTGACTAATAATAATGAGCGGATTTAATGAGTGTGCGTAGTGCGTGCGTGCGTGTCTATACATAGTTTCATACTTTGAAAAGTGAGAACATCGATAAGTAATAACTTTGTCTTCCTAACCATTTCGTAACTGTGATACTCGTACCTTCAGTGCTCCTCTTTACCATAGTTGCTTCTGTTCAAGATGTGAACTAGAAAGACCATGGAAATTCTACGAAAAATATTCGATTCATATCCGATTTCTCGTCCTATTCGTCAAATCGTCGGCTTCTCCGTGCCGCTTTTTTCAGTTCGTTTTTTAGCAGTATTTTGAACTCTGCAAGGTTGCCTCCTGTTTTGTAACTCTTCCTTGCTCTCTGCTGCTATGTATCACAATTACGTTCCTCTTCTGGCTCCACATCTTCTATATCGCATGGAATGTGATCCTCTAAATCTGCAGAAATGAACGCCTCTACTACTGTCCTTTATTATGGGTCAAATGCAGCTTGAGTGGCTAGAGGTATCAATGAGTTCTATACAGGAACGTTTATTGCTGAAATGACAGTAAAGAAGGGCTATACACGCTTTAGATAGAGCAATTATAGCCCTGATTTCGCCTCTCGTTCTGCACGCACTGTTTATGGGAAGCAGAGGCGATTATCCTATCGTTGCGTTAGATGTAAGGAAAAACTTACTAACTTACTAATAGTTATCAAGAGCACGAAAGAAAGCCAACGCATTCCGTTCAAAACATTGAACTACTCGATATGAGGTGATCGTTCGCATTGAATATACACGATGTTCCAGCACAAATTTCACAAAAAAGACTGCCAAAACACTTGGATACGTGATATTTCTATAACACTGAGGTTGAAGGTTTGGAGCAATCATGTGGCAGTGATTTTGTAGAGTTCCTATCACATTCCATGGAGTTCGATCATTCCATGAAGATTCCATAGAGTTGCAATACAAAATAAATCGTCTTAAACAACGCAATTTTTCATAGACAGTTGCGCAACTGCCTTTGGCAGCAGTAATAGGCGAGGAAAGAAGCTATATAACTCATTCTTTGTGACTGATATAGTTCACGGAAAACAGCGATTTCTATTCCAATGAAAAACCGCAAGGACTTATTCGCCCAGCCACAGCCAACTGATCTTCAAATCAAAGGATAACTTGTTACCCGAATTTCCTTTCTTTTTCTACCAGAACGGAACGTTTCTGAATTTCGTCTATTTTGTCAATTGCCCACGTAATAATGTCATTTCTCGATATTTCAGATGAATACTCTGCATTGGACAATTATTTTCTTTTAATGGAGTATTCGTTCTATTCTGTATTCTCTGAAATATTCGTTGTAATATACCTTGCGCGAAAGACAAATTGGAACACCCAGGCATGCTAAAAGATGTCATATGAAGTTTCCGATGGGAGGAACTTTCAAAGTGTCAGAGGATAGATAACCATTGTTGAAAGATAGGTCGCCATCACCCTGTACCGGGTGGTGGAAGGTGAGGCTGAGAAAAAGAATCGATCAAAAACTGAGCCTATCAAGTTCGGGCACGCTATATAAGCCCGAGGAAACTTGGCCCCACATTCCACTCACCTCTCATCCAGAGTCAGAAGTTTCCCTCTCTCCGTCACATCCTCGCTCCCCTTCACCGGAAAGTTCTTCTTGCAGCCCCCTCTGGTCGCTGCCGGAGCGGCTCTCAACGCCGCCGCCTCCGGCGCCGGTTGTGGCGGCCAATCCTGGGCCGGTCCCATATTTTCCGACCTCGCCCACTCGGCCGGGACCATTCGCTCTGCCGGTGGCATTCTATCACGATTTTAGATATCCTGCTATGTAGTCACTTGCCTGATACGTGTTGAAGTTAATAAATGTTCCGAGTGGATATTTGTAAGACGGACACAGCTAATATCCTCGTTAATCACACAAACCGTTCGCAACATTTTTTCCCCTTGGTCGAGTAATTAGTTATCATGCGAGATGGCTCGCAGATGCACGGCCACGACCTAGGAAACCGGGCCGCGGGGTTAGTCCAGGGTCACACACTTCTTAAGGAGCCCATACAACTAATGAGTTCTCTTAGTGGCCCGTTCTATTATTACTTTGGTTGATAGATGGGACGGACGCCCTCGCTGCGGAGGCATTTTATAGAACCTGCGGAGAGCGGGTCCTGAAGCACAGTCGTTGCCGTATCCGCGCCGATCTCACGGCAAGGACCCACTATTTCCTGTGCTCGCACCGCCCGATGAAGCGCCATAGCATCATCCATCACCTGCTTGAATGATTTGGGGCGAGGCTTGAGTATCCGGATGCCTCGATGCTTGAGTTCCCTCTCCCTGAACGGAAAAAATTGGAATTCTCGAGAATATCGTCTGAGCAGAAAGGACAAATGGATCGAAAGCCAACTTCGAACTGGAACCAAAGTTGCTCGGAATGTAGAACTACGGAGACAAAGTATTTCGTCACTGGAGATCTGTTTAAAAGAGCCAACTGGCAAAGATGAAGCATGGAGAGAAGCTCGCGTCCAGCATCTTAGTTTACCGCTCCAAAATTTACCGTATTTGCCAGTTGATAAATTTCCTCACTAACCTTGCTATGGACGACATCTCCCCCGCCGCTTTAGAGGGCACCGTAAAACACATCTTTGCGCTCTCTACAGAAGCCGTTGATGCCGCAACAAGCAAGTTCTTACCCCTTGATCCACCCCTTATAGTCCGCCGGCGACTATGAAGTCCCCTGTGAAAGAGCTTATGGCGGAGCACATGACATCTTTGCACATCTGCACACATACCCGCCTACCCCTTATACGTCGACGGACCCCTAGTAGAATTCCCGGGAGCTCCTACAGAAACCATTCTCACATACGACCAAGTATGGGTAGGATTTCCTAGACTCCCAAAAATTGCGGTTCACCCCGACAAAGCCGCGAAGATGGGATTCAATTCGGTTAAATATACCGGGCCAGCAAAGCCATGCAGTATCTTTCATCAGGACGAATACGAGTAATTTCGCCAACAACGACCCTACCGGACGACACCACCCCCTTTCTTCACTTCGTGTTTTGTGTTCACCATAATAAACTGTTGTTCACTATTGTAAATATACTCGAAATAAGAAAAATCGATATTTGGGCAAACCGTTGAATCGTATATATGAGAAATGAAAAACGTGTGTCGAAAGCATATTACGTAGAATACCTACTTCATAGAGAAAAATCTAGTGTTTTTTTTTGGAAAAAAGTTCAAAAAAACCCCTAAGATAGGAATTAGATACATAGACCACATAATAATTGTCCAGACTAGTAGAACAAATTCGGTTTTATAGCCAAACAGAAAAGTATCCGAGGAGAGTAGAAAAAAAAGGTTCCTAGTACTTCGCTAATGAAAACAAGGATTCAGAAAAAAACTCCTCTGTTGTACTGTTCAAAATATCTTCTTCACCGAAATAGCAAAGTCGCGTACTTTTTAACAAGTATTTTCACACGTCAACAGCTCGACATCGAGCCTTCCAAAAAAGAGAAGAAAGAAAAACAGCAAAAAAATGCTATCGGGAGAAAAGGTCTCTCCTCGCGGGTCCTCGCGGGCACAGTTCCAAGAAATAAATCCTCTTTTCGTGACTAAGTTGGCAAAAAGTACTAGTCAAAGTGGAACCAAAAAAAAATCGCAAAAAAGAGAGAGAAAGAAAGAGAAGGGTAACATATTTATCCATCTACACTTGTCCGGAAAAAAACCAACAATAACAAGAGTCTTCATTTGCAACGACAAAAAAAAACACTAATTCACTCGTCGATCTTCTTGGAGATCAGAATCCTCACTCACAGAGATGCTATGTCAAATCGCTCCCTGAAAATATGTTTGTCATCTCTGTTACAAAATACAGAAAACAAATTTTCCAACTTTTCTAGCAAGGCTGTGGGTCTCACTGGAAGATACACCTCCTCCACAAAAGGGACAACCACCGAGTTTCGAATTCGAAAAAGAAGAAATAACGTTTCTCGGATTCGTCCTCAGCAAAGATGAAATAGAAACCACAAGGAAACCAGAGCGATCGACAACTATCCGACACCTCAGAACGCTACGGACGTGAAGTCTTTCCTAAGGATGTGTTCCTTCTTCAGGCGTTTCATCAACAACTTTGCCAATATTGCAGCTCCCTTAACTGCACTCACGAAGATGGACACACCATTCCTATAGAGCCCGAATGCGAAGAAGATCAAAGAAATTGAAAACAGCCCTAACATCCGCTCCAATCCTCGCAGCACGCTTGGGTGAGCCGTTCATCATCGAGATTCAAGCAAAGGTGTCGCAGGAATTCTCAAACGGGACTAGAACGATGCTGTGCAAGTTATCGGATTCGCAAACCGTACTCTGAACAAACATGAAGCCAGATATACAGCCAACGAACTAGAAGCGCTAGGATTGGTCTGCGCTGTTCAGAAAATTCGCCCATGCATCGATGGAGCAAAGTGTACAGTCATCACAGACCACGCATCACTCAAGGCTCTACTTCATTGTCAAGGATCTCTCAAGAAGATTAGCGAGGTATCAAATCGTCCTAAAAGAATTTGACATCCAAATCATCTATCGACCAGGAGAGAAGAACATCATTTGTGACACCGGTCACGCTCTGGACGCATAGGCTTCAATCCAACATCAAGCAAGCTGGAAGAAAGTGGAACCGCGGACAATAAGCGTTAATAAATGACCATCTAGCGAAAACAAAAGGAGCAAAAAGAGGAGAAGCGCTAATAAACGAGCTCTCGGATGAAGCCGCAGTATAGAAGAACTAGTAAGAAGGCAGGCAAACAATTAAAGAACATATAGCAAAACCTTGCTACGTATGGTTCCACTCGGGACCATAAAAGCCGTGCCCCATGGAGTGAGGGAGGAGGAGCCGTTACCGCGTCGCCGCTTTCTTCTGGCAACCGCCAGTCTCATCTTTCGTCGTTCTTTTCCGGTCCGTATTGGACGCCGGTGGCTAGGCCGAAAGGCCCGGCCTCGCCGGTGTCCTCCCGGTGTCACGTTTCGACTGGAACGCTGTTCCACATCACCACAGCCGGAAGGATATCTGGGAAGCTATAAAAAATGGAAACGGTCACACGAGCGGAACGGCTGATAACCTAAACCAGATCCGAGCAGCAGAATATAAGGAGCGTCAGAAGAGTGGAAGCGGGGTCGAACCATCCCTACCAATGTAGACTTTTTTTTCACTTTTTCGTTTGTGTCCTCCTTCTTTCTCTCTCTCGTCTAGATGTATGCGCTATCGCCTGCAGATTCCCTTGCAACAAATGTAGTAGGAGAGGTCATTCCCTCGAAACACATCTCTGGGACAGATTCGGAGCGCAATTGCGCTACAAAAAATTAGCGGTACTGGAATTCCCCACCCCAGGGTCCAGACCATTACATCTCACTTTGGAACAAACCTGGGTGGGAATCATCAAGTTACCCAACGCCATTATCTACCCACCAATTGTACCAGCCCGGCTGCCCTTCACATCCTCTAGCTCTAGCTCCGACAATCAATACAATACCGACGGTTTTGATTCCACTGTATTTTAAAATAAAACTAATTTTTCCTGTCGACTTGAATTGCAATAAATATTACATGTAACTTTGTTTTTCATACTAGAGAAAGAACAAGGAGAGAGAGACATTAAGGTACTATAACTATCATAAAATCAAAACACTTCTACTATACACAATGACTACTTTACAAAAAAAAAAGAGAGAAAGGATTGGACATTCCTTCTCATCGCAATGTTTTTAGGATCCACCAAAATGTTCCGTTGCTGTCCATTTGCATTAATAATATACATTGCCCTATTTTTCCTCATTTCTTCATGACAACACCTTCAACAAGACAAATCCTCTTTCAGCAATTTAATCCTTTCAGAAAACTGAAGGGTCCGCTCGACCGAAGTAAATCAATAAAGAAACTTTCCGCTCAGGAACGATTACAGCGACTCTTGCGAAGGGAACAACTGCGCAACGTTACTATCGATGAAAAGGAACAATCACACACCTCTGCTAAGCGAAAGATCGACCGTGTGCAATCAAAAATGGACACGATTTACAACAACGATGATGACACCAACGACGCCTCTATTACACAAAACACCGGACTACCAAACCAACACCTTGTTTACCAAGCATGTAAAATGCTTGGAGACAGGGTTGAGAAGTTTTCCGGAGCAGGAGATCGCACCTTTGAGGAATTCCTTGAGGACTACACGGACCTGATAGCCCGCTTCTCCATCTCCCATGACGTAGCACGCTGTCTTCTACCGCTATACCTCACTGGCGGTGCGAAATTGAAATTACAGACCATACCCCAGCATGATAAAATGTCTTGGAAGGAATTGGTAGTGGAACTTGCCAAGAAGTTCAAAAGCGAAGCCGTACTTAGCAACCTACGGGACGAGCTCCATAACCTTACACAAGGGAAGGATTCCGTAGGAGAATTTGCTAAAAAAGTCTACATTGGTAGGGATGGTTCGACCCCGCTTCCACTCTTCTGACGCTCCTTATATTCCGCTGCTCGGCTCTGGTTTTAGGTTATCAGCCGTTCCGCTCGTGTGACCGTTTCCATTTTTTATAGCTTCCCAGATATCCTTCTGTGGTGATGTGGAACAGCGTTCCAGTCGAAACGTGACACCGGGATCTCTCTCTCTCTTTCTTCACTATCTCAGTTATTACAACCATTTGGAGAAGCCAAAACGTACTTGGAGGATGAGGAAATAAACCAGTCATGTCGTCATTCTGTCCAGACACAGAAAAGAGCATCCGGGAAACTCCAGTCCATTCCCCCTTCAGCATAACAAAAAAAAATTGTTCACAAAAAGAGAGGAAACCTAGGGGTGGTAAGGCTCTAACTTTTATCGCTGAGGCCTCGAGCTTCACACACTATCACGACACCTGCCAACTGCCAATACCATCACGACGATTCAACCGAACAACCTTCAGTTGGGAAGCATACGAATGGGACAAGATCAATGCCCTTGAATCGCTGAAGCTAACGAGCACTGGAACAAGGAGACGATTCGATAGCCACCCATGACTATATACTGAATAATCTCCTCTCCAAATGTACGAGCATGATTGGAATACTCAATCATTTCACAGGTCAAGGAAGGACATGTGGATCGAAATAAAAAATCGCATCGCACGGAGATCTAAGGACAACGAAAAAATGGGCCAGCCGGAAGCGATGGACAGTATTTAAGCCCCAACCAAAAAAAAACGACTGTGGGTTGAGTCGCTGTGACCCTACGCCGAGGATGTGATCTGCCTCTCTTCCTTTTTTTTCTCCTCCTCTCTCTTTCTCCTAGCCTTTTCTCTCTCTCTCTCTCTTGTGATGAGTTAATAAACTATGAAATCCTTTTCTTTCTTAACAGAAGTAAATATCATTGAGAAATGAACCTTCGGAATCACGTTAGTAGCGTAGTACAGGTGTTATCCGAGAGGAACTTTCCCCTCAAACCTGGCTCTTTGGCCTTGTGTATTGAGTGGATACACCGAGTTCGGGAACGATCCATGGTTGGGGGACGATCAATGAAAACCTAAATTACTGAGAGTTGAAAAAAAGTTAAGGTTCCTTGCCGTCCGGAAACTCGCATATCACCATTAACACCTTTTGGTAAGACGAAACCCGGCGGGAATCTTGCATGGAGGTTCCGGCAAAGGGAACTTCAAACAACGGTTCCCAGAACCTTACACGGAGGCTCCCGCAACGTGAACCTTGACCAGAGGTACCCGGAATTGGAAGTACTGGCACTAAAAACATAAAAGTACTAGAATACCGACGGGAAACGTTAACTGACCTCCGTTCTTACGACCTTTTATACGAATCCTCGCACCAACAACTAAGCCTGCCGCAATGTAATGACATAACAAACCCGTTAACACCGCGTTCCTTTGGTCGTGTGAACGTGACCGCACCCGACTCTTTGATGGATAACAGACATGGCATCCCTTTCACCTGACTTTTCTACCAAGAAACAATGGACGCTTCACGAGAGAACAAGAAAAACTAGCTACGTACGCCTTCTATAAAACCCCGCACCAGAACCGAAATGCTACCCAAGAGCTCGTCTCGACCAGCAATTACCAGTAAGTTCCCTCTATAAATTAGTATCCTAACGCTTCCCGCTTAGTAGCCGCATAGAAATTTTGAATGGCGCTAAGTCGCACACCCTACTCGCTGGGGAGAGTCAAAAGACCATTTACATTTTGAAAAGGGGGACATTACCAATTCTGCGACCAGGAGAACACCCAACATTTTGATCTAAAAGAACAATCAGCGAAAAAAGAACCCAATCAGGGAGTGCTGCGCTCTCCCACCTTGTGATCTAACTTATAAGGCAGCACTTAAATATAGCGCCTTAGTTGCTTTTCTTTTAGTAGCACGCATTAATTACTTATTTATAGATGGACCTTCTTGTTACAATTCTCTCCGACGCCACCGGAATTCGTGCTCGCGACCCTGCCACACTCACACTGGAGGAAAGACAGATGCACAGTCTCCCAACCAAGCCATTGCCAAAAATAAGAGGTGAGCTAACGCTCACGTACCAGATGCCGCGGAGCCCTGATCTCCCCGAAGTGTACGTACCTCTCGAGAGTTACCTGAGAACAGCAATGAGAACACGTCTCGAATATCCATCGGCGCCACTGGTGGAATTCGGAACAGCGACCCACGAAAATATATTTGCCTTCGAGCAGATCCTCGTCGGTTTTCCTTGCTTGCCTCGTATTACCCTCCGCCCAACGCTCGACGCCCGAACTTCCTTCTACAAGAACCAGTACAACGGGCTAAGGAAAGCGGCGGAGGGACAGACAATCTACTACGCGCCAGTGCGAACATATAGACCTCCTCCTCCATCCAAATGATCCTTTATGAATAAGCCAATTTCATCTCAATTGTTATGTACTAAAGAAAAAACAATTATCACACCACGCGATGAACTTCACAATCTCACGCAGGGGAAGGATCATGTCGGAGAATTCGCCAAAAAAGTGTATAATAAGACCAAGATCACGTTCCAAGGTCAAGGCGAAGGCATCGTCGCATGAAATGGCGACAGATTTTTTCATTAGGGGCCTCAATCCGGAAATTAGAAGAGCAATCCGAAGATTACCGGACACAGACGACTACGACACCGTCGTATGCCGAGCAGAAAAGGAACATCACATACTGGAAAAAGAAAGGAGAGAAGATAGGGACACCGCGCAGAGCATCAATGCGCTCATCGCTGACGATGAAATCAATCGTCTTGAACAACAACTTAATCAGATGAAACTATCGCAGCGGAGACCGCCCACACCGATACCGACACGAGTAGTTAACCCGACCACAAGGAGTAACAGAGGACGAGTGACAAACGGATTTTCATTCAATCGCTTCTCTAATAACACGCGAACACTAAACAATCCTTTCAGACCGAGAGATGGCAGCCGGAAACAATTCATCTCTACCTGGAGGAACCGCCTTGGAGTCCGTTTCGCTCCGCAACCTCAATACTACTCCTGTTCAACCCATGGTTGCCAGCCTGATACAAACACCGTGAATCCTCCACCTGCCTGTCAACACTCGCTAGCCGCCTCACGACTGCCCATGACAACAGCCAATCTTCTCTGTCTTATGAAATTTCTTGCCATCTTTTCCACCTCTTCAGCACAGTACCAATTATGCGGCACCAATCTTTACGGAAACATCTTTTCACTCCCAGAAGCCATTGACTGCACTGTAGCATCCAATGCTCCTATGCTTCGCACCACCATCCAACTTTACGCCGAACAATCATAACCGTTATTGCTGAACGCTACGAAATGTTACAGAGACGTCCTTGAGATCGCCACTTCCAATTTCCTTTATATCCGTACAACTCAAACAATTCTCAATCGCAGACGGATATCCATCCCTCAAGGTCTCTGTCATTCCGCGCGCATTACCGGGAAAGTACACGGACATGACCTTATCCGAATCTCACCAGGTCTTCAATCAACAGAAGAGATCGAAGAAGCAAACGCGACGCTCCCGCTATGGGGAACAAATAAGTACACCAGAAGCATCTATTCTTTAAAAACAGGTCAAATCGCTTCTTTCGGCGGAAAATCTATTCACAGTTCGTTTGCGAACTTGGAAAACTGCACGTCCTCAGATGGATTCTGCCTGACCAAAGAACAAATAGTTGTTTGGGAACCTGTTCACTCAGCTCCTCTCTGCAGGTACACTCAAGTCGGATTATTCGAAGCACTAGTCACCATGCAGTACATAGTACTACCACATGCCGACTTGGTCTTCAAATTCTCCAACGACTACCTGCCCCACGCCCACTTGACGGAACAATGCAAAACACTGGGTAACAGCTACCTCACAACTTCTAATCAGGTGATCACTTTTCCACACACTCCTCAGGACATTATGATACATGAATACATCTTACAAACACCATCGATCTCCCATCAATTCTGAAAACATCACCTCATGTTAAAGAACAAATTTATGCTGATGGTATAAAGATTTACGGTATTTACGGAAGCGAAAGTCGTATCGCGACCAGACTAAGGCAGCGCATTCACCCAGATGTTATCGGACCGCTGCACAGAGCATTCGATGGAAACAAGTTCATAACTCTCTTCATCGGCTTGTTCTCGAAGTTCATAATTGCAGAACCAATAGCTGATCAAAAAGCAAATACAACGGCACAAATCTACATGAACCGCTTCGTCGCCAGATTCGGTCCACCGGAAATGCTACTCACCAATCGACGATGCAACTGTATGAGCGATAGGTTCAGAACACTTCTGCGAAACCTGAACATTCAACATCGAACGAGTACTCCATACCACCACGAGAGTAACGAACAAGTCGAACGAGCGTATCGCACCATCCAGGAGCAAATTGTACAGAAAAAATTGGAATTCTCGAGAATATTGCCCGAGCAGAAGGGACAGATGGATCAAAACTCATCCCCGAACTGGAATCAAACTTACTCGGAATGCGGAACCGATGAAGACGAAGGATTTCGTCACTGAAGAGCAGTATAAAAGAGCCAACTGAAAATGCGGCGTTGTGTTGCCTTCGGCTTCTGCTAAGGCTTGGTTTTCCCTTTTATTACGTAGTTTCTTTGTACTATCTTCTCATTCTCTGTTAGTTCCTCCTGGTACTCTCCCCCACTCTCTCTTATTCTCGTGCTCAATAAAGATCCTTAGTTACAGGATAGAGTGTTTTGATAATAAATGTTAGTGTGAAAACAGTGTAAGATCAGAAAATATGCTCTCGGTTGACACACGGAAAACATGAGGTTCTCTTCAAACAGCAGTAGTAAAACGTACACTGAAACGCTTTCGTCTGCGAATATACAGAAGTAGAAATTAACTCCTCGGTCGTTGGTCTCGTCCGTCGGTCATCTCGTGTCCATCTGTCGGCACTCGATACATGTTAAGGCGGCTGCCGAGCAAGACTCGCCAAAACAAGAGGAAATAAACCAGTCATGTCGTCATTCTGTCCAGACACAGAAAAGAGCGTCCGGGAAACTCCAGTCCATTCCCCCTTCAGCATGACAAAAAAAAAAGTTCACAAAAAGAGAGGAAACCTAGGAGTCGTAAGGCTCTAACTTTTATCGCTGAGGCCTCGAGCTTCACGTGGAGGTTCCGGCAACCGGAATCTCACTTATAGATTCCATAGAACTTCCAATTCTCATAATAATCTCGCAAACTTTTTCGGATAAATTGAGGCCACAATTTTAGTTCAAAATTCCATTTTTAGTCAAGCCCAGCGCTAGGTCACCTCCTAGTTAGTAGGGCGAAACAAAGTTACGTACAAAATGGAGGGAAAAGGAGGACCAGGAGGAAAACCTCCGATTTTGATCTCATAGAGCGAGTTGAAAACCCTGGTCAGGTAGTGCTAGCCCTTCCACCGCTTAAAAACACATGTATTATTCTCGAGCACTTAAATAGCGCGTGTTTAATGTTAGACCACAAATCGTGACCCAAATTTATCTGAAATATTTTCAGATATGGAATCTACCCAGCTTCTAGTATTCCTCAATAGAGACGTTAAGAGCCATTATCCCACACGTCCACTAAATCCGGACAGGACGTGGGACCACAAGCAAATGCGGAACTTAGCAGTAATGCCAGCAGGAGTAGACATCATTGCCCGATTCAACTTAATCTATCATCTCTCAAGTCTAATCCACATCATTGCCGGAAAACCAATTAATGAAATGTCAGCACGAACGCTGGCACAGTTTATAGATCAAATTTTTACAATCTCGACCGCGGCGTTCAATGGCTCCTGCGGCCAATACATCAAACACTTTCAGAGTGGCGACGTTGATAGCCGCTATGGCGCAGGTACTTATAGATTCCAATGCAGTCATTGCGAAGATAATAACCATACAATCGAGCAACACCTGGAGGAGCGCTACGGCGCCAGATTACAGTACCCTATGTCCGCATTGGTCAATTTGTCGCACCCCGATACTGGACCGATGGTTCTGCCATTCGAGCAGATCTGGGTAATAATGCCCAGACTGCCGGACTCCATAATCAAACCATGGATGGTCCTGAAGACTGCGGACAATTACATTGATGACGACTGGGAAACGACCTCCCGCCGCTCCAGAACCGGATATAGTCGAAGAAACCGGCACTAGAAAAGAATACCGTTTTTTCTTGAGTTCGTAATCGAAAACGATCACCTCGCCGGTGTCCTCCTGGGCTCTCTCTCTCTCCCTCTTCACTATCTCAGTTATTACAACCATTTGGAGAAGTCAAAACGTACTTCGAGGATGAGGAAATAAACCAGTCATGTCGTCATTCTGTTCAGACACAGAAAAGAGCGTCCGCGAAACTCCAGTCCATTCCGCCTTCAGCATAACAAAAAAAAAGTTCACAAAAAGAGGAAATCTAGGGGTCGTAAGGCTCTAACTTTTATCGCTGAGGCCTCGAGCTTCACAATAGCAACCACCTTACATGGAGGTTCCGGCGACCGGCATCTTTCAAAGATTCCGGTGAACACCTGCAAATCCATCACCGTTCCTTTCACAAACTCCCATGCACCCAACGAAGGCCTTCAAATCCCAGCCGTGCAAAAAGGGTAGAATAGACAAGTTCCCCTGGCAGTGATTGATAGGCGCGCAACGTCAAAACAACTCGTAGTCTCCCGTTAAGATCCAACCCCCACTTCCATGGTGTTGAAACATACTGGAAATTCCAGCTTAAAGTGCTTTTTTGGCGCACTATATCTTGATTTCACCCATAGAGAATAAAATTCCAAGAGATAATAGAAAAAATGATGAACAAAGATCTCCGCTGTAAAAACCCTGTCAAAACCTCACACTTACCCATCGTCTAATTCAACGCTAATCAACAGCAACAAGAGAGAACAGTGAGTTATTCATCCACAATGATCGCTCTCTGCTTTTACTGCCTTTTTTCTGTGCTAGGTCGTAGACCCCCGCTCGCTCCAGGGGGATGTATAAAGCTTGAACTATTTCACTTATTTTAAGGGGTCGTAAAATACAACCATGAGGAACATCCCAGGACAATGATCTTACGAAAAAAAAGCGAGTAAGAATACAAACCCTGGCCAGGCCTTGCTCCCCCCCCACGTTTGCAGATACTCCTACCTCGCAGCAAGGAAATAAATCAGCGCATAAGCGCCCACCAGACTGCCCCGCTCTAACATAAGTTCTTTACAGATGAGCCACTTGAGAAGAATCGATCGCAAATGCCAATCAGAAACCATTTATGGCACCAACGAGTTGGACCCCTTATCCCGTCAGGACCACGTCTCCCAACTAAAACTAGGACCTCGGGGTATCACCGCAAGTCAGCGGTTCCTTGACTTTTATTGTCTACGCCACATGTGTGTGTGCTTAACGACGAGTGCATAGACGAAATTATGTATGACAAACTCGCTGGAACTGTCAGACGCGTATCCATGCTGGCCATCCTAGCTTTCGATGGAGCTAGGGGCAAATACCTCAAGACCACAACCCTAATTCGCGTTTACAGTGAACTACAGGTAGAGAGGGTCCACGTGCCCTGTGACACTTGTCACAAAGGCTACCATAACCTTTTCAACTTTTTTTTACAAACGTTATCATGTCTGGCCGGGAACTTATGACCACCCCGTACTGGAATTCCCTGGGAAAGAAAGAGAAACAATCCTATGACCAAATCTGGGCAGGTCTCCTTAAGCTACCTCCGATCTCACTCCGTCCCACAAGGGAATTGCATGCAGAATTCGACCATGATTATTACGACGGTCCAGTCGATCCACTACCGATATGCGATTCCGACTCGGATGGCCTTTCGGACATCAACTAAAAAAAACCAAGCAAACCAATGATTGCTCTTTGAATAAATCTTGATGAACAATTGTTGTCAATGTATTCGAAATAAGGGAAACTCGATATCTGGAAAAAATCATCTACCACATCTACCAACGATGAATCCCACCTTCGATATCGCAACCGAAGTCGACCTTTCGAAAGCCGCCCTCATCGACGAACAGAAGGAACGACTGCGAGATATCATCCGATATCATCACAACGCTTTTTTTTAGACTGGATGGACCTCTCGGTCACTACAGAGGACATATTCGACATCGCATAGATCTCATCGACAATGCACTAATACCAGCAAGGAAGATCTATCGTGTTCCACTGGAGAAGCAGCAGGAAATTGAGAAGCAAATCACACAAATGCTCAACGATGGAATAATTCGCAAATCATCATCGCCATTCTCTGCTCCAATTGTTCTTGTGAAGAAACGTGAGCAAACATATGACGCTTCACGATCGATTTTCGCGGACTCAACGCCATCATAAAACCGCAGTCTATCCTTCCTAACATCCAGGTCATTATCGATCTCTGCACCAATCAACGTCTCTATTCTTCTCTGGACTTTCAACAAAGATTCCACCAGATTCCATTGGATTGGAAGAGTCACACCGCGAACGAACAGCGTTTGCATGCTTCCTGAGAGTATTCGAATACATTCGAATGCCAATGGGACTGAAAGGAGCGCCAGCAATATTTCAACGAATAATGGACGACTTTAAGAAGTACCTTCGCGCAAGAGTATTCATCTACGTTGATGACCTCATCATAACGTCAGAGACACGAGACGATCACCTCATCGATATCGATGAAGTTCTCGGAAGGATCGAATTGATCTGCATGAAGCTCAAGGCCACCAAGTGCGAATTCGCAAAGGAAGAAATAACTTTCCTTGGATTCGGAATACGACCAAACCCCGACAAAACCAGAGCGATCGACAACTATCCGACACCTCAGAACGCTACGGACGTGAAGTCATTTCTAGGAATTTGTTCCTTCTTCCGGCGTTTCATCAACAACTTCGCCAATATTGCAGCTCCCTTAACTGCACTCACAAAGAAGGATACACCATTCCTTTCTTTCTTCTTCTTCTTTACTTCCTCGGCCCTGCCGTACGGCCAGGGTCATTCGCCAATCCAATATAGATTTATCATCACGATCCCAGATACCCTATGTTGTAGTCTTCTGCATTGTTAGACTTTGTGGATAATAAATGTTCGGAGTGGAAATTTGTATGACGGACGCAATTAATATTCTCGATAGTAAAAGAACGTTGGCGTGAAAGAAACATTTCGCAAGACTTTTTCCTCTCGGTCGGGCAATTAGTCATCATGTGAAGTGACGCCTCAGATGCATTGCTCTGCCCGAGAGGAACTGGGTCGCTGGGGCTCCAATCAGGAAAACTGGGCTGCTGGGTTAGTCCATGGTTACACGCTTCCTAGGGAGTCCACCTAACTAATGAGCTCTCTTAGCTGACCGTTCTGTCTTTACCTTGGTTGATAGTTATGACGGTCGCTACGTGGAGGTTCCGGCATCCGAAGTTCAAGTCCATGGAGTACTATAAAAGACGATCACTAGAGCTATCGACATCACTGGCCAGCATTTCTTCTTATCTCATTTCTATCTCTCCACCTCATCCCTTTTGGAAGAGAAAAAAAACATGCGGGCCAATTTTTGAGTAAAGGAAATTCTTAGCCCAGCGCGCGGTCGCCTCCCATTCCCATTCACTCTCGTTCGGGTGGAATGTCATGGGCAATATGAATTTCAATGCAAGGAAATTGGGAAAGTGCGATGTTTTTGGGGGGACTAGGAGCTTCCAGGAGGAAAAAACCTCCAACGGTTCGTTGAGAGATCTTTACTTTTTCGGGAAAGACAAAACCCTGGTAGGTGGGTGCTCGCTTCCACCACTTAAATCTAAATAAGTATATAAGATTTGGGAGCACCTTGTCAAAAGAGCCGCCCTCTCTGTAATTTTAATAGGACAAAGGTCTGAAAGATAAATAAAAATATTTCAGAATGCACATTCTCGACCATCGTTGAATTTACAGGACAAGGCGAACAGTCGCTCCACCATACTTTAAAACAAACTTGGATGGGAATAACAACCCGACGCCATCCTCTACCCACCCAGTGTACCACCTAAGACCCGTGCAAGATCTCTGGACCGATACAGCAACGAGAACGACAACTCATCCGAGGATTCGGTCAGCACAAGACAGTTTGGATTTTGGAATTGCGAGTGGATCGTGAAGGACGGGCAGAGGGTTTGATTAGACCAATCGCACGCAGACACATTGCCCACCTATTTTTGCCTTTTGCCACTTAAGTGTCGTACTGGTTGTTATGTTCTATATAAGGCAGTGCCTGTCAACTAAATTTTTGTAGCAAAACTCGTTTTATCTCCAAATTTTTAGTTTATTGCCAATCATTGACATCCTTTTAAATTGTGCTCCTGCAAGTGAAATAATGAGGAAAAACTCGCAGTCCTTTCCATGAAGTTTGCAGCATCTTCCACTCTGTTTAAATTTTGGACTATCTGGTCCATAACCTTAACTTCTTCACAGTACTCTTTCATAAGAATCGTAAAAGACGATGGGTTAGAACACAGCTGGAATTCCATCTTCTGCAGCTGTTGATTTTGGATTTTCCAAAATCTGCAGCTGCAGAAGATGGAATTCCAGCTGTTCATCTTAGAAAATGAGGAATGATCTTCACAGGTGTCCATTTTGGAATTTCGAAACCTATTGGTGGCTACAATGGGTTTCCTGAGTAGGCAGTTGTTTTGGGAGTTGAGAGTTATCTCCAGATTTCCAAATTTAGCAGCTGTCTTTATTGGAAGAATAAGCCGCTGCTTGAAGTGGTGATTATGTGCTTTTGGGCCTCTCGCTCTTTATGGAATTTTCACCACTTTCCATGTCGGTTCAATTTTCGTCGAGTTGGTGAGAAAGTCTTGCAGCACATAGTTTTTTTCATCACCTTTGCATGCGGTGAACCCCCCGTACGCTAGAGGTGGGATCGATACGCAACTTTGAATGGTTCTGTTTGTTCTATTTAGGTCTTGAAAGCTCAGCACCATAAATTACGGTCCATAAGTGTGAAGAACATCCCGCACAATACAGCAGTGCTGTTCATTCAACGTCTCAACGGCAGGACATGGGGAGCAGAATTCACCAAGAGATGAGTGAATCATAGTGAGTTCGAAGTCGAGGTTGACTTTATGTGCCATGCTAGACGTATGCGTCACAAGACTATCTCACCACCCAAATATAAATTGGCTCCGAGAGGAATTCGATGTGAGGCACCGCTTCCGCGATCAATGGTGAACAAAATGCAGACTAACCCATCTTCAAATGTGGTGAACATTATCACTATTGCATTGCACTACTCTGCAATCTCTCTATTATCAGCTAGGTGGTTCATTTTACAAACTCAACGGAGACTGTAGTGGAGATCCTAGGCGAAATCATGTAATTACTTTTACCTTTTGAACCTTTTAGGTGACACCTACTAATTTCCGGCTAAGCTGACGAGACATACGGTTAGAAGACCTGTCCAACATAATGTTACAATCAACAATCTGCTTAATGGTTTACAGAAGCTCAGAATTCCGACCTAGGTGATTTTCAACCAAGGCGACTAGAGAAGAATGCATCGGAATATAGGCTATAACCACATAGGTCTCGTCTCGGACTACCAGCCTAATTTCGTGCATTTCCCTTGTTAGATGAAGGTACATACATATGCATCAGAACCCTCTAACAGCATATTTAGTTCAGAACTGATTGGTTAGTGAAAGAATGATGGTATCATGAAGTCAGATTTTTCTTGATCTCAATAATCCACAAGTACAGTGCGGCACACCACACCGCCAATCTTCACTAAGTAGATGATCATGACAAAACTTCATGGAAGCGACAGGACGCTTTGAAGCAGGAAACTGATGCAGACCTGCTAAAATATGCAGGTGCAGATTTTGGAAAACTGTGATAACTGGGATAAGGAGCTTTCCAAGATCTGCAGCTGTATACTCCGGCAGACAGCGGTCTTCCAAAACATGCAGTTGCAGATTTTGGAAAACAGTAGGTCGATGTGAAAATTTACCCTTTTTCATGTTAATGAACGTATACATAACACTCCATAATGTGATCTATTGTTTAAAATAAATTAAACTTGTAATATGAATTTAGTGGTGCAAAAACACGTACAAAATCCGCTTTATCATGGACGCACGAGGCAGGAGATCACGCGCCGCCACCGAAGAGGCAGAGCCTCTGACCTACAGGATGACGAAGCACCGCCTTTCGCAAGCGTCAGACGTCGTCAGTGTGTTGGTACCTCTTCGGTGGCGCGGCCCCGGATTCCCTCGTTCCTCGATCCCGGCAGCCCTTCGTGGACTGCCGGCATTTATTCTTTGTTCGTCCGTTCTAATAAATCCATTTTACCACTTGTGTTCTCTGGCTTACTCGGCGCCTTCATCCTGCTTTACTGTACAGCTTCTATTTATTACAGTTGCAGCAAGATGAGAAGATTTTTGGAAATCATGGCCTCGTAATTCACTATATTTCACCCCCTTGGGCAGAACTAACTTTTGTGTCAGTGGGTCATCCTGAACACTTTCTCCTCCGTCAGAAGCGTTTTGTGCAAAAATTTAGTTGGCACTGTCTTATACGTACATAGATTGTTTTCGCTAATCGTACAAAACATAATTTATTCACAGAAACTCTCCTAACATGCACGAAATTTACTTCCCTTAAAATGCATACAGCTCATCCTGTTCGGCGATAAAACATTGAGATACACAATTTGAAGAGATGAACAGAGAACAAATAAATAACACGAGGTACAGGATATGGGAAAAAATTCCACAGCAATATAACATCAAGACGGCAACATCCGGCTGATCATTTCGGTCAGGATAACTTTGCGCGGATCAGTTGGCGGTAAACGAGCGAATCTAAAAACGAACGCCTCCAAAAGTGGAATCAAACTGATCATAAACAAACAGCTAACCTCCTTTTGGCATAGTTCAAGTAGAAAGGTGCTTTGTCGAAATACTTTTGAGCTCCAGGCAGACTATGCAATACCAAAATTGCTTTTCCAAATGTGAATACAATTTGTGGATAAACGTGAAAAGCATGGAATATGTGAAGTGCTGTTTTGGCACAGTCTTCTAGCTGATTGTTCACCTCAGTTATCACAGCCAACTGTCGACACTAGAAAGTAAATTAATTGAAACAGCAATACATAGCAGTGGTGATCCCAACCAATAAAATCAATCTCACAAGGAAAAGAAACTCAGTCGAAATGGCCACTCATGATGTGATGTACATAAATACAGTGGAAGTCGATGGCGGTGGCCTATCCGCCTATCGGCGGCCTTGAGATGGACTCCGCGCAACCGCGCCGGAACCGATGTGATCTGCTGCTATTACGCTATTTCTAACAGCTTTTCTACACAATTTTAGAAATTTTCGAAAAATCGGGAAGAAAAGCGCCTAAGGGTAGCATTCCAGCGGAAGACGACACCGATCCCGGAGCGCGATTGCACCGTGTTCTTCTTGAGGCCTCGGATGGGCCACCGCCACTGTATACCACCATATACAGCTTTTCTTTTTCACAAACCACCTATCCCAAATTTCGTCTGATCTTGTGCTGTATTTGAAATCTAATTCAAGACAATTCGCCTCCCAGGGTTACTAACGAACATCTTTTTTATGTTTCCATTCTTTTCGCTCAATACCGATTGAGTGAGTCCCAGGAACAATTCTTCTAGCATTATGGCGCTCTTATTCCCATATATTTACACTATATATATATATATATATATATATATATATATATATATATATATATATATATATATATATATATATATATATATATATTAAAACGAAGGTCCAAACAATAAGAGTGTATGCATTCCCAAAGGCGATATCGGCTACAGTTTAGATGGGATTTTTTTTGTTAGATTTATATAGGAGGATCCTGATAACATACTTGTCTGCAATTATGACCGCAGTGGTATCGGCCAGACAGGCCCTTGCACTGCTGTCCCGGGGGCAAGCTGGGCTTCGTGAAAAGGGCGAAAATCGAAGGGGGTTTCGTACAGGGTTCGGGGCGAAGCCCCTTAAAAATTGGGTTTTGCTGGTCCTAAGAAGTACATTGATAGAGCGTGGAGAGAAAAGGCTTGCAAGGAAACGGCTCTTAGTACTTTGAGCGCCGCAATAACGACGATCGAGGACGAAAAAATTCGATTGGAGCAGATCATTTATAGGTTCCCACTATCCGGAGGATACGAAGGACTGCTGTGCTGCATAAGCTGCACGGATTTGCTTGAAACCTTCGGTGAAATAAGAACAAAGGAAATACTGGAAGTTCACATTTCAAACTTATGTAAAGTAAAAAAGCTGTGCTAGGTAAACAAGCCCAGACTTCACGGACTCACTTCAAATTTTGGGCAAGGATGTGTTCCGGAGTGCACAATAAGTGTTTGAAAAGGTTCCTCAAACCTATGTGAATTTAAAAAATTGTATGCTCATTGAGTGGTCCAGTCTTGCGAAAAGCTGGACCCGCAGCCACGAAAGGCTGAGCCTTTCGTGGCACTTCAGGGCATAATTTTTCTATTCAAACACTTAAGTTTCTGTTGCCTTTGCATACACCTATACATCTAATCCAGTGCCATCATATGCACTCTAGCATGTTCCATATCACCTCCTTTTAACAGAGATATAGCCCTATGAAGCTATTTTTTATACCCTACGAAACGCCGACGCACGCATGAAACGCTCTGGTTCCACCTGCGCCGCTCCTCATCCAAATCAGCGGCTCATCTCCCAGCTTCGTTCTTGTTTCGCGTTTTCGCTCTTTCGATGCTGTTTTTTAGTTCTCTCTTTCAAGCCCTTGCTAAACTTGGGAATAGTCTTTTTTTCAATAGTGTCAAGCAATGTGGGATGCAAATCAGGGATGAGCGGAATTCCGACTTCCGGTATTTCCGTTATTTCGACGTTTTTTGGAGCTTCAGACTCCCAATTTCGAAATTTCAAATCTGACTTCCGCTCATCCCTGATGCAAACCCATCACCTCACCTACTATTGGGTTGCACAATAAGTTCGTGCTTTTTTATCTTGATTTTTTACCTGTAATCAAATTTTGTTCGATTGCGTGTTAGTAACCATTTTGTAGCTCTTGGTTTACTCTTCACAAGTATTCGAGCACCTGATCGTCCGGCTAATCCCGGACGCGCAGGCTTTTTTAAAGCTCCATTCGCTCGCTTCGCCTTTGCGCGATTATTCCCCATTATTGGACGCCACCGCACCAAGTTTGCAGCTACGGATCCGTCCAGTGACATCTTCTCCTTTACTGCCACTAATAGATGCGTGCATCTGGCGCGCAACTGACCCATGCACTTAGAATAGAATTGCTGTTTATGGAGACGTAGCTCTCTTCGGGCAGATATCCGTGAAAAACGCGTTAATTTGGAGTTTTCCAATGTCTCAGTATTCAAGGGGATCTTCGTAAAATTTGGGTTTTTCAAAGGAGGTTTCGTTTTCGTTCCGACCCTACGAAAGGCCCGTGCTGGGGCTTGCGGCCAGATCAGCTGGTTCGGTTTATCTTTGATTTCTTAGGGTTTGATATTTCGCTACTGTCTCCGGTCGAACCAGCCGATACCACTGCGGTGATAGACGAAGGCACTCCCTCAGCTAACGGAATTCAAATTGTTATAATTTCCAGTGGCCACGGAGTATTCGCACAAAAAAAATGTAAATGCAAGGAATACTGAAACTCACTTCGAGCACTCTCAGGAACACATCAGAGAGAATTGTTAGTATTTCAGCAGTAGCTGGACCACGACCGGTAGTTTTCTGTCCGAAAATATCAAGCAGCGCGACCAAACCGTCAGCATTCACCACAAAATAGGTGCAGAGATGCGGTGACAATGCAGTCAAACGATCTGGAATGAACGATCTTGTGCATTTTTCACAGTGGCGGAAAAGTTCCATTTGTAAGACAACTTGCGTACTTAAGATGAAGGCTCCCACTTTTGATATGTACATTTTCGGGTCAAACAACATTTCCACAGCATCCTGGATCCTTTAAAAAAAACTTTTCAAGTTACAGAGATAAGAGAGCACTTCGATGTAGTGTTTAATTCCATAAACAATTTAGTGTAAAAGACATACTTCGCATGAACAGGTCTTGCATCAAGTGCCATACTGCCAGCAACGTCATTAGGTTCTTCAGCAGCGACGTTCTCAAGATAGGCTCTCATATACGAGCGCCTTCTGTGCAAATGCTCGCGAAGTTCGGCTCGGGTGCGATTACCTCGGAACCATGCCTGAACAAAATTAGAGATTGATTAGTGAACAGACACGTGTACGTTTTTCTTCAGACAAAAAGTAACACCTCTACAAATCCATGGATAACTCTGTTAGTTTTGTTTTAGATGAAATTCTTTATATGCAACGCTAATCACTATTGCTTCGACGAAGTTCTTTACGGGCAAGGTTAATTTACTGATGCCCAAGCCAGCATTTCAAATTTTATGCAGCGCACCCCAGTCGCCACTGCAATACTCTCCTCCCATACAGTACATCTTTCTGAACAAAAAAAAGTTCATAAACAGGACCCATAAAGGCTTCTCGGAAGACTGTAGCCTGTTGCCAATACGCCAAATCGAACCTTTCCGGTCAGAAGGTGTCGCATCATTTTACTATCGCCATCCCTTCCCTTGCTTGCATCAACGAGCTTCATGGATAAAAATTCCGATTTGTTTGAGAAACTCAAACATTCTGGATTGTAAGTTGGTTGTAGCCTTTCCAAAAATAAATATGAGCCCTACTAGTGGAAGTAATTAAGAATCACACACCTATAATAAACGCAAACAGAGGGAAGCCCTTTTTTGCATTCATTTCGCTTATTCCATTTTAATCTAGCTAGGTTTTATTCCCTAGCTATGTCAAACACCTTGCGTGCGTGGTATTACGCGTCCACAACGCAAGAAGTCACCTTTCGCAAAAAATCTTCTTGTCTACTAATGAAACGAGCTTTCGTTTCGCCTGCTATTGGTAAATCCGGATAAAGTCGCGCAAGATTTCTTTTTTTTTTCATTTCGCACCTATTCTTTCGTCTGAAATTCGGAGAGATGCAGTTCACAATCAAATGAACGCTCCATAGAACCATTTCCCCTAAGTTGGTGATGGAATTGATGTGCTGACAGCCAAAATACCTTCAAGGACCATCAAAATTTAACAATTCATTCCTAACAATGTAAATTAGCAAGTTATATACCTGTATTTTGATAGCAGCAGTAATCTGGTCAGCTAAAGTTCGCACCGGCCGAGAACTATGCGCGGATGGCTGAAAATACCTATGGTACTTCATGATACACTCCAGAGCTCACGACTGTTCTATATATAAGCTCTGCACATTCTTTCAATTGTACCTGGCTAACGACTGTTCTCCCTTGGCCATCCGACGAGTCCTCTTCGGATAGTTTGCGCTCACACGCCTAGAACAGCAAACCACCACTACTCATTGTAATGATGAACAAAAGTAGAACCCTATAAGATCCACTCTGCTAATGAGAAATCTTCAGTCACCTCCAGCAAACTAGAATAGTACTTCTGTTTGCGTTCATTCTCTCTAACATTGCGCTGCAGGCGACGTAGTCTCTCCAGGTCGATATCGGATTCCTCCACCTAAAACGTGGAAGACGATCACCTAGTGAATGTTCCCAGTAATATATGTATAGTGTTCTCATCAGGAACTACATTTTCAGTTGAAGTCGACGGCGACTGCTCCTGTGTGTCATCGAAAACAGCATCGTTTTCTGCACGTTGACGTTCACATTCAGCTAACATCGTCTTAGTGCGACATCGAGCAAGGAATCCGCGTACACTACTCTAAAGACGTTCTTTTCGGTTTAAACACAAGTGAACAATGAAAATCTTCCTTAAATGGTAGAAATTATTCGAACCTGGACAAGTGCCACACTTCGTACATATTTCTTACGTTCCGCAGCCATTTCAGCAACACGCTTACGAGCTAGCATTCCACGTACGTATCTCTGCAATACACATACAGGAAAGTAAGCCAGAAACTGAAATGAAGTAAAAACAAGCCGAACCTGGATGCCTACTACAGCTTTCTCAATTTGCAACCACTTCTCTCTTCGCATAACTCGCGCTTCTTCCCTCAAACGATAAGCGCGGTAGGCTCTCTGAACGATTAATTGCACATGAATTCAATACGGCTAATAAGGGGCAGGCAGGTGTCAAAATCAGCAAAAACAGCACAAACTAGAGAATGACAGAAAATTACAAACCTGGATAGTACTAACAGCTTGGTCTCTTCTTCTTCGCTCTTGCTCTAGCCGGCGTTCTTCCTGCATCTCTTTCAACTTGCACCTTGCTATCCATCCCCGCCAACATGTCTTAATCGGGTTCATTTCCGTTTAAAAAAAACGAAGAGGAAAAAGAGGAGAAAAAAGCTTTAGCAGCAGGCACGCACTACCTGTATGACAATAGCTGCCGCCTCTCTAACTGCTTCATGGCGAACTTTTTCCTCTTTCAACTTATTCAGTATCTTCCTCGCGATGAACATGCGAATGTAAGACTAGAATAAATTCAATTTAAGAAGAAAACGTCATATATAGTGTAGATAAAATGAGAACCTGAATAATAATTGCAGCCTTTGTTCTCCGATCAAATTCGAGCTTTTCTCTCAGCGCTTTTTCTTCCTTCAACTTCTCCAACTTCTTCTTGGCCAAATATGCACGAAATAGTGACTAAAGAGATCCTACTACTGCTAGTTATGGGTTCACTCAGAGTACCACACCAAAGGGCAAGATTTACCTGAATAGTGATGGCAGCGGCATTTCTACGTTCGAACTCGCGTTTCTCCTCCACAGCCTTTTCTTCTCTCAACTTCTTCAGTTTTTTCTTGGCTTGACGCATACGGAACAGCGACTACAAGCGAAAAACTTAATTTCACTGCGAATACAAAGCCTGGATTTGACCACACCTGAATGATAGTGACAGCCTTGTTAACCTTAGCCAACATTTCATTACGCTCATTACGTTTAGTCTTTCGAAGTTGGTAATCACGGAACGCTTTCTAAATTGTAATTATCTGTAGTTTTCATGTAAATCTTATATTTTTCATGAAATAGTTGAAAGCATGATCAGATGACCTGAACTTTACTTGCTGCTTCATTTCTATTCCTTTCCTCAAGTCTTATTACATCAAGAAGTTTTCTATATCCAACTCTTTCAACTACTCCATGCATTTGTGTCTGAATTCCTTTTGTAGTTTATCAAAAGGACACGTGTGCCTCCTCTGTACAACAAAAATGATGCACCTGTATTTTCGCTGCAGCGAATCTCTCAGTCTTGACTTTCTCTTGAGCTTCCTTCTCTTCAAGTAGTGCTTGAAAGCGCTTTCTAGCAAGGAATCCACGCACCAGAGCCTAAAACAGTTTTGAGTAAAGGATCTACAACAGAACGAGTTAAGCTACCGCTACACTCCATGTGTAGTATAACACCTTGCGTCGCCGTCAGTGACATCGATCACCACACCGATCAATTTTCGGTGGACATCACTAGTGTTACTGATTCATAAACCTCCGATGATCAAAAGGGAACAAAATCTACGTCATCTACGGCGACGTACAGCGTTATATATCCAAGGAATGTAATTGCAGCCTCGCAAAAAAAAAAATAGGCAAGACGATAGAATATCCGCTGTTAAAGGTTATTCATGCTTGTGGCGCGTCAAAGTTTACGCGCCGATACACAGTGCAAAGGAGGGAGGTAGGAGAGAAACCCTGGCAGGTCAGCAATGTTCCTAGTTTTACCGTTGCGACTGCCGCGCGAACAAACCGCGTTTCCATTTTCGCCGCTTTGGGTCGGCGCGAAAACTTTGGGTAATTTTGGGGAGGTGCGTAAACTTTGACGCGTCGCAAGCATGAATAACTTTTTACACATCTGAACGACACCCTCTCTAACAACAGTGGACTATAGAGTAACATCAACGAAATTGTGTATGTTCACATAAAATTGTGATTTTCGTGATCCGGGAGAACGAATTTAGTGGGCAGACGTGTTGGGATTGTACATTTTTTCTCACAACAATTATGAGAAGCAGTGATATCTTTCACTTTGAGAAATGCACCTGGATCTTTGTTGCTGCGCGTCTCTCAATGTTGGCTTTCTCTTCAGCTTTCCTTTCTGTAAGTAATGCCTGAAAACGTTTTCTAGCAAGGAATCCGCGGACCAGAGCCTAAAACAGTCCCGATTAGGAAACGCAATAGTATTCAAAAAGGGAGACAAGCGCTAGACAATCAAATATCCAATATATATAATTAGGTCACGCGTTTAGAGATGAACTATCAAGGGGGGGGGGGGGAGAGTGGGAGGAAGGGGTCGCAAGAAGGCATTAGCAAAATAACAATATATCTAACAAGAATATTCCTGAATCTCAGTACTGGTGTTTAGATCAGGTAGTAACATCCATCGCAAGACAAAATCTACAGAAATTTTGTGTTCTAAGAATACAAAACCGGAGATCCTTTTTTTCTATCAAAAGATCAAAGCATGAAGCACTGCGGACACTGTGGAATGCCTCAATGTACATTCACTTAGCAGAAAACAGGCTATTGCATTGGGAAAACAGCAACTTAGCCATGAAATACATAAATTGTAAGAAGATTCACCAATTACCTATTCTTAGATTAGATATTCGTGTTATAGGTATAGTCCTGTTGGTTGAGCCGTACGGATGTAGATATCGCTTGCCACCGCTTAACATCGCTATCTCTAGCCTGCGTGACATGGTCGAGCATTGCCTTTACTTAAGATATCATGTTAACCCATGCTCTACTTTCTAGATAGAACGGCATGAAGGACGTAAGCATTTCGAAAATCCGTAATGCTCGACTCACGGGAGTACACCACCCTAGTAACAAGGTCAAAATGTTATCCAGTGAAGCGATGAAATCTAAAGAAATGATAACATACCTGCAGTTTCACGGTCAAATGGATGAAAAGGGCTTCATTAGCTCTCCTTTCTCTCTCTTCGATTGATCTTAGCTTGCCTGCTTCAATTTCATCCCGCAACATACTGAAACCTCTTCTTCTATTCAACTATATCAATACCTCCATTTCAATCACCTGAGAGCTCTTCTCAACTGATCTCCTCGATTAACTGACTCATTTTCTATGCCTGTCTGTGAGGCAAAGTCTAAGGGCTGGGTACTTTCGCCAACAGTTGGAGACTCCACAAACACACTGCCTTCGTTGTCTCCAGGAGCTACAGTGTAAGTAGCCATGAGTGAGTGATCTCCTGCCATACTGAACGATGCTCCAGCCGCTGCCCTACGCATCTTCTCGGCATTGTACTGGTCAGACGAAAGATAATTCTTAATTAAGATATCGAAATTCATTAAACGGATAGTAACATTTTTGAGATAGGTACCTTAATCGCCTTGAGGAGCCTGTACGACCTATAGGCTCTCTGAATTCTTGTGGCTGCATCGTAAAGTTCACGGATTGAAAACAGACGAGACAGGTAGAGATGCGCAAATAGTCCCATAGAATGATGTAGACCCCATGGAACACCAAGATCAGTCTCAGCCTGAAATTTTGTGGCGATCGTTTCGAAGAAGATGATATTACCAAGAAATGCTAATGCACCATCCTGTTGAGAAGAAAATGGTCAAAGACTTACAGCATTGGCGACCTTCTCCAGTAGAGTTTCACCAGGGTAGAGTCGAATATCTGGAGCGTTGACGTTGTATAAACGCCAAGCACCTGCTAACAACTGACCATCACGAAGATCTTTGAGCGAGTCAACCTAAATTCTGAAGTGCAATTTCTGAACCTTCAGAGGTAGAAGTAGATGAAAAAATCCGTTCTGTACAGAATGCAGTTAACAACATGATAAGCCCTTGTCGCCGCTACAAAACCACTGTATGACCTTACCTTCATTCCCAGCTGATATCCAATCTGCTTACATAGGTGGAGTACAATTTCTTCACCCGCTGCCCCTTCTGGGACTACTCCAAGAGCAAACTTTCCTCCTTGGCCATCGGCAAGCGCTAATGAGGCACGCCTCAGATTACGTTCTTCATCCGCACCCTACAAAAAACTGCAAGCACCTTAAAAAGATGAGAACATGCTAGCATTTCTGTTCGTTTACTGCACCAAATGGATAATTTAAAAAAAAAACTAGAGGACCGATAATATCACGAAAATACTATGAAAAACAGGTCTGACAGCCAAAATGTCTACTGGGTCAAACTTCTACCTGAACCGTTAAAGATAAAAGGCAAATCTCCATCGTATTTCTGGCAGAGTGCATAGAGCAGATAATTTACGCAAATGAGGAAATCAAATATGAAACATACCACATAAACTCCAACTAGCTTCCACAACACTTCCAAAATTGCTTCTTTGTTAGTGGCCACAATTGATTCCGCTTTTATGGCTGAGGGGGAAAAGTTAGCAATGAAAATTTGTATCGATTTCAACTTTGCTTACCTCCAACATCTACTCCTCTTTCAGCAGCAACTTGGAGGCAGACTTTGACATTTCCAATTTTCCTCAAACGGTCTCCACCAGGATTACGCAGACGAGAGATTAGACTACCCGGAGGACAACTAGTCACCAACTCAATGAGTTTACTAAAATCATTGATGTACAGGATGCGCCAAAATTATCTGCGCGTAGATTTTTCGGTAAAAAACAGGAACGGTTAAACCAATTCGCGAGCCATTTCATAAGTATGTGTAGCCAAGCTATTCCTACTGTAAATAGCAGTTTGTTTTTTGAATGACTCATTTACAGACTTGAAGTCTATTGATGGCGCAGTCCGTTGGTGGCGGGTTTTATTTCGCACGATCTTTTCTAGATTTTTTTTAGGACGAATATCAATAAGTCTAACTCCCTTCACTTAATAGTACACACACCACCCTCTATCACATTCGAATAGGAGTTTGTGAGAGGAGTAACGATAACAACCTCTTCGAACGAAAAACTGGAAAAATACATCATCAGGTCGTATTTGAACTAATTTCTCCCTGTAAAGTGGCAATCAATCATTTCACAAGAACTAAATTTCGCTGACAGATTTTCGAGCCAGCATGGATTCTAAAACATTCACCAATACCACATCCGCTCCTGGATTACATGCTTTAGACCGCGAAAACCAGCAAAATCGATTCATCAGATAAAATGCCTGTTCAGACCGTTACAAGGAAGTGATGGTCCGATTCATTACTGGTTTCAGTAGTAAAGATTCAGCGCCGAACTTCTATATATAAAAATTCGGACTCGTCTGAAATCCATTACAGGAAAAATTATGAGGGACGGGACAGAGACCCAGAGACCCACCGCGAATAAAAAGCGATTTTTTAGCCCTCGTCTAGGAAGTTTTTCCAAACCCGTGCAGATGCGAAAAGAGGTCAGTTCTGAAGTCTGTTTACAGCAGAAACGGCTTGAGCAAACATACGTGCAGAATGGCTCATGGATTCACTCAACCGTTCCAACTTGACACAGAAAAAAAAACTAATGCGCAGGCAATTTTGGCGCATCCTGAAGACATGTGGATAAAGACTTTGAAGACGTAAATACAAACCCCAATATTACACCATCAGTGAGGTCCGCAAATTCTGACACCTTGTAGTTGTAATCATCTGCGAATCCCTGAACAAGAACCAGTGGAAAGCCTGCCTATACATAGTTATCTGGAGACTCAGGACGAACCTGCTTGAAGCATGGCTTGAATCCCATTCTTGCGAAAACCTTGTTCATCGGAGCGCCACTTCCAGACAGCACTTCTCTACTTAACTCCGCAAAAACGTCATCCATGCACTATATGGAATAAACCGTTGAAAAATGCATATAGCATAGCTAATTAGAAGACGAGCTTACTTTGAATGCCGAGTTTTTGGCAAACATCCTTGGGTTGTGTTTGATAACCGAGGTAGCTTTCGCCGCCTCTACAAAATAGAGGAACCAGCAAGTGTACAAAAGGAAATGAGCGTGCAAAGCCTCACGACCCGCATCAGTCACAATCAATCTGAAATGGATGCTAATGGATTTCTCACGGAGAAAGCTCCACAGAAATAAATTTGATACGCAACAGTAGCACAACTCACTTCCCACAACCAATAGCATATTTTTTGTTTTTCATAATTTTAGGATCAGAAAACAATCGCTGAACGATAAAACGGCTAATAACTTGAGCAAAGACTTCACCATCTCCAATCTTGATTTCCGTTTTGAAAACTAAACGAACAACATTGAATTACCTCCATGGCAAAAACTGAATGAAAAAGAAATCGCACCAGTTTCTAATCCCAGATGAAGCCACGCCGGATGAAAAGACAAAAAGAGGCGAAGGAGCGTTGTCTGGAGTCCTGTAAGAGCACAAAGTTTTCAGAATATTCGCTGAGAGAACTCTACATAATTCATAGTAGCCAATGTACGAAAACTCCCATAGAAACGACATGAAAGAGCGGAAATTGCCCAATATGAGTTGTAATTTTCATTATTAAAGGTATAGTTGCAACAGGACTCCTGTTCTGACGGCACTGTACTACCACTTATCACTCTTCCCCAATTATTGTGACTCATACAATCATACGCATTCCCTACCCGCACCGACGGAAATAGAGAATAGAAAAAAAGTAGAAGTCGCAGCCTCTCAAAATTACATAGTGCTAGAAGCGCCCCAGTCCACGAAAAAATAGAATGAGAAGCGTATCCGAGATAATAGGTGCAGAAAGCGCTGTGCTTGCTGATTGACCCAGCTGCAGGGAACCCAATCGCGCGCGGAATTAGTTCTGGTTTTCAAGAAAAGTCGGAGACAGAAAAATAAAAAGTTAGAAGCGAAGAGAAAAAATTTGACCTTCAGTGTTGAGGAAGAAAAGTGTGGAGTTGCAAATGCAAGTGAATGAGAGATAGGCTTGAGTGAATTTTCAGACGATTTTAGTGAGATATATAACAGTTTCCCCAATTATTTTTTAGCAATGTGGCATAGGAAGCGTAGGAGCCAAGCAGTGAGTGTAACTCAGAGTGAGCGCAGCGCAACGATTCCTTGGTGCTGTAAGCAAGTGCTCAGCGCATATCTCACACAGAATTAATAGTGATCCATTCCTCACAATAAAAAACTTGGGAATCCACAACTAAAACGTAGAACTTACGTAGCTGAGGTACACACGTATAAGCTAAATCCTTCGAGCAAATGACACCTGGCACACACCCAGATATCCGAGAGTATGAACTCACGCAAATCGGAGTACACACTGCAATCGGCGCGAATCGAGAAAGTACGATTGTTCACCGCATTACGAATTAGAACAGGCACATCGGAAGAGTTGAAAAGTCGAAGTGCGCTGGAAATTAATGGTAATTTTGAGTGGGTTGTTGAGAAGTGATGAAAAGAATAGAAGAACCTTTCACGGATACTGTCTCTCTTCTGTTTCTTCAGGAAATCGGCATATCTGAACGGTTTGTTTTCCGTTGTAGAGCTGGATTTACGCGTCTTTGACTTGGCGAGAAGATCTTGCAGCACCTTATTCGCCTCTGAACAGAATACGGTCTTTCTCAGAAATCCTTGCCTCACGCTTCACCCCACCCCCCCCCCCCCCCCATCTGCTAAGCCGCGCCGCATACCCTTTGCATTACCATACGTGGTGCGACGTGGCTAAGCTGATCGGCGGTTCAGCGTGAGGAAAGGATTTTTGAGAGCGACTATCTACTTTTATATATTTCAGAAAATTTGTTTGTGCATGCGCACAGTGGGTTGAGATGACTGTATCCACCGCGGGTGGACAGATCTAACTCAAAACAGGGAAATTCAACAATCTCTATGTAAGGGGCCGGTACAGACATGCCTGTTGCGGTTCTCCAATACGCTGAACACGGGTATAACAAACGCTTTGCATAAAAATATCGACCATAACGATTTTATTTAATTTTCACCATTTCTACTGAGGAAGACATGTCCGTTAATGTTCTCCTATACGCTGAACATGAATATGACAACTATTCTGCCCAAGAGTATCGATTAATTGATATTATTAATCCTATTGATTTTCCGCATCTTTGCTCAGGGACGAGTGTTCAACTGAGCTATTTAAAAAGCCAAATACGAGTACGATAAGTATTTCGTATCTCAGTATCTGTCTATCGATTCTGTCGATTTTTTATCATAAAGAATAGAATTCCTGGGGAAATCAGTTTTCGCTAGGGGCACTATGCAAGAATTATGAAGACGTCAAGTAGCGAATGTAGCGTATTGTCGTTCCGGAGTGAATTTTTGGCAAACAGACAGCACTCCAAGGATAACATCTAGCAACTTATCCTGGAAGAGGAAGTGGTCATTTTGACTATGCTTATACACGCAATTCTGGAGGCCAGCCGGATGACGCCGCGTAGCGGCGGCAACCGCCTGGTAGCTGATATGGCATCTGAACCTCATGGTCCTGTGTGTGGATTAAACGATATGCCACAGCAACAAGGATACCTTGCTTAGTGCTTCCAATGTCAAGCTCATCATCATCGTACTGTGAACGTAGGATCATTGCGCACCAAACAGCCAATGCTTCCATTTGATGTTGCGTGCGTTCCTCCTTTGTTATGAAGTAGTCCTCATCGCTGGCGAGTACCATCTAAGAGTCCTCATACAAGCGAGCTATAAATTTATGGACAGAAACAGTACCTCTTTGATAGTACTGCTGACATGAGAAGCAGGAAGAGGCGCTGTAAGCTCGCTTTCTGAAGTTTTGAGCATGGCAGCATGCATTCCCATTGCTGGCGATGGGTTACGAAGCGGTGTGGAGCACACTAGAGAATGGTCATCATCTCAGAAACAATAAGGAAAGAAGGATTCATCACAATCTGGTGAGAAAAATATTTAGAATAGAAAAATAGCATAACAGAATAGAGTGCGGAAGAAATGACAAATAGCCCGTGGCTCAACGAAAAAGTCGCTGTGGTCATCATTTCCTTTGAGAAAGTGGCATATCATAGAATTTCTGGTGAGCAAATGAAATTGGAAAGAAAATGAAAAGTAGGTCGTAATGAAAATGAATTGCTGAACAGGTGTACTACTCCGCACTGACTTCATTCCAGTAAGGACGATTGGATGCTAGGGTAATAAAGAAAGAGGGAAGACATGATCCTATGAAATGAATTCGAAGAAAATGCCTCGGACAGAGTAGCCTAACCTCTTTTTCTTTTTACAACATTTCAATTCCGAAAAAAAACCATCGACTTTAGATCTAGCTAGGAACGCTCTGACCTTGAGTTGGACCATTTCGGAATAGCACAGAAAACTATGAAGTCTATCCTGTTCGAACTATGCAGAGATGATGAAGAGTGGATGCCAAGCCAACGAATACAGATGAAACGCAAAGACAATGTGAAAAATTATAAGGAACTCACCTATATTGCTTGGACCTTTTGTATGATCAACGGAGAAGGTACTATCACTTGGACGTATGCATGAAATATCAGAAAATCTTGGCTCCGGAACGGTATAATGAAACTAAATAGGATCTAACCAGTTAAACATAAAGTTTAACAACTCTGAGAGCCGAAGTTACCTGTGAGTTTGGCAGTTTAGAAGTATCCACTTTAGAACTACTACCAATGAATGAATGTTCTGTCTTGGCAAGGTCAATTTTCGGCGTGGTAGGAGGATGGTCGTCTTTCCATGCTTAAAATACGTATAGCATTCTGTTGCTTTTAAGCTAAAAGACTTAGAACTCTCACCTTTGAGGAGTTGGCGATTCTGTTGCATCTCAAGAAGCTTCCGCAATTTAGCCTCTCGTTTAGATTCAGTGGCATTTGTTCCCGGAGAGATCGCCATCTTCAAAAGAGTTCAGGATGCTTCTGCAGTAAAAAAGAGATGGAAACTACCTTGACATTCTCCACATGCGTAGAGGTGACTTGATCATGATGGAAAACGTTTACGTTTGCATCACCGAGGAAGTTCTTACTACGTGAAACTTTTGGAACTCGAAATATGTTCTGAAATGAGGAGTTCAGACGATAGAGGTGTAACGACTTTATAGCCCAACAACTAGGCCAGAACTGAGATCAATTCTTACCTCATCAGCAACAGTAGTGTTCGTAGACTCGGTTGTGCAGCTTCGCGCAGAAACATCAGGTTCAAAAAGGTACTCTTCAGTCGCGTTTGAAAAGCTAAAGAAGACTGAAATCGTCACAGAATTCCCATACATCCATAGAACGGGAACAGTTCTGCAAAAGAACAACTCACCGAACACTCTTGCGACGATCTAACGTTGAAATATTGCGCGGATCCTGCTCCATTGGTGAACAAGTGAACTAGCGACCTTCCAAGGGACGGGAAAAAACTGAAATGAGCCATGTGTGCATCACAGTTATGATAACACCTGTCTAACGGGTTAGTAATAGAAAAAAACGAGGAGCCAAACAACCGCAAACTACAGATTCATTAGAAAACAATTTTTGAAAACTCTATCTTCGCGCGACGCATGTGTTATGGGGCAATTGTTTGCCGTAGGACGTTGATTTCTCCGAACTCCGGTACCAGGACCCGGTTATGGGGCTCCTGATCCACGCGGCACGCTCCTAGCACGAAATTTCGCTAGTAGAGAACGGAAGAAAAACAAATAAAGCTAACTAAGACAACCTTAACGGTAACAAGACACATTCAAGAAAAGGCCAATAGAGTATGGAAAGGTACTTAAGGGGTCTTAACACACTTTCAGGGATGCAACTCTTCCCTCCTATTATTCATTCATTCCTACGAACAATCAACCTAATATCGATAATATGTAGTTAGTAGTAGCAGAATGATTCCATTGACTTGTTGAGCACGTAATATGCACGTGATTACAGTCCTTGAGGCAGTTTAGTGGAAACTTTAATAATTATGGAAGGTTGAGCGGGGCTCCTAAAACTGTTAAGCGTCTATTTAGTGCAAAAAGTTCACTAGCAGTAATACGCGCTGAAAAAAATCTTCTAAGTTGACTATGTGAAAACCTCCATATTCCAATGCAATGCTCATACGCTCAGGCAGAAATCTGATCCCCTCCTTAGAATTGATGGACCATAACTGAACATAGAGGCCGGATTTTTAGCACATTTGAAGTGGGTTTCGGTGATTAGCTTTACAAATCCATGACATGTGTTTTGTTATGTCACAGCTTATGGTTACTATGCTTACTTTTTATTCGCATCGCACCCACCAAATAGCATGCTAAGAGCCATCGGGAGCCCCATAACCGGGTCCCGGTACCGGAGTTCGATTTCTCCAAGCTACTGAACTCTCGTTTGAAGAAAAGATTATCTAATATTCATCCATTTATTCATCCATTACGTCTCTTAAGAAAACGTGTGAGGGTTGAAAGAACTCTAGAGACACATTTTACAGAAATACATGTTTTCAAATCATCTATGGCTAGAGTAGTTTTGCAGACATAATACGCTTGAAATGGTCGAAAGATGGAGTAGTTGTGATCTCCTTGGTTAGGTTTGGATGTGCCGTCACAGCTCTAACAGGAAAACAATTGGATCTAAGGGGGGTAAAATGGAATTGGGGGAGCCACTTGGTACTGATCAATGATATGACCTGTCTTACACGTTCTGACTTGTTTGCATTTTAGGTAACTACTGTACGTAGGAGAGCTAACAAGTCAGAACGTGCAGGACAGGCCATATTATCGACTTATACCAAGTGCCCCCCCCCCAACTCAGTTTTACCCTCTAAGGGTAATTTTGCCACATAGATAGAACAATTTCCGTCACCACCCCTGGTTCGTTCGAGATGGTACAGATGGTCAGGGTAGGTATGAGTGTTAGGAGAGTGCAGAAGCCTGTGAATCATGGATCTTTAAATATCAAATATATTTATATTTCAAATATCGGGCATGTAGAAGGAGATAACGATCTCGGAAACAGTTTGTATAGTTAGTTGCAATAGGATTAGATAGAACATGATGTCTTTTGAGGAGGAACTGGAAGAATCGCAGGTAGGCCTGGACGACAAGTGGTTTGAAGCCACTTCAGTGACGATAGCCATGATGAAGAGAAGATCCGCTGCGGCTGGAATTTGGAACAATGCACAGTGATCGATTCCATCAACTATATATACCGCTCGGATGCCCTACCTACGTACGTGTTTCTACTTGGCCGAACATGTGTGGACATGCTAATCACACAATCACACAATCTCTCGAACTTCCAAACCTTCCGCCTTGTTATGATATAGTCTGTCCGAAACAACGAGTCCGCCCACGCACGCGGGGATCGAGAGGCGGCGCGGCTGGGACGGATGCTGTTGGCTGCCATGTCGTCCACGTCACAGCCAAATCATTGGTGAATACCACGAAAATAACGACGAAACGTGGTACGCAGATCAGAGATGATGACGTGGAGCACTGGCAAACGTGGCAGCTTCTCCACCCCGCGTGCGTGGGCGGACTCGTCGTTTCGGACAGACTATATATGACGCTGCCAACTAATTTGTCCGCGTAAAAATGCAAGTTGGGAATGAATGGCTACAATCCGGACCGTTCGGGGTATGTCACAGTGAAAATGAAGTAGTGGCATAACTGGAAGCGTTCGGATTCTGCCATTCATTCTCTACTTTGCATTTTTGCGAGGACAAATTAGTTGGCAGCGTCATATATCTTTCAGTTTGATAGTTGCAGAAACAATACAGAGAAGAGCGCAGGAAGGTGCGCTCTTCTCTGCATTGTTTTTTGTGTATAAATTGTA
Organism: Ancylostoma caninum; assembly: GCA_037903475.1. Lineage (NCBI taxonomy): Eukaryota > Metazoa > Nematoda > Chromadorea > Rhabditida > Ancylostomatidae > Ancylostoma > Ancylostoma caninum. The sequence goes on along the minus strand of JBAJFG010000179.1, from coordinate 224,987 downwards.
AAGGGTGAGTAGAAAAAGGGCAACATGCTCGAGTACTCACTTATCGTCGCATTTGTAACAGACTATAACTCGGAATGAATTTCGAGATCTGGTGATGGCTCTTTGCGCAAAATTTCTTTATTTACGATCACAACACCATTGTCAGTTTCAGAAATCATTAGAGCTGCATATAGTCCGTTTCAAACCCGACGATAGTCGAGAATCCGTGCGAGCAACCTGGATTTCTCTCATTCCTCTCCAATTTCCGCACACTCTTCTGCGTTCTTTTTATCTCTGCGGTCTTCCCAACTAACCTCCCTGGTGAAACGTACTGTAAATACATAGCAGTGGCGGACGCAGGGAGGGGGGGGGGGCGAAGGGGCGCACCCCCCCCCCGAGAATGGGTCGGCAAATTTTTGACATTACTTTACAATACATATAAAAATCTTGTATTAGTCTATTTTTACTTGTTTTTTAATATTATTTTCAATATAATTTTTTATTAATTATTTATTATTATAATTAATATTTTTATTAATTTTATTTTCCGTCCGGGTCCCCAAAACGGCGGAGACCCCACTTTTTTCCCACGCCCCCCCCCCCTCTACCGCCTACTTCCTCCGTTCGCCACCGATACATGGGTATATAATGGTTGCGCCTGCGATCCGCCATTAATTCTCCCCTGCGTCTCTAAAGACAGTCCACTCTTTTCAGATTCTTCCCTCTACTGGTTCCCCATCTATTCTTGAATGCGTATCAAAGATATTAGATTGTCCGCAAGATCCTATCCAAAATGTTCTCATTTTAATCTATTTACGTGTCCTGAAAAATGGATGTTCACTGTATTCATAAAAATGACTTTTCAGGTTGTATCGGAAGATGTGAGGAGCGTTCGCCCTAGATCCGTTGCGACAGCCTATTGATACACATCAGTGGCAGGGCGCACAAATTGGGCGGATCAGGGGGGAGGCTCAGGGATTCCGGGACGGCGAACGCAGGCCGAACACGTTTCAACAACAGTTACACCGCGAGTGAAAGCTTATTTTGTCGCTCCATGAGCTGCGTTCGCCCCTAGAAGGCTGTGTTTCGGGGGCGATGAACTGTCTCAAACCTAGGATCGCAGCTCAATCTGGGCACAAGGTTGTGTTCGTACTGCAGACTTGGGTAAGTGTAAGTGTAAGTGGATGCTTACCCAAGCTCATCCAAAAATAATAATTATTGCACTAGGCCACGGTTTTACCCGGGCCTCACCTAGCCTGACGAGTCTCGCTGGACTCCCACTGTCTCCGCCTGAGCGGAGACACGACTAAACTTTGACGCTCAACCAGCGGCTTATATGCACCTCCCAGGGGGCGTGTCGCCACGTGGCAAGGAGCAGGCAGAACGCAGGTTGAACTGCACCACAGTTCATCGGGCAAAAAACGCAGCCGAAACACGGGGTTTGCTGCTCTTAGCAGAAGGAATGCAGCAGTTCTTCCTCTTGCAGCAATGTCTGCCTTCCATTTCTTGGGTGTGCGGCTTAGGCCTAGGGCATACTACACAACGACGCTGTCGCTGCGACCGTTCACCACCACAAGTATACTCACAGTGGGTCCTATGCCAGCACGGTATTCCATGCAAACTGTGTGATAAGATATGAGAACTCGTAACATTTTGTTCTCATCATTTCTATTCATTTTCTTCACCGCGACGGTGTCGCTGTGAAGTATGCCATGAGCCTTACCGGGTTGTGCTGCGTTTGCCTTATCCAGTTATCTGAGGGGGGGGGGGGGGAGGTAGTGGGGTCTCCGGCGCATTGGGTTTTCCTCAATGTGGGAAAAATTGGCAACTCCACCACTCGGTGGACCCAAATGTACTGACAAACTAGTTTTAATATTAAAAAACTGATGATAATTATTTTTAAAAAAGCCATGATAAAAATGAACAAAAGCTCAATAATGTGCTCCTTTTGGTGTTCTTTCTCTAGCGTCTTCACAACTATGTTCCCGGTGAAAAACGAATTGCTCTATATGCGGTAATGATGACTGCGGCCAGTCATGGCGATTATCGGACACTTACCACCCGCGTGCGTCAGGCCCCGGTAAAACGGTGTACATGTAGAAAGTCGTTGTTCCAGGTTCTTTCCCAGGAGAACAGGTCATCTTTGACCAAAGATGACTAATACGGTGCGAGAGTGAGCTAATGCATCTTTTCAGCCATTTTTGGCTGTTTACTCCAGTTTTCAAAAAGGAAAACGCCCTGACGGTACGCGTGCGGGTGGTAAGTGCCCGTAGACGCTGTCATGGCGGTAGCAGCGGCACTGGCGACGTTTCCAAAGGTGTGCTGGAAAACCTACAAGGTTTTGTCATAAACTAGATTTCTTGTGATCTGAATGTAAGGATCATTTTGATATGAAACAACGAGCGTTGTTGGTATCATCTTAACACCTGGTACTCTCAGTTCGTTACCTGTTTTCGCTGTGGCCGGTTGAGAGCTGGAGATTCTCTATGGTGATATCCGCATGCGATGCCTTGAAGAATCCTAATATATCCGTTACGGAATTTGTGAGCACCTATAGCGACAAAGCGTCAGGAATCCTTCTTCTGGTGATTCCTTTTATTTTCAACTGTGGTGTCTTCATTATAAATGTAATGGTGTATTTCTACGTTCGCAACCATATAAAAGGAGAAATGCAGTCAAGTGTGGACCGCTGCTTCGATCTCATGGACTCTGTGCTCGTCAATCTCATTCCGAACGATGTTCAACGGATTTTTTCGAAGACGCCATCTGCTGAGGCTTCCCAATATTAACAACCACCATCACAATAAAAATTTTTTACATGTGTTGCAATAAAGTATTGTTTAATTGGCCATTTTGTACTGTCTCAAATGAGCTTTTCTGCAGCAAAAGCAGCTGGATGGGAGGTGCTAGAAATTTTGCACAACGTGGGGGTATAGCTCAGTGCTAGAGCGCTCCCTTAGCATGGGAGAGGGCTGGGGTTCAATTCCCCATACCTCCAAGACGTTTTGCTTTGTTATTTCTGGAACAGATTCGTATCAACTGAGATTTATTGTAATATTATGTTGACAAGTTGATGTTTGCTGCTCAGTTACTTCGCTTTCTAGCGCTTTGTTAAAAAAAGGGTTTTTGAGCTGAATATCTGTTGGAGGGAAGTTGTCAAAATAACCCCAGTCCACCAAGGCTCCGTTGACATAAAGGGTGAAATAAAGAGAAGTGAGAAGACTGTAGGATATTCTGCATCTCATCTCGAATCGATGCTCAGATTTCATAGGAAAGACAGAAAATTTCTTCAGTGTACCCTGCTTCCCCCCGTTCGGTCTCGTTTTTACTGGAGAAGAAATTCTCGTGGGACACTTGCTACTACGTAATTCCAACAATCGAATCCAAACAGAAAAGTAGTTCGACATTTTCGTACTAACGGGTGGGTCACGTTTAGTCTGCTCCAATCACGGAGCCGTGGCGCTATCCCTTGCGTCGCGTGCGTTGTTTTCTGCTGTTTGAACGGAGCGCAATAAACCATTAGGGATATTTTTGAGCTTCTCCCTAACTTCTCATGTTTTCTCCTTAAGCTTCATATTGTTGTTTTCTTCGAAGGTGCATGTTTCATTCGTTTATGGAGGGACACTGTCGTTGGAAAGTCATTTACGTATAGTACACCTTTTGCATGTGACATTAGGAATTGTCCCTAATTGTGATCATTTCACATTGTTGTACTCCTTATTGAAAAGGATTCAGCAAGCTTCCTCTGTACTCCTTACTTCTCTTCCTACATTTGGGCCGTGAAGCGTTAGACTCCGTAATCTCGCCGGAGTTAGTCCACTTTCACGGCTGTTCTGCTTCTGAATCCTTCAGTTTCTTCCTCACTCTGCCTTGTCAGTGGAGTAAAAAGTGCGTTTTGCAGTTACTTTCGTAAATATGGAAGTGGACTATGGGATAACAAATTATCTCGGTGACCGCAGCGTCAGTGTTCCATGTGTGTTAAAGGAGCTTTACTCAGACTTCATTGTTCAGGAAATATCAGGTTTGTAGATGTATTATCCGGGTTAACTTTGTTATTTTTGCTGCTCTTTTTTCACTTCTATCGTCCTTGTTTCAGCAGATGAAACTGTACTGCGGATAGCTACAGCTTCTGAGATCCGTAATTTTGTAAAGAATGAGGAGGAAAAGGGTGTTGACGAGTCTGCTGCGGTGCCCTCTGTTATCAGCGCCGAGCAAGTATCAGCCCTTGATGCCTTGAACAAGGACTCAAAACCTTTATTGATACCTACTGAAGTATGTTCCGACACCTTTCTCAGTGTTTTACTCTCCTTTATATCTTCATATATTGGCCGCGGATTTTTATTAACCCCTTATTCGTGCTCCTCCTTTTCTCTCCTCCGGAATGTGAGAAGGGAGGCAAATGTCAAAAGTTCACTGGTTCTGCTATACGATGCATTTGTTTAGGGACTCACCAAAGATGATAGGAAGGCTATTCACGAATTTCTGAGGCTACGATATCAAGGGAAATTGGGGTCCGAAACCAGTGAGAACGGTATTGAAGTAAGTTACTGTGGTGTCAACAGCAAGACAAGGTATGTATTGTTTCTGCATCGAGTTAAACCTTCTCTCCACATGCTTATCGATTCAAACTAGCTCTTCAAGTTTTGAAACTATTGTTTTAATCTCAGGAAACGTAAGCGATGGGCGAAGGATTGCCCAAATCACTGTTATTTTACATTGGCCAAGGAGAATAAAGACACGAGCTATGCTCTGGGGCTCATCGCGAAATTCCTCAAGTAAGTGTGCTCCTCTTTGCTCTTATTTGTGCTTACGTACCGGTTTCTGGGTCTTTAAATGCCATAGCTTACTCGTTACTATCTTCAGCGTGACAGTGAACACATTTCGCACTCACGGAATCAAGGATCGCCGTGCAGTGACGTGTCAACGTGTTAGCTGCAATCGCATTGAAAAGGTTTGTATATTTCAGCTGACTTCATCAGAATCTCCTCAGTTTCTACTCCATTTGTATACGCACTCTCTTAAGGAACGGATACTCAGTTTAAATCCTCGTCTCAGAGACATTGTCGTTTATGACTTCAGCTACCAAGATGAAGAGCTGAAAATGGGTGGACATTGGGGAAATCGCTTCAGTATCATCTTGAGGTTCGCAGGACCGCATTCATCCTTTTTTTGTTAAAGAAGTTTTAATTCTTCAGAAGTATACCACCAGAAACTCGGGACATTCTCGAGGAGCGTTTAAAGGAGTTTGAAAGAGACGGATTTATAAATTATTTTGGTGCGTTTTTTTTCTTGATGACTTGGATGTCGAAAATACTTACTTTTTAGGTACTCAACGCTTTGGATCTTGTGATACCAACACTGCCGTCGTTGGAAAACATATTTTACGCAGAGACTGGGAAGGCGCTGTTCGGCTTATTCTGTCTAATGAGCACTTACCCGGTAAGGAAATTTAAATTTTTTCTGTTTCTTCTTCCCATATATTTCATATTTGTCGTTTGTTGGCTTGCTTTTATGTCAGCAGTGCTTCGTGTCTTGGATAAAATCTGAGCAATCAAATAATTCTAGGTTACCTTGGGACGGTTGGAAACGCGGTGAGATGTTGGGAGAAAACTGGTGATGCCTCAAGAGCTCTCAAAGAGTTGAAGGGTAGCCAAGCCTTTGCATCAATAGAGGCTATCATTTTCCGGTGTTTAGCCAAAGGAGGCACTTGGCAGCAGGTATTTTACACAGTTCATTGTATTTTTTTTCTTCATTTTTATCCCTCTAGATGATTCTTTTTTTCAATTGCAGTTTCTTCTTCAACATTTATCCCACAATACTTTTAGTGCATTACGGAAGCTTTGCCGATTAACATCAGAAGCCTGTATGTTCATGCATATCAGAGCCTGCTCTGGAATAAGGTATGTGCCCAATAGTTGGACTTAAGCTCTTTCGAATTTCACAATTATCATGAAGTGATTCAGGTAGCATCTCGCCGAGTTGTTGAAAAAAGAACAGCCGTTTGTCCTGACGATCTCGGAAAAGACGGGCAGAAACTCGCTGAAGGTGCTTCTATCTTCGACGTGTATATACCACTTCCAGGAGAGAATGTCAGCTATGAAAGAAATTACGGTTAGTACATTGTCACCTCCGGACCCAAAAGTTTTTCTAATGATCTAGCTGTTGCAGTGTCAGAATGGTACGAGGAAATGATGAAGGAGGATGACCTTACTAACTCTTCGTTCTCAAGCTTAGAAGAGTGAGCTATTTTCATGGTAACTTTCTACTATGTTCATTTCCTCCGAAAATTAGTGGGATTTAGTCGCTTCGCTCTAGGAGAGACGACGAGGGCAATGCTAATATGTCCCAAGGACGTAAAGTGGAAATTCATAAACTATTCGGAGCCGAGGGCATACTTGCAGGTATGTTACTGTAACTTTACTTCGAATGAGTTTGTAGAGTTCTAACCACTTTTTCTCTATAGGATGGCATTAATACTCGTGCGATTGACGAAAGCAAAATGGTGGGCGATCTTCTGGCACTCCAAGTTCAATTCAGTCTACCATCTGGAAGTTATGCCACTGTAGCATTGCGTCAAATTACTGGAACTGATATGGGCAAACGTTCGATGAAGGTAAGAGCCTTCCTGTTTGTATAAGTCGGAGAAGCTCAAACATCAACACACCCTTTCCCATCCTCCTTTTTTTCGGCATTATCGCATGTAACAGAGCTGGCAAATCGTTCCTATACAAGTTTTGTCATGATTTATCTTGGTTATCCTCCATCCTCCGAGAAATCCATTTCAGATTCATGCAGAATCGGCAAGAAATGGTGGCAATGGTGTAGAAGGCGATGACACTGAAGCAGGTGATGAATCCGAATGCCCACTCGTTGTCGATGGCCAAGTACTTGAAGAATCCCTCGAAAAACCCCAAACTAAGGAAGACCCTGAAGATGTATCTGAAGAAACACATGAATCGAGCAGTAAAATTCCACGGAAGGAATAATGGCATGTGCTCATTTGGTGATAGTTAGATATGGATGTCGTTTCATCAAGTGTTGTTGATTGTATGAATTTTTATGTATTTTTGTTCATTGTTAACAGATTGTTACCTGTTTTACCCATTGTTGTTGATCATAATACATGTTTTGGCCATTTTTTCGAGCATTTTCGGGCTGCTACCCATTATATTGACTAGAGTCTATGCATTTCCATTACCAACGAAATGGTGGTAAAGAAACATTTAAATCGTTCCGCAGATGAAAATCAGTGTCAAAAATCGAGCGGACGGAAATGTTTTCCAAATTGAGATTGGTCCCACAGAAACTCTGGGAGAACTCCGCTCGAGGATATGCTCACAACTTGGGAACTCGTAAGTTAACCTGCTGTTCGAGTTCTCTAGGACTTCTTAAATCTTTTGCAAAGGCGTCTTATTACTTTAAGATGTGATCCACGATCGATAAGAATTCTTTTGGGTGCAGAGGAGTTGAATCTCGATGACTGTACCACATTGAAGAACGCTGGGATTGTTAGCGGAGATCGACTTTTCTTGGAGATGTAAGGCTTTCGAGTTTATCATCTGCCTGAGCAAAAACCACAAAGGAAAGGAAATTCGAGGATCAGAGCATTTCTTTAGGGGACCTTCAACATCGACAGTTGTTCCAAAACCCCAAAATCCTCTACAGAATGTCCAGCCTAAAACAGGAAGTGATGAAGAAATGGATCAGGATTCAGATGGTATTACGGCGTTCAGGGACCGGGTTGTACGTGCTGCCAGGGATTACATGGAGGATTCTGGATATTCTGTAGTGTACATCCTTATTTAATATTTGTTTGTGCTACATGGAAAGCTTCTTCTTGTTCAGAACACTTCGCTACAGTCGTGGAGCGCAGATAATCTTTCGGGTGCAGAGCTTCATTTTGAACGCCGCACCAAGCGTCAGACCTCGGACATTTTCGTTTTGATAACGGCGTTGTCATTACCAAGCCTTTCCGCTATTGTGAATGTTGGAAGGACTGTCGGTAAGTGTCCTATTAATTCAAACAGATTACGTAGACTTATCCAGAGTAGATATTTCTGTAGCAACAAAATGAAAGAGCATGTGATTCGCTCTTTTCGTTCTGTGGCATTCCGTGTACAACTTTCTGTCCCGTTCTAAGCGTTAACTCCACTTATTTCCAATGTGTTGACTTGTGGTGTTCAGATCGTTCTCGTAAACTTCTGTCCTCGTTCACAGTACAGCCGGCTTCTGTTAAAGACAACGTAATTAATGGTGTTGCTGTTGCACTTTCTGGTTCAGGTTAGTCTGACTGCTGGGGATGAAAGTGGGCTCAAACTTATTTAGTCATCAGATCTTCTTCATTCATTATTTAATTCGTCATGAAAATGCGTGGTTTTTCAGCAGCTACTGGTGTTACTCTTGTTCACTTGTTTTCTTTACGCTGTGTTCGTGACCAAATTCTAAAGCACATGGAACCTCGTGCTGTTGTTCGTCTTTCCGGTGTTAATCGCCTCATGCGTTCGATTCTGCACGCTCCTTCTGTCGATCGTACTTACTGGATGCAGAGACTAAGCAGGTGTGCTGCATTCTCCCAGTTTAAGAGAGAATTTTGCTGATTCTTGACGTTCTGTACAGTCTAACAATGTTTTGCGTGGAGATCATCTAGGGTGGTAATATTCCAGTGATTTCGGTACTGTCAAAGTACAAGAAGCGCAGCGAGATGGAAGGACATTCCGCAGCGTCTACGCGGAGGAGCACGCTATTAAGAAACTTTCGCAACGGGCAGTACCACTTTTGGTGAGCATAGTTCTTTTATATAGTCTTATGTTCAAGTTCCCATGCATATGTAGTTTGTACGTAGTTTTATTGTTCATTTTCAACCTGGATTCGTTTAGAAAGGCTCATTTTTCCAGGAAGGACCATTTGCTCCGTCTATCCCGCAAGGTATCATACCGCAGTACCAGCCGCCTTATCCCGTACCGGATCCTCCAGGCAATCCATATGGTCCACAACCACCACAACAACCTCGGGTACCTGATCCACCTCGTCATCCTGATCCATTATTCCCTGCCCCTGATCCTCTTCAACCTATTCCTGACCCCAATCCTCTCGCCGTACCACCAAGAATCAATCCACACTTCCCAGACGCACCTTTCGGCGGAAGAAGTGAGTGGCTTTATTTTTAGTGGTTAGGATGTTATTGAAAGAGAAGTCGTAATGTGCCCATATGCAGATCGATTCGATCCGTTCGATCCTGATAATCGCGAGATATTCCCTGGACGTCCGAATCAAGGTGTTCCTCGTGGCGGACCTCGTTATTTCCCTGCAAATAGATGGGATCGTGGTAACGATTTCATCTGAACAATTACTCGCCTTTCTGAAGAAGTCATGACTCACTTTTTTTCGGTATTGGCTTAAGTGACGTGAAAGCTTTTGATTAGTCATGGTTTACGATTTTAGTCTTCTTGCGGAGTCCTTATATTACGGTGATATTGTACAGATTCATTTGATGTACACACAACATAATATCTGATCCATAGTAAAAATGTTTCACTATTTCCTGTAATAATCTTCATTGTAAATAAAAAATGATACGCGTTGCATTCCTCTAAAGAACTTTGGAAGTTTTTTTCCGATCCTGAGTCGCAACTCGCAGATACATAGGTGACGATCATAAAAAAAGACAATGGAGCATATTTTTTTTTGGAATGACTAGATTCTGAGGCAATACAGAAGTTTTGACAGGTAGGTGCTTTTGAGATCAGGAGTGCCCGGTTCGACGAGAGCCATTCTAGGGGAATACTCTAGAATCCTCTGGTCTCATTTATTAATAGTACTAGTTGAAGAGGTGGAAAGGATGAAGGGCAATTCATACGTCAATGAATGCGTGCGTCAGTCGCACGTCAGAAGCACGCATTCATTCACGAAGGATTTTCCATGAAGACATTCAACGCGGCATGCATACTCTGTTTGAAAATGCCGCGCGACCGCAGTGAGGGTACAAATGCGTGCGTCTCACGTGCGTTCGAGTTGCGTTAGCTTTGCGACTAGGCCAATCCTACGTCATACAGACGCACGCACGTCGAACGCAGGCATCCAGTATAAATTGCCTTCAAGCGGGTTATCCGTACCTGGTTATCCATTTAGCCCGTGTAGCCGTTATCCGTAAGTTCTGCCCATCTGTTATCCGAGCCATCATCCTGGCTTTTAGCACCGGATAAATCGGATGAAGGTCCGAACAAGGAGGAGATTGCCCGCTTCCAAGCTGCCTTTTTCCTTTGAAAGACAATCGTCATTTATAAAAAAAACATTTGTTCTACGTATTCCTGCATCTTTACTGTCAAGCTTCATCATTGGTATAAATTCTTGTAGTAAGGCAATAGAAGGTAATTCAAACCATTTGCTCCTGGCCAAGAAGAAAAGATCTTGTTCAGCTTCTCGGGGTTGTTTTGGTGGGTAGTGTTCATGAACCAACAGCCGCGTTTGTGTCTTGAAAAATTTCGTATCCGCTCATCCCCTGGTGGAAACCCTTGACCCCTTGTGTCCAAGAGCCCCTAGACCAACCCACATTCGAAGTGCAGCCGATAGATGTTTGATGCTAATGCATATTATTTCCCAGAACAGCGGATTGGTGTAAAAATGAAGGCCGTTTGATCGAATGCTACTCATAAGCGTAAGCGATGAGCGACCGATCCGAAACAAAGGTCGTATCCATTAATAACGCTGTCGCGGACGATGTGTAATACGCTTTGAGAAAAAAAAAACTGCGATTGATATAGGAACCGTAAAATTGGGCTCGTTCCGCTGACGTTTATTAGCTTTGGCTCACATCAAAATTTATTGGTTTTTCGGAAAGCGCTGAAGTAATAATTCACAGTCACATCTAGCTCAACTATTGTTCTAGAACAATCGCTAGCAATCATTTAGTAAAAAGTGGGAGTGTAGTGGTAGTATTACTGTACTGTTTTACTCTGCTAATAGCAGGTGACAGATGTGTGTTGACAGCTAAATCTGTCCAGAGGTGAAATTGTAGAGAGTGTCGATGAATGGGAGTCTCAATCGAGGGAGCCAGCTCGCATTTCGGCAAACTAGACATCGCATTGTCGACCATTCAATGTACACACATTTCCGGCGGCACGAGGTCTTTTTCTGTATTGTCATCGCTGCTGCCCACTCCCTCCCCTATAACTAGTGGATTGCTTTTTTCCAATGAAAAACATTGCAGTTTGCAGCGTGTGTGGAAAAAAATTCGCTAAAAAGCTTGATGAATATGCGGTCTTCAACATATTATACAAATGTATGAATCCAGAAGTATAACCTGTCTCGACAGAACATTTCTACGTAGTGCCTGCATTTGTAACCTCCCAAGAGAGCAGGGGCAAAACATTTTCCTTTTTTTTTCTAGGAAAAGTCAGAGTTATGATTCACACTCTGAGTTTCTCGGTTTCTGTTTCATTTTTTTCAATCACTGGTACAATAATAAGCCTATCGGTTTGTTTTCAGCTATTCATTAAACTTTGGGTTTTCGTTGCACTTTCACGGATTTGTCACCGACCTGTTTTCTTGCTTTTTTACTACTCAAGAAGAAATTGTTAGCCTGCTTTGTAAGGACGTAAAGGCGGTGAATGGCATTTATGAAGGAATTAATTTCAATGGAATTAAAGGGCTCCATTTCTTATTCAGAAAACTTCCGTGGGTAGAGTAACACAATTTTATCAGATTTTTTTGCGTTTCGTGCCTGCTAGCATGCTTTAAAGGGACATCAAACCATATTACGATACGTATTGATTTTCTGAATATTTTCCATTGGTTTCGGATCTACACTCCAGAAACACGCGATCGAGATCGCTCTGTTGATGGCAGTGATGACTCATTTTGCAAGGAGAATGTATTAGGTCGTCAAGTATGAAATGTTCGATTTTATGAGCGGTCAGTTTGACAGTCTGTATCTTCGAAAATTTACTAGATCTCTTCTCATCTTTATTTTCATTATGAAGGTACATCCTCTTCATTTCAAAATCACTTCCTGGGTTTTTGATCAGTTTTCGAATTTTTGTTTGAAAGCATTTTTTGTAGAACTACTCGAAGACGAAAAATCGTGTCGTTTTGGAACATCGGTTCCATTTTTCAGCTGTTAGAGCCGGGGAAGCTGGGAACATCAGGGTAGTGTTAAGGGACATTTGGCTAGTAAATGCACTAAACAGCGTTTGCTTGGGAAGTTCTGCTCAGGTGACATGAAGCTGCAAAGTGAGCCTTACAATGAACCTGGATTTCAATGAGCTGGAAGCCATAGCCGAAGCGGATAGGAGTCAAACTAAGTCAGCATAAGTAGCAAGATGTGATCTTGATAATCCAATAATATTTAGATACTCAAGCAATATGACCATTAAAAGTGGTTCGGTAAACGAATTTTTCCCAGTTTGACCCTCAAAAATGGGTGCCAATTTTCGACCATTTTTCACAAATCCGCGCTGCTCAAGCCAGAGGAGCAGGGGTGAGGACCCACCTGCCACTCACTGTACTGCGCATACCTTGCTCTATTTGACCACAACTCCTTTCAGGGATTAGCTCACTTCTTCCTGGAGAAAATGTTCAATTTTCAACATGATGTTGGAAACGCTCTTCGCCACTTGATTGCTACTAACTTTCCAGATTTCCAAGCTGTTGGCGCAATCAAGCTGCAGTTAAGATGGCGAGGCTGTGGCAATAGTACAGGAGCATATTCGGATATCTTATACTGCATCTTGCTTTAGAAACAAAACTCGAAATCTTCTCATCCAAAATCGGACATTTCATACTTGACGACCTAATATAATGCTGTAGATTAAGACAGAAGGATCTCCGCGACTCTTGTGCTCCTCCATGTCGTTCATCTCCAGCAAGCAGATCATGGGTCAACATGTCAGAGATGAGTAAAGACAACGTTCGACCATGATACGCAGTCTATCTTATCTTCACGTCATTATCTCTAACAAGAACAGTCTAACATGTTAATCATGTTAGACTGTTCTTGTTAGAGATAATGACGTGAAGGAGCACAAGCGTTGTGAAGATCAATCTATCTCAATCTACAGTACTATAGATGTATCCAAATTCTTGATTTTAAACTCACAACGCAACCATTCGTCGTTTTGTCTTGGTTATGCTTTTGTATTTGTACTTATGTATTTCGCACTACCGTCGCTCATGAGCCAAGCAGTGGAGCTTTTAACGATGTAAACAAGGTGCAGACGAAGGTGACGCCTTTGGATCCACAGGTACTTCAAGATATTTTCTTTGTAATTCTATTTTTTTTGAGAGCAGTAAGTTCCATTTCAGTGGTAGATTGTCAGCATTGGATTGAATGCCCCAGAAACTCTTCATGGTGTGTTGGTAATAATCAGCACAACTGTTGTTTAAATTTATGACGTTATAACGATGTCTGTTGACGTTTCTGAGGAGATTAGTCTTTGATTATGGCTGTGAAAACACCCTATGTTTTTTTTAAAAATATTTTAGACCGTTCGTTCGTGTTCTGTGGGCCGTTCCTTTGAGTTCTGTTCGAATTAATACCGCTTTGAAAGGTATCGCATTTGAGCGGAATCCAGCGTTGTCCGATATGTTTGCAGCATCAGATAATGAGCGGACATTAGATAATGGGCGGACATGCAGGAGAGGTTTTTTTTCTTCCTTCCAAATGTAGTTCTGACATAATTATTCACTTTCGGGGTTGAGTATTGTGGTAAACGGTTGGGGAAATCGCACAACACCCAATGAAACACATGAAAAATTTGTGTTTTGTGATTTTTTTCTTAGAATCCATCGAAGTACAGACTTCTTGAAGAGAAGAAACTGGAAGCGAATATTAACGAGATTTTTTGGAGTTCAAAAGGGAAGCAGCTGGTAGCCGGTGATGCCAACGGAAAGATTTTCCAGCTGAAACCAGAGATGGAGGTTGCTTTTTAATGCTTTGCTATTCTGCTCTGACCTGCTACGTTCAGTTTTCAGCTTGTCCGAGCAACAAGTGCTCCACGAAATGGCTTAGCTGTCATGAGTTTAAGCTGACTGACTGCAACTGGATTGCTTGTCGCAAATTGTTTTGTTCTTGACCCTTCCCTCATATAGATTCCCCTATGCATATCGCCGTGTGCGAAACGGACTAAATCAATTATACGAGCGATGCATTCAACTTTAGATGAAAAAGAATTCTTCAGGTTCAAAAAAGTGTTGAGTAGATCGCTTCGTGGCACACTGTCTAATATTTTGTATCATCCACTCACCAAATTTCGACCCATTCTGTGATATGTTTGACCACAATGTGGCTCACACTTCCGTTTGGATCATTTTCAACGCGTTCTGTCTGAATTTGCACAGCAGTTTTTCTACAATCCCATCTGTGGACATGTGCTTTCTCAGGAGCTTCACATCTATTATTCGGGAATCCAGAGTATGCGGGTGTAACTGTGACGCAGCCACTGAGTGCTAAGCCGGAGACACCAGCACCTCTTCAGGAGGTGCGATACATATTGTTTTTTTTCTTTCGCATTCAAGATTAATCATTCATTGATTTCTAGAAAACTGGTCCTGACCCAGTTGAGGCTGCCAAGGCAGCGCTTGCAGCTGTTAGCATCTCCGCAGAGGAAAATATGGAAAAGTTCGGTAAAGTCTGGCATGACTCACACAGAGATCTGCACTGTTTTTCCATCAATATGCAGAAAGATGGAATAGCTATGGATGAAGCTGGTATTTTCTGAGATTCTTAGACTTCCTTGTTGTTTTGCCGCCGAGACCTTTCGTCTGTCACTTCAGTTGCATCGCTGACCGATGCTGAAAATTCTGAGACGGTCAATGAAATTCTTCAGTTGGTTTGCGGGTTGGATGAAGAAGTAAGTGATTTGATGGGAATGGTAGTAGGTGAGTAACTCGAGCAAAGTCCTCCACACTCAACGCACTTGATTGTTCTTGGAACTAATATCATACCACGCATTAAATGTGCACACTAATGCATCAGTTATATTGGATTTTTCAGAAAAATGGAGTAAACAGGCATGCAGAAGCTAGAAAAATACAGTTTATTCAATACTAATAGACCGCAGAACAAAACATAGTTCAACAAGCATGCAGAGCTGTGCAAATTTCTTCTGGAGCACTTCCATTCTCCAGCAGAGTTTTTATCGCAGCCATTTCAATTTTAGCCAACGCCTTGCACTCCTTCTCAGCATATGGAAGCCATCCGATAAGTGTCATGCATCCTTGCATGAACTCCTAAACTTGTATATGTGCAAAGAAAAAAAAGTCTATTCATACAGAATCAATGAGTATTACATGGGTTTTGAAACCTGTAAAAGCTCGTACAAGGTTTATAAAGGCCAGACACTTCCTCTATAGTGATGATCAAGCAAGACTAATCCGAAATAACTATCAAAAACGAGCTGTAGTAACAGCTCAATCATTCACTTCAACTCAATGCATAGTTCATTGGGGGTGTCACTGAAAAACTCAGTGAACCTCAGAAATCAAAGTTTCCCACGGTTCGCTACAGATGAAGGCTTTCGCAAAAAAACAGCATAAACTTGGACCCAAAGAGGTGATGTGCTCCAGTAAATGCCGTACATACGTCCCACAAATTGTGCGAATGAATGATCTTCATCACCGTCTTTCTTTAAAGAGTTACAACATCGCTCTCTCGTCCCCTCGCGCCCCTAGTTTGTTAATATGAGGGTCTATCCACCTTCTCCAGCTGGTCCAGATCTTTATCAGCTTCAGGAACTATGAGTTTGACGGCCATCTTGCATATCTCACATACTATGACGTTGCTGTGGTTGATCACTACTGGAGTGGAGTTAATGGCAAGGACAATCGCAAGCACGACGAAGATCAAGCGAGTCATCTGGAATGGATAACTTTTTTTCAAAACACTAACGCCTCAGTGAAGCGGAGAGTTGGAGAATATCAACTGGAGCCCACTTGGATAGTAAACGCTATGGGCGTGAGTGCAATGTTTTCGGCCGACTATTTTATAGTGCTTCCTCAAATTGTATATCTTATCAAAGTAGGTTGTACTTTGTATCAGTGACATCGAGGCTAGACTGCGTAAAGACGAAATGTGCTCTTCGTTAACAGGTGATAGCACATTGGATGAGGATCTACAAGAATTCTTGTCTTAAACTTGCACAAGTAGCCACGCTCAAGAAAAATAGACATTAGGATTATCTACGTACATGGGATTGTACCATTAAATCAGTGATTGGGGGAATAGCGGAAGGTAGAGGGGAAGGGTGAAAGAGACGAAGAAGAAAATGCTGAGATTTTCACCTACATACATAGAAGGAGACCCAAGCGGGCCGCAATTTGAAAATAATTTTCCTAAAAAACAGTTTAAAGTTTGAGCTAATACAAATAAATCTGAAGAGAACATAATGAGAACAAGGGGCTGAAGGTGATTAGATACAAAATCTCTACATATTTTATGAAATGCTTTTGTGCAGCTGCGTTCATCTGAATTACACATGCACTACATTGTACAGCATTTCTGACCTCCAACTACCTGTTCCATATTTTTGTACAACCTATAGTCTTGTGTGCCTTGACTTTTGAGGGATCTATATTTGTTTGCTTAAAAATTTCACTGCAGTTGCTATCCTGTATGTGGTCTAGGTCAGAAACTTTTAGTACGGAAACTTTTCAATACCCCCGTATCTTTTCAGAGTTTTAACTCCGCATTCCGTGTGGTGACTGAGTGCGCTCGTTCTTCGAGAGCACACAAATTTAGGATCATAGGGTAGTGGAATTTGCTCTTATCGCCTTCACTCCACTATCTTTCTTATTCCAAAAATGTAAGCACCGCATGATATTCGCTATCCATCGATAATCCCAAAGGTTGGGAGAAGTGCAGCGACGACTGCATTTGTCGTTCTTTGTCTACGCATGACTTCCACATTTCTAGAGAGGAAGAATACTGACAGTATCCTGATTTGACTTGAGGAATAGAGGGAAACAAACCTACAGGGCGGTCAAAAAGTATGGGCGTCACATAAAATGTCATCTTTCCTTTTCTATTAGGTTGATCCGAAAGTTTTGCACCAAGACATCCTCTAGGATCTAGAATTCCATAGAGTTTGAATCAAAATGCCACTACATGTGTAGGATACACTAAGCTGCGGCCGAACAATAATCACCGGACATCTCGAAGCGTTGGGTTACAGAAAACTGATGACAGGTTGAGTCCCCCATTGACTGAGTGCCTTGCAAGACTGAGTGTGTGCCTGTCTTAGCTGCTGCGTCCACACAGGAGAAACGTTCCCCACCAACTCATTACTGGAAATGAGAATTGGGCGCTGTATGCTAAGAATACACGAGAGTAAAGTTGATTTCTGCGTGGCGAACCATCTCTAAAACAGCCGGAAAGAGAAAGGCAGGAAGAAGAAAGGTTTTTCTATGTTGTTGGTGGAATTCCGAGGAAGTACTGTATCGAGAACTGCTGACACCTGGGCGACCGGACTGTGTCTCATTCTACTCTTCTTAACTACAGAGAATAGCACCCTCTCCTTAAGATCCCCATGCAACGGGGGTCCCCTCCGCTTTCTCAAATCTGAGGACCCACTCCTCGAAATCCTCATACAGTTCGGGTTCCCTAAGACCTTCCCAATTCGGGGGACCCCCCTGATGTTGTTATGCGACGCGGGCCTCTTACCACTACGCAGGCACTCGATCGATGGTTCGATCCCGTCTGAGGCCAACCCATTCCTTCGTGGTCGGTGAATTGGTACCAGAAGAGTCTGGGAAGATGAAGCACTGACTTGGTTCATCGGATGCCCCTCGCAAGTCACTGTACAATAGAGTGTTGACCGAATTGAATAATATTCGAATAATTATTCGAATATTCGTTTATTCGAAACATTCGAATATTCGAAAAATCAGAATGTTCGGATAATTCGAATATTCGTTTTCAAAATATTCGTGCATTCGAATGTTCGAATATTCGATGATTCTTAATTATTCGATTATTCGAATAATCGAGGTGGGTCCGTTCGAACATTCGATTACTCGAATAATCGAGTAGTCATTTTCAACAGCACCTTCGCTCCCATAACAGTTCTCGAGTCTCATCAACAAGCACCGACCGTCGCTAAGTTTGATATTGCTAAAATTTCATTCACATATCGCCAGTAAGCACTGCTGCCTTTGTCAGCACGTCACATTATCATTTCAGCCGGCTGACAGCGGACTTTCTGCAGGCTCACCGCACACCGATATATTGCCGACCGCGTCCTTGACTATAGAGTTGACTACGCCAAATACTGGTACCGCGGTTCATCCGCACATTCTCTGAGAATACCTACTGGCGCAGACAGATCGCTACAATTTTGTGGCAGGTCTTGAGCCTTCAATTTGGCGAACGAACTTCAGAAAAGCAAAGAGCTTACTGGGAATTTTCAATTCTAGTCTGCCATCAAGGCTTTACGCCTCCATATTAGTAATCCCTACTTTTCCCAACCCCATCCAGCAATCTTACCACCAGCATGGCAGTGCAACTTTCGTGCACAAAGTTTGAAAAATTAACGTCATTTAAATTAACATCATTCGTCTAACAAAGCACCCGTTCCGAGAAATGTTCTTGAGATGTTGGATGGAAACAGAAGCAATGTGATTAGCAAGTACGTACAAGTTTGACGTACTAGATTGCTGAGTCAGAAACTAAAAATGCCTTTCGTTTTCAGTACCACCAAACTTATGCGGACTCATTACAGAAACGTGTGTAATACCACATATCGTGAGGCTTCAGTGATTTGGGTTTAAAGGCAGGGGTCCACCTCATTTTCGTAATTCAGCTAACAGCAGATTCTGCATCTATTCGGCGCGATGGTTCCAACGGTATAAATAAATTGTCTCAGAATGGTCTATAAACCCGTCTTCCAGGACGGGGTCTGTAACAGTTTGCCAACCCGAGTTGACATGTGAAGCCGTTGATCTTATCGATTGGGCATGCCAAGACTCGTTGACCGACGCGGCAGCCGTGGCAGGCAGCCAGCACAGCTTGGAGCGATCCGCCTCCGGGCTCCAAATTTTTATCCAGTTCGAGCCTTTCAAAAATGGGGATTTCGTCGCTTCTGTGCCTATTGATGTACATCCCAGGGATCAACATGATGAGAAGGTCTAGAATATGTTGGTGAATCCAACAAGCAGAACGAGGTGACCCTCTGCCTTTAAGTTGGTTCATGCAATTGTTAGTAGCTCCACTACTGAACCCGTCAGCTGCAAACTACGCTCACTTCAAATTAGGTTCGAAACACCGGTTCTTATCTCTATTCAATGTTGTCTATTTTCCACATATTCATAGTCCATATATTCATAGCTGTCTATTTTATTAGATCGTCGCGAGATTTTCAGCCATTTTCGGACGTCTTTTTGGATTAATTCTTTTTCTTCAATACAACAAGCATTTAAACATGTAAACAGGGCATCGAAGCTGTAGGAGCTTATACATACATCCTTGTCAAAGAGTTAGAAGGATTCTGTGACTGCAGAAACGCGGCGGGACCTGAACGATGGATGCGGAGAGTGCATGCTCCAAGTGAGAGGGTCAAGTAGGTCCCGCCGCGATTTTGCGGCCGCGACGATATGAAACCGCACGCGCAATCCGTCTATCTTTTTGACAAGGACTGTATATCATTGTAAATGTGGGTAGTCTCATATAATAGCTGCGTATAGACATCGTTACTTTTGGGTAAACATGTTATTGAGTGGTAAAGGGTAAGTTTGAGTATCTGACACGTTCACCATGGGTAATCTCAATGATGCATCCGGCCTTGGACCACTGAAATTCGTGAAATAGCAGATATCACTTGTTTTACCTTTATAATGCTTTTGACCCCTTTTTGAGCCTTTTTATCAAATTTCAACAGATAGTACCGTTATGCCGCAGAAAACCCTTCCTGTCAAATGTCAGCGGATATCACCCGTTATTTCGAAGAAAAAAGCAACCTTTCTATCAAATCTCAACGTGGAACGACTCAATCGTTTTCATTTTCTTGTACCCATAAATGAATTTTTTTTCTCCTAAATCGAATGGTGAAGGGTGTCAAAGATCAGAGGGTACGCAAATCATCTACAGTGTCTTCGATCCGCCGTGTCCTGCCAACGCACCGCCAGCCTCGCGCGCGTCGCGTCTTGCTGGCGATCGATACTCTGCTGGTTAGCTGCGGCTGCCAGCAGGACGCCACGCATCATGGCGGGCGGTGCGGCGGCAGGACACGGCCAGATCAAAGACACTGTAGTTGACCTGCTCCAGGTTATCTAAAAGAAATTCCACTGCAGTTACTACTTTCACAGAAAAGTATTCGAAAATCCTACATTAGTCCGAAATATTTGACAAAATACCGGGCCATCATGCATATTATGTGAACGTTTGCTATTTGTTTGAACTGCCGGCAAAAAGTGACAGGTTGTGTTGACCGAACATTTGTTAACCTTTGAGAGGACGTGTCTGCACTTGTCCACTCGTGTTTTTGTTTCTTAGGAACGCGCACCACAACGTGTCATTCGTTCCGAAACTCGACAGCATACGGTATCCTAGTTTGTCCTAACATGATTTATCACGTTGCTACGCTATGACACAGAGGTATCCTTCCTGGCACTATTCCGCTAGACTTACCCCGGAAATCTCAAAATCGTAGTTTTCGATTGAACATTGCCGACTGGGGTTGTATCATGCACTGATCATGAAAGTTGTACTAATTTTGTAGCGTAACCCCGTTGTAGAGTTGCACTACGCATAGAGTACTTCGAGGAATATTCTGAAATTGTGCACAATGGGGTTATTTGGCAAGCTAATCACTAGCATCAACTTTACCCTGCAGCACACTGCCATTTCCTGACAAGGCACGATTTTCCTTCAGCTTAATTTCAATAGCCCTTTTGCAACCTTATCAAAGTGGCCTTAGATACAATAAAAGTGTGAATTTTGTGGTCAGCACATCAGATAACCGAGTGTGGCGCGTTATACCTGGAAAAGGGGTCCGGCCAAGCTCTACGATTGGTCAGTTCAGCGAATAAGCCAATTGCAGGGCCGGTCAGCGCCGCCCACTCTAGGTATAACGCTTTACACCCCAGATAACCTCAAAAGGCAATATTTGTACGAAATTTGCGATTTTGGAATTTTTTGGCCAGAACTAGCAGAATAATGAGTGCCCCATTCCTTGCATACTTTCTTGCCTTCAATTATGCAGGGCATGCGAGCGCGCCTCTAGTTTTTTGACTTCCTCTTGGTGTGCCGCTCCTCTCAACTTCTCGCTAAGATGCGTAATTATTATTTTTCTGTAAATTTTTATCAAAATAAAGCCTGATGAAATTCGTTCATTGAAAATGTGGTAAGAGTTGGCTTCGTAAAGTTTTAATGAGAGACTGTAAACAAAAAACCCACAGACCATGCAACAACTCATCTCTCCCTCTCTGTATTTATCTATTTCTTATATTTTTTCCGTATTATTATGTTGATTTCTATGAATTTTGTTTATTTATAATCTATACTTTTTATGATGGTCTGCAGATTTTCGAAGTGATCTTCATCAAACTGATTTTTAGAACAAAATAAAAAATAGATGGGGAATAAAATATTCAAAAAGTCAAACACATAAAAACTATCAATTTCTCAGAACGCAGAATGCCTACGAATTTCATAGAACTATGAAACTCGTAGAACTTCCATAGGACTATTAAATTGCTGTGACTATCGCTCGTAAAAATTTCATGCATGCTGCCTTCAAAGTTCTTTTTATAGTAAGTATAACCCTGTATCAGTATGTAAGCCTAGTACGAACAGAAATTGAGTTCTAAATATTGCGTCGCAATGCTCATCATTAAAAAAAAGATGAGAAAAAGCGCATTGGCTCCACCTCTCCTCACCCCTCCGACGACAGTGGAATATTCCTGTATTTTTTCTGCTTCTGTCGCCAACCTGTCAAAATGCTGTGCACTTCTCCGCGTTGTTTTTCCTTTTTTTGTGCTTATCCAACTGTCTTCCCCGTGGAACAGAGCATAAGCTCTAGCTCTTACTAATTGGAGAGTGGATCACCAATACCAATAGAAGGAGGAAACAGCATCTTTCAAAGGTGGACCATCTGAATGTCTGGGGATCAACTGAATTGACCAAGTCCAATAGACGGTCAGCATTCAACAAATTTCTCATGAAGGAGCAAGGGATCAAATAATCCATAATGTGGTGTTTTCTTATGATTAAACATCTCAGCTATGCACTGCTGGTTAAGAAATTGCTTTGCTTGGTTTGCAGCCTTGTGAGAGATGCAAACCTGAGATGGATGAGAAATGTGAGTTTCTGGGGAAAAGGAGTTAAGGGGCACCCAAAATAAAATAGTTGCAGTGCATGTTACCCAAGGTCTGAGCTACTGAACGGGGTTGCTTAATTTTGCTATCATGTGAGATACCGTAATTACCCTAAATGGTCAATAACATTTTTTTTCGTCCAAATTATTTCAAACGTTTTCCCTTGCAGCAACTTCCATTGATATATTGAGCTGCATTCATAATTTGTGACTCAAAAGGGGGTTGTTGGTTGAAATGAATGTACCCTTGGTAAGCTCTGTTGAGTTAGTGAAACTCCTCAAGAAATTGGATACTTCGCGGCAACTTGCTTAGGGAGCACGTTGAGAAGATGCTCGCTATTCAATTTCCACTTCCCAAGGACTTCTTAGAAATGATTATCTCACAAGTCGTCTTTCAGGAAATTTCAGCCTTCAACTGAGAGCAAATGCTATCTGTGCGCTATCCGTGCACTCCTTTGATCGGATCCATGGAATTGGCATTGCTGACCGCCTTGTCAGTGTACCCGTAACCGTCATAGTTGGAGTCACAACGAATTTTGAACGATTCTTCCCACCTATAGGGCATCCGGAAAGAGGCTTATGATCATTTTTTGAATGGCCCGCAATGTGCTCCACCATCCAACTTTGCTACCCATTAAGTTTTCCACAGAGTCGTTGAAATATAAACATGCTTCGTACTGCTATATCGATTTGTACTAGAGTCATAAGGCGGAAACAAGATAAAAATCGACTTCCGTTACTTTTCCACTTCTTTTCAGGAACATCTGTAGTACTTGGGGACATGTACGGGATAAGTGACTACAAGGAAAGACAAGGGACTATCCATGAGTGTTTTTCATTTTCTTTATTAAATCTTTCCATCGCAGCAGCACGACTCAGATGGACCCTATTTTTTGCAAACAGTCCAGCAGTTAAATCAATATCTTTATTCGTCAGTTTTGTCCACTTTTATATCAAATGCTTGGATCTTCCTTAGAACTCCTCTACGTCGTCGAACCATCTCCTTTAGAGATTCTTATTAAAATCCATCAGATTTCACTACATATAATTTTCGCAGAAGAATCGGTGGTATCAGCAGGCTTAATGTTATTAGTTGCTAGCATTATGAACAAATGGCGAAATTTATTTCTTTAATTTTATGCAGATCAGGTGGGTGGCAATTAGGTGTCGAAAATGAGGCGCGCTAATCTCCTTTAATGATGTGGAGGTATCCTGTATTATAAGTTTTTAACCTCGTCATTTCGCTTTGATTTTTTTATCTCTAATTTCATAGGCATTTCTCCCCCATGACTTCTGCGTCTTCCCCCTTCGCCACAAATACGACGGGAAAGTTAACCAGCTTTGCTGCAATGTGTTGTTTAATCTTAACTTAGATTGAACTATGATCTCTGGTCCATGCACTGGGTTGAGCAATAAGTTCGTGCGGTTTTTTTCAACTCGATTTTTTACGACGGTTAGATCTAACTCGGATAGCCTATCATAGGCCATCTTGTGGCTCTTCGTTTGCTCTTTACATGTATTATAACCAGTTTCCCCCAATTCCCGCTAGTTCTCATTTTTGTCGCATGAAATGTGACCCTCCAATTCGACAAGAGCATACATATCAGACACCTCCAGCTGTTGCACTACAATAGCGGAACAAAAGCAGCTCAAGCTGCTGGGGCTGTTAACAGCATCTAAATGGAAGCAATTACTGTTAAAGGCAGTGTCTCACCTCAGGGACAAAGTTCGTCATTCGAAAGAATGCGAGCCGCTGAGCACAACGATGTACTTTGTTTTTCCTAGAAACGTCGAAAACCCCATAAGTTACGGGTTTCTTTGGCCGAGAATTTCGAAATTCTCGGCCAGTGGACGAGAGAGTTCATTCCGCAGTAAGAGCTTGCTGAGGGTGCGGCATGTTTTTTCAACACGGAAACGTTTGTTTGTTTGATAATAGCTGCTGCTGAGAAGTTCATTCCAAGGTGCAATCTCAGCTTCTCAGCTCCGCTTTTGCTAGCTACGTAGCCAGAAAACTCGTCCGCTCCTGTATCCAATTTTGCCTTGAAAGTAGGGGTTTTTGAAGGTGTTTTCTGACATCAAGCACATCATTGGAATCAGCGCTCCGAGCTGGACGTGAATCTGTGAATATTTCGGCACCCAACATGAGTTGAGACACTGCCTTTAAGGAGTCAGCGCAGAAAAGGATGTATGCTTCAGAGAGGCCGATTTTGGGCTGGAGAGTGCATCTTGTTCTGCACACACAATTCATAGAGTTATGAGATTTTTTTCACATAGAAATTCCTAATTTTTTAAATGTAGTCTTGTAGAGTTGGTTAATGTAAATTCAGTTCCGACATCTAACTGGCTTGGTTTTTCACTATTCAACCCCCCCCCCCCCCCAATCCCTCCCAATCCGGATACCACACCTCCTTCCTCTTAATATTATATTTTCTTAAATGCTTGAATAACATCTAAAGTTATCTGGGAGAATCTTATTTATACAAAGTATGTACAGATAGAATGGAGCATGTACCTTGTTCTGTTCTCACAGTTCGTAAAGTTATGAGACGATTTTTCGCAAGAACTTGCTCTAGATGTGAAAAAGAAGTACTGCGGATATTATCTTCCAAAAAAATCTGGGTTCCACTGGTTCACTTCGTAAAAATACACTGAATGCTCGGAAAAACCGCACGGAGTTGTTGCCCTTTCTTTTTTTCTGAGAACTTTCTATTCTAGAGTTTTGACAAACAGAAGACGCATTTCGTTGACATTCAGCTCCTTCATCGACGATCTGGCAGTTTCCAGTCAACTTTCTTCTAGCAATTCAAAGAATACTGTAAAAACGAGCAAGTTTACAGCGTAATAACAGTCGATCGACGATCGTCGCAGTTTTTTTTCGAGCACGAGCCTGGTATATGGCAATGGCGAAGTGGTGAGAGGGGGAGGGGATGGCTGGCGGCTGGGACGGTCACCGTTCAATACAGTGACCCCGATAGGCCATACTATGTGCCGCCTTATAGCAAGCAAACTAGCCATACCAATCCGTCGTTCGTCAACGATTATCGTTAGGAGTTCGCGGGCCCGGCCAGCTGGAACGTTGACTCGTTATCGTGGAATGCGCGCCGGCTCATCAGGCCTCATTAGTGCCAGCACTTCCTCTCTGTCATCCGGTTCAGCCAGCAAACGCTATGCTAATTTATGGGAGTTGTCCTAATTAGATGCGTCAAACGCGGCTTCAACGACGTTTTTCTTTGTTAAAGCACGTCTTTCGCTTTGAACTTCAACTAGTCCTTTGGAATTGTGCGCTTATTCTCTGATATCTGTGCAGCGCGAAGGCAGCCCGAACGACGTAATAGTTCGGGTAGAAACCCTAGCAGCAACGGTTGCCAGTTGCTGCCATCCTCCCCTTGATTGCTGCCGTCTCTCAGCAATTGCTGCTAAAGGGCCGACGGATTGAGCAGCGGGGAGGATGGCAGCAACTGGCAACCGTTGCTGCTAGGGTTTCTACCCGAACCATTACGCCGTTTGGCCTACGTTCGTCCTGCACAGTTATCAGAGTTCTTGTTCGATGTAGCTGCGGTAGTAGTAGTTTGTAAGTTATAGGTAGTGTTTCAAGCAAGAGAAGTTACTGCAGCAATTTTTACTTTTAGTGAAGTAGTAGTGAAGTAAAGTATTTTTACTTCTAGCAAAGGAGTTTTTACTAAGTAATTTTCTAGCGAAATGTTGTTTTCCTCTGTAGAAGAAGAATCGTTTAACTCCTGAATATTTTCCTACTGAAACCAACTGAAAATGCTACTTTCTTCATTCCCTGAGTGGGCAAAGCGATCCGACATTGAATGGATTAATTCCCTGCGAGCCTCTTTTTTTTATAACTTTCTACATCAACGTCCTTAATCCCACTCCAACTACAATTTCCTTAATGCTCTGAGAAGTTTTTATTCGTATTTTCAGTGTAATTACCGGAAGTGCAATGTGTCTATGTTACAGCTCACATGTGTATGTACACTAATGGACTACAAAAACTGAACTAGCGAGGACTCAATCGGCTTCTCATCAGCATCACCTGCAGCCTTTCCTCTTTGAAATTCTTTCTTTTCTGCTGTTTCCTCTTGATAAACTCATAGGTTTCTCAGTGGCATACAAGTAATGGGCTAGAAAGCTGGAAATGACTAATATTATCATCTGCTTTCGCACAATCTACAAAGAATGTACTACTCTTTCACATGTTTTTATAGTATCACTTAATTATTTATTTATCCGATCGAGTTCACTGCAAGGCTCAAAAAAGAAGTGAAACAAACAAAAGGTAGTCAGTCCCATTAGAACTTTTATTATTTTTGATTGGTACAAACTGCAGCATTTTTTTGAACACTATCCAGAAAGCATCCGTAATTTTTCTTGTCCTTCCCTAACTTTTTCAAAAAGAATTTAAATGGATTTCATCACAATTTTTATTCCTATCAGTATTCGCGATCTGTCTGGGTTACATCCCAGTTCAATGGGAATTCATACAGTCCGTTTCAAAAACAGCAATAGTTGTGTATTTGTGCCGATGATCCGCATTTCTATCCTGCATCTCCGAATATGACACTATTTCTCGCGTTCTCTCTTTCTCTAGTATCTTCACAACTATGTTCCCCGGTGAAACACACTATATTTAGTGTATTTCATAATTGTGAGATCAGCCTTAAATTCTGCTTATTCACGAATCTCAGTTCCGGAGGATTTTCTCTGCCCTAGTTTAATGTTTATTATCACCGGTCCACAATAAGGCAGAAATGGCCACTCAAGTTGGAAAAATAAGCTCCGATGAAGTGTCAAGGGAATAGGGGGAGCGAACGCAGACAGAAAAGCTCGGTGCAGCGTATAAAGATTCGAGGCAACTTGTTATCTGCAAATTAGCCGAATTGCTGGAATATTTGGTAGATTTTTTCTCGAAAAACTACTGTGGAAAAAACAACGTTTTCATGCTTCGTGCCTCAAAATTCTTAAGGATTCTTCTTGCTTTTCACAATGCATGATCTGTACTGTAGAAATACTACACGAATTCTCTGAGTGAGTGGGCATTACCCTTTAGTACCAGGAATATGATGATTGGATGATCAGTTCCGATTCTCATCCCTTTGACGACTTTCGCTTATCGCTTTGGTCCCAGTTGTCGGCGCTCACCTCTGCCCCTATAACGTTTCGTTCCATTATACGATCGTACGTTTGTTTGCTCTTTGTATATACGTGAGATCGACGCGGCTTCTCAAACATTTGCCGTCGAACTTACACAACTTTCGTTGTAGTTTCCGCGATTGCGAAACAAACGTAAGAAAGAGATCATTTCGTGGTTTTGAAAGTACAGTTATTCACAAGTTGTTACCTGTGAATTGCTTCCTTAAAGTATTACTGAGAAGAAAGGAACTTAAGTAGTAATATTTTGTTTCGCTCAGACATCAAACGAATTAGCACTGCGGCACAAAAGCTGTCGCTAATGGTGTCATATTCCCGTATTGGAGGGATCACATGCTTCTGTTTTGAGAATTTAATGCACAAACATTTATTGAGAATAAGAATCAAATAAAATAGAAAGAGAACGACCACTTTTTGGCCGGCAAAGACCCAAACTAATAAAAACTACATGGACCAACAAGTGGGCGTGGTCTAGCCACCATGACAATGGCATGGGCGGAGCGAACCGCCGCCCTATGCACAGTTTTCCTCAGGTATTGCTGATTTTGAAATACTTGCACTCAGCTCTCAAGCTCTCGGAGAGAAATCCACGCTACGAGATGTCACAGCCGGCTGAGAGGTCCTAAATGCGTCCATGTGCTCAAATTTCTCTTGTTGCCGTAGAGCAAAACACTTGTTCTGCGATTACACCCACTGCGCCGAATGAGTACGACAGTACTTCTCACGTTTGAATTAAAAGAACTCTGTTACAGTGTGTTTTTCCGGGAGTAAAATCGCTCGCGATCTGATCCATTCCAATAGATCAAATTCTCAGTCGAAAGACCAAGTGAAAGCGGAGGTTCCAGCAATTCGCACGTAGCCTTTGTACTAGGTCCGCAATTGCACCGATTTTACTCCCGGAAAAACAACCTGTAAAGGCTACTAATATTCATAGTCCGATGTAGTCATGTAATCTTTTCAATAATAACATTAGTTGGGCACTGGGGCCGCCTGTGTGCCTTTGTCGCCTGTCTCCGTAAACACCATACGCTTTCCCGCGCTCTTTGTTTCTCTGGTGTCTCTCTAACTATCTTTCCTATCGAAAGGAACCACTATGATGCTGATCTTGTCGCGTTTTCTTGTGGTTTGTAAATTTAAACGGGAGCAGGTAGTGTTAGGCTCTTCGACTTTGCTACTTCAACGTTCATTTTTGCTCCCCTCTGCTGTAAGAACCTGTATCATCCCATGCCTACGATATTTTCGCCATTGTCGTATCTGTTGTCTTCATGCCTCCATTCTCTTCTTGTGGAGATGATGAGCTTATTTGTGGATTGAATTGCTCTTCAAATAGCTAATTTCGCGGCAATTGGGAAGAGCATTGGGGTGTCGTGGAAATTGAAACCAGACCGCTTCAGCAATTTGTTTACAGTCGTAATTGCAGGTTTCTTATTCATAATTTTTCTTTTTTTGACTTTTGTAGCTATCCTAAATTCCTTTGACCACAAGGAAGTGCTTTTGTGATTTCATTGGTGTAGATTCAAAATTCTTTGCTTTTATTCCACGATTACGATTGCATTCCTCGAAGATGGGAAACTGCAAGCCTTTGTTAAAGTGCTTTGGACCATGTTTTCCTTGTTTACTGAGTTTTTCTTCAAAATGACGATTCCATAATTGTCTTCCTGATGTCTTCCCATTCTGCGAAAACTACTTATCATTTGAACGCCGCTCTGTTTTGAGCAGATTCAAACGCTGTGCGATGGTCAACAGCCCAACTTGTCTTGAAAAACTTCCTGGACATTCTGCAACAGAAATAGTCTTATCTATGATCTTTATTTGTTCTTTTCTTCATCCCTGCATTAAGTTTGAACGCGTGGAGGGTGTGGGCGAATCGTTTACTATTTCATGAAGAGGAGACGATTTCAAGAACGACGCTAAGTTTACGTTAATGATTCAACCGTTCCCCCGCTGTATCGTTAGTTAACAATTCTGATTGCGATTCTCCTTGTCAGAGTACAAAAATTTCAAACTTAGAAGGAATCATCAGAAGCCTGATGTGACTCATTTGCGAGGTATTCATAGGATTTCCGGAAAACTACGAAAAATTCTGTACATGCAACTACAGACATGAGAGCTGTATCGTATCCCTTTTTTCTTGCTCTGGCTAGGGCCAAGGGAGGTGATTTAGTAGAGTTCATTCCATCAGGGATAAAAGCGCGTGGAAATTCCAGTTCGAAGCGCAAGTGCTGAACTATCATCGTTTCAAAACTGAAACAAAGCGTTCAAAAATAGAGCGCTATTTTTGAACGCAATTGCGACTATCAATAGGAAGTGCACAGACACGAGAAGTACGCTGCGCTACCGCACCGCTGGTGCTGGAAACGCCGCCGTAACAGATAGTCATGGTTTTCTTGGTTGTTTATTATCTTATTTGATATCGACTATCAAGAAAATGAACTAACTATCAAGAAAACCAGTCTTTTGCTACCGCGGCAGCGATCCCAGCGTGAGCGGCGCGGTCGCGCAGCGTGCTCGCTGGGTGCGGAAAACTCACTTCCATTGACGCTCACTCTACATAGTCTTGTCTCAAAAAATGACCATATGCAGTTCCATTCCTTCTCAAAAAGATAGGCTCATTCCGTGATTGCCAGAAATGCGGTGGGAGTTGAACGATGGATGGGGAGAGAGCATGCTTAAACTGACAGGGTCGAGCAGGTCCCGCCGCGATTAGACGGGAACACTTCCGAAACACTCATTCCTGTTGAAACGGACTGTAGTTTCCGTAGAGCATTTCGTTGTACGTTGAGTGTTTTATCTAATTCTTTTCGGGACCTAAATCTCCCAATACTTATCGGTCGTTTCTGAATGCAACACAGATTCCCATCAGAACACATCAGTAACAAAAGGTGATCGATTGATGTGGCTATTACCAGTTTAATGGACGCACGAAAACTGGCTGTGCAGCGCCACTGGCTGGTTACATGAAGGCGGCCAGCGCTGGCTAACTGCCATTTCCGTCCTTGTCCTTCGTTTTTTCCCATCCGTCCATTAATGTGTATTGCCTTCACTCTGCTGCATCCGACATGGAATTCTAGGTTGTTCTTGCAAATCTGCATCTTGCTGCAATCCTAGGTTTTTCTGTTACGTTTCCTGTGGATGGCTTTCAAACATTCTCTGGTTGTCATGAAGATTTCCTCGTACGTAGAAGGAACTTTGTAATGAATTCGGGATTTGATACTATAGTTATACATCATGTTAGAAGTTCTAGCTCTACAAAGCTCTACTCGGTACTTGGGATTCAGATTCGTTGCATCTGCGTAAAGAGGTAAGTTTTTGTTTTTAATCTATCCGACATATCTTGGTAGATCTCTTGTTTTTCTTTAGATCTTTTCTATTTGTTTTCCTGTAGTGGTCAGATTTTCTAATCTTTATCTTCTCAGAATTGCCTTTGTCCAGCTAACTAGTTTGATTGATCTGCGATTGTTTTGCTCACTTACGACGTTGAACATCTTGATGTGCGAATGTCTTTCATAATGGAAAGGTTATTCCTTACTTTGTTTTGAAACCATTATTTAACCGTTAGGCCAGAATTATAACTTTATTCTGCTCATGGTTTAAATGAGTCTGATAATTTCGTAGTTTTTGCAGTATTTGTAAAATAAATAATAGTCAAATAAGAGGCTTCACTAGTTTATAGTCGCACGCTACGCGACGCGAGGTTATCGATTGATGATTGGAAAGATGGCATCAGTTTGATAGGTGGATGCGCAGACAGTCAGAGTGTGAAGACGCGAATGGTGCGGAGCGGCGTGCGAACCCAGACCGACTGGAGACTTATATATTCAACCTTTTTTTCTATAATTGCTTCAAATCAAACACTACTATTATTAATGCTAGTTTTCGTTTCCAATGGAACATCTTACTGACAGTGAGTCTGCCCTTCCCATATTGGAGTGTTTTGCCTTTGCATTTTTCTTCTTGATCATCATTTAATTCCGTGCTCAAAGCTGCCACTGAGCAAGTTGCTGAAGTTTTCTGTTGTTCCTAAATAACTCTCATTCGATTTTTCTTTCTTTTAATTCATTTCGTTCAAGCAACGGAATTTTTTCTTCAATTTTCTGTGGAACCATGATAAATGAATCCTCGGCGAGCGGAAATTGAAGCGCTTTTTGGATCGCTGGTTGGAGGTGATTGGTTCTGCATCCGTAAAGCAAGCGATTCGTAAGCGGCTCTTCTGCATATCGGTTGTGAAGTCTTCACAATTTTTTTATCCCTGAAAATAGCATTATTCGTCCTTTAGACACAATGTTTTCGTCTAGTGTTTTGATATGTAGGAACTGATTTTTTTTCGAATCTTACATGGTCAAGATCGTGGTTTTCATATGATCTTCGTTAAAAGTTTTATTGGGATCGATTGTGGTCTTCGCTTGAATTCGTATAGCTACGTGCAGCTTCCATCGCTCTATGCTTTGGCGGATGGTGTGCTTTTTGCCGCTGCTGCATCCTTTATCGGCTTATTCAGCTTCAACGAATATGTAATTTATTTCTCATACATGGTCGGCCATGGCATTTTCTATTTTTGTGTCGTTACGTGCGGTTATCACCTTTGTTACTGTTATTACCGTTGAACATTGTTCAGGCGTGGATGTGATGGTATAGGTCGAAATCGGTGCACACCAAAGCTAACTGTTCTTCTTGGGCACTATTCCGCACCTGGGACCCTGAAAATTTCACGGTTTTTGAACACGAATATACTGTCCATTTTAACCCTACTTTTATAGGATTGTGACAAGCATCCGGCAAGTACGGTGTCTCACAGAATTCTCTCAAATTTTGCGTAGAAGAGTTCTTTCTGGTGCTGAATACGAATATTGCATCCATTTTGTGCCATAGCCTCGTTTCCGTGGAGCAACAATATTGCAGAAAATTAAAAGAAATTGATGGTTTCTGCAGGAAAATGACACCTTCATGCAAGATGATGTTGTCAGTCGTAGTCAGCGCCTGAATCCCCCCTCTATGCAAAATTTGAGAGGACTCTGTGAGACACGATATATGACGCTGCCAACTAATTTGTCCGCGTAAAAATGCAAGTTGGGAACGAATGGCCACAATCCGGACCGTTCGGGGTATGGCACAGTGAAAATGAAATGGTGGCATAACTCGAACCTTTCGGATTTTGCCATTCATTTTCTACTTTGCATTTTTGGAGGACAAATTAGTTGGCAGCGTCATATATATATACCATATTCCTGCCGTAATACTACGAAAATGTGGATATGATCTTCATGTTCAGCACCTCAAATAAGCCTATTATACAAAGCTTCAGCGAGAAAAATTTCTTGACCTGACCTGGAATAATGACAAGATGAAAAGTTCAGTCCGCTTGGCAGATGGTCTTACCGTAATTTCCGGGCGTAAAATGAAATTAAGTTCGCGCATAAATATGCTGGAGACAACGAACTATGTGGTCATGGTCTGTGGAGCGTTGAACAAATTAACAGTGCCAATTTTGACTTCAGAGAGTATGATTTGGATTTATCGTGCTTGAAGACTACGGTAATACTGTCTGCTTACCGGACTGAACTTTTCATCTTGTGGAATAATGCTGCTTCCTCTCCAAGTGATTTACTTGACTTAGAAGAATAAAAATAACCTGATCTGATTCTCAGATGGTCTACTGGTAAATGTTGGCTTTTTTCTAACGCTATTCCCGGGATGCTCATTATCAGCGGTTGATGCTTCAGACATACTCTTCGAGATGTAATGAAGCACATCGTGTGGAGAAATGATGGCATAACTGTGTGTTACTCCCTTATACGGAGAATTTAGACCGGCAGTAGTTGAGCAACCGTGCGGATGGCCTGCTTTCTCTCATTCCTCTTCAAATGCTGCACACTTTCTCACGTTCTTTTTCTCTCTACTGTATTCCCAACTACCGTCCATGTTGAAACGCCCTATGTATACCATCCGACAATTAATTCGAAATTAACTGTAGTGAAAATCGTTAGAGATGTCGTGGACTGAATGATGCTCAGACTTATCCTCTCTAATGTTCTTCATATCCCATTGAACTTTTGCAGGTGTGGAGCGGTTTCTTAGCTTGAATCGAAATACACTCATTTTTTCGATTGAAAACATATGTATATATAAAAGCGGACTAAATCTATACCGTGAGTTTTTCTTAGGCGACACAGATAACTGGTATCGAGTCGGCTGGAACCGTTATTTATCCAGTAATCAAGCTGTTCATGGATTATTTGATTCAATTTTCATTTCACGGTCAATTTCAGACTTTTAAATTAGGACCGATTGTTCAAACGAGATTGAAAGCAATTTTTCTAATGAGGGACATCTAGATGGTGATTAATCCTACTGAAAAAAGGGTGGTGAGATCGAGCTAAGTGGGAGTCTGAAATTCCTGCGAAGTCTATGCCCTAGAAAATATCAAACGCATCCGGAAAGGAGCAAATTTTCATGATTCACCTTCGATTTTATTTGAATTATTCTCAAACCTTGCTCCCGCTTCTCTTTTTCTGGATATACCAATTTCTGCCATCGATATCCTTATACCTGCCTTTTTCCCGAGAATGGAAGGCTCCATCGTTTTCTATCGAACTGGCACAACTAAGACCTCTCTCATACGAGACCTGTTGCAGCAGAGACCTGTTGTAGCACTAAACTGCTTGTTTTTTCTCCAACATATAACGTTATATCTCTCCCTGTCCTCTAGACTTTCCCGAGGAAAAACGCGCTCCGCTATGCGACTATAACTTTTTTTCCTCTTCGCACTAACCAGTCGCGTAGTTGTTTCCCATAACATTTGTTTTCACGGCAGATGCTGATTTGCGTCGAATACATTCCGCCATTTGATTCTGCCCCGCTATTATTGCAGTGTTCGCCCGGAATATACGACGAATATGCCCTTCATAGGTTTGGCAAAATGACGATGGCTAGTTTCTTTGTGTTGTCGGTGACTAAGTGCACATTGAACGCTCTGCCACCTCCATCCATAGCGGTGAATGGCGGTCGTTTGAACAGAGCGACTCTGCATGTGTGGGTTGTGTGTGTAGTTTCGTGTCCTCCCGTTGTTTGCTCTTTTTGGTTTCGAAATGCATTCTGTTTGACGCTTGTTGCTCTTCTTGTCCAGTCTCATCCCCGGCTTGATTGCCTTGCAGCGTGGGAATTTATTAACGGTTAGCTCCTGAAGACGTCTTTCTAACTTTAGCGCAGCTTGAAAGAAATTATTTATCCTTATTGTTTAACTATTTTATACGTAATGGCGGATCACCATACAACACTTGGTTTGAATAGTTAGTTAGTCCGGTTATGGACTCTACATCCATAGTTGGGCTTGTTTAATCTGAATGTAGCTGCGAGCAGAACTCCCACAAACTTCGAGCAATAGCAATTTTTTGGACTCAAAAATTTTGCGTCCAGTTCTAGGTCATTGGATAATTGGATTTTCCAAGTCTTTCGAGGTTGAACCTATGACTACAATGCTCCCTTTTTTTGGGCACGAAAATATTTCTTTAATCGATTCCATGTTCGTTCTTCTTGAAACCTGGGCATCTCCGGTAGTACTCATACAATTTTTTATTTGCCCCACCAGGTATAGTATGTTATATTATAATTATTATGTTATGTTATTACTATTACTACACCACACCACACCACACCATTTCTTTAATCAGTTTCTTATGCTCTGTCAAGCTGATTCGATTAATAATGTATGCAGGTAATAAATTGAACGGATTTACCAAGAGCATCTTGCAGAGTCTAAGAAAAGGCATCCATATCCGTACCTCTCAATCCGCATTGACAGTATGACTAACTAGCGAAGTTCTACTGTTTCCATCTCCGCAGTTGGAGTATCCATGGGATTTGATTTCGTGTTGAAAATTAATAAATTTCATTTCGTCCATTGCTCCCAAGGACGCTACATTGAAGGTAGAGTCTCACTACATTTCAAATCCTGACATTGAGATCCTAGCATGTTGTGCAGCTGCTATGCTTGATTCGCTGTTTCCAGTGTTGTACGTGGGATGTTCCCAATTGGTCAATAAACTGTCCTGGGTTTGCATTCATGAACGCAGAACCGCTCAAAAATAGGTTCACAGACCAATTTTGACGTCCTTCGTATCTTAGCCTTACACATTCGTGGATGCTGAGTCGGGTTGGCCATCGTGGGCTCGCTCAGTTTGCATTTCATGAATCCCACCCCTATGGGTGCTCAACCAGTTGTGATTTGTACTGGTAGTCCGTGTTGAAGCGTACAGTAAGTGCATTTTGTAATGTCAAAAGCCATGCAACAACTACAGCTCCTTTTTGCTGGGGCGCAACCCGTATCAGCCTCTCGGCGAGCGTTCCTTTCTTGCGTTGTGATTCATGGAGGTTCCCGGGAAGGTTCGAAGCCTCCCGTTCATCCAGAGTGGAGGAGCTCACAGGAGGAGAAAGTGATACATGTGGCTATTCTTGCCATTACTTGCCATCGCTGTTCGGGACATATTCTCGGACGGAATGTACAAATTTTCGCCAAGAGTACTTGCCCGATTTAGAAGAGCGAGTTGGTGACACTCAAACAGGGAACGATCATGAATTCGAGGACTGCTAGCCGAAAAGTACCTTTTAAGAATGAGATTTCGTTGAGTTTCTAGGATGTTCGACATATATTATTGGTTCTAACAACTCGCAAAGAAACTGTCCCCATAAAGTTTTGGAAAATGATTTCTGAGATGGAACTCTGTCTTTGAATAATGTACGGCAAATGATTTGCAATGTCGAACTGAATAGATCGTGCTCAAATACAAAAAAAAACGTGAATAAGAGCTGAGAATCTTAAAAAAAAGATACTTCCAGTTTGAACTCCTCGGTTATCCTATGGGAAGACTAGAAAAATAAATGTCCTTCTGATTGCTGCAAAGCCTTTTTATAGAGAAAAACTCCCTTTTGGCATTTCCGGCTCAATTAGCAGTGTAATAGGTTGGTATCTGATATGTAGTGAAAGACTCAGGATTCAAGAATGACAGGAATTTGCACAGGACGATGCTCGCTTGTCCTTTTTTTTGTTATTTGTGCAGATTCCTCCGTAGATGTCCGTTGATTCTTTTCCTCGCATTAGAATTTCATTGCAATGCTAGAGACCTTCAAGGTCAGCTCTATGATTTTCCACCGGACCTTTTCTGCGTCAAACTTGGGCATGAAATTTTCCCTGTAATATGGTAGGAGCTATAGATCTTTCTGTGTTCAATGACATTTTGATATCGCCTTCAATGTGTTGGTACTGCTTAGAAACTCACGAGTTACTATAGTTCTATAGAGTTTTGTACGAAAAGTACGAGCGTTATTCAACACGACAGCGGCTTTAGTATCGATTGAAGCAATATGTAAAAACTTCGGGAAAAATCCATGTTACAAATCCAGGGAATTGTTTTTGATGGGGCTATTGTCCCACGCACGATATATTGTTCCCAAAGCGGTCGTAATGTAATATTTCATTCATATCTGTATATATAAAGTAGAATGTATGTGTGTGTGTGTGTATGTATGTATGTTCCTTATAGAAATCGCGGAGGGTTAACCGATCGGGACCAAACTTTGCAAGCTTATTCCTCATGGGCCGGCGGAGGTTTTAGGCTACTTCGTGCCAGGCATTATCGATTGATTTATCGATTTTATTGATTTTTCGCTACTTTTGCTCAGGGGCGGCGAGGACATGTCTAATGGGGTTTGTCAATGCGCTGAACACGAATATGATAACCGTTTTGCACCAAATATCGATTTATCGATTTTATTGATTTTTCGACATTCTTGCCCGAGAGTCGGTTGGGACAGGTCTACTGGGGTTTCTCAATGCGCTGAACACGAATATGATAACCGTTTTGCACCAAATATCGATTTATCGATTTTATTGATTTTTCGATATTCTTGCCCGAGAGTCGGTAGGGGCAGGTCTACTGGGGTTTGTCAATGCGCTGAACACGAATATGATAACCGTTTCGCACCAAATATCGATTTATCGATTTTATTGATTTTTCGATATTCTTGCCCGAGAGTCGGTAGGGACAGGTCTACTGGGGTTTCTCAATGCGCTGAACACGAATATGATAACCGTTTGCACCAAATATCGATTTATCGATTTTATTGATTTTTCGATATTTTTGCCCGACAGTCGGTAGGGACAGGTCTACTGGGGTTTGTCAAGGCGCTGAACACGAATGTGATAAACATTTTGCGCAGAATTTCGAATTATTGGTATGATTTTTCGGTCCACTGGCCGGTGAAGACGTGTCTGGCAACTGCTTCCCATGAAATTGACGCTGAAATAGCAGTACTAACTTTTCGCTTCCGGTTACATGAGCGTGCTAATATGTTTACCACCAAAACTATAGGCATCCGAAATGAATTTGTCGGCACTAGCAAATGTCCTCATTGGTGTGAAATTGCCAGGGTAGTAAAACACCCGAGCGAAGCCGGGTATACCGTCTAGTTATTAATAGATGTTTGCAGGAGATAGGGCAGATGGTCGTTTTCAGTCCTCCTTGCGTTCTAAGTATACTCCATCCATATAGGTCAGTGAACTTGTATT
Source organism: Ancylostoma caninum (assembly GCA_037903475.1). Classification (NCBI taxonomy): domain Eukaryota; kingdom Metazoa; phylum Nematoda; class Chromadorea; order Rhabditida; family Ancylostomatidae; genus Ancylostoma; species Ancylostoma caninum. Next base: position 186,989 of record JBAJFG010000179.1, on the reverse strand, counting down.
TTTAGAGTTGAACTGAGAATATACTCGCGTCATGTGACTTCCTTGTTGTCATATCCATTCGAAGAAGATGTGACATTTACAATGACGTGTGGGTGGTTCTCACTATGCATAGTGAGACATGCGAACTTTGGCTATGATTATACTCTTCGGAATATACAGCCCCTAACACCGCCCTCGCCCGGGCCATCTCGTTTTTGATATGTATCGATTGTAGGCCATCAGCGGCTGATCCTAATCAATATGTATCAAAAAAGAAGTCGCTCCGGCAGCAGCAGTACATGCTGCCATACCCCTCGAGGAGTATACCGGCAAGTCATGACTCAGCCGCGGCTACAGACGGAGGGGCGGGGGGGTGGGGGTGGGTGGAAGCAAAAACGTGTCCTATCCATTTTGGGGATCAGCATGACCGGAATCTAACACAATAGAGGAGTTAAAAATAAAAAAAATATTTTACCGGCATTGAATAATTAAGAACAAGTATTTGAATAGTAATCAAAACGAGGATTCGATGAACCAGTGCAAGATTTTCTTTTTCGAATGGAAGCTGCAGTGCCTGGATTCTTCCGCTCAGAGTCGTTCTCTCCTTATAGTCTGTTCCACGGGGGAAAATGGCTTTAGCAACGTCATAGGGCAGAAGAGAGCAGTAAAATGCGCAGAAATCGCAGAAGGAGAAAAGAAAAGCAGGCAAAATGCACACATACTCAACTATTATCGTGCTTGAAACATACTATAGAGCGATGAGATCCTTTACCCTCCTAGGGGACAGCGCAGGGATGTCTTCATAATTGGCGACTATACCATCTACTGGTATTGCATTTTTTGTAAAGTCATTCAACTCCAAATTAAAATTTGACGGAGGTAAGTCAAGCTCATGTATGAACCTAATATATTTATGAACGAAAATGTATGATTGAGATCCATACCCATTTCTTTTCATACGTTTTCACCTCCACTGAATGGTGATGTTGCATCCAAGTCCACGTGTCATTTATCCAGGCCTGTGACGCTTGTATTGTATAAGCTTGCGTATAGGGTCATTCCCAGTGCTGAAATCGATTTCTGGGTTGAAATTCGTTTGAATAAATATGCTGCTTGATTTTCTGGATCGGCACGGTGGAAATACCCACGTACTGGGGTGCCTCGTGGGTGGATTTGATGAGATTGATCATTTGCAGTTCTTATAAATACATACATAGTTACAGCTGCTTCTCCTACAATCTGTTTTAAAATTGTTTTATACAAGTTTTTCCGCAAATTACTACTACTACAAATTACTACAAAATTACTACAAAAGTTATTACTACTTCCGCGCGGTTATGTATAAATACATACATAGTTACAGCTGCTTCTCGTACAATCCGTTCCAAAATTGTTTTGTGCATGTTTTCCTGCAAAATTAGGCCAGGGCTGTTCATACTTCCGCGCGATTATATATACTCGCCTTTCTCTTTTTTTTTTTAATTAGCCGGAAAATTCTTCGAACGGTTAGCTGTCACGAGTGCTGTCTGGATCTCGCTGGTAATCCATCATCATTGAGTAAACGATCGCACAGCTCTGCGACATTGACCTGGACACAGTGTGCATGAGTCAAAGCCTGGAGAGTAGCGACGGTGGCGGCAGCGTCGACACATGCACGTACGTCGTGTACGTCGATGAGTTATGTGTTTTGTCGTTTCGTACGCGAAACGCTCACAGTGTCGCTGAACCGCGCTGGCAGTGTTCCATCGCTCGCGGATCACTTTCTCGGATGCTTTCCCACGATCAGCAGCCCAGTGACGCTGATCGTGGTGCTTCCCACACTGCACTTTCGGTGTAGTTTCTCCACTGGGCGAATCGATCACACCTTCACCGATTCGGTGCGACGACTGTGCGACATTTTGGCGCACGTATCGGTGCCGCGTTGTCTAATAAGAAGCTGTTGTACATGCTGCGCCACGAAATTATCTGGATTTCTATGCGTCTGTGGTATGATAATGGCGATGTGCGCTGAAATTGATGGTTACATTTGTATATAAGCGTGCTATTGGCGGATTTTGGCATGATTTCGTGGATTTCTTTGATCATCGCGTTCATGTTTCCTTGCTTCATGGCTTTGATATCAAATACCTGCATCTACATCTCTTGCATATTTATATATTTCTATCATTCCCTTAGTATTTCCATTTTCTTTTATACATTACAACTGATGATTCTTCATCAATCGGACTTTCAAGTGTGAAACTGCTAGGGGTGTGAGGAGCTTTCCATTTTCCGTTTACGCTTTCCGTTTTCCGTTTAACGTTTTACGGGATTTGAAATTTTATTTCCGCGCATGCCTGATCACGACAAAAAGGTGATAGTAGACATTTAATCTCTCTAATCCCGATCCCAGTTGGATCGAGTTTCGAATAAATCGACTCTCGAATCAGTTGAAACATCGACTATTTAAAACTTTTCGAGTTTTCATAGTCTACATAGCAACCATTTGGAAAAAAAATCTTGATTCAGATGTTTAGTCGATAGTAAACCTATATTTTTTTCTGTGAAATCGCTGACACTGAAGATCATATACTGTGTGTTAAGAAAGAAGAAAAAAAAAGAAAGAAAAATACAAGAAAGAAAGAAGTAAGTATATACTAGTAAGAAAGAAGGTATAGGAAAAAAATTTGGAGCGAAAAAATCACCGTCTACTATAAAGCTTCGGCCTGTGGAGAAACGTTACACAGAAAAAATAATTTAAAGATTCAAACCTGTTTGGAAACCCTTTGCCATATCTTATCTCATTCTGAATGCCTTGCCTATTTTGTAAACAAGTACATATTCACCTGTTTTTTATCATTTTTTCAAAAATGATAGAGAAATGAACTTGCTAATATTCCGAAATATCTAAAAGAATCGCATGGATTGAGTGGACGCGGTACAATAACGAGGCAAAATATTTAATGAGACCATTGAGTAACTTAGCATGGTGTACTATTTTTATTGTGTTTCTCTTGCAAGATTTGAGTTGTTGAAAATTTGAAAATCCTGTTCCGCGTCTTCCTCTTCTGCAGCCTTTTTCATCCCGAAGTACTAGTTTGGATTTACCTCGCTATTTACATCGCTATTTAATGATTGAGATCAATTTTTTATATTCATACCCTCTTCAGGATCGGAAGCAGAAGGACAGTTATGCCGAGACACAAAGGGATGTGTAAGCAATTTTTTCCTATGGCGAGGTAAGTTTTTCCAATGAAAATAGCAAGAGTGACATATGTGGCTCCGAAGTTTTTACTTGTTTTCCATTCTCACCTCTGTCGCTCTATTTACTTAAAAGTTTTCATCTGAGGTGTAGATTTTTTTTGTTCAGCTATTTACGGTTGGTTATGCAAGGTTATGCAAAGTGCAAAAAAGTTGAATACGAACTAAGGTATTTTTAGCAAGATCAATGTCTCAGGGAACTCAGATGACATCATTTCCACGGTTGCTATCCTCCTCTTTCTCTACTTCCCACCTTTTTCTCAGTGGACATCTGGCTTTGATTGAGTTCATTTGAACGACTGCCAGCTACTCAGCCTTTATGTTCTCTGGCTGTAACCGAGTGGTTCCAGTTTTTGTGTGAAGCAATCAATTCCTACTAGTCATACGGAGTGTGAAACCTATCGTCAGCCACGTTTTCATTGCTTCTTGGCAATGCGATTATATGGAATGGCACCAAATTGGAGTTGTGCAGCCAGTCGGTTAATGCATTTTCAAGTCACACAAATTCAATTTAGGGAATGAAATGTGGTCGTGTTTGCCATTTCTTGAAAATAGATGTGGGTTGTTTATTTTCTCAGAACTAGCTGTTTATGTAGCCCCTCATACGTAAAAAGTCGTAAACAATTTTTTCTTTGAAAAATGAAGTGCTGCTGAATGGTGAGTGCCTTATCTGGAAAGAATTCTCCTCTCTTTTCTAGTTTTTTTTTCATGAAATTATGTACATTTCAACTTGGTTTCTCAATAATAGGATTGTGATGCATAGTACTAATGTTGTTTCGGTGTTTACCGAAAAAAAAAGAAAAAAAAAACAGAAATCACTCCTGGAATAACGCAGGGGTTCGGAAAATCGATCTCACAAGGAGAAACCGTCATCAGTATTGCATTTTATTCCTAGACTGGGATCTTGAGCGTTATTCTGGGGAAGGGCGATGTGGCCGAGCTTTGCCATTGGCCGTTTGGATGGATCGACCAATGACGAAGCTAGGCCACTGTGCCCTTTCCAGTTATAGCGCTTCACAACCCATAGGCGTTGCCTAAATTAGGGCAAGTTTATACAGTGGGAACAGTCAGGTTCCTTACCCTGTTTGGTCATTATAATAGAACCTTCACCAATTAATACTCATTGGTCTTTTTCCAGCCCTCCTGTTACTATATTTTTACCTGTTGAAATAGATACTAGCCTAGCGTAGTGATCTTGTAGATGGCACAATTTATTCATTTATTTGTTCGTTAGTTTCATTCCTATTTTATTTATTTCAAAGTGTTCTGAGATCAAATTCTTCGTAAAAGATCTTCGGTATGACGATGTTTTATTTCCTTGTTATCTCGAATGTTTCTGTCGTTATATTTGAAAGTGCAACATAATTTTATGTTCTAAAGAGAGCATTTTATTGCATTCTTCGCCTCGCTTCGCTTTTTGCTCGGATTCTATGGCATTCCTTGCATCTTCTTGCTTTTTTCTCCTCTTAAGATTTCTCTTAAGTGTCCATGTGCGCCAGAAATATTCCATAAAGAGATGGGATGGTTTTTGAAGTTTCGGTGGCTCTTGACACAGGGCTTTTTGGATCGCGTTCTGGAAACTTTTTTAGTTTTCGCCCTAGTGGTACTTAACCCTAAATTCTTTGAGAATAGAATAGGTTTTTTTCTCTCTTTGCGTTCTAGACTTGTCCTTGAGTTTTAACTAACCTTCGAAGTATAAAACTGTTAATATAGTAAGAAAGATCCCTTAAAGCTGCAAGGCTAGTTTTGACTCTTGTTTACATAGTTTTAAATTATTTTTATACTCGATTTTATACTTGGAACCGAAATAAAACCGAAAAATTAAATCGATTCAATCAGCATTCCGCCAATTCAATCAGTGGCCGATGCAGAAAATGAGTGGAGGGGGGGGGGGCATGGGGAAAAGTTGGGGTCTCCACTGTTCTGGGGACCCCGTACGGAAAATAAAAGTAATAAAAATGTTGGTTATAGTAATATTTAATTAATGAAATTTGCTTTATTCATTTATTGTTATATGTATATTAACGCATGCGATTAAAAAGTTAGAACACCTAAGGGAATAAATAAAAAAATAGAATTTAATAAAACATAAAATATTTGATAAAATATTCAATAAAATAATTTAAAAATAATTATGAACATTAGCAACTAAAAACTAACTAGTACAATTCAAAAGTTTGACAACCAATTCTCGGGGGGAGGGGGGCTTCAGGAACCGATTCGAACACTCGAATATTTGGGGTAGTGAATGCTCTGCAGCTTCTCTTATCTTTCCTCTAAACCCATATTGTTCTCTCTCTTTCTCTCTTCTCTCTCTCCCTCTCTTTCCCTCTCTCTCTCTTGTTCAAACATTTGAATTTCCTTGAAATGGTCTATTTTGGTTCTAAAAAATCTCATACGTTCCTACTTCGAAGCTATACTCGTTTCCTCGCACTATGAAGCCTTTTGGGATTGTATTCCAAGCCTAAATCTCTCCACCTCCGGATTGAGTGAGAGAGGGAGGGAGAACAAAGATCGTTTCAGGTTTTTTGAGCAATGTCAGAGAACCTGCTGAGAGGGCGTGGCTGATTTGTATGGTAGTTTCGCAGTTTTATGTAGAACGTCGTGCCATCGACCTCGCTTCTCCGTCCCTATTGCATTCCTCGCCGTCACTGCCTATAGCTATATGAGTTTAATGTGTTCGTAGCGATATGGCGAACCGGATTTAATTCCTCCTCTTCCACCTCACTATGTAACGAGTGCTTTGTTGTTTTCCGTCGTCGTCGCAGCTGTGTGATCACCAGACGTGGAGTGCTTGTTCGTTGTGTGTGTGTGTGGCGAGACAATGTGCTGCTGACGCCGCGCTCCGCTACGACCTGAGCTGTTTCGAATTCCACGCTTCCGTTGGTTTGTGTCATTTGTTCATCGATGTCGTGATGTTATTGCGGTGCATAGGTCCGCGGTCGGCGATCAAGCGGCTGCGGCCGCCTGTCAGTCGCCTTATGATTTCGTCGATCAGCCGGCGTTCTGATCTTGTCCTAGTTCCGAGCATTTCCACGGGATTTGTATTAAATGGGCGAAAACAGCCATTTCGGTGAGGAATTTCTGGTATTCGCGCACCGTATCCAGGGCTCAGGTGTGTTTCCTGGAAATTCCTTAGGATTGCTAGCATCAATTCATTGAATTGCTTTCCTCATCAACGTGTCGTTGTAAAACTGCAGAGGTGCACTGCCCTCTGTCAGAATTTGCCCTGCGTCTGGTTGTTATCATACCGTAAGGCTTGATATGTTTTCTGTGCAAACAGTTTTTACGTAAATCGACAGTGACATATTTTCGCATGTGAAATAAAGCAACAACCCTGAATCTGTGTTTTCTGAATCTGCATACTCTTTTCCCATCGTGGTTATATGCATTCGAAAGGCTCGGTGTGTGGATATTTTTGTAAATTTTGCAACAGGCAAATTATTTACTATGTATGCATATACATAGCCTTGTTGTATAACGCGAGATTCTGCTTATTTGCGTACACCTAAATCACCCCAGCTCTGAGTTGTGTAGAGGTTTCTTACCAAAACAAAAGTTTGCGTACTCTGGCTTCTCCGCCCTTGGTTGTTCTATGAGCTATGAATGACAGTAGCTTACGTTAAAAATTCGTTGAATTTAGTCATTTTCTGGAATGAAGTGATTAGACCATTAATTCGTAGTAAGATCGTCAATAATTTCTCCTTAGAAGTGGGTTTCCTTCCTTCTAGAGAACAATCGAGTGTTCCGTGAATAAAGTGTGGTTAGTAACATTTAAGAGTACTCTTGAAGTCCCTAGTGTAACGTGGAAGGGCGACAATAAATGGAACAAATGGATTGACCCTGGTGAAATCTTACTCATACCACGTGTGTAAATGAAGGGCTGAGCTTGTGTCTTGAGCATCAGCTAATCGTTTCGTGGACTTGGTGGAACCTGTACGTTACCTAGTGCAAATTTGGCTAGATCCAAGAAATGATCAACTCGATGAATAAAGAGCTAACTTTTTTTTCTTTGCTGCCTTTAAAAACGTTAACGACTGAGAATAAGTACACTGCTTTTTAAATTTTTTTAATCTGGATGTGTTTAAAATGAAGTCATTTTGGAGTTAGGGAGATAAAATGTTCTCGAGTTATCGCAGAACCTTAAGTGAAGGACATGGGAGGTTCTGGAGAAGTTATCAAATTTTCGTGGAATAGGCTGTCGATTAATAGATGTCATTGGGGTAACAGATTGAATCCATTTGTGTGTAAACATTCTACTGAGAATTCTCGAGTTATCGCAGAACCTTGAATGAAGGACATGTAATGTTCTGGAGAAGTTATCAAATTTTTGTGGAATAGGCTGTCGATTAATAAACGTCATTGGGGTAACAAATTGAATCCGTTTGTGTGTGAACATTCTACTGAGAAATACCTAAATTTTTGTTGTTAAACTAGACTAGTGCCCTAATTCACTTGCTGAGGCCCTTCGATTGTGTTAGGAACAAGTTCTAGGTCCCAATCACGCTCGCGAAAAGAGTGCATTTAAATGAAACAAAAAGGAATTGATGGGCGATGTCTCAAATAGTTCTGTTCACGCATTTTTAGTGTCTCAACTAATCTTTGCGCATGCTTGCTTATTGCTATTTATTTTTTTATCGTTTCTAGAGATACTAACAGCATTCGAAGTTGCCTCCGCATGAACAGGATAGAGTGCAGTGGTTCTTTTTAATTTCAAATCTGCTCTCCAGATAGCTTTCTCACACCTTATACGGCTATGTGAATAGCCTTTACTTCTTGACGAAGCAAGGATGTGCTTATAATTTCCTCAGTAGTGCACCTAAAAAATATCATCCACTTATTGTGTGAGTGTAAATCTCGCTGTCGGATCTAGTTACGCTGACGCATACATAGACGTGGCGCTTTTTTCTCAACAGAATGCTACTAAAGGTAGCGCAGAATCGTGGTCAATCTGGACAGTGGATACCTCCAAGTTTCTTTTCTATTCTCTTGCTCATCTTAATTTTTTAAATCTTTCCTTGCTCTCTTACTTTTTCTTCTTTTCCTATCTTAATCAAGTATTGACATGAAGTGTCATATCATATTGTTTTCAGTTTAATTCCAGGCAATACGTCACATAAACATGACCTACAAAGTAAGGTAATAAGCGAATGTATACACTGTTCACCTAGTACCACAACCCATATCAACAAAACAAGAATCCAAAATTAAAAACATAGCGGTAGGTAATAGCCAAGAACTTAAATTATTTAAACGTGGAAAACTTATGCCGGGAGATTCCAAGGAAATACACACTAAATAACGAAATGTTGTGTTTTTTTTTGTACTTATTTTGTTGTTTGTGTATCTTTTTGGCTATTCTATGACTTTTTTCCTTATAGTCTGCAAGCTGGCTCACCGTCACAAGCTTGCCATACTCATTTCTTTCAGATGTGAGTCCATCTAGCAATACTCCCACCAATTTCAATGAAGCTTTTAGCAGTGAGCAGAGAGACTTTTCTCTCACAGCGCTGCTTTTTGATGGCACTTAGCCTGCAAAGAATGCTCGTTTTTTCGCGATAGTTCGCACAGAACTAGACTATGATTGGTCAACAATGCCTTAGCGTCATGAATTTCTGAATGCTAGGCGTTTTTTTTAAAATTAGACATTGAATAGGGACGTAATGGGTGACTAAAAGGTGTTAAGAGCGATACGGTTCCTTGCATGGCTTGCTCTTAGTCAAGTTTACAGCAGAGACAGAACGCGCTTAGAGAAAATATTGTCTGCTCTGTGAGAGATTAAGATCTTTCCTTTGCGATGTCGACGACGACGTCGCTTTGTCGTCGACATCAACGTGGGAGTTCTCATGCGAAACTAGTTTTTCAAACAAAATAAGGAGTTTTTTCTTGCACAACACACGCGATTTCCAAGATTATGAAGTTGGGTTCCTCAAGCAAATAAGGTTACTAGTTGAGTCTGGGACACTAGTAGCTGAAGCATATAAGGGAAATTTGCCATTTTGTGTGGATTCCAAAAGAGAGGAATGAATTTTGATAGAGTACTAGTTCTTGTTTTTTTATTTACCAAGACGAACCATTGGAGAGCTAATTTCCAAGTTAGCATCAGAATGAGTGGAGTTTGTGCAGTATCAGCTAAACTTAGAAGAAACTCATTACGTTCGAGAGAAGTTACTTGCACGGAATGAATCCAATTTTGAGATGGTTTGGGAGCTTGTTCATGAACAAGTACGGATTTGGTTGACGGTTCCAAATATTTGAAAAAAAGGAATATCCTTCTGGCGCACTCTGGATCGCTTTGAATTTGATTTCGTGAGAATGGCAGGATCTAAATATAGAGCGGGAATTTTATGATGGTCTGTTTAGAACGGCAGTGCATAAGGGAAAACTCGGGAATCTGAGTCTGAGAATTGAAAACAGCAGAAGTAGGGATTGGATCTCAAACCTCACGAGATATGGTGAGGAAGATGATTATTATTTATCACTTTTATCAGCATTCAAAACAAATAGTGAAAATAGGAAAAAAGGCGCAGTAAGATTTTTCCTAGCATTTAAAGAGTTGAGGACTGAGAAAGAATTTTGTATTTGTTGAGTTGTGGATTACTAAAGTCTCTGGTCCAAAAGAATGACCTATCTCATGAAACTAGCTTCTTTTAAAGGATCCTGAACACATCTCTAAGATCCTTTTCGTTTCAGCTGTTCCAATTCCAATCTTCTGGATACTTGGAAACGCACGCTCATTAATTTTTTGTAAGATCCGAACGATATGTAAAAAGGGCACCCTGAAAAAGATAAATGTCGCACTAGGACTCCCTAGATCTTCCAATTGGTTATTGTTTTTGTTGTAAGGAAAAAAAACTATGGAAAATTAGTCACTCATCGTCGAAATCCTTGAGTCTCGCCATTTCCTCTCCATGAGCAAACGAATTGGGGAAACAGGCGACAATCCTTCATGAATTTTACAACCCCTTTATCTTGAAACCTTCCCATAACATTAACAATTTCACAGAGTCCATTCCAAGACGTGAACTCATAAAACGATCTGTATTTCTGTGTTGCCCACTACTCGCGCGCAGAATCTTCCAGCGATCCAGGATTACTCCAGAAAACCTCCGGACACTATGTGGTAGCTTGTTTGTTGCTAGGCCTAGTCGTTGCTACCAAAACCTCGTTGCTAGTCACTAAGTGTGTTTGAACAAGAGCCCGCGGCTCGTCAGTCCGACGCCCCCTCATCTGCACGGTGTCTCGCACACGAGATGCTCCTCCCGTGCGACTCGTCTCGCGGTAAGGACTGTTTATGGAGCGACATCGGGGTTGTTCTTCTTTGTCTCTACTCTTTGGGCTTCCTGTTTCTTGTTACTGTGGTTTGGTGTTGATTCCTGTAGGTTACCGCATGTTTTCAGTGCGGGTAACACTTAAAATGCTCTCTTTGTATAACGTTTACGGGACAGAGATGTTTCCTCACGAAAAAAGCTTCTTTTCTGAGAGAGGTCATTCTTTCAGATGCTTTTTTGTTTTTTAGTTTTCTTTCCATTTCCTTATTAAGGGAATATTCTGCTGACCCTCAAGGGTCTGCTTTCAGTTTTTCCTTGGATTTTCCGATTGAAATGGAACTCAAAAGAGATTTAGGTTACAGCCATTTGGGGGATAACATTTGAAGAATCCTGGAAGCATATCTAAGATCCTTGTCATTTCAATTATTTAAATTCCAAATCTTTCAGGTGCCTAGAAACAGCACGCTCATTAATTTCTTGTGAGATTCCGAACGCGCTATAAAAAGAATGCCCTGAAAGAGATGAATATCGTGCCAGGACTCCCTAGATCTTCGAATTTTTGCTGCCATTTCCTGGACCTCAATTCCTAGATAGAAAATCCGATTGTCGAACGGCTTCGTAGGCGAATTTCACTCCAGGAGGTTGTCGCGAAGTAGTTTCCCTAGGGAGACAGATGTCCTAGGAAGACTCGTTGATCAATAAATTTTTATTCCGTCTAAGGCCTGAAAACACAATAAAGTTTTTTTTTTCCTGGGGAAATTAGGGGAGGCTAAATCAGATATGTCGCCCTATCGATGTGGCCAATTCTCTTTGTTCAGGGAATAAGCGCACAAAGCGGAGGGGGATTTAGATGTTTTGACTTTGAAAGGAAGGGCAGGTTGCCTATTTTTTAGGAAGGGTAATTCACAAACGTGTTCAAAAATAAATTTGACTTCTCTTTACACGAAATCTCCTCGAAAATTTATTTGTCATTTCTCCTTTACGTTTTTATAACTTTAATTGAGGAGGGTTTTCCATACAAAAAAACGGGATTTCTTAGGACATTGTTTTTTCCAATCTGCTTTCAAGTTCCTGGCTCCGGGTCGGTATACATACCTGAGATTGCCCAGGGTAAACGTGACAACACCCCAAACTTACCCATTACAATTCACTCGTTAACACGGTCATCTACATGATCATAATGGCTAATCTCAATTATTTGCGCTGGCCCTGGGTGTATCATTAGATTACCAAGGGTAAAAATGTTGGCACCCGTGCTAGCGAGGCTGGGGTGTGTTACCACGCTTTCGCTGGGTGATATGAAGGATGCGTCCTCTGAAGTCATACCATAAGCTTAACTGCTCCATTTTGCTTAGGTAATTATTTTTTTTATAATTTTTGTAACTCAAGTGGGCGAGCTTTTTGAATTTTATTTTTGTGAATAGTAGTGCTTGTCTTTTAACTTCTCTACTTTCTTTTTTTTCTCTTTCCTCCCTTTTCTAGTCCATTCCTCTTCCTGATCACAAAAATCCGGAAACCGAACGCTAACAGCGGTGGACAAACAGAAGGCGTAAACTGGAAGATCGATAAAACCGTTTAACTCTTTAGCAAATATAACTCAACTAGTAGTTCTTGTGGATCCTTATTGAATGCTTTTTCTTTATCAGACTCCGTGAATGCTAGGCTGCCTGAAAAGCTTCTAGGCCATGCTTAGATGCTGGAGTCCAAATTTGTTTACAACTCTGCCAAATAACTCCTTAGGTTCGCTGGAAGGGAACAATTATCTGTTGTATTTTGCTTCTCATTGTCTCAGCAGTTTTTTTTTTCTTAAGTGGAGAGGCGCATGCTGAGACGTACGACTTTGGATGTTCACCAATCACGTTATCGATCGAAAGGGACGGTTTTTTTGCGCCCGTATCAGGCTAACGCACCTCGCCATGTTCGTTGTTCTGCTTGGATTTGTCCCGATTCTGATTAGATAAGCTGAGGATTTTGTGGAAAAGTCTGAACCGTAATTTTATTTGATTTCACTAAAATCGTGAGGGAGCTGCCACTTCATTCATATTAGTTTGGAAATTCATATTAGTTTCTTAGGAAAATGTGTGCAACTAGCAAGGAGAAGGGGGAGGGGGGGGGGGAGATGCGATTGTTCGCCTTAACTGAGATGGGGTTCGTTCTGGTCTTCGTCGGGAATCCATGTTACTGATAACTGCTTTTGAAATTCGTTTTTGAAGGGACTATATCGTTTTAAACGTGCATTTTCCTGTGGGGTTGGTTGCATATGTAAAGCGCTACGAATGTATCCTCATCTTCTTTCGTTTGTTCGTCCTAGCTCAACCATTTCTAGCCCCAAAAGCAAGGTGATTAGAAAGATCTGATTTTGAAGTAGCAGTCAAAGTACGACCCTGTATTTAAGACGGATTTTTACAAGCTTATTCTCTATATAGATGTTTGAACAAGTGAATTTGCTTTATATCTATGGAGTTACCCAAGAATTTCCAGATACATCGGATATGCAAGGGTATTTGATACCTGTGAGTACAGTTGTAATGCATGACAAGTTAGCAACATTCCACACTAATCTTTCTAAGAACGTAAACTTCCGTAATGTAAGACGATTTGCTCGCTAGCGCACTGACTCACAGCACTTGCGCTTGTATGAGCTGGCTTGTATGGCATTCTCGGTCTCCGCCTTTTCCTATATATGTACATTTATTGTGCAGTGTCGCGTCCGAATCTGTGACAGCACCTTCTCGATGCATCGCACGTCGTTCTTTCTTCGTTATCTGCTAACTCGATCACGGCGTTCTAATCCCCAGCCATTTGCTGGATGTCAACTGCGGCTGGCTAGCCGGCTTTTTGGCGCTGTCTTGCTGCTCACTAGCTGCTTACATCCTTCGCTCTGGATCCTCTGGATCAGGGGTTATGCCCCCCCTACGTACGCATAATGGGCGCGTTCTTTGACGATCTGCGACCGCCGATGATCCTCATTAGTTACACGAGGTGGTATCGATCGATCGTCGTCGTCCACGGAGTCCTCGATCGGTCGTTGTCATAGCTGGACGACGACGACGACCGGCAGGCGACATTCCTTTACCGCTATATCGTCACTAGTAACCACACCCCCAAAACTGCTGGAACGTCATCAGTTGCCAGTTGGATGGACCGCGATGACGGTATTAGTTCCACTATTTAGTTCATTGTTGTGTTGTTCGCACTCACATGCCCCGTTTGTTCCACCATATTAGCGAAGTTCTGCGCTGTGGCGTTATATGGGCTTTAAACAGCCACATCATTGGTGGCCAAGGCCGCGGTTTCTGTTCTTCTCACTTTTATCAAGTGGTTGAACATTTCTTTACAGGATTTGGTACGTCTTTGTTGCAATCCCTCCTTTATTTTTTATCCATAAATTTTTCCAGGAAATGACTGACATTAGCATCTTCCTTTGTGGTACCATAGCGCTCTTCCCTTTCTCTTCTATTCGGCCATTTAAAAAAATTCCATTGCTCTTATTTTCTTTTTTTTCTCTTTGCGCTTAGGTTTTTTTTTGTTTTTTTTTTGTTTCACAAAGCTTTTTCGCTTTGCTCTCTCCTATGTAAACGTTTCATTTTCCGAGATTTGACATTGAGGTGGATAATTACTATTGATATAATTACCATCAAACCGTGAACCTAATGATGTTTGCCAGAGCTTAACCCGGATTGCGGTCCATGTGATGCACATGGTGTATCACGGGCTTTTGTTCCTTTATGGCCATGTGATGCACGTGGTGCATCACTTTATGTTTTTATATGGAAAATTCCAGTTTTCCGATGGTCCTTTCCCAAGACCACATCATATCATTAAATACAAATAGCAACGGATCAACGTGGCCTGACCAGAGCGTAAAAATTAATTGGTCACATATGCAAAAATGTGTTCGGTCCTTAACTAGTTTGTTAAAATAGCCAAACTGTGCATATTGTCAAATTTTGTTCTTTAATTTCAACTAATAGACATGGAATTATTAATAGAAACAAAAAATAAAAAGAAACAATACTTATGTATCAATAAGGCCACAACTTGTTTATTAGTTGCTTGTTATTTTTATTTGTTGATATTACTTTGCTATTCATTATATATTTTTCGTTTTTATCCCACATAGTGTACGTATATGCAGAACCAGAGGTCTGTTCGATACACAATCATATTTTTACCATATTGGGCATGGGGCAAATCTACAGTATCCATTCGTTGATTTTTCTTACTAATTTTATGTTTGGACGGTGTCAACTATGTATACAAGCAGGTTCCTTTGAATCGGCTATGCATCGAAGACTAAAATTTCGCAATAGCAGTGTTATCTCTGTTTGTGAGTAACGTCCAGCTTTTTTTCATACGAGTTTATCTGTTTTCCTTTGACACCGCTCAAAGTACTAAATGATTCGCTGCCGACCTGCTGATTCATTTTAAAGAATATTTTAATAATGTTGCTACATAGGTCTCTGAATTGATGAGACTCTTAGATGGATCGCCTTCTCAGGATTTCTCTTTGATCTCTGCTGAATTATGATTAATTCTGTTTCCCTGTACTCATATAGGGATTGTCTAAATATAACTTGAGCTAGTGCTCTGGGTGTAAAATCAAAAACTGAGGTGGTGACAGGGTTTCACAGATTGTAAAGTGCATTCTTGGCATTCTATACTCAAATGAAGTGCTGTGCCATCCTACACTTGAGTAATTTTTTGGCATGTCTGCAGAATGAAAAAAAAAATTACAGCAGTAATGTGGACCTGTCAGAAGTGATTGTCAGCGGTGACGTCACTCCGTTTCTAGTGCGCTCGTAAACCTGCCATGGAGCGACTTAACACTGGCGCGGGGTCATTTCTGACAGATATCCTAGAATTTCTTGAACAGTATGATATAATAGGAGAACTGATATGGCGGTCTGGAGGGTAGGGGGATACCTTAATGCTGGGATAGGATTCATAAGACGTTAAACATTCAAACCAACAAAGGCTAGCGTGATTGGCTATCCTAAAGACTACGTAATCTTAGGAGACGCAGAAAATGATGGTTGATTTCTTACCATGGGCCCCCCCCCCCTATGCATCACCGTCATTACCTATGGCAAACGTGTTAACACGCACAAACTCACCAGTTACCTGCAATCCATCAACAAATTCAGCCCATGATTGCTATGAGATTACCCATCTTTGGAGTGATACGTCCAGTGGTGCCATTCATCACTAGAAGTAAAGATGGGCGCTTATCACTGGATATGAGATCCCTGGTAAAGTTGAGGGCATACGTGGTAAATAGGTAGAGAATACCTTGTACTTTACCCCATTGCTTGGTGGTAACCAATCCGGTCAATGCCAAAAAGGGTAAAGCTTGAAGGTTATTGTTATTACCATAGGCGAATTCAATGATGAATACCATCCTTGGTCCTGGTTTTGCTCGATTTTGCGTCTGTGAATCCTAACCTTGAGGCCATATGCATAATTGAAATTACTCAGGGTAAACGTGTTGACGCCCTTATTAGGGATGGGTAAATTCGCCTGGTCTTAACAAGCTTACCCTGGAAACCAGTGATGCGTACGGCCACAGGATTCGGTGAGCATGCGCTTCGCTCAATGTGTCACTAGAACTTCAATTTTAAAGACTAACTGAGCGACGGTCAGTGGAATTGCGTATCCCTATGCTCATAAATGCGTATCTGTTCCGGTTTTATCAATTTTACACTGCGATTCTGTTAATTTTATTGCTTTTTCTTATTTTATCTCGAATTCGAAATCTCACTGCGCCCTTGTTGCAATTGGCCTGGACCCCGTTCCTTTCTGGAAGAATCCTGGCGCGTCCTGCAAACATGAATCTCTTTCTGCACCAGAGTCGTCTGATATTGTGTTTTTTCTCTGGGACAAGGAATTCTTACAGAATTCCAATTTTCTTTACTATTCCTTGTCTAGCTGTTCGAGTTAGTTAGATTGACGTTCTTGAATTGCAGTTCTCCATTGTGATTCAGCGCTCCACCTCCACATGTCCGCTTTCCGGCGTTATCTTTCCTGTCTATGGAAATGCGGAAAAACACATTGACTCGGTGACAACGTGAGATAGCAGCGCTGCTGCATGGTTATTGTTGTGTTCTCCACAGGAGAACGGTGTCGAATGACCCGTCGCAAACACCAGCCGATTGTTTATCTTTTCATTCTGGTTCCGCATGCATCTCCTTTCTGCTCTTTCCAATTCATTTTCTCTGTCCTTTTCGAATCTTTCAGTTGTTGTAACTAGAAGATAACCAGACCTTCATATGGATCGTTGCAAATACTGTCGCAAATATTGCGCAGTTCCCAACAAGATTCATGAGCAAACATGACCTCCACTCAAAAGTTCATCCAGAGTTCGGCTGGAATTTTTGCGCAGCACGAGGCGGCCGAGAGGGCTGCACGATGCAGGGTTGAGAGATATTTTGCCATATCATCAAGGACCTTCCTGTTATCTCCTCGAACGTCGTCAATTTGCGGCGAACTGGCGGTTATCTTCTCTTGAAATTGGAAGAATTGTGTGCAAAAGTGTTTTTTTTTTGTTGAGAAAACCGAAATTTCGCGAAAATGGCTCTTATTGTTAACTAAAAAAAGGCTGTTACTTATTGTTATGGCAATCGTTAACTTAACTGTTATTGTAGTAAGAGAAGGGTGTAAGGTAGAAACTACTTGGCCTTTTTTGTTTTGCAACTCAGTTTTCATTATTTTCAGATTCTTGATGAGGGATTTTTTTTTGCGTGTTCCGTTTTTCCTCATTTAAAACTTTTTCTTTCTAAAAAAAAAGAAAAGAAAAAACCTCGGGTTTATCTCCACTGCACCAATTATCGCTTCAGCTGCCGGCACAGTGGTTTTGGTACGTATTGATTGTGGGCCGACGCCAACGGCGACAGTGCCGACTACGCACCGCCCATAATCAATACGCACAGATACCATTGTCACCACGCCATCCCAGCCGCAAGCGCTATACTTCCCGGGAAGTATACCAACAGCATTGCCCTCGCTTTTTTCATGCATTTTCGTGATTTTTTGAGAATGATGGGGTTGAGCAAAAGAATTTTCCATTCTGCTTAGTACTAAGAAGTTTCTTCTGCGATTTTTCCTCATGAATTTAGGGATAGTAGGGAACAAAAAGTGCGTAATTGGTGGGAAAAATAGTAGTGATAATAAATCGGATGGATCTTTATCTAAGGCATCTTCAATATTTTTTCTGGTTCCAAAAACCTCATCCTTTGAGGGAAATTTGGTCGTTGAAAAGTGCGAAACACATCGCGCTACTCCTTGGCTGTGCAGTATTTACACACCGAAGAGTGCGTTCGTATTAAAAGCTCGGCCATTGCCCACTAATGATAACTGGCCATTCAATTCTGAAAATATACACTTCCATTCTATCCCGTCCTATGAAAAGAAATTAATATATTTATGAGCAAACATCTACATACATATGGATTTATAAGGATTCTGCTTTTTCTGTTGAGAAAGTCCTTTTTGTTTCCGTATTCTTTCCAACATCTACCCTTTGCACCAAAGCATTCGAGTGCCGTTTAGCCAAGGGAATGAAGCTGTTGAGTATCGTCTTTGCGTGCGAACATGTCGGAGTTTTAGCAAAAGAACATCCGAAAAAGCATGACGTGCTGTGTATGAGTTCTCTCTCCATGTCGGCGAAAAATTTGACAGAACTTTCATAAATGCCCTTCTTGCCGAAATGCACTTTGACGCATTCTCTGCACAGTTGCTGTTGTGTGAAATGTCGGGATTTTTTTTCCTAAAGAACTCTTCAGACTTGGTCTTTTCTTGGTTTTGCTCGAAGGTTCTGGAACACTTGAGAAGGAATTCTGGAAAACTGGATACTCTTGAGAGATGAGTATGTATTGTGGTTTTTTCTGTAGTTTCACTGTTATGTTATTGAAGTTGTTGTTTATTACTGAGTAACTTGTTCATAATTTGGCTGCGTGACAAGAGGTACGCTGCTGGTCTGTGATTGGTCGATTCATGTGCGTGTCGCGGCTGCAGTCTTCGAGGGTATGAGCAGTTCTGCGTGGATATGGGCAACTTTTCTTAGCTTGAGTATGACAGATGCATGTTAGCGGAACCCACGAACTGTGAGAAAGTGGCCTGCAATGTCATTTACTGCGTCGAATTTGAAGAAACACCCTGAGCTTGAGAAGCACAAGCGTGCGGCGCGGTCGCGTCGCGGCGTACGTCTTGACCGCCACCCTCATAATTTACTGATTCCTTTGTTATTCGCTAAATCCGAAGGTGCACTACAAAAACGGATGACAAAGACCTAAGCTCCTGTTTTAATCCGGGGATGTAATGTTTTTTTAGGGTTTGCGTCAATCTCTCACAGGAAGCATACGAATACTATAAATCTGCGTTTTGTTGATAATTAGGTTTTCATTTTTCTGTTTTCTTATGTTCTCTGTGATTATATGATTATTTATCGGTATTATTTTCTGGAAGCTAGGAGCATAACTCGTACGCGGTATAGGTGCCAAGGAATCCTGGAAAATGTCCATTGATGTGCTCGTATTTCGGCCTTTTTGTAGTATTGTTGCTGAGCTTTTGAAGCTTCCGCAACATCTGCTCCTCGCCATTCCACGTCGATGTTTTTGAACATCGTTTCCATCTGGGCGGACAGCCACCAACATCCGCTGAAAAGTGTTCTGAAGTCTCGAGCTGAGCTTCCCTGCTGCCATATGTTTTTTTTGCTTCGGGACCATTCATTATGGAATGAGGATTCTCTTCAGGGACGTGTGGAAATCCTTATTTGTGGCGAGCTTCGATACCTGGAAATTTCCCAATGTTTTTGTTTACTTATGGAGTTATTTCCACTCCACAACTGAAAAGGAACATTGAATTTCTAGCATTTTATAATTTGAGTTCAGCACATAGACGACCCGTGTCCCCCTTTCTGAGTCCGGGGCGTTACATAATAGCCGGAAATGGGATGCGGCCAAGCTCTACGACTGGTCAGTTCAACCAGCCGGCCAATTGCAGGGCCCATCAGTCTCGCCCACACCAAGATGTCCCCCTTTCTGAGTGTGGGGGCATCCATAGATTGATGAGGCCTCAATTAGTATTCAATACGAGAATATTTATTAAAGTCGTTGGCGAGAAAAAAGCAAAGCCTGGGATAATGTGGTGACAGGCAAAAAAGCGCTGTCACCATTGGGCGGGATAGCTAATTTTAGTCCTTTCTATTTTTACTTTCACTCTAATTGATTTATGGAATCATGTTGACAGGAAAAAATTAGCGACAAATTAGAGCAGTGACGGTATTTTCGCCGAGCGAACAATGGGAAATGCGGTTTCCAAGGGAAATTTGCTGCACCAACATGATTTACGGATTTACCCTTTCGGGTTTCGATGGAAATCGGGCGAATCTCTGAGCACCAATAGGCCTTTCTTCTCGAAAAAATAGTCGTAAAACGTCTGTAATAATATGGTCTTTGAAGGAAAATTGAACTTGAAGTCCAACCTCAAAATACGGACAATTTCCGTGGATTTTACATGTGGACTTTGCTCTTCGGTTGTTTAGGAGTGCATTGTCGTCGAAATATGAGATTATTTCACTGAAATATAAGCGCTGGCGCTGGAATCACGTGAATAAAATGTTTTCCCAACAAGGATTGTGCGAGAGCCGTCTTGAATTCTGATAAATTATCGTATATGGCGCCATCTTATAAATAGAGCTGGGGTAGTCAGAGGGCAAAATTTCGATTTCTTGCAGTCTCTGCTGTGTAATGCCGGGTTTTTGTTTGTTTTTTGCTTACTTATTTATTTTTATTTATTTATTCGCGATATTTGCTTTAATTATTAGTAAGTAGATAAATAAATAAGCAAATAGGTAAATAAATGTTCCTTGCAGGAAGAAGAATTCATTCTTTGATGCACTATGATGAAACAATGGTTTAAAATAAAACCAGGGGAACATTTAGCTCAATACTCAGCTACGAGAATAAAAATAATGAAAACCTATGCTCTGGGCAAAGTTTAACCCTACCTGTTACCCATTTAATTCATCCCCATCCATTCTATGTTCAAAAGAGGCCAAAAGTGTTTCAGCGGTTTATCCAATTAAACATAGAGACAAAATAACAATAATAAATAAATAAAGTAAACTATTATATCTGATTTCCGTTTCGTGCACTACCTTATACCGAAATCAAACAAAAAGTTTAGGCCATCCTTTGCACTCATCAGTAAGGTAAGGATGGCCGAAACTCATATAAAGTGAAAATAAAAGTAAACTGACCTGTCGCAGAAGAAAATTTTATGAATTTTAGAGAATATTAGAAAACTAGAGAATATTAGAAAATATTAGAGAATAACAGTGAATAGTAGGGAATATTACAGGAATATAAATAGAATAGAATATCCTCAAACTTGGGTAATCAAGTTGTTATCCTAACTCTATCCTAACCCTGCACTTATTCTTCGGAGTTCTTCGAGGTCATCACTGCCCTTTTTCTCCCCAGCGGATGCCTCTTGTCATCTAAGTCTGACCCTCAATGAAGTACTACGCAGCGATTTGCATAATCCGGTTTTATGTCAAGAGTTCTGATTGGGAACGACGCTTGAACTGCTTCACCTCATTTCCGCATCGCATTCTTGGTGTTTTCTGTCAATGTTTGCGTGTCAAGCATCGTCATTCCCTACGACCGTATCAGGTCAACTTGGGGCGGCTGGAACTGGTTCTGACAACTTGTCACCCGACGTCAGCCTCTCTTTGTTTTCGTGATTTATTCGGGACGGGTCGTGAAATTCGCGACAAACTCGACGTCCTTCTCTCACCTCGTTCGTTTAAAACGCTGCCTCTGCATTCCTACCACTCGACCATCGCCACCACCACCACCACCGAACTTGGCATACCTGCGCGATGTAACCTTGAGAGCAGCAGACTCACAGCGCCGTCGAGGCACTCGAAATTGCAGGCGAAATCCTTTGATTACACGCGGGAAGAGTCACAAAAGAAGGCGCTGGCGCGAAGATTGTCCACTGGGAGCTTGGCGAAATAATTAGATGAGAGCATCGTATTAAGGCAGACTTCTTTTATGCCCCTACTGGAAGTCTATAATGAGATTACCCGAGTTTTTACGAGCTTACCTCGTCACTCGAATCGTGTTTGTTCAGCTCGCCCAGCCGAGCGCTCTGCTATTGCTTTTCCATAGGGTAAAAGTCTTAGGACGCATCTGTGGCTAGTTTTTCCCGAAACATTTCAGGCACCGGTGTTTGTACTAGTTTGTTTACTGTTCTGCTCTTGCACAGCTTTCGGGGCCTTTTGATTTTTCATTTAATTACTCCCGTCTTCTCGTGAAAGTTCTCGTTTTTTCTCTAGAAATTTGTTGGTTATTTTTGGAAGCGTATCTGTTAGCTAGGCAGCATGTTCTAATTTGGATAGTAGCAAAAAGTGAATAGAAAAACTTTTTACCCATATTGGTATCATTACATTGGACTTACAAGTAGATTTTCCTCGATTTTCTTCAATAGAAAATTTTTATTTCTAGTGCTTTGCTATCGAAGCGTGATTTTCTTTTGAAAACATATCTTTTTCTCATTACGGACGTGTCGCTGCATTTTAATGCATGTGAACTGGTCCGGAATCGCTCATCTGTTCAGTTACCCTACCCTTTACCCAACTGGTTGTTTCATTTTTCTTACCTTTTGATTTTTCAAAATAAAATACTGCTCCCTACATTATGCCTGTGTAGTTATTAATAGTTCTGCTAACGTTAGCAGTGTCTAGGATCGAGAATGTTATTGATTCCATTTTGCTGTGACCCTCGTTGCTTCTACCAAAGACTTTTAGGAGCTTCTGATCATACTTTGTTCATATATTTGTGGAAATTCTTGGGTAAATCTCACCAGATCACTATCACCATCATTTATGCGTAGGCACATTCTTAGTTTTCGACAAATTTTTAGTTTTTTGTGAACTTATCTTACAAATCGTCAATCACATGAATCCTTCTCGGTCTTTTTAAAGAATGCTTTCTGAAAATATGGTAAGAAACTCGCTTGAATTGGTTGTAAAAAAATCCGCACAACGAAATCGCCGTGTCCACAAATATTCTCGGTCAACGCCCTACTGATTCGCTGGATTTTTTTTCTCAGGAAAATTTCCCTGTTCGGAATCGTATCGTATATAATCGAATGTTTTGGGCGCGGTACGTCGACGGCGGTGGCGCTCGTTCGCTCGCGTTCATCAGTGAACGACCGTCGACGGGGGGCGCGACTCGTTGAGCGACGACGAAGGTTGTGCCGGCCATCTCAATTACGGCGCGAATGAGCGCTTTTTCGGGTGCTGGCCGGAACGGTCTCGACCCGATCGCTTCGGTGGCCACTGTCTCTGAACGTTCCCCGCACCGTTTTTGCGGCTATCATCGATGAGGCGCTGTGCATTTGGAGGACGCACCACGAGATTCATTTCCTATTCAACAGGGCCTCTGTAGCCGGACGTGTGGGTGGTTTCTCCTATTATTTCATGCGCTTGGTGATCCGTGAAACGTTGGGATTACTGTAGGAGAGCCGCTTTAAAAGTGGTGAAAACCCCATTTCTCTGAAATTTTCTCCTCATATTCTTCGCGCTGTCAAATTTCTTGCCAAAGGGTGTTTCTCAACGGATCGCGCTTTGCTTGAGACTACTGACAGATTGACGAGCCCCGGTCTGCACTCACCATCTACATCTTCTGAGAAATAAGTTTAACTTCTTCCGTCCAATCAGCCCTAGCACTCTCATCACATGGTTTTTGCCCTCAACTCTAATCCAGAAGCGGATGACTCCGCTCTTTCGCAACTCGCTGCAACTAGTGAAACTTGTTTCCGGCGTTCTTGACATCCTCCACGCGGCATAAATTCAGGAAACTCTTGTGGTTCTGTTGCGAAATCCTTGCGTAATCATCACTACGAATGCTTCAGAGTCTCTGTGCAAATGTTGGTTTTTCACTGTTTGGAAACATCCGTGGAATTCCTGGAAACTTGTCCCACGGCGGAAATTCCAGTCGTTTTTCTAAGTTTATGCACTAGAGCCCAAGAGTGTGGATTTTCGAAGAAGTGCACATTCAAAATGTATGCTCAATTTGAGAGGAACAAATTCTCTAGGATTCCACTTCTCCTCTCTCTCTCTGTTGCTGACTTTTATGTTGAATGTTCCAAATGAATTTTTTTTTGTTTTTGTTCCTAGCGGTAGTGGTCATTGATATCTATTTTAGATTTTATATTTTTGCCTGTTTTATGCTTAGATGCTGCAAATTCTGTTTTGGCTATGGTGGATAACTGATTTTCGATTCCCCATTTTTATTCTCACTCACATTATCAATCTTTAGGAGGGGATGAGGGCGTGGTCCCGTTGAAGGGCTTCTGAGAACTCGTACTTCTTACCTCTAGGAAAACTTTAAAGTAAGGCGTCATCTTATTTTCCTTTCTGTAAGTATTTCTCACACATTTCTCCCATTAAGTTCGAAACAACGCATGTGCGTTCGGCGTAGTGCAGATTCGCTACACAGCAGTGAGCAGTAGAACTACATCAACCGAAAATCATGTGCATCTGTAAGGACGTTCAAAATAATTGTTAGCGCGTTCTTGTTGTTGAAGTTCTTTTTTTCTAGGAGCAAGAAGTAAACATTCACTGTCGGTTATAATTAAAGGCAGGAGTCCACCTCATTTTCGTAGTTCAGCTAACAGCAGATTCTGCATCTCCTCGGCGCGATGGTTCCAACGGTATACATAAATTGTCTCAGAATGGTCTATAAACCCGTCTTCCAGGACGGGGTCGGTAACAGTTTGCCAACCCGAGTTGACATGTGAAACCGTTGATCTTATCGATTGGACACGCCAAGACTCGTTGACCGACGCGGCAGCCGTGGCAGGCAGCCAGCACAGCTTGGAGCGATCCGCCTCCGGGCTCCAAATTTTTATCCAGTTCGAGCCTTTCAAAAATGGGGATTTCGTCGCTTCTGTGCCTGTTGATGTACATCCCAGGGATCAACATGATGAGAAGGTCCAGGATATGTTGGTAAATCCAACAGGCAGAACGAGGTGGCTCAAAAACTGGGTAACTTTGAAGTGGCTGTGTTTTTTTTTTCAATTTTTTAAAATCAAGTTTTGGACATGCTTTTGATGTTTTGAAGACAAACACTCCAGCATACAGATCCGCTTCTTCACCAGCGCCTTGATCAGGTAGTGCTTAGCTTCATCACGTGTTCATTGAAATGAAAAATCAGAATGGAATGAAAACCATGAAATAGGTGGATTTTGAGTGCTATTTCTGGCGTTGCTTTACCTTTTCTCCGTTTCAGGCTGAAAAATCTTTCAATTTTCTCTAGATGGAAATGAATATTTCATTCACGTAACTGAGTTTGAGCCTTCTATTCTCCTGCTTTTTATCAGCGATTTCGTTTCCCTCGTGTATTTATTTATGTTTGTTTATGCTTAGGCAAACCATGTAGAGCAAATGATACGAATTACTAGTAAGCATGAAAAAGCGCGGAGTAAAAGTCAAGAAGTTAGTAAAGAACGGTCAACTGCCAAGCGGATTCTTCCAGATGTTTGTCTACTGTTCCTTTATATTGCGGTTAAGAGCATGTTAGAGTACATTTTCGTATTTGACGTGAAAAATGATATCTTCCACATAAGCATGAGAGAATTTCTCAGCTTTGAGAGCTAAGAAAAATTGGAGAGAAAAATTTCTGTACAGCAATATGAGCGCATTTTTGCGGTCTGTTCACTACAATCCAGCTGAACTTGACCTGCTTTCATCGATCCCTGCTCTTTGTTTCGAGTAGTATTTATCAGAAGAGAGATATTTACTACTCGAAACTCTAACTAGATCTTCCTTTTTTCCCCATGTTTCTACTTTTTTTCTGCAATCGCTCCCTTATTTCCATCGTTTATTTTGTTGTGGATAGTTCCTTGATAAAGTTCTGATCTGTGCCCTGTGATCTCTTGTTGATTGGAAGTCATTCGATCGATTTTTTCTTGGCAATGTTTCCTCGCGTTGTTGGCCGACAAGAAATGTCAGAGTCGACCGGCTGACATTTGCTTACGTTCTCGAACTTGGGTCGACTGGTTTTGCGCACTGCAACCACACCCACTTCCTTGGTTTTCTGGATAGGCATGTTGAAGTGTGTGGTTATTGGCCAATTTTGCCGCTTTTCTTGGAATATTTGTATTGTTAAGGACGTTCTTCCGATGAGTGGTCCTTCTTGGCTTCTTTAGCTACTTTCTGGGCAAATGTGAAGGTCTTTTTGATAGCGGATGGGTCTATTTCGTTCATATTGTTTTCCCATATTGATAAAAAAAAGCAAGAGGGTAATGAAGCAGTGATTTTCCACTAGCCAGCTTTTTTTCAAATACATATTTTGTGGACATATCAACGTTGTTTCCATCACTTTAACTACCTTCATATTGGAGTTTATACTTTTGTCGCTCGCTTTAGCTGCATTTCCTTGATGTTGTTATCGCTTTCCGCATTACTTACGCACAAGTAGTTGAGATGTCATGCGCGAATCGTGTTTTCCACGAACCGTCACCGATCGTGAACGCATTAGCAGCGGTTGGCGAGCGTTCGTGGTGGTGTGTATGTGTCTGTGTATGTATGATGTGGTCGACTGGACGAAATTCGGTCACCCAGTTCGTTTTTCAACGACATGATCTGCTGAACAAATATGATAGCGGCCTGATGTGATTTCTGTTGTCGTCCATCGTTGTGTCCGTGCGATTTTTTGCCAAAGAGACGATTTGTTGGTGGAGGAGACTTGCAAATTTTCCGGTCATTGCACTCGTCCCATCGTTAGGCTTGATGCGACTAATTTTTTCTTCACTTCTTTCGTTTTTCTTTCTTTTCGATATTGTCATTCATCATTCAGTTTACCCAGGGTAAAATGTTGACGCCTGTATTAACCGTGGGTAAATTTGAGGAGTGTAAACGTATTTACCGTGGGTTATCGCAATGACGCGGTTATCTCAATGACGCATCGGCCTATGGTTTCTATTGGGTTTCCTGGATCTGGAATTACCGTCTGTCAGGATGTGTTCAATGATTATCTTGAAATTAACTTGTGGACCTCTTTGCGAAATTTATTATTGATGAGGCAATTAAGGAATTTTTTCTTATGAAATTTTGCCCTCTAAAAATAAAATAAGATGGTAAATGGAGCTTCTTTCATCTCAGTCTGAAATGTAGTCTAATCATCGTCATATTCCATAGGAATGTTGGAGTTTTTCCAAAAGTTTCTTCTAGGTTTTTTATTCTAATTTTGAATCCTGCTTCTAACATGTCTTGCTGTATTGGACCTATTTTTACTGGGCCTGGATGCATCGTTGAGAAAACCCAGGGTTAATGCGTTGACGTCCGTGTTAACGATGGGTGAATCAGTTTGGTGTTGACACATTTAACCTTAGTAATCTCATTGACGCATGCGTCCCTGATCATTCTCATTCTCATCATTCTGTTTCTTCTCCCTGATGCATTTTTCTCTTAGTTTTCCTCCTATTTCTATTTTTTCACAAGGTTTTTCGAGCCAGTTTTATTTCCTTCGCAATATTATTTTTTCACCCTTGTATTCTGTGGTTTTTTCATGTCATTGTTATCGTCCCGACACTTTTCGATTTCCTATCTTACAACGAAATCATTTTTCGCAATTGCAGACGACGCGCTTATCAGCACATCTGGAACAGCAGATGAAGAAGCTGAAGCGACGTCTGAGTGCGGCGTTCCGCGGCGGTGGCTCACAGCAGAACGTCGAACTCTGTGGAGCGAATGGTCTGACGAACGGTGTGCACCACCTCCACACAGCCCCGTATGGGCTTTTTGCTGCAGCGACACCTAATCGAGCGTGGAGTTTGTCGGATTCGATGAATCACCTCGCAGACAGGTAAACTGTTTGCATTTCAGTTGTTTATTCCATTTAGTGGGTAAGGGTGCATCATTAGAGGGATGGGTAATCTCACAGCCATTGGTGTGGTTACCCATGGGTAGCATTTGGGTACAGATAAAACCACGTATGGATAAACATGTTTATGGGCACAGATAAAGAGTGGTATACATTAACACGCTTACCTTGGGTAATCCCAGTGATACATTCGGTCTCTGCAATAATAATAACGCGAATACCAAGGTCCGGATGCATAATTAATATTGGCCATGGTGAATGTGTTAAAGTGCGCAAATTTGCCCTTTATCTGGCACACATAATCATGTTAATCATACCCATGGGTACAAGGTTACCCATATTTTTCGATGATGCAACCATAGCACGAGTGTAACAGAAAAAAAACGGGTGGTTTTTGGAAAGAGGAGGCTACCAAAAAATTGAGAATAGAAATGGTAAAATCAAGGAAAAGCTACCATCAAATTAAGACTACTCAAAGGAGAGAGAGGAAAACGGAAAATTCCGCACTCCCCTGGTGGTGACCCCTGTAGGAAATTTTCCTTGCATTAATCTTGAACGTTGTAATTGCTACGGTAATCTTTGAGATACATGTAATTCGTATGAAGTATGAGTTGCAAAAACTTTCCATCTTCTCAGTCCAAAGGCACGAACGTCGTCGTTTAGAATTCTTGAGCTGGAAACAACGGAATGCAGATTAATTCGGGTAACATTTCTCCCGAAGCCCGGCCTCATTTAGAAAATTGGAATTCTCCTCGACTGTTGCTGTCGTAATTGATTTCTTTCCTCAGAGAATTTTGCCGCAGGAAAACTACTGAATTTCTTTCTCCATCAGTCTTTAATAATTCTATTTTGGTGATGGGTGCAGCCAAAGATGTGCTAATTATGCCTTTTCGTTTCAAGTAGTTAGCTCATTTCATCACTGAAGATTGAACTAAATACTTAGTATTGTATTTGTATATGTTTCACCATTTGTGTTTAGCGTTTTACTGTTAAGCAATTAAGAATGAACCGTATGAGCGCGAAGATTATTGCATCAGAGTTTCAGTTGTCACCTAAGTATTCCTGCGATCGAAAGTTTTAGAGGTTTTGCCTAATTTCCGTGTGATCAACGTTAGGTTGTTTCAGATGCAGTGGGAAGTTTAGGAAGTTAAGAGGATTATATCCGTGAGAAATTCACATAGTTCTTGCCAAAGAAAGTATAGCGAAAGTATTGAATAAGCAGAAGTTGTTGTCTCATGGCTTGGTTGGTGAAATTTGAGGCCACTGACCTACTTCTTCCCCCACTGGATTTCCTTGGACGCTGCCGAGGTGCTTCACTTTCTATGGAATGTTTGCGTTGGCTTAGTCGTCATTGCTGGAAGATTTCAGTTGTTAGTTCTTAATTTGTTAAGCCATTTAGTGATAAATAGCAGTAGAGCATAATATAGGAAAGCCTTCTCCTTTTTTCTAAATTGTGTATTCCGAGTTGTGAACGCATCATACTGTGCTTTTGTGAAACATGGGGGAGGTAAGTACTCAAAAAGGAAGGACATTATTAAGCAGAATTATAATATCCTTCTGTCCTCGTGAAAATTGAGCGAAGAAAAGTTTCAAATAAATTTTGGTGCCCGCCGTTTGGATGAATTAACTGCGAGAAATAATTGCTTCACCGAATTCGTTTTCTCATATGTCTACGATGGTCATCTTCTCATGAGAGAACGTTCAGCTGTAGCAGGATTTTTCAATGTCCCGAGTTCATTTTTTTGTCTGACATGAGATTAAAGAGTTTCCTGTTTCTTGAACAAGAATTGCTATATTTTTCGGGTGTGCTCGTCCTAGCGGTACTTCCTTTACGCGGCTTTATAAGATTACCCATGGTAAGGGTGTTAAAGTACCCGAATTTGCCCTTTACTTGGCACCCATCAACGTTTACTCATGCGTGACGTTGCCTATACCGAGCTGAATTACCCATTAACTAGTTATGATCGCACCTGTGGGTGTGTGATTACCCATTCTTTCAATATTGCATCAGGGACGTAGATGGACGGGTTTGAAAATAATGAATCTGTGGAGTTAATGAAGGAGAGGAAAAATCCGATGTGTGATATAAAACTGTTACATTTGTTCTCAAAAATCGTTCACTCTGGAATAATGGGCTGGTAACTAGGTTTGCCCAGCTCTCCTCGTGGCTTCAACCGATTGAATATACTATAATACATATATCAATAGAATCCCATTACTAGTCATTTCCCAAATGCTGCTTTACAATGAAGAAGTACAGTGGACGGCAATGGGGGTGGCCCATCTGCGGCCTCGAGAAGGACGCCGCGCAACCGCGTCGCGCGCGCTGGAATCGGTGTCGTCTGCCGTCGGAATGCTATTTCTAAGCTTTCTTCTTCCCAATTTGGTCGAAAATCCTTGAAATCGGGTAGAAGAGCTCTTAGAAATAGCATAACAGCAGCAGAAAACATCGGTTACGGCACACGCGGCGCGGTTGCGCGACGTCCTTCTCGAGCCCGCAAATGGGCCACCGCTGGCTTTTGTGGTCATTCAAGTGGTTGTTGTTACCTCTCAACTAGTATTCAATTTTCGGAATGTTTTCACTTCCTGGGTCGACTTTGTTCACTGATTGCCTACCTGTTTTTGGTCGATTCTGCGCTTTAGCTAGAGGTTTTGTATGTACTACTTGTATCTGCAGAATTCTAATTTACGCCATTCTCATAGACGATTTTATGCGTCTGACGCATGCCTACGTCAGCGGTCTAGAAGCGTTACGTCTAGGCGAATTTGCATTTCTATGTGCACGCCGTTTGCACCACTGAATAAAAGCCTTCAGCTCATCTCCAACACCGCTGTTCCGATCGCTTATTTATTTTTTTTTTTTTGCAGGTTGGCTGTAGAAGGAGTTATTGTCGAAGAGTGCGACCCGACGGCTGCCGTACTCCGACATCCATACCATAGGTATCATCGAGCGCCTCAGTCACGAGCCGCCAGCATGTACAATCCACGGGTCTATTCAGGGTACTATGGATCGCATGCATGTGAGTTTTTGTTGGCTGTGCACTTCAATACTTTTCTCGACATAGTGTTTTCCTTTTTCTCTTTTCATTTCAATTTTTTTCTACTGGTACACACTTATACCCTGCAGTTACTCTGAGAACAAATGAGAAGCGCAGGCTTTCGTTGTTCGCATTTTTACATCACTCATAAGTTTATACATCAGTGGCTTATAAGGTGTTGGCTAAGATGAATCCAGTGAAATATGCGGATGCACTCTAACCCACTGAGGATAGTACAATACTGGACAACTTGTAATCCTCGAACCTATCGCCTTAGTCAGTTAATTCACTTGGCTACACAGTCTTTCTTACTGGAACAGAGATCAGCAGAGTTCTTCGATTTCTCGCTTGTATATCTTGTTCTATGGTTCTTCTTCAGCCATCTCGTCAATATTTTTCAAATTGACGTTTTTTCGCACTCCCTATGCCTTGCGAGAAGTTTTCGAACTTAAGTTTCCTTATGTAGTTGCACATTTGTTTAGTCACGGATTCCTTTCCGGGCTGGGATTGATAAAACGTTTGCCGTGCAGTTGAACAATTTTCAGCGACAAGGAGTAGATATGGCTTGAGAACGCGTGATTGGCTGGTTTTCGCGCCAATGACAAATTATGAAGTTTAGTCTTCTGGGGTTACTTGTTAAGGGATATGGGATAACTTCAAGTACTTCTTGTTTTTCTCAAAAAGCACGTACGGGGCATGAAGATAACAGGACTACTATGTAGTTTTGCTTCGCCAGGTCCCTTACGTATTTCTTCTTTGATCTTAGTTTCTATTCTACTGGGTTCCTGCAACCTTGCGATTTCTTCATGGGTTGCTGTTCTCATTCGTGTAATATGAATACTATGTACAATGCTCTATTTCTTTGTTAGCTTTGATTAACCAATTCGTGGCTCTATTTTATGGGCATACCTCTTTTTTCCCTTTCTCCCTTTTTCCTTTCCTCATTCTTTCGGCCTCCAATATGTTCTTTGGCACCTCAGTTTAATGGTCCAGTTCTCCGGAATCCTCCAATGTTTTCTTTTCACTGAGCAATCACTTTGTACTGAGCTGAAGCTACATGGTCGTTCAAAAGTGATCGATTGCATGGACTTTGACAAGTGATTGAGAGTGTTTAGTTTGCCTGAGGTAGAAGAGCTTCACTCTACCATTATCTTCTCTTCTATTTTGACGTCTCTCATGCTCAAGAAGGGTTAAATCTTCAGGTTCAAAATAGTAGGTGTTGAATTCCATATAGCCTAGCAGTCACCCACTATATACTTGTTAATGTAGTGTGACCTCATAGTGCTTACCTTAGGGATACATCAGTGAATCGTCTTTAATCTTTTCAAACATCATTTGAGTCATAATCTCATTCAAAACATTTATGGAACACTTCTGAATCCACCTTTCTGTTTTTCAGCAGCGTCTTTTAGATTTTAGTTGAAGTGCCTTTTTGTTTCGAAAAATTTGCAGAAATCTTCGAAGTCCGTTGTTTAGGGGAATTTTTATGTAGATATGCGATGTTCCCTCATTGAATTCGGGCAGTGTGCAAGCTCAAGCTTTTGCAAGAGGTTTTTGATAAGAGTGTAGGTATGAATCTGATGAGTATTCGTAAAGCAAATTCTGAAGTGACACATACATATTTGCTTCATATTTATGAGGCTGCCCACACTCCTTCGCCCAACCCTTACTGACCTGACTCATGAGCCCCCCTTTCTGGATCGTTACCCTAGGATGTCCATATCTTGGCAAAATCCTCAAAGCTCTATTGCCATTTTCAAAGCTTCATTGCCGCTTTATCTCTCCCTTTATTATCTCGCCTGGGACAACGTCGAGAACTAGCGAAATGCGATGAGACGTTTGACCGTGTAGTACACAGGTTAGTAGCGTTGGAACCACTTTCAGACCTCTGAAGAAGACGGTTTTCGTCGAAACGTTAAGTCACAACAAACATTTCCACCTTAAAAACCTGGTGTGGCAAAGAAGAAATTGTATGAGCTTCATTGCCATTCTATTTTTCCTATATCCCTAAACGTTGACAGTAACCTGGTCAAGCCTATCCGGATAGACTGTCAAGGAAAGTGATAGTGATCCTTGACTATTCTTGGAATAGTTGTGACCTGCCTGATGTTCCAAATTCTACGAATTCCGAAGGTAGGACGGCCATACTTTACTCGAGCATTTCATCTCATTCAGCGATGGCCGATAATGTTAGGGATAGCAAGATATCTCACATTTTCTCAGAAAATCGTCCAATCTTGCTCTAATTAAGCGGGAAGCTTAAGACCCTCTCGGGAACGTTAGGGAATCTCTTCACTGCTCAGTAATGGAAGCGAGTTCCTCAAAAATCATTCTAAAGTGAAATGCAGAATGAAATCCCGATTTACTCAGGGTAAGCAGAAGTAAAAACGTCTTATTATTGCATTAACCCTTTCAGCATCATTTACCACCCACGTATACGCGTAATTGTACGTGTGGCAGTGTTGGTTGTGGATTCAAATGCGGGCCCAATATAATTGCCAAATAGCTTCCGCTCTATCGCCATCACATTCGAAGCGGTGTCTGTGCGAGCGTGCGATAATGACATGTGTTTTGAGCAGCGGAACTCCATTGAGCAGGTCTTTATGTGCAGCTGCATTTTCGTTCCTAAAACAGAGCTAAGTTGTTGCTTTGGCCTTAAGCCTCCGACGGTTGAGCGCTCGCAGAACGTAGAATGGACGGGCGCTAAAGGTTAAGCCCATCGCTGAGCGCCTCTAAGCCGACCCCATAAATCAGAGACGCTCGGCCGAAAACGAACGCTGATTCGGATTTCGGCTGCTAAATATGGCGATCCGCCGTCTGCGGCGTCGTTGGAGAACTCGTGGATTAGGGAGAAGAACGTTGTTTGTTGCGCAACTTCTGGAATTATTAGTGACGTTATGGCTTCTAGTGGCTTCTGACATTGACGTACTACGGCTCTTAATTGTTTTTCAAGGCCGCTACATGCATTGTTATTGTTTTTGCGGTTGTACGGTGCTACAAAATGATATAGCAGTCGTATTACTAGACTATTAACAGAATAACAGATAAGAAACAGTTAGTCATGGTTAATCTAATAAATAATTCGAGAAACCACTCGAAAAATGGAATATTTCATGAGCAAGAAGATCTACAGCTTTATTTTTCTTTGTTCAGGGGTTGTATGGGTCTCCTTTTATGGACATCTAAGATTTTGACTTGTTAAAGACTGAATATTCGAATATCGAATATATTCATTCATCATTAAGCTTGAACACTACGTACCACGTGCTATAGTCGTGCGAGTAAGCTTTCTCTCAAAAATTGTTGGAAAGCTAGTAAAAATAGTCTGAGGCAGCCTTCACTAGTGGGGTTTGTGATGGAAATTTGTTCAGAAAATGCCATGGTATTGTGGATGAAAGCTCAAAGCAGTAGTTTTTCGAGCTATATGTGGAAGTCCATAGTAGGAATGCTGCAGTTAATTTCTTTTTTTCTGAGATCTTTGAGAAAAAAAGTTTAAACTTATTTGTTTCCGTGGGAACTTTGTTTAGAGTTGCATATGAAATAGAATAGCAGAACCATAAAGAAATGGAAATCTTCTGGCATCAATGATATAAAAAATTAAAAGCTTAGGGATTTGAAAGTTGGCATTCAAGGAGGAAAAGGAGTTCGAAAGAAATTTTTGAAGGTTCACTGTTTATTTCGCAAAAAAAGCGATGGGTGTTCTAGGCCAGATTGGTGGTGGACAAGATTTTTGTGGTAATTGCAAACAAATAAAGCAGAAATGCCAATACTAGGTACCTATTTAAATGAAGATCATAAATTTTTTGATTTGTAGACTGGAAATCTAATGAAATCGGTTGAAAGCAGAGGTTCCTATGTTTTGGTTGGCTTTGATCCAACGGCTGACATCAGTGTTGAGCATAACTTTGCAGAACATCTGTTGTGGTTTTTGGGTGCACTGTCCGCTTCCTCTTGAAGATCATTGAACATTTACTAGCGGTTCCTGCTTGAATGGGCACGTTAGCATACATAGTATTTCTGCTTACAAAATAATATTTGGATTGGATAGGTCTACTCTGATACGGGAGGCACTTTCTTCAATTTAATTTAGCGCACATAGGCTTTATTAGATGGAGGTAAATTATCTAAAAAAAAAGAGAACAAATAACTTCTTTGAATTAGTCTGATTCATCTTTTCTGTTTTAGGGTAACCTTAATCGAATAATAAACTATTTTTCTTGTTTTGAAAACAGGATTTAATATTTATTTCTTGTAGTTTTAAGAGTCAGTTTAAATTTTCCTTTCTTATCCATTTGTTGTAAAAGTATATTGCCTAGTTTTAAGTAGTTTATTTTATATGCCTTGTTGTTATTTTGATTTTTTACATAGTTTCTTGAGCGTTATTTTTTTAATTTTAAGATTAAGTTTTTTTTGACCACTCTAACTTAATAATTCTAGAAGTAGCGCAAGGTCTTCGTGATTGGATTCGTGAACATTCTTGGTGAGATTTTAGGCGTTCTGCTCTTCCGCAGTTAGGGATTTCTTCGAGTTTGTAGGCTACTACTTGTTTTCGATGGTAATCACTATTGCTGGCTGAGACGATCTGCTCGAACAACTTGCACCCATTATTACCTGGAAAACTCGTTCAATTTAGCAGAACGGGTCACAATCTTTTCGAGGATTTCCATCAATCTCGGCAGGGTTCCTGAATTATTTTCAACAACTTCCCATGAACTTAGTGTGCAGTTGTAGTCTACGTCAGACATTGTCACGAACTGGTTTTCTGTTGTTTTCGAGATTCTCAGGCTTGACTGTGGAATTGGGAAGCCAAGAAGTTCGAATGAATTAGTAGGAGATTCAAGGATTACGGATGAAAACGCGTTCGCCATTCTTCTTCACAAGGAAGGGCACCAGCACTGGGAATAAGATTTGCAGTTCCTTGTAAGAAATTTGCATTGTTCCAAATTCCGGCAACAAAAGCGCTAAAATTCAATGCTTTTGTCCCAGTGTCTGGCAGGTAGTTTGGAGATTATTATATGTAGGATAGGATACCAAGCGAGTTATTTATTATATATTTTTCGAATGTTTTATTCTTGGTATGTTTCATTTTCCGATTTGCATTCGGAACATTCTAGAAATTCTTCATCCTGGCGCATGTAGTTTTAAATGTACAGGAGCGTGGAGGGACTTTGGTCACAATGTATCACCGGAAAAATGGGTAATCTCATACCCATGGATAGCAGCTAAGTATACCAGGCAATGTCACGTATGGGTAAACATGTTGATGGGTGGAAAGGGTACATTTGAGTACGTCCATACGTTTACCATGGGTAATCTCATTGGTGCTTGCCGAGCTTGGACTCTCCTTGCACCTACTGCTTCTCACAGGAAGCTTACCACCTACCCTGTGGCAGGTTCCATGGAGGTAACAGGAATTTTCCTATCCTTCCGGCCCACCAGGCTGAACGAGGTTTCCGAGAATGCCTTGTTCTTTACCATTACTCCTTATCGATGAGTAGGAAAAGTCTCCTTTCGAACGCATGTTTTCCTGAAGAATTCATTCAATTTAGAGGAGTACGTAGAACTTCTCCCTGAATCCTGACCCTGGTTACCCGTCGAAGTTAAATATATAACTATTCCTGAACAACTTCGGGACGGGAACACGGCGAAGCAAGGATATCTGTTTGGACAAGGCCGAGTTCTCCGGTTTACAGAAGAAATCATCAATAAGTCGTTGAAAATTTCGTAAAAAAAGGAGAAAGTGGACTGACGTTTAGGCGGTCAGGAACCATCCCTCTTACCCAGCAGGTGGTTTGTGAGGGCTCCGACCTGTTTCATGAATATCAGCCTTTTCCTCCGCAGAACAGAACTTTACTCAGAGGGAAGGCCTGTGGTTTTCCTGGAACTTTTATGAATACGGGTATACGCGGAAGCTTCCATCAGGAGCAGTAGCTCTACTGGCATGCGAATGTCCGATGCTCCTTCCGGGTTTGTGAAGTGTTTCCAGGAGGCGATGGTCGGTGTGACGACGTCAAGCCCCTTCTTGGCAACTTCTATACCATTCATTATTCGAAGACCTTATTCGTACTTTGCACTTAAGCTCTAGCGGTGAACTCAAGTGCACTTTCCTCTATATTTCATGAGCTACCCCCTCTCCTGTTGCTTGCAAGATCTTTCTGGTGGCTTCCGACCAACGTGGTAGTCCACGGGTAGTTCAAACGACTAAACCCAGTAATTCCTTGGCTGCCGCACGCCGACTCAAGCGGATTTCGGCGAAGCAACACTCAAAGAAAGAAATAATAAAGTCGGATTCAGTGGCCTTCTCTGTTCATCCGTGAGTGCATATATTTGTGGTTGTTTGATCACAGTTTGTCCTTTATGATCGCATGAAAACTTGCGTGTGGGAGCATCGTGTACCATATTTGCATAAGCTGTCAGTCGTTTTGATATTGGAGGCCTCACCGCGTCCTTCCGTCTGCCATCCATCCATTTCATCAGCAAGTAATCCGTCAAAGTGACGAAAACCCAACGAGCAACTTCGACTAATGAGTAGTGAAAGTCACTGAGGCGTTTATGCGTCTGTAATCGAATTGCACTCGATGCGCACTTTCAAGTCTGCTGATGCCGGGGGCCTTCTATGCGACTTGTGCATGAAGTGTTCGCGTCATCTTCTTTGGATGTCGAGCTTTCACATCTGATTACTTAGGATTTTGACGAAGCAGTGTCATGACGCAAGAAGCGTTAATTAGGTGATGAGATATGGCTTGTGATGACGGGAGCAGGATTATGCATGGGTAATGATGAATATGAGTGGGATGCGGGGATTAAAGATTACTAAACGTTGCGGAAATTTGTTGAGAAGCGAATCTTCCGAAAAGAGAAAATTACATGCAGACGAATTTCCGGATCCGTTACGTTTCTTCTTTAGTTAACCTTTAATGCACTGTTTATGCAGAGAAATTGCGGGCAGACCTCAAATCCGAGATCTATCCTGGTACCCGTAGCCGTGGTTCTCGGGCAAGCTCTAAGCTTCTCCCTTACCCAAAGCGCACGAGTTTTCTGGATAAGATTTGGTTTACTTGGCAATCTATACCAGTGCATGTCAATGCTGACCAAGACGAGTCAGAGGTATACCAACCTTCACCTGTCCTCGGAGGCAACATTGTAACCAAAACGGAATCTCATACCCATGGCTATGATTACCCATGAGTAGCAGATGGGTATAGAAAACGTCACATATGGGTAAACACGTTGATGTGGTCCATATAGAGGGTAGACCTGAGCACGTTACCACATTCACCGGTAACCTCAACGTTCCACCCGCTCCCTGGAGAACTCGTCCACTTCTGAGGAGCTGGTGGGTCATCTCTTCATCAGGAATGTTCCTAATCATGCGTATGATCCGGTTCAACCGATCCTTGCTGTATCCGGTCCTGGAAACCCTTTCGCCCAAGTGGAGCTCATCATACCCAATCCGTTCTGCCAACAGAAAACTCCAAAATCACGGTGTTTGATGACAGTGAGCTAGAGTATCTCAGAGTGCCAGTAATTCAGCTCTTAAGCAGGCTATCGTACGCCTGAAATTCTAGAACTTGTTCCTGGAAGGACATTTAAGAGCTAAATGGTAGTGCTAGGTGAACTTGAGGATCCAGGAAGCATCTACTGATTGGAAAATAACTCTTGACAGAGTTCAGATTCTATAACACATGAATTTTCGGGAAAGAAATTGTGAGATTTTCCCAGGGAAATCCCAAGTCTCGAATGCTTGATGGTCAATTGTCTCGAAGACAGTACAGTTCTATCCCTGTCACTCATGATTCCTGAACCTTGAGGACATTTGAGTATGAATGGTGGAGTTCTGCTTATTTGTTCTTGCAATTTTCTGTTTGTTTCTCTGTGTCCACTGTTCTTGCGAAGCTCTTATACTAACATATGCATAGTTTTATCTCCAGACTAGTGGTGCTTAGCGGCGAATTTATTGTTTTCGCACCATAGGATGAAGCTATCTTATCGAGAAAACGCATGTGTTGAGCAACTATCCATGCTGTTGTTCGCCTTGGTGTGTTGCTGTCTTGGTTCTTTCGCTGTGCTTTGTTGTAGGTCTCTCTTCAACAAGCCGACCAGTTTGTAATCCTACAGCCCTCCGTCCGTGCATACGTCTGTTCAAGACCAATTTTGCCAAGGATGTTTGTGCACTCACTTTTTTGGTATTTGTCAAGGGTAGTATGTGAAAGTTTTGAGCAGTCACACCCTTCTTTCTCATGCGATCTCGGACGGATGACCATCGGACGGACGCACGCAGTAGGAGTAAGCTCTGAGATCTGGCTAATGATGTGCCCTCATTTGAAGTTTGAGCTCCTTTTTAGCGTTTGATCTTTCACTGACGCTGATGAAACTATTTACTAGCAGTTAATGAGGTTGAGTCGGTTAGGGGAATCTCATCTATAATCTGCTATAGTAGTGCTGGCTGACTTTCTCAATCTTTGATCTGATTTCTATGTTTTTACTTTACTACTTTACTAGTTACTCTTGTGACCTCATCCGGAAGAACTTGCTCAAGTGGAAGCTGCTGGAATGTGGAACTTTTCTTAATAAAATAATTGATGTTAAGGGGAGGTTCTATGTCAGATAGAATTAAAAAAATATTCGTACACGAATGTAACCAATTTGTCCACTCCGTTCTTTTTTCCATATACAAGTAAAAGCAGCAAACTTACTCTTTAACCCTTTTCGAAGCCCCAATCTTTCTTTGAACCACTTATTTATCCAGGAATACTAAGGAGAAAACGTTTGCGGATTGGACTTTTGAAGCATATTTCATGATTTTTTTTTGAATAATAAGTACGTTTTTTGAGCGCAGCAAACTCCTCTCATCGAATTTTAAAGGTCTTTTTTCCTGGATTTCCCCTCCCCCGATGAGTTGATGTACAGTGGACACGCATCTTTGAATGATGGACATCTTCGCTGTCCTTACTGAAAGGCTAGAATTTCATGAGAGCGCTTAATGGACGGCTTGAAGAAAAGACGTCGTTTCGTCTAGAATAACCATCAATTTCGCGGTGAGCAACATCGTCAACACGACGTCATCACCTCCTGAAGCAGTCGATTCGGCTCAAAGCCGCGGCCGGTGTTGGATTCGCGCCACATGTTGTTTGCCAGATGTTATTATCTCATTTATGCGAAGGAGGTGAGTGCGGGAGATTGGGCTGCGTCGGGCGGGTGGGGGGGGTGAGTGCTACGCTTGCGTTTAGCGCGGCACCGGTTATGTGACGTCAAGTGGGCCGAACTGTATGCACCCGGGCGATAATTAGCCGCGTTATGGCTAGTTGACGTGGGAAAACTGGGCGGTGATGGTGATGAGCGTCCACGTTGGTGTGGGATTCGCTGCTTCTTTGGGCATGGTGTCAGATATCCTACGAGCGGATGACCATGGTCCAACAGGGAAGAAGCGTGGGATTCTATACGGAAAAAATCAGGCTAGAGATTCTCTGGATTGCCGAACTTCGTTGGGACGTGACAAATAGAAATGTATACATAAGTTATTACTACCCAGAATTCATCACGAGAACTACCAATTTATGGAGAACGCGAAGGACACATGGTATCCATGGCGGTTTCTCGTGACTAACTCAATTCCTGAAACCTAGGGAAACGAATAACTAATTTGGTCCTTCGATATTCCAAACAGAATGAGGGCAGCTTTGGACTAGCAGTTTAGAAAAGTAGAGGTAAAGTAAAGGTTGTCAGGGAAGCTGAGCTAGTGGCTTAGGTATTAGGGACTTTGCAGCACAAGTTTTTTTCAGGAATATGTGGGAAATTTTCTTAATATTGGAATTTTAATACTGTGTTAACTGATGGTATATTAAGACCGAGGAGTATTCAATTTCGAATAAGACGGAAACTCGAACATCTGAATAGAAGAGACCAAGACAGCCTTGCTTCAGCGATGTGAGGCCTTGCAAGTACCCCTTTTTTGAATATTCGAATGGTCGAATCCATCCCTAAATTAGTAAGTATTCAACAAAATTGTTCGACTTTTAATCGATTCCAAGCATATTTGTTTTGGAAACCCTAGCGTTAGAGAAACATGTAATGTTTCATTCACTTCGAGGGAAAATTCATGCAAAATAATTTATTCCTTCATCATTCGTTAAGGATTATGCTTTGCTTGTAACTCTATGGGTAACATTTCTATCTCTGCTTCCCTTGGACCTGATTCAGAAGTCCTTGATTTTCGTGAATTTCTTTCAACACTCATCTTAAGTTGCCTTCGAACACCATGTATTTTTCCTATTTTTTAAGGTGCTTTTGTTTTTTTTTACAGATGAAAGATATGTTACAAATGGATTGTATGGTTTATCTAGGTGAGGATCCTGGATAAGGGTTAGGACTCATTTTTGGAGGTAATAAGGATAATTTATACTTGCTGCGTGCGTCAGTCGCACGCATCCAGTATAAATTGCCCTGTAGTCACAAAGTAAGTCGTAATCTCAGGACCAGTTCGGCGATTTCTGAACTCTGGCATGTTTTTCGGCTTCGACGGATTTTTGCGATGTTTGATTCTGCACCCGACTTCTCAAAACGTACTATTGGTATACACTAAAGGCCAACAAAAGCTTCTTTTGAAGATGTGGTAGTTGTCCGATTACGGTAGTTGAACAATAGATGGTCACATTGCGTGATGCTAATCACCTCATCATCCGTTTTTATGACGTGATGATACCGTAGAGTTCATAAAAGTTTTAGTAGCTTGGATGGATGGGAGCAGTGTCATATTCGCATCTCTACATGCACATGCTTTTAGCTTGTGCATTTTCAAGAGGGGAGTGTGGGTTTAGAGTAGGTGTTCCTGGATTCGGGTCGAATTGATCCTTGAAGGTACTACCAGTGAAAATTCCAGGAGACAGTTGTTTCTGCTTGGTGTTTTCCTGTGGTAAACCTGTTCTGTTTCCATCTGTAAACCTGTTCCTTTCCGTTATTTCCATCTATCTTACAATTATATTAATGAATCCCACGCTCCTGTGGCCGGCATGCATCATTGAGATTACCCAGGGTAAACATGCTAGCGCTCGTGTTAGTGATGAGGAAGTTTGGAGCTGTTGGCGCGTTTACTGCGGATGATCTCAATGATGGATTCAGGGGTTGCATGCATCACTGAGATTACCCTAGGTAAACATGCACGTTTACCCGGGGTATTCTTAATGATGCATCCTGGCTTTCTTCTGGGTCAACACTTTCTGACGAACTATCTAGTCTTCTTCCACTAGCGGGCAAATCCTGAAGCAATCGCGACCGGTTTTTTCATTCCTGGCCTGGATGCATTATTGAGATTACCCAAGGTAAAAGTGATGACGCTCCTACTAGGGATGAGTAAATTTGTCTGGTGTTACCACATTTACCTCTGGTAAGCTCAATGATTCATGGGCCTCGTTTTAGGTTTTGGCAAGATTTGCTTCTGTACTCCTGTTCACTGTGGCTATGAACTTGAGATTACACCAAAAGAGAGATGAAATCCCCTGAGATGGGAATTTTAGGGGGTTTCAGTCCAATTCCATAATTTTGAGGAACAACACTCGTCGGCAGGTCAAGCGCAGCTCATAATGGAGCGGGCCGCGGGTGTAATATGGCATGTAAGAGGAGCATGCTGCGAACGGCAAGCAGCAAGCCGCGCGTTTCCTCTCTGTATGTCACAGCACGCACAGCGCAGCAGCCCTAGGGGGGTGCGAGGCACATAATTAGCCGTCGGTTGCGCGCTGGCGCTCTTCGCCCGCCTCCTCGCCTCCTACTAGTGTTGAGGGGAGGCGGAGCGATCAATAGAGGAGTGTCCAGAGTGTGTGTGTCGTGTGTCTGTGTGTGTGTCGGTGGTTTGGATGGCTGAAGAGAGCTGGAGCTGAGCTGAGCTGCGCTGACCTGATTCGCCATGTCGAAGCTGTCCAAATCGGCGACGTTCCACGACTTCTGCGAATCGCCCACGTCGCGCAATGAAGCGATGCGCGACACCGTGGCTGACCACGGCGGCGACGACGACGATGACGACGTCGCCGGCGACGATCCAGCGGCTCTCGGCCAACGAGCCGCTGCCGTTCGACGTACGCACCACGTCACGAAGTCCGCGTCAGCCACGTCGTCGTTTGCCAACTGGC
This sequence comes from Ancylostoma caninum, assembly GCA_037903475.1. Classification (NCBI taxonomy): domain Eukaryota; kingdom Metazoa; phylum Nematoda; class Chromadorea; order Rhabditida; family Ancylostomatidae; genus Ancylostoma; species Ancylostoma caninum. The sequence goes on along the minus strand of JBAJFG010000179.1, from coordinate 144,444 downwards.
TGAGTCTATTCGTCTCGAAAAAGCGAACACATCGGTCGTTTATTCGACCGTCTATGTCATTGTGTGAGTTTTTTGCCCCTCATAATTGTCGTTTCTGTCTGAAGAGTGTGAAAATCCAGCGCACAGCAAGGTTGCCGGTTTTTTAACCTTTCTCGAACGTGCGAAAACTCCAGAATTCCAGTTTGTCCTCATTTTTTTAATGTTAGATTCTTGCGCGTCTACGGTTTTGACACATTTGCAACGTCCGTATTTGGGCATTATGGTTGGACTTGGAGATTGGATGGCTCTAAAGTTTTGTAAATTTGACTTTTGGAAAAATCATTGTTAGAGCTAATATTTCTGTCGGAGGCTACTCAATTTTTCCTTGTTCTCCTGTTTTTCCGCATGTTTTCTTTTCTTCCTTTCCATGGTTTATGGGGTTCATTAGCTGTGCTATTTAAATTACTTTTTTTTTCAAAAATTCGTCAACCCCCTCGCTCCTCGTCTTCTTCGTTCTTTGCGGGTACTCTCCAATTATTTGAAACCTCTTCAATTTCTCACTAGGTTATGGTCAGACTGTTTTTGCCTGGATGCATCATTGGGATCACCCAGGGTAAACGTGATAACACCGAACCTAAAGTTGGGTAAGATTAGGGGTTGTTCACACGTTTACCCTGAATGGTTTCAATTATTCATGCCAGCCATGATGTCCATCATCTCGTTTCTTACCAAAGGGCATGAATATCCGCGAAATTCCCTAATAAAAATTCCTAGAGGGGCTCTTTCTGATTGAAAAACCTTGCTATTATGATGAGATGTGATAGGTTCTAGAATTTTCTTCACTCCTTGGATATTCTCCCTTTCTCAGACCCCCCCCCCCCACTTCCATCTCTTACCTTGTTCTGTTCTCTTAGAACCTTCTTTTGAAATTCCAAGGCGAGCGATTTTACTGGCGTTTTCTGCCTGTCTTTCAGTTGAGTTGCAAATTCGCGTCCTTGCTCATGTCTTCGTGGTAAATTGCCGCGGAAAACTTTGTTATTGACTGTTTTCGCTGGTGTTGGTTTTCTTTTCGCTGTATTTCTCATTATTTTCATTTCGGAATGTCTCTTGGTTAGGCCGTTTATCACTGTTTTACGATTTTTTGTTCTAACCCATGTTCCGAACCGTATGCATTGGCCGCTTTCTTTATAAAGGGCGTTTTCGATCGAGAAAACTTGTCTTCCCGCTCTATTCGCGTTGTATCGAGACGCCCTAATTATGGTTCCCGGGGTGGTTTCCCGGTGGTTAAGTGCCTAAATTAGTTCCCTCCGTTATCTTCTTAGTAGTTCTTCGTCGTGTAATTCCTTAAAAGCGTGAGTTCGTAGTGCGCTGAAACCCGCTTAGCTGACCTAATCAGAAACAACGCGCAGCACCCCGCGGCCGCGGTGGTTTTCTTGATTGGAATGTGCAAAAGTTTCGGGAACTCTTCTGTCAACATTTATCGCGCCGCGACGCGATTCTTGTCGCATGTATCTCAGCATTTTTCGATAGTGTCCAGGTGTCCGGTCGTACGGTCGTACGGTGATCGCCCGCACATGTTGAAGAATTACCAGTTTGTGTTGTTTCGTAACTCCTTCTCATGCATACGTGACCTAGATTGAGTGTTCTTGGTGCGGCACATACTACGTATGTACATCTGTAGACTCTGCGTTTTCCTTGTTTGTGTAGTGTTGACTCAATGCTGTTGCTTGCGTTCCATGCGCGCTGGACGCAGCGGCAGATGTCCGGTCATCTGCCATTGACAGCACTGGTTAGGTTGGCGGAATTTGAATGAGTTTGATGAGTTTGACGTGGAGTTAGTTGGGCATGTGGGTATAGCTATGGATAGCGAGGACAGGACTGCTTCTTAAGAATTTCCTTTGATTTTTTTCCTCTTTTCCTGGATTTTATGGACGATAAGTCTTTCTAGAATCCTTGGACGATGTAGAAATTCTGTTTTGGTTTTGGCGTTGTGTAGGTATTGTTTTTCTCGACCTTTGCACCGTAGATTTCGTGGTTTCCTTTTTTTGAGTAGAAATTCAAAAGCTCGATTTTTCCAGGTCTATGTCGGTCTCGGCCATCTTTTGCTGTCGAAGCCAGTTTTTCACTTATTACTTGGTTTTTTCATGTACATTTAAGGAAAAAAACAGTAATTATTTAAAAATTCGCAGCAGCATCACTGGAGAAACAATTACTGATGGTGCAGGACCCAAACATTTACAGAAACGATGAATCTGAAATATTTTATTTTATTATCTTTTGGACGCATTATCCTTACCTCCAAAACCATCCAATGCTGAGTCATTCTTCATGGTTCACGTTAATTCTCTTTGGTTTGGTAATTTAAGTAGGTTTTGGTAGGTATTTTTTGGCAAAATAAACTTCACGGGCTAAAATTAACCGTTCTGGACAGGCCTTGGCGCAGTTGCGTCATTGAGATTACCCTGGGTAAGTGTACTAATGCCCCCAAACTACGGAGCTAGATCTGTGGAGCGATTTTACCCTGCGTAATCTCGATGATGCGTGCCGGAACTGAACCCGGCCTCAGGCAAAGTTCCTTCTTAGATTTTCCTCCTATTTACTTTTAATTTATGTCAACATTGTCTAGCTTTTAGTATTACTTATGGTTCTTTGCTCAAGTAAAGCCTGCATGGCCGGTGGAATTTAGAAGAGAGCTGAGAGCGGCAATATCACCGTTTTTATGCTGATGAAATCCCATTTTATGCTATGCATTAGACTCTCACCATTAAGAAGATACGTACATATTTATGTTCGATGTCTTCTTCTGAGAATGCCCCCACAGTATTCCATTTTGCGCATTTTTGAAAGGTGTAACATTGCAGAGAGCTTGCTTCTATGGTTGGCAGTGCATACTTTTCCTAGGACGAGTGCAGCTAGGGTGCTTCCGATAAGTAACTAAAATACTACTAATTAGTTAGGTAAATAAATAAAACAAAACAAGCAAACAAATAAATACACCCAGAAAATTGTCTAGAATACTATTATTTTCATCCTACTCTGGACTACCCGTCACGCGCATTTCCTCGCTACCGGAAACTGTGAAAGTTTTTAGATTTGCGACTCACAACACAGATGCATGCCTACCGGTTATGTAACTCTTTTTAATCGTAGTTGCATATGAAAATCGCAGGAGAACCAGTTCAGCCGCGGTAGTTCCGGAAGTTTGTTCGGAGTTGCATCGCCCAGTTTGGTGCGTTTAGTAAGATCATCCTATTGCTCTCATCTCCGTTGTATAGTCGTGGTGGGGAGCTATAGTCTGTTTCAAATGCGACGATAACCGTGCGGATAGCCTGCTCTTCTCTGATTCCTCTCCAACTGCTGCACACTTTTCCGCGTTCTTTATCTCTCTGCTGTCTTCCCAACTATTGTTAATGGTAGAACGCACTATATCTTGCAAGTGCTGTGTTGAAAATTGTATAACTATCCTGTACCCCATCTCATTTTTCTGGTAAACTGGTCCTTTTGGTCATGTAATTGCGTTACTTTGTGGTTACTATGGCGGTAGTTAGTATATGAAGCTACAAAGTACATGATTTATAGCCGGATTAGTTCAAAAACTTCTGTAGTAATCGTGAATTTCTTCCTGAAAAGGACTCTATTTTGGTTCTCCTATCCTTTCTTCTTATGGTGTATAAACCTTGGCGAGGAAAAAAGCCATTATTTCCTCTTGGATTGCTGCCAAAAGCTGTTATTTTTTTCCCGCGCACACACAAGCGCGCGACTGGGTGATGTATTGCCGGAAGTTGTTGACTTAGCGGCTATTTCTATGCAGTACTAGCCGTCCTGGCTTTTAGCTTATTGTCACAAGATGTAGAAAAATAGCGGCGAGCTCTTTCTGTGATTGCGGACTTGAAGGAGCGATAAATTTGGCGTGGACGTGGACCTGTCCGAGAATTTGCGTGGCTTTCCATGGTCCTTAGTACGTGAGTGAGGTAGAAAAAGCAGAAATTCAACACTATTCAGCGCCTATCTGAGGTGCTTGGGCAAAGAAATCAGATTTGCACACACTTTGAGTACGCAATTGCAGAAATACTTTTTTGGTAGGCGTCTGCTGCGGTGTGTGACTTTTTGGTGTCCTGGGAATTCGAGGATTAATACTTTGGTGGTATTTTATATTTGGTAAGGCAGACTGGCCCAAAAATGTGGTGGTTCTGATTGTAACACGAGAAAAACCCTAGGGGTGCTGTCATTTGCAGAGCTAGTAACGGCGGTGCTTTTGTCTGGCGCGTTATTTCAAGTCTGCAAATGCACAACACCGCATTTTTTTGGCGCCAGTTGTCCCTTTTTCTACCAGTTGTCCTGGAAAAAATACAAGTTCTCTGGAGAAAAATGCAGTTAAAGTTTTTTATCGGTATTTTTCTTGTCAAACACTTTTCCGCAACATTACAGTCGTTTTCTTTTAGCTGTTGTACAAGAATCGTCGGCACTTGGATCAGACGGCGAGAGTGTAGAGGTTTCTCCGTGTACTTCGGATCAGACGCCAACCGGTGTACCTCCACGATACATAGTGAATGTGAAAATGCGACAAAAACCGTCAAGAAAGTGGAGTGAGGTGAGGGAAAATTTATCCAGAATATTCAGAGCTTTATCCGGAGCTAGAGGCTTTTGGGAGTCTTTTTACGCACTATAATAGCAATGAGGGCTCTCATTTCCGGCAGTTTCCTCATTTCCGTTGTGTCCGTGTCCCATTTTGTCTCCATCATCATCAGCAGTAGCAGCAGCAGAAACACTATTCATGAAACAGCTCCATTCTGCCGTTGCCATGGTAATGCTCGCATTTTCCAGGAAGAAATCCAAAAACGATTGTCATTACCGGCAGATTTGCGCTTGCCCGTGAGCGTTGTGGAAAAACTGAATCGAACACCGACGCTTGACCAGCCGTTAACGCGAAAAAATCGCAGGGCATCGTTGGTAAGAGCTGTCAGGAAGGAATTCCATCTGGTCTCGAAGCTTCTATCAACGACACTGTTCTTTTTTGCAGAGTGAAATTGGTTTCGGTAAGCTGGAAACCTATGAGAAGCTGGAAAAACTCGGCGAGGGTACGTACGCCACGGTGTATCGAGGTCGTTCACTGCTGACGAACAAGTTTGTGGCGCTTAAAGTGAGTTCAAAGCACGTTTCCTGTCTGTCCTAGCTTTCTTTCCTTTTTTTCTTTTCTTTTTCTTTTTTCTTTCACCTTTTAAGGCGATATTTTGCATGGCCGCTCTCTGATTCCTTCTCATTTGTGGCTGTTTTACCCATTATGGCATTGCAAGCGATTTGCAGTTGCTGTCGTGGTGTTTTTATTCCGGAAAATCCCAGTTACTCCTGGATTTTCCTATACAATTCTACGATCCAGTTTGGCAAGATTCCATTGCTGCTTTTTCATCCAGAAAAGTCCACACTTTTTACTGTTTCTTACCCACAAATTTTGAATAACATCCCATGAGTTGATAATTTTTCATTGCCTTCATCTTGGGTGAAATTCTACCTAGGCCCATTTTGAACTGTAAAATCGGGCCTTGCCCCCCCCCACCGCTGCTGAGTAAATAAATTGACACTACCTACTGGTAACCAGCAGTACATAAGACTGGAAGTGTATGTCTCTTGATCGCTGGCAATTTGCAGCGATGCCCCCCTCTGGTTTTGTCCCGCCCCCGTCCCGGATGATGCCTGTTAGCGTTCTGTAATGAGAAGAGGCGCATGCGTGTCGAATTTCAGGCGAATGCACTTGTGTGGGAGTTGCGCTATTTTCGGGCGTGATATTTGGGAATGGCATTTTTATGGATGTCATTGAAGCGGAGCTATGATTGAATATGATGTGTTGGAGACTATTAGTCAGCTTTCTTAGTGACTCTGATGCTGTGCGAGATTTTTTTTTCTTGTTCATTTTGAAAATTGAATGGGTTAGGGAGCTGAGGGGTTTTGCAGCTTTTCATTCATTCTGAGGAGCAAGGAGAGAGAATTTGCTCCTGGATTCTCGTCTGAAGGGATTCCAGTAATTGATTGAGCTTTCATGTTCCCTATAGGCTTCCTAATATGCTAAGAACAAAATAAAAACCAGTTTGTTTGGGTAGTTTGTGGACGAATTCGAGGACTCGAATGGTCGGTAAGCGAATGCCCAACAAAAATTCGGGTCCTACCGCCATGATTGTGTTGCTCGTTCTGTTTCGAACACTCGAGATTTTCACCCAGATTACAAATTCATTATTCGATTTTGATTTTATTTGGCCGTTCATCTCACACCACCCGTCCTGCGCAGTCCTGGTTTTTTTTTTGCAGACTTGCTCAAGGTTTTCGTATTAGTGCCATCCGCTCAAGTTTCTCCATAGCCACTCCCTATTTCTCCCTATTGCGCTCTTAATTTTGCCTATCTGTTCATCTATGGAAAGTTTAACCATTCCTGGGCCTTTTTTGCAGAGAGTAGGAAATTCTGTTTTATATGTGCCCGGTTCCTTTACCCATCTCTGCCTTACCTTGCCAACTCATTGGCCATTTGCTAACCCGTATACGAATACCTAGAGGTGTACCTATAGGTAGACGAAGGAGACCGCTTGATTTAACGACTAGGTATTTTACTTTCTTAGTATGCCTGCCGTGTCGTCTCTACGAGCACATGCATATGAAAGCATCATCCAGGCGACAGGGGCGCTGGAAATCCTAGGAATCCTCGGATTTGCCACGATCGAGTCGCGTGCTTTACGAAATCCATAGCAATTATTAGTTGCGTTGAAATAATTTCTTATCTTTGCGTTGTTTTTCTCTCGTTACCTAACATATCTAAGCTTAGACTAGATCAGCTCTTGTGAGGCGCATTATTTAATTGGTGCTGAAGGAAATTGACTGAGATAGATCTTATTATATGTCGCGTTCTGCTACCTATTGCCGTCTTAGTTTTTCTCTAGCTATGTATTTGTTAGATTGCATTTCTGGAGACGGTACAGGCGTCAAAATCTTATGGATAAGAGCGCTTGTGCAGGAATAAGGTGGGGCTCTGGTTTCATGCCTAGGCGGTTGGTTATTTTTGTTGATGTTAAGGCGGGAATGCAACTGAGGAGGGTTCTTTGTTGTCAGCAGTTTTGTTAAGAGAAACGTCGACGTCACTCTGTTTTGCTTTTGCTTTTTGAAGGTAAACTGGATGAAACGGCAGCTTCCGCTATGACCTAGTGCTCGCTGGCTGCTTGTTGACAATGCTGAACATTGCAAGGATTAGATTTGCTGAGGACTTCCTGGTCCGCAGCTCCCTTGTCCTTCATTTGCCCCTAACGCGATGAGGTTGCGACATCCGATCGAGTGAAATCGCTCCAAAAAATGACATTAGTCCGTGTTTTGTCACCGGTCCTCCAATTCTGCCAAGCTCTGGGAGGTTTCTGGATAGCAAGTTAAACTTCCGTGAGTTGTCCGTACTCCAGCGGAAGCAATCGCAACTCCTTAACATTGCGAGCGCCGATCGGCCGCCGTTCAAGCAAGCGATCATAAAGCGCGATTCATCAGCGTTTTGAGTATGCGTGACGGACGCGCGAGATGCTCGAAATGATGACGATAATAAATTGGGTAACACACCACATGCAGCTGTCGATCCTGGCCCGGTGCACGCCGGCCGGTAATGCATGTAAGAGCAGGGTCGAGCGCGATTTTGCGAAAATCAGCGCCACTGACCTCGTCATGCACTCTCAGCAAGCCTCAAATAGCATTTGTTCTCGATTTTTCATTGGGTTCCTGACAGGAACAGGAAAGAGGGATGAAAAGGTCATCGCCTCTGCGATGAGATGGTCCCTTTGTAACTGGCGCGAACATTTGAGCGTTTTGTGCGTGTTCATTGCTCATTTGAACAGCTGAGCGACGCTTTTAATTTAGTCCAGCTTTTCCATGATGTGCACGAGACGAGTGACGTACGAATTCGTCCATTTATGGCGATGTTTTCGTGCTAGCACCCGCCAACAACTCGATCTCCACCTCGGTGTTTTTGTTTTCCAGCCAGCGACCCCCCCCCCCCCCTTCTTCACATCCGGTAGATCTGTAGCCGTGATGGACAGGGGAACTGTGTTTTTCATTAATCCTCACCGAATATCTTATGAGGTATCAATAGAAAACATGTCATGGAGATGGGGCTGGATGGTGTCAACATGACCTCCACCTCATCATCGCTGTGGCCACTGGACAGCGCTTGTCATGGTAGATGGGAACATCTGTTGATGAGGGGAGGGTACACCGGGGGGAGGAGCATTCTTGACTGGAATCGGGGATGAGAAGAGGTGGAATTACGTGGAGTTTGGTGCTGGGAAATAAGGTGGACAGGGGACAGGGAATTATTCAGATGGTTAGGGATTCGTGGGAGGGAATCCCACTGTTTTTGGACATTTTTTTCTGAACTTCAACTTTTTTCTATTTACAATCCTTTTCTTTTTCCTATTCTTCTACCTTTAGGGTAGGATCCTGCGATTTCAATATCAAGGCGCAATGTATTCCAGTGAAAAGAATTCCTAGAGGTTTTCAAGGGTGTTACTGAGTTTTTTTTTGCAAATATTTGTCACTACTCTTTTTTTCTGCTTGCCAAGACCGGCTTCCTTCTTTCCTGGATGCAGTGATAATTCGTCATTCCTGGACTGGAATTCATGAAAAGTTAGCCCCGCAGACCGTCTATGGTTAACGTGATTGGCCATTTTATAGACTATGCAATGCTTGGAGACGCAGAACGTGAAAGTTGGTTTGCTAGCCTGGTTCCGCTTGGTTATGCGTTCATGAATCCTAGCCCTGGATTGAACTTCCACCGCCCATTGAATGTTAAATTATGCACACCCAATAGGGCAATTACCCCACTTCCTCCATAAGATGACGTAACTGCTTCTAAGAAGTCACTCAGAAGTCTAGGCAATTATTTACTTGCGTAGGTTCTCAGCTTGTTGCTATCTTCGCGAAAAAACGACGTCAAATGGCGTCACCCTGAGAAACTTGAGCTACTTCCTGTGGTTTTTGGTTCCTGGTGAAAAGTGGAATGGAACAAGAAATGCTTAAGCAGCTGGTTGGAGTGGTTTTGCAAGAGAAGATCGAAAATCCCTCAATTTTCTAGTAATAATAAAGAAGGAGATTACGGTGGTACGGCAGCGTTGTGAAACTCATTAACAGCAAGGTTTGTAGTGGTTACCTTATGTCGCAGCGTAAGATCGCAAAAAACAGAAGTACAAAGTTGAACTGCGTTATATTGTTAGGCCAAGAAGTCACTTTTTAATAAGCAGTCATTTGCCCAATTATTTCGAGTGTGTCAGTTGGAGATAGGGCACCTTACTTGGTAGTAATACTTTAGGGAACAGTTCTCGCAAATTGCCCCCTCACTTTTACAAAGGTTTTCCGAGGCCGCACTGCTTTGGTTGTTGCTTTTTTCCCTTGTAGAGGTCAGGAAAAAATGAGCTTAATGGACTAAGGCAGCTTCTGGATAATCCTCTGCCCAGCATGGTCCACCAGACGTGTTTTTGCTTCTTGTTATTCAAAATCAACCATTTTTTAAAGATATATTGCGCTGTAAATTGTAAATATGACAGCATGGACAGTCGAAAAGCACTATGTTTATGTTTACTGCCTAAGCAGTATCATCTCCCCTTGCAAAAAGTGCCCTTCTGTATGCCTATTCGCTGGTATGTTTGCATGTTCGCGGTATGGCTGTTTGTACAGCTATTCAATGCTGGATACATAGTCCTACATAGAATTGGTAACAGAGGTTTCCATGAATGTATAATATTAGTTTGGGGATTCCTCTCTTCTATCTTATGGATTCCCAGTAGTGGATTTTCCTGGATGTGACCTAACAATTCGTGGAACCTTGGTGAGAATGTCGGAGAAAAACATAGTTTTTTTTTGTTTAAATGCCTCTACCAGCAGGATGACATTGGTAGCCCTGCGAATTGAAGAAAATAGAACATATCCGAATATGGTTAACTTTGGATCATCCGGGCTCAGGACCTCTCAAATGTGCGCTTGAGTCCCGCTTTGATTCGATTTTCAGTGCTAAGAAAAACAGGCGACGGCAAATATCACGGTGCAGCGTGAGTGCATCCCTTAGTGGTATGGCCTGTCTGATGAAGGCGATTGATTCTATGCACTTTGTATAAGAAGAGGAGAACGCTGCTGCACATCTTGTTATGTGATACTATGTACAAAAAAAGGGGACTCATTCCAGGAGCAAATACGTGATATTAGGATTGCGTTCATGGAAAAGCTAATTGTATGCAAAAATCACATGGTTGCCGGGATAGCAGAGGTTTTTGTGATGATTTCATCATCTAGGACCCCAATTCCTCAGTGACCAAGCAGTAGACCGTTTCCACGGATTATTAATTTTTCTCTTGTTGTCATGATCGTTTTCGCTTTATTCGCTTCCGGAGTCTTTGCCGTTAGCAAACATTTCACTTTTTCAGTTTTTATTCCAACCAACTGAAATTATCAGCCAGTTCTGAAATAAATCCAAAAGGAAATTGAATCACCTGGAAGACTAAGGTTGGAAGGGGGGGGGGGGGGGGGAGGTGTTAAATATTGTTTTCAGCGTAGTGGTCCCAATCACCACGTTCTCATACTCCCCATTCTAACTGAAACGATTCCATTTCAGTGTTGCCTTTGCTAAATCCTAGGAATTAGGCAATTTCTAAGATTTCAAGTGGAAATTGATCTCCTTATTTGGTTTTCTTCCCTCTTTGGCTATTTGACTGCCGATGTCTTTCGTTTCCAGCACTGAGACTCTTCCTCTCTTCTTCCTCTGCTATTTTTAGCATTGAATGGTTGGTGAATTGAACTGAGAAATTTCTGGATGAACTGTAGGTAATGTTATTCGGAGATTTTTTGGTGAGCTGTAGGTAATGTTATATTCTGAGGCGTTTAGTTCTTTTGCAAAGGTATCAGTTTTCCTGAAATCGAAGAAATTGAGGAGCGCTACGAAGCGTTTCTCGAGGGGATCTCGTTCATACTGAGGCGGGGATTTTTCTTTTTTCAAATCTTATTTTAAAATCGGTTGGTTCTGTGCTGTTGCGTGGATTGGGGGAAGGAAACATGTCTGGTTGGGAAGAAATTTGTAGTTTTATTACCTATTATTCCTGGGTATAATTCGAAAAATATCTCTTTTTCCGAACTTACTTACTAGTTGGTTAAGGTGTTACTAACCTTTTTGAAGTTCATTTACCGGTTCACCTGTTCAGATTTTTCATAAGGTATCATTTCTGGAGTTGTTCAACTGATTTTGGAGCAGCTAGCTGGCTTGGATGTTCTCCAAATTTGTTTGTGGGAGTGGGTTCTGCATACCTATACCTCTGGAATATTTGCTCTGGAGCCCATCACTCCTATTTAGAAAGGCCATCATTTTATCTATGAAGTTTTTTGTGGCCATTTTGTGATGCTTTTGCTAATAGATTCTGTCACGCAATGATAGGAAGTTGTCGGGAAAATTTGCAAATTTGCTATGTGGAAGTTTTTCCAACAGAATTAGAAGAAAACAGCAAACATCAGTGTTTTATCAACCAAAATTTGACGTTGTAATTGACATTTCCACTCCGAGCTCCGGTGCTCAGCCGAAACAGACGTGCGCTTTCTGTTATTTCACATTTTTCGTTATTTGCCTCACCATTCTTTCTGTGCTTCGACGTCAATGCAAGCGATCCATGCCAATTTGAGCTGACGAAGCGTTGCTAGGTAGCTGCTGGCAGTGAGAATTGCCCATAGAATCGAGAATTCTACCGTTGGGAAGTGTTGCTTTCGTGGGTGAACGGCTATTTCTGGATAGTTGAGTGGGTGTGTGAGAGCAGAGCTCATGCGGCTCAGGGAACAATGTGATATTCCCTGGGGGAAGCCGAAACTCTGAGAGTGGTTGTGGATTGTGACAGCCTGGGTTCGCAAGTGGGTCCGATTCGAAGATTTAATCAGTGGTGACATCAGCAGAGTGAGATCGTTGGCCTGCTACGGGATATTCTAGGGATATTTTGGAATATCCTCGCTGTTTCTGGACTATTCTCAATTTGTAAATTCCTCCACGAGTTTTTTTTTTGCAGTTTCGTAAGCGGACATTGACGAACACTTGTCCTCAATTTTGCCCAAAATGTACAAAGGGTCCTGGTGTGCGAGTGCTAAAGAACATGAGAACTGCCCCTTGAGTGGACAAGCCCAGGACAAAATTCAATGATGCCCGGCGAGTGTTCGCCCGCCCGCGGCTCGTTAGCCACCGTTGCCGCGCGTGTGAATATTCGATGCATGCGCTCGAGAGAGCCAATTTGCAAATTTGAATCTCGGCCGCAAATCTCAATGTGAGGTTAATTGCTAGTCTTGAATTTGCCCCAGGGAGCGCTTGGATTTCTTAGATCGTAGTGCCTGCGGCTTCGTTAAGGGTATTGATTCGGATTTCGTAACCAGACGAGTGTACTCTAAGTTTACTATAAGTGCTATAAGGCTTTATATGTTTCGAGCCTGGGGCATCAAAGCGAGGTTCTTTGATTGCATGTTTGGGATTCTTATGTATGCTCAGAATAGCCAGGAAATCGCTATGTGGCTTTTTTTTGGGGGGTGGGGGGGGGGGGTTTCATAGAAGGATAAGACCTCCCGCTCTTATAAAATGGACGAGTTACCCAAGAAAAATGAGCACACTTCGCTCGAGCAGCTGATTTGAGTCAGCATTGATAAGTAATGGTAACGAGAACGAGTTGATCATGTTGTGTTCGAGAAATTCGTCCACTCCGAATGAAAGGCAAGCCTATGACCTTACCCAGGACATTCGTGGATACCGCCATTGGTGGCACCGTTGGGTTTCGGGTCGCGAATTCCTATTATTTTTTGGAAGGATTCTTTCAGAACTTTTTGTATACGCAGTTTCAAAACGACCGACAGCTCTTGCTTTAATTTGTGGTAAATTTATGGTTTCCACTCAAATTCCAGGTAGATTCCGCTTTCTTACCTGCTGCTTCCCTTTTTCTAGAATTTTGCTGGAAACTGCTGATTTGAATGAAAATGGAAATGGATACGGAAATTTTTGTAAACCTTATGACTAGATGAAACGAGGTTATTTATTGCAGTTCTTACCCACGTTAATACCAATGATGTCATTCGTTATTTATTGGACCTGTACCCTAGTTAGGTCGGGAAATGCTTTGAGCCCTGTATGGGTAAGAGCGAAACCCTGGGAGAAACGATTTATTCAAATCAATTAGATATGTTGGCCCATTTTTCTGGCTCGTCCCTCCAGAAGAGCGAGACCTATGATGACGTAAATTGTGAGTAGCTAGCCGCATTAGATGGATGTGCATGAATTACTGAGTGTGTCAGCCTGGGCGTCTGAAAGGGAAATGGGTAGCCGTGCTAAAAATCCTTCGCGAGAATCTTCGATTTACCTTGATTTACTCTGGTGGTTGGTTAACCAACTCTGTGTCAGACAGTTCATGGTGAATAATATTGCCACTTTCACAGGCAACTCAGTAGAAGTTTTTTTTTTTTTGAAATACTCGCTTTGTGTTTGTAGTAGTGTAGTCCTTGAAAACAAGTTGTCGAATGCCAAGTTGTTCTTTCTGTACCTTCTAAGAAAATCTCTGAACATATTTGCGATTGTTATGCGTATCTAGTACACTTAGGGGTGTAGCATTATTCGAATTCGAATGTTTGATTTCGAATGAGTCGAAATTTTGAATGTTCGGGCAAGAGGGAGCGATGAAGTCTTATTGAGAAGGCAAGGAAGGCTGCGGGGCTTACCCTTTTTCAAATATTCTTCTACTCAATCATTGAATTGCCTGTTAAATTAAATTAGTTAAAAATCTAATTGGTTCTAAGCATAGAGCAGAGATTGTCCCTGGAAAATATCCCTGTGAAAATTGTGTGGTCCACAGGTAGTGCAAATTTCGGATGGAGTTGTGTCAGTGGTTTGTCGTTGACTCCTTCCAACCTGTTCTAGCATTACATATTTTTACAGTATTCCATAATTACCATACGGCATTAATTTTTGAGTTCTAAATTACTCTGCAGTAAAAAGTTTGAATATTCGAATGGAAATACTCTACCATTTCGTCATGAAAATTTGTCTATTTACCTTTTTTCCAGTGAGAAGGGTCATTCCATGAGTTTTGCCCTGCCACCACATAATTTTGTGGTTTTGAACCTATAAAATAACCATTTCTCCACGATAGTGTGGGCAAAAATAGTTCGAGCTTCCAGAATTCTTTCCTTGCTAAGTAGCAGTGATTTTCGAGCCACAAACGCTAAATAATTTAGACGAAAGCCACGGCCGCAAATGTGTTGTTGACTTGCTAAGCGTTCGGATTTGAAATTGCATGCTGCTAGGGAACTTGGCATCCGCCCGACTAGACTGACGGCTTCCTTTTCAGGAGATTCGACTCGAGCAGGAAGAAGGCGCGCCGTGCACCGCCATCCGAGAAGTCTCGCTGCTGCGGAATTTGCGACATGCGAACGTCGTCACCCTGCACGACATCATACATACGGATCGTCTGCTCACTCTAGTAGGTTTTTGATGTCTCTGGGAGTAGGGGAGGAGATGGTGGTGTTCGAGGTTTCCATGCTTTCCTACGTCAGTGAAGTTCTGTGTCGTTGTTATTGTCGTTATCCGGGGCGCTAGCGCGGCGATTTCCTTTAATTGCTCTCTGGAGCAGCAGCAGCAGTGCTGGCGATGTGCGATGTTGTTTTCGAGATGTGGCCACGCTGAGGGGGTGTTAATCCACTTTGCAATATGGTGTTTGGCAGTTCATGAGTGCTCGGATAGCCAACCGCTCCCTAGTAGCCGAACAAAGGCTGCTATTTGCTCAGCCGGTTTGTTCGATCGTTAGCTCAAGCTGAGCAGGTGGAATTGAGACAAATTGACTGAGCCAACGGGTTCGGGGGCTTGTTACTGGGAAGTTTAAGGGAGGGGGCGTTTCCGGATGTTTTTCAGGAATTTTCATGGGAAGTTTACTGCATTTTCTCTTGCAAAAGCAACGTTTCCAGTAATTCAGTTCCGACCAGTGTAGACAATCAAATCGTTGGTATTTCTTACTTATTGCGGCGATAATGAGATTCTGAATGAATGTGTAGGAAGTAATGAAGTTGTAGAAGTTGCTCAAGAGTTCGTTTTTTTTCAGATATCATTAACTTACCTGCAATAAATGGGAAAATATCGAAGGTTCCGAGAAGAATCTATTTTACAGTAAAAGTAGTTATTGCGAACGTTCCAGAAATAAATCATGATTGAGCCTCAAAACGAGTGCTGAGAATGTGCGGCTAACACAATAAATCCCCTGCGTTTGCTTATCAGAAGAGTAATTTTCTACTCGAAATGGATTTACCCCGGCTCTTTGAACGTCATTGCGAAGGCTAGGGAAGAAAGCTTTGAGAAAATATCCCCAATTCGGTGGGAAAAAATTTTGGAATAAGTGGTTGTATGAAAAAAAAACTGCATCAGAATATTGTCCTGAGAAAATTAGAGAAAAATGTTTGCATTTTGATCTATCGTGTTCTGCCTACCGAAAACAAAGTCGATCTGTGTAATACTTCAACTATTTCCAACTTTTCTTTTCGGAAAATCTTTGTCATGGGAATTTCAGAGGTTACGTTTCGTTCTCGCCAAATTGCAAATTGCAAACCTCATGGGAGTATTCTCTGGGGAACATTCCAATGGAGATTTTCCTACTACACATCTATTCAGTCCTTGTTTGGCTACCAAGCAGCTTCACAAAGTGACCAGATCCATCTTTTAGAATGTTTTTTTTTTCAAATACATAGTTATACGCAGGTAACCTATTACCTGTAGTCTACTGCTCTGATTGTTTTTTGTGTTTGGAGCGTTATACCTGGAAAGTGACGAGAACGAGCTCTGCGATTGGTCAGTTGCGTGAATTGACTAATCAGGGAGCTTGGCCGCGCCGCCCCCTCTCTCTCCCGGCAGGTGCAACACTGCACACCCTTTCTGGGCTTAGAGGTGAAGTTAAAAAAAGCGAATTCTTGCCTACTATGCGTTCAATAAGAATTATTCTCGTGATATATCATAGTTATAGGGAAAAAGGGAATGTAGCTCGCGAAAATCTCATATTTGCGCATATTTTCATCACTTCTCACCATTCTTTTCCTCCATTCTTCACGATTTTGTTGGAAACGACGGGATAAATCCGTCTTGTGGAACGCTATCCGCCCATTACTCCTCAAATTCTGTGCTTGGCTATTCCTATTGTTCTGGGCTTGAAGATGGTTTTGTTTGAAAAAAAAGTTATTTATATCGAGATTACCCTACCCATATTAGGTTTTGAAAGGAAAATGGGTAATTTCTCCATTTCTCCATGACGAACTATCTACCGTGGCCATTTTAGGGCATGTTCTTCATTGCCGTACCTTTTTTGAGTGGATATTTGCTAAAGTTTAAAGTATCAGGAGTAGAATACATAATTGCTGGAACATGTCACTCTTTTCACAATCCAGGATTTTTTTTCAGGTCTTTGAATATGTTGATCGAGATCTCAAGCAGTATATGGATGCATGTAACAATGTCCTTAGTATGAACAATATTCGAGTAAGTTTTCCACCGTCACTCCACCTTTTGATAGCATCTACTATAATGTTTAAATTTTCCAGTTGTTCCTATTCCAACTACTAAGAGGTCTGGCATACTGTCATCAAAGGCGCGTTCTACATCGAGACCTAAAGCCACAAAATCTGCTGATCACGTCGAAAGGCGAGCTGAAACTCGCTGATTTTGGCCTGGCCCGTGCTAAATCCGTTCCAACGAAGACCTATTCGAATGAAGTGGTGACGCTATGGTACAGGCCACCGGATGTCTTGCTTGGTGAGCGTTTTTTTCTCTTTTGCTTGTTCTATATGATTTGCGCTATCATGCAATGAATGCCACGATGGTTCTGTGAATACGGTGGCACGTTGACTTTCTCGTCCTCTCTCATGTAGTTTAGGTTTTTTTTTTCGCTTGACCGTTTTGTGGTGCTGTTGTGTTCTCGTTGGGCATCTGTCACTTTTTCGTGAAACTGAGGAAGTTTCTCTGGTTTCTCACCTTAGTTCTTTGTCCAGTCGTCTTTTCTCATCGTCTTCTTTAGTATTTCCATTCTTCAGTGCATAAGGACGCCGGCGTTCAATCACTCGAACATTCGTCCTTTTTCTCGCTTGAATTCGTCCAAAGGGAACTTGAGGAGTTGTTTTTAGTTCTTGAGGAGTGTGGGCAAAAAAAGAGATGGAAAAAGAAGGAGGAAGAATAGAAAAAAGAGGGGAGGGAAGAGAATATCAAAGAAGGACTGAATTAATGATGGGAAGAGGATGATATGGGGTGGGGAGGGGGGGGGGGCGAAAGGAGAAAAAGGAAAACACATATGAACAGGTGGAACAGAAAGAATGGAAAAAGAGAAGCATAGAAAAAAAGGAATGGGACCGGTGTAGGAGAAAAATTGATGCGCTCCTCGAGAAAGGAGTTGCTAGTTGGAATTGGAGAAATAAATCTGAATCGAAGATTCCTGGAAAAAATGGAAAAATCCTAGAAAAAGTTTGAAAGTTAGTCCTAGTGGAATAAAGAAAATATGCAGATCCTTAATACTAAGCTAGCACTGATATGTATATTTGTATACCTTTACAGATGCTTTCGTAAAATTACGGTCTCTTAGACAAAAAAGTAGGGGCAGTTTTCATCACTTATCATCGCTGTTCCATGCTTACATCATTTTACAACATTTTTATTTTTCACTTTGCTCTAGGGAATATTTTCTACACTTTTCAAGTATTTTCTTTTGTAAAATGCGTTCAGTAATTACAAAATCGCTCCGAAAATCTGTGTTTCTAAGAAGAAGCCTCCATGGAAATCTCCTGTTGCTACCAGAGGATCCCACTCCTGAAAAAACTTAGCTGTACATATTCCAGAGACCCCGCTTTTCGGTTTGATTTTTGCATGAATATTTTCTATATTTTGGGCAGCTATGTAGGTGCTTTAAGTTGTATTTTTTTAAACAATAGGGTTCGATATTAACTAAATTAAGTGCCATTACTCCATTGAAAACTTCTAGTTCCTCCAAAAATCTGTAGATGTGCACCAGGATACATCAATGTGACTACACAGGGTAAACATGTTGACCCCCGTGATAATGTTGGGTAAATTCAGATGGTGTTCACACGTTTACCCTGGGTAATCCCAGCAAAACATGCGGCCTTTGGGCTGCCTTGAACGGTTCTATTATGAGGACTGGATGCATAGGATTTAGGCTTCGCACTTCTGTAACATGAAATCCACCAAAAGGCACTATAGATGGTCTTCGAAAAATTTGTCCGTATGTGCGGACTTTCAAGAAAACTGTGACCGTAATCTTTGTACTTCTTGGAACGTGGTTAATAGTGTTTTATAGTGTTTACTGTAAAAGTTGTGTGTAGTTCTGTGCCCGACTTAATTATTTTGATGGAACAAGTCCGTAATTGCAGACGTCATCCAATTTAATGCCTGAAATGTCTGCCCACCTTAATTTTTGATCTCTTGGTAATTGTCCTTTGACCACACATTACTTACGACTTCGAAAATGTATTGGAATACATGGAAGTAATGGAATTTTTAATGATGTCCAAATGGGCAATCATACTGTAGAGTGCCGGCTGTGAATTTATAGTGCTGTTTCTGTTTTTATAGAGCGTCTCGTTTCTTGTTGCTCTCCCTCTCTCTCACCAGGTTTCTGTTGCACGACATCCATTCAAAAGACATGCATTCGTAGCCATTCGGGCACATTTCTTTGAATGCATGAGATGCAAGAGTCCATTAACCCATGAGCAGGTTCCAATGGGGTCCTTGAGGCTTTGCTATGGCGACAGTTGTTTTTCTCGTGTTTCGTGGCACGACGAAGCCGTAGGAATTGGGAGGCTTTATGGGGAGATTGGCCGGAAATTGTGCTCGGATGGAAATATGTAGAGATTGCTATGCTTATAAAGCTATAGGGCTATTCTTTCCAGGATCAACTGATTATTCAACGCATATTGATATGTGGGGAGTTGGTTGTATTCTATTCGAGATGGTAGCTGGAAGAGCGCTTTTCCCAGGATCCACGACTGACGAGCAGCTTGGATTGATCTTCCGGTGAGGACCATGGATTTCTGAACGAGTTTTACTAGTTCTGATGCAGTCAGTGATTTACGCAGCTAATTTCTTTCTTCTTTTCAGAACCCTAGGCTCACCAAGAAGCGACCGCCATGCGACCATCTGTGCGCGACCCGCGTACGCTCCATTTGCTCAGAAAGTCTATCATCCAGAACCGTTGATTAGACAGATCCCGAGATTAGATTCGAATGGCTACGAGTTGTTGTTGAAGTTTTTACAGGTGATTTTTTAATGTTTTTTATTGGAGCAGATGTTAAGAAGTTACAGAAATGATAGGAATAAAGTGCAAAAAAAAAATGGCCTTTGATTTCAGTACGAAGGTAGAGATCGGATATCTGCACAAGAAGCTATGCACCATAATTTTTTGAAAACACTGCCACCAAAGGTGGGTTGATGTCAATTTTTCTTTTTTTTTTGCTTATTTTAAACAGTCTATGCAATTTTATAGAAGATCTGCGCTGTGATGAATTCTCTATTGATAATTTTTCTATTTCGAGTTAGTTTTATACTTTATGGCTTGGCTAATGACTATGTAGCTAATAGTAATGAGTTCTTCCGAGAAGTGAGGATTTTATCCTCAAGAAGCCCGTAGTTGATAGAAATCTTTCCGGAAGAACGATTAAGAACGGCGGAACAATGGTTCAAAAATTCTTATGTTTTTGTTCCCTGTTGCACTTCTACTGTTCTAAATTTTCGAAATGAGAATTTCAGCTGGAACTCTGCTCATTTATTTTTTTTTGGGCGTGATGAGCACAAATGTTAGAACTCATTTTGTATCTTACTATGGTTTTTCGGGATGGTGGATGGTAGGTGTACGGTGGATACAGTACAATACAGTCAGCATGTACATGTCTCATACAATGTTCCGGATTTTTCTTGAGAAAAGCTATTTCACATGCTGGTCTGCTTATCGCACTAATCAACATTATTTTGTTTGTTGCTGCCATTTTCTTACCGAGATTAGGACCACCCCCCCCCCTCCCCTACAGTGATCCTACCGTAACGTTAAACCTGCAGATATGACACTGTGGTGCAGAATGAGTATGACTAATAAGATTATCAATGTTATGAAAAGATTCCATATAAAAAGACAAAAATTTATGAAGGAGTTTCGCCTGTTTCCCCATTTCGTTCTCTTATTTATTTATTTATTTTCTGCACTTACAAGGTGCGCTCACAAACAGGAAACACAAACTCACAACTGCATAGTAGGACTAAGGAGATTTTAGGAGCCATGAATGGGTAAAAACAGTTTCTTCTCTTACCATATACGGGCACATAGGTTTAAGAAATGGGTCCTTTCCAGGGACTCGTCAGAGGAGAACATTTAGCTGTGTAAGAGGAGAACATTTAGCTGTGTAACGTGAAAGTATTAGGTTTGTCCGAGAGTTTTGCACCTAATTTCATACTTTCCTAGAAGAATGTTAAGTTCATTATGATTGGATATCAATCAACAAAATAATTACCTTCATGCTCCACGAGGTATCGCTTCAGTAGAGCATCAGATCCACAAGTCAAGAACTTGGCAGCTGCGAGGCAAAGAATCTTGAAATCTCACTATTCGGTTTGGTCTGATCATCGAATTTCTTTTCTCGTAGTGGAGCTTCAGGGCTCCGAACAAGAGGTATTCAGACGGAGATAAGTCAGGAGAATGAGCAGGATGTGCTGGAACTTCCCAACCTAATTCGGCAATTTTTTTTTGACGGCCAAGCTTTGCCACGTGAGGTCGGGCGTTGTCATGAACTGGAGCAACATGGTCAGTTTTTCCATGCTTTAGGCGAGTTGTGTCTGCCAATTTCTGTAGTTGAGAAGAGTAGACTTAGGCAGTCACAGTGGTCCACGTGTCAGCAGTTCTCGACACAGAATTCCCTCGGAATTCCACCAATAACATGGAAAAATCCTCTTTCGCGCACTTCTCCTTGTTTTGGAGATGGTTCACCACGCGGGAGTCAACTTTACTCTCGTGTATGGTTAACATACAGTATCCAACTCTCATCTCCAGTAATGAGCTGGAACCCGTCATCGGTTTTCCGTAACCCAGCGCTTTGAGATGTCTGGCGATTATTGTACGCTGCAGCTAGGTGTATTCTACAGTTCACATGTAGTGACATTTTGATTTTATTTATTATTTATTTACGCCCCGTAGGCGCGCCACAACCTCAGGAATCTTGGTCTGCGAGATAAAACCGTAGAGGATAAAAAACAAACAAACAAAAAAAAACAACAAGAACAGATAAAAAGAAAAGAGAAACTCCCACTGGACAAGACAGTATCCAGTAATCAGAAATGTAGGGTGGGGAGTTTGGTTAAGGTAAGAGTAATATTCGCAAATTTGGCTAAAATTCGAAAGAAACGGTGGTAGTCCGGGACAAACTGTTCCGTTGTACAGTATAGGAGTCTGTAAGGATCGGTCCAGGACCTTTGGTCGCAGTCACCCACACCACCCAGCAAGGTGCCCTCATTTTTCAAAGTCTATGGAGTTCTAGATCCTAAAAAATATCTTGGTGCAAAACTTTCGGGACCAACCTAATAGAAACTTACCAGATGTTATCATCGTTCGCATATCAAATAGTCCTCCTTCATCCACCCTCTAGCCGAAATTTCAATTCAAAATTTCATACTGAGACTTGGACCATAAATTTGGCATTGTGTTCACCTATATGTGAACTTGGGCGATAATTTAGTTTTTTTTTTTCGATTTTTTATGGATCTATGTAACTTGAGTACTAGGCATCCGTAGACACTTTCTCTGTTTTTTTTTTGTTGAGATTATCTCCAATAGCGCCTAAACCTCATGCGATATCGTACTGTTCAGGTGATGTCGTTGCGAGACGACGAATCGGTGATGGATGTTGAAGGGGTGTCCCTGGATCGTGAAACGATCCCCTACAAGGATCACAACCACCTCCACAGGCCGACGAAAGCGTCACGAAGACAGAGTCTGCTGATATGACGTCTACTGAATGAGCGTCCCACGGTACAGCCTGTCCAGCACAACGCTGCGCGTTGGTGACGCCGATGATGTCATTGCAAAATTCTCGTATTTGATCTGAGCTCATTAATGCGGGTCCGTGAAATCGTGAAATTATCCCCTTCGCACTATATGAGTGCTATTTCGTTCATAATCGTATTTTTCTGACATAATTCGGTCTTCTGTTGGTGTCTTCAGATATGTCTCTAAATTCGTTCATAACTCGCACTCGCACGTTACCATTACGTGTAGAACAATGTCAAGGTTATTGTGGTAGTATGTGTTGTGCGCGTGAGGAGAGCAGAATAGCATTTTTTTTCTGCAGTACGTATACGAGTACGTACTCGTTGATAGGTTTCGAAAGCGGTTACTGGTTAGTCCGGACCGTAAATGGGTCTTCAGGCGGTGTTTATACTCCGAGCGGATGAGCTGCGGGGCAACGCGAGCGACAGCGACAGTGGAGGAAGTAAAAATTTTGCTTGATTTTTATTCCCAATGTAAGTTGTTGCCAACTTCATCACCGATTATCTAGCAATCTCTCCTCGCTATAGGTAAAGTGAGCACTAATACCCAAATTTTTTCTGGCAAGTAAAAATGCTATAATCATAAAATCTGCTCCACGGAGAAACCGCTGGTATTCTGCTCCAGTTGCATCTATGCCTATGTATCAAAGCATGTTCCAACGAAGTTTGATGAATAAGCTACTCCTCTGTAGTTAGAATCGAATAGTGCATTAGATACCCATTGATTTATTGCATACTCCTGATTGTCGCCACCGCTTCTGCCGCGCCCTGTCGCTGAAGTATAAGTGCAGCTGAACTCGAAGGTTGTCTGACGCGGGTTCTTGGCCACGAATTTTCTTCTACTCGATTTTTTTTTGCTGAAATGTTATTAGGAATGTGTTGTCTCCCGTCTCGCCATCAGCCCTCCCCACTGAATCGAAGATCTGTGATGCGTGTATTTTTCTTGAGAAAATCCTCCTGTTGCTATTCTTGCGCGTGTGTAGGCTGTTTTTTTTTGTACGTACGTAATCGTTCTAGGACCAAACTCGACGTCTATGCTCTACCTTCAGATTCCATATATCAAGAATTCCGTGTCCTCACTTTGAACAAAATTCTGTTGTGTAACCTTTGTGGTATTTCTGAGACTAACGTCTTTCCAACTGAGTTGCTGGTTAGAATACTGTGTATGTGTATTTGTTTCCTTGTTTGCATTACATCCTAACAACTGTCCTGAAGTCACTGTGTGAAATCACCGTGAATTATTATCAGTTGACGTTTGTGCATCCACATGATTCCAGTCAAAGTTCAACGTTGACGGTGTTTTGAACTTATGAAACAACTATATTTATTAGATATTTATGAATAAATTATTTCGTGAGATCTTGTTGGTTTTATTGTTCTGTCATGTACTCTATATAGTGCTTTTCACAATTATAAGATTACCTCCGGATTTTCGGTTTTCCTTAGAAGCAGCTATTAGGTGCGTGCAAAAGTTCCGGGGCAGTTGCACCTAATTTTTCAGAAGGCCATAACTTGACTCAAAGTCAGCGATTTTGCTCAATGCAAAAAGCATTGGCATCTGCGTAACGTTGCCAATAATGCACAGAAAAGATTTTTCCAGAAGCTAAAAATTTGACAGGTCTACACTTGTAATAGTGGCACACATCGTTTTTCAATAGGGTATGTTCATCGAAAGTTTTACAGTGGTGATAAAGCCAAAGAAGGTTGGAATGGAGGTAGTCTGTTAGAGGTGGATATAAGGAGTAATATAGGTTAGGCTAGAATTTCGGAGCACGAATGACCAGTTCTTTATAAGGTTGACACTGCAACTTGCTGGTGTGCGTTATCCCACAGCCGGGTCAGACCACACATTTCCGCCTGTGTCGGCCTTATGCTTAAGAGTTTCCCCATGATTACTTCAGGAAAAAGAAACTACTAAAGGGCGATTATTGCGCATTCATTAGATAACAAATTCATTGCAGATGAGTCACGCTGCTGACCATGAAAGGTCAAAATTTTTTTAAAAGAAGGTAATGATGGGTCGGTCATTTTTAGGTGGGTGGCAGGAGCCCAGACTTAGGGATAACCTCCTCGTATTGTGGTGCCTGACCCTTTCTCTATCAATAATAATCTGAAGGTCGAATATCTGCAGGCTTGCCAGTGTGGACGTTGGTGCTCTTCGCTCAACTCACGCAAAATCCATCTACTCACCTTCCCCTTCATAACGATTTTCTTCAAGTGAGGAGGCATTGTTGACTGAATTCCCCGTAATGACTTGCGCACTTTATACAGGGTCCGGTTCAACCTGCTCTTTCCTGATGCTTTTGCGATGACCAAATCTCTGACCAACTTGCAAAGCATTTTCCAGGCTCTCATCTCCGCTCAGAATTCCTAGGAAGCGTCGAGCACCTGGCGTTTTAGAGAACATACTCTCCACAAACGCATTATTGATTTTATGGGTCGCTTCCCCTGTTGATCGTCTAGATTTTATTTCATAAAGCGAAATTCCCCAAAATATTGCACAGCTCATAGCATTGGTTTTACACCCAAAACAGAGCAACGCTGTGACATAGACCCGAGCCAAAAGTGGTATAGGTAGCAGATGTTTTAGGCTACCAGTACACATGAAAACCGTTGCAGGATATCGCAAACGCAAGGAGCAAAACGACGTTGAATGGTGAATTACCGCCAACTGCCCCGGAACTTTTGCACGCACCTAATATTAGGGAAATGTTCTGCCATATTTAGCAGATTCCCACCTTTAAAAACATTGTAGCCAAAATTTCGTCTCAGTACCTCTTACCCTGTAATTCTTATGAACTGTGAATTGTTCTGGGCTGCTGCCGGAGTTGAAACAACTGAATCTCATCAACGCATACCCGAAGAAAACTGACACTCTCTTTGTTGATAATTATTAATTCTAATAATATCAACCATATTCACTTGTTTCTATTCTGTCCTGGAAATATATTATACTATCATGGATAGATACCGTTGTTTACCATAGGTACTTGTAAACCGCCAGGTCATACTTAAGATAGCACTTGTATAGATACCCCTGGCGGTTAATACTCTGAAGTAGGTATCTGTTGTACAGATATGAGCATCTAGGGCAACCACGCCTACATCTTTCGCATAAAAGGCCCTGGATGCTCAGATCTACATTGGTCTCAGTCGTCTCTATCGTCAGTTGCAGCTGTCTAAGTCAGGGAACCCTTCGTGGCGTGAACTGAGGCGGAAAATAACTGTGAGCAATAAACAGTTAGTACAGCTCTATTCACTACAGAAATCCAGTGATCTCACCAAATTGGTGCATCGGCCACTGGTGTATCACTTTCTCGGCGTTCCGAGAACCCAGAAAGTTGATCAAGAAGGTCGCGTGGCAGGAACATCTCCACGGCCACTTGGACGACAATTCTAGCTGACTACCTGGTCCACCCAGTAGCTCAACTCAGCTTTTGTGTCTTCAACAAGGCACATTAGCCGGCTGTCACCCTAGCGTTGTGCTGTTGCCAGAAAGCCAGAAAGCAGATAGTGGAATACTGTAGCCATGCGTGGATGAGAAGAACCATCACTTTGTGTATCTTTCCAAACTTTTGTCGGGAATATCTTGAATTTCTGAAAAAAGTTTGGAAAGGAATGGCGTCAACTACTAGGCGAAATTGACCGATTTCCACAAGCTCCCCCAGTGACTTTCGCGCTCTGCAGTGTGAAGCGATTCCTCGGCTGTCTCAACACAGGATCTGGATTATACATTGGACCGAATAAAAACTGAAGAATTCTGTAACTTTAATTAACAACTTAGGAAACAAATTAGACATCCAGATAAATGAGAATGATAAAGCCCTGAAGCACCTCCTCACTCCCATACAACACTACATCAGTCTCTAATGCTGGAAAAATCGAACTTTCCATTTATTCGAAGTATTAGATATTCAAAAGCGGAAATATATATTCGATTTCGAAAAATGGAAAATTCGAATCTTCCAGCATTGAAGGCCAATGTAGTGTTGTGTAGGAGAGAAGAAGAGCTTTAGGGCTTTCTCATCCTCAAATATGTGGATGTTTGAATTTTTTCCTGAACTGCTACGTAATTGTGGTTATAAAATTATTCGGTTTTTATTCGGTCCTATGTATGGTCTGGATGCGTTCTTTTCGCTCGGTATGCTGCCGCGTGTCTTTTTGTCTGTATATGCTTGCGGGAACTCGTCTGATCTGACCACCAAAGCCAATGGGTGTAACTGGCTACAGTGCGTCAGAGCAGTCGAATTTCGCCTAGTGAGCTACATCGCTCGGATGCAAAAATTTTGATGGGTGCTGCCGTTGAAAAATATATTGTACATAGACAAATCTTGATCTTCAGAGAGGCAGTTCACTAATATAAGTGCCGCAGCTGCAATTGTACAAGTTTACTTCATGTAATAGCACTTCAAACAACAACATCATGTAGCGTACCAGCATCGTTCACCACTACAACTGTTACAAAAATAATGAACAACAGCCGATGGCCCCACATCCGATGGCAAGATTTTAATTCGTTTCCTACTGATTTGGGTCCCACATTTCGGACAAAACCGTAAAAGCGACAGGAGACGATCTACCTTTACAGGAATTATCCTCTCCAATAGGCTGGAATCAGTCTCTTCAAGTTCCTCTAGGGCATAGTCCGTGCACTCATCCTTGATGTGGCGATCTTGGCCCAACTGAGAAATCTCACTAAAGAACAAGGAAACGACCCGCAGTTTCCAATTCTTATTGGAACTCACAGCGATAAATTCAGTTGTGCTTGAAGTCCCATATTGTAAACCAAGAGACCTAACATCCTCGACGCCTTCTACATCATAACTGATGCACTCTTCCTTAACGGAATGATCTTGACCTATCTGGAAAATCATTGGTATGATATATAACAGAATTATCCCAAAAAAAAAAACTGCAGAAAAAGCTCACAGCGAAAGATTCGGGTGTGTTCGAAGTTTCAAGTGGGCCCGGTTTCACCTCCACAATGTCGTCCTTGGCGTTGATAACGGAAGCAGTATTCTCTTGCTGGGAATGTGCTGCACTCAGAGTTGAACTAAGAGCGCTAACATGACGGTAGAAGCAGCCGTTGAGGAAATCACGAACTTTACTTAGGTTCAAGTCCACATATTCCTAAAAGTGCTCTAGATGAACATTTCTGCCAACTCGGTGGCGTGTTTCAGTCAACTGTAGGGGAGTAGTCTGGTAGCATAGAGAGTGTGTCTATGACTTTGTCTGCTAATACAATTGCATCGAACGTCAGCAGGGTTATCAGGCTCCTAACTGTAACAACACCTAATTTTTACACCTTCCCCTCCAATTTTTAATACGTCTATGATATGGTTCTTTCCATTTTGATGTGCTC
This sequence comes from Ancylostoma caninum, assembly GCA_037903475.1. NCBI lineage: Eukaryota > Metazoa > Nematoda > Chromadorea > Rhabditida > Ancylostomatidae > Ancylostoma > Ancylostoma caninum. The sequence goes on along the minus strand of JBAJFG010000179.1, from coordinate 117,019 downwards.
CTCTTGTCAATTGAGGACAGTGACATCCTACAGCGCCCTTTCATATATGGAAAAAGACATTTTTTCAGTTCCTCTACAGAGAAGTATGTCCAGGGGTGGCGCGAGAGTGAACTCCAAACGACCGTGTGCAAGAGGCGGGACCGCGGCGTGGCACTCAGGCTGTCTGCTGCTGGCAGAAGCAGACAACCGGGGTCACATGCAGAACCTCTGTGTCTCTGCCCAAAAGAGCCGCGCTGCGTCCCCCCCCCCCCCCACCCTGGAATACGACCAATGTAGTGCCCTGTACGCCCCCCTCCCAGCCACGAACGGAGCTTGTCGTGCACCGCGAGTCCTCTTGCTGTCTGCGTCTCTGACCCCTCTTCCCCCCCCCCCCCCCGCTGACTATGCTCAGAGTCGTGGCGCGGCTCGGGAGCGTGTTTCACGTAATCAAATTCTTGAAATTCAAGACAACTAACGTCTAAATTCCGAGCGATTGCCTGAAGTGAGTCGAATATTATATGTGGGATGTCCCGCTCTTTTATGTATGAAATATCTTCTTCACGCTGGCACTGTTCTACGTATGAGACGGTACGAATCCTCACACATGTCAACTTTGGTATCATGAACTTCGCCTGAAACTCAAGGTTTTACTCCATTCCAGTGAAAATTTGGAAAACTAAACCTCACAGCGTCGATGAAATGCCGATAACAAATAGGCCCCCTCCTGTTAGTTTCGTAGCATCGTTTCGCCTCTCTCAAATCAATTTCATTGAATAACACCAAAGATGATAGCATGATGACGGTGTTCTGATGTCTTGTACGAGTGAAACAGAGTAGTCTCTCTTCGACACACTTTCTGCACAGTAGACAATTCCTTCTAGTATATTTTCTTTTAATCATCCTGAAATGGTCACTAAAAAAGCTATCAGATTGCCAAATCCCTTCACACCTTTCAAAAAAGAGTAGGGAAACTCAAATCCAAGATAACCAGAAAAAAATCTAGACCCACTCGCACGAGCCTCATCACCTGCTTGGATTGCTCTGAGCGGGAAACGGGGGAGGGGGGGGGGGGGTTGGACGAAAATTAGAGCGGTGACATAGATAAAATGTGTGGATGTGCCAACAATCAGCAGGGCTGGGATTCATGAAACGATAACCAAGCAAACCAAGGATGGCTAGCGGAACTGGTTATCGTATTGGCTACATAGAGCTAAGAGACGCAGACAACAAAAGTTGGTTTGCTAGCCTGGGTTTGCCTGGTTATCGTTTCATGAATAATCCCAGCCCAGGGTGCTGCTCTGCAGTGGCGGACGCAGAAAGTAAGCGAAAGGGAAAGGGGGGGGGGGGGGGGAGAGAGAGAGAGAAGGGTGGGAGAAAAGTGGGCTCTCAGCCACTTTGGGGCCCAGATGAAAAACAAAATTACGGCACTATTCCACTTGTTCTGCCCCAAAATCTCAAGGTCAAAAATTTCTCTGAAACCTCGTCTAAGGGAGTTATTTGACATGCTGATCACGAATATCACGCCATTTTGTACCATAACCTCATTTGGGCAGGGGTGAAACACTGCACTGAAGTTGAAAGCAACGCATGAAACTGGAAGGAAACCAACGACGAATTCGTTGGAGAACGAACTGAAAACGCCCGCAAATTTACGCAGTGGAGAATGACGAAACAAATCTACGCGCAATTGCAGACACATTCTGGGATGGCATTCACCATGCACCCATTCGGTGCTGGAAGGGCTTTTTTGTGGCGCTTCTCGAGCTATCATCCTCATTGGAACGGTTTAATTATTTACTATTATTAAACTACTACAACTATTTACTATTACTAAACTATTTACTATGTACTTTACGTTTTACGTACACTTACAGTTTCTTAGTTAATTTACTTACTTTTTTGAATAATTCCTTGATCATTTAACCAAATATGCTGATATTGTCATTGGTATTGCACTGCTTTTCACCCTTTCTCATCTCAAAACTTTCTGTTTAGAGACAGGAATTCAGGGATATTTTTTCGCAGCCACAACCGTCTTGTGGGTTCCAAGGATAACAACCAGTATATAAAGCTTGAAATTTCGATGGTTGTATGCGCAATTAATGAAGTACCATCTGAAAGTATTTAGACACATACTATGAAAACTCAATAACAATATCCAAACACTTTTACCGATTAGGAAACAATTTAAGCACATGTCAATACACAATAAGCAACGAACAAAACGGGAATGAATACTTATAAGCGAAAAGAATCGATATTGCATGCGTAACCTCGCGCAACGGCGGCGTCCCCTTCGCGACGCTGCCAAGTTTTTATGGGCGACCGGGTGGGCCGCTAAAATTTAAAGGCAGCAGGAGCTGAAATCCTCGACTCCGAGCTGAGCTGTGGGTGATGAAGTACAGACTCAGCACATCATAAATGTGAAACGAACACAGACAATGATGGCTTACCTGCAGAGAAAATGGAACATTCGTCGCGAACACACCTGGCCGTGTTCGTGCGCGGACGAGTTTTCCCTGGCGCGAAAGCCATTGCGGCGCGTGGTTTTGGCCGAGTCCCGCCATGAAACCCTGTGAATTGAATGCATTTCGTTTTCCCTTTGCGCCAAACCACGCACCGCAACGCCTTTTTGCGCCGGGGAAAACTCGTCCGCGCGCGAACACGGCCAGGCGTGTTCGCGACGAATGTTCCATTTTCTCTGCAGGTAAGCCATCATTGTCTGTGTTCGTTTCACATTTATGATGTGCTGAGTCTGTACTCCATCACCCACAGCTCAGCTCGGAGTCGAGGATTTCAGCTCCTGCTGCCTTTAAGGGCCGCTGCCCGACCTGTATTAAAGGCAGAGGGCCACCTCGTTCTGCCTGTTGGATTTACCAACATATCCTAGACCTTCTCTTCATGTTGATCCCTGGGATGTACATCAACAGGCACAGAAGCGACGAAATCCCCATTTTTGAAAGGCTCGAACTGGATAAAAATTTGGAGCCCGGAGGCGGATCGCTCCAAGCAGTGCTGGCTGCCTGCCACGGCTGCCGCGTCGGTCAACGAGTCTTGGTGTGTCCAATCGATAAGATCAACGGCTTCACATGTCAACTCGGGTTGGCAAACTGTTACAGACCCCGTCCTGGAAGACGGGTTTGTAGACCATTCTGAGACAATTTATGTATACCATTGGAACCAACGCGCCGAGTAGATGCAGAATCTGCTGTTAGCTGAACTACGAAGATGAGGTGGACCCCTGCCTTTAAGCCACGCCCACAAAATAGGGCCACTGCTGGGCCTGTCTTCCCAAAAGGGTGTGCGGACCTCCCGCTCCGAGTGTCTGAGATAGTATCCAGAGTGGTTGAGTGCAACTCCAGACACAACATTTAATTTGACGGTTTCTTTGGTTATCCAGCTGTCCTTCTCAAGTTTTATTTTGGCCTTTTTTATATTCTTATTTGAAGCATATGTTCAAGACTGCAGTAGTAGTGGCCTAAGTAATCACCTATGGTTTATTTTTTGCTTTCATCGTGAACTTCAGTGCGGTGAAAAAGGAGTTGGGGAGGGGGCACTCCTGTGAAACCTAGGCCTAAGCCTTAGGCTTAGGGTTAACTTAGGCTTAGGTTAGTTCTTTTATTTAGGATTGCAAGGTGAAGCCTATGACCTTTTATAGGGTGGCCCCCCAACTCCCTTTTCACCCTTCAGTGCTTTATTTCGTCATAATATCTTTTACCTTCGTTGTCGTGGGATCACGAATCGGTTGCTCCTCATTCTTCGATGCTCTCGTTTTGAAAAGTGGTAACAAAAATTTTTGGAGGGCTCGTATGTATATTTGTCTGTGATTCAGATGTCCGAGAAGATGGACGACCAGCAAGCAGCGGCACCGACCGCATCGGGATCGAAATCCGAGGAATCTGTAGCTCTGCGAAACTGGCAACTTGCGAACGGTGTCACCGTCATGGATTCCGCCTACGAGTACGATGAGGTTGAGCAGAATGAGATGCGATCTGCGAAACCGTGGCAAAAAGATCCTCATTATTTCAAAGAAGTGAGTGTTAACGACCTGTCCTTTTTGTTTGTTTCAATTTTTTTGGAATTTTGGACGTTGGACTCGTGGTTCTTCAGCGTACTGAATGTGTATTGAGTGTGTAGATCCGTCATGACATCAGATTTACAAGAATTACGTCTTCAATTACAATTTCAATCCGGATCACCCTCCTACAATTTTTATCTTGACAAACCCAAATTCATTCATAAACAACCTTTCTAACTGTAATACCTAGCTGGGAATGCTTTTGCTTGTTCATCCTGCAGCTTTTGCGACTTTGAAGCTCTGTTTATTGGAGGGTTCTAACGGTTTTGAAGCCTACACCTTATATTTTAAATAAGGACACAGAAAGCGGATGAAGGCTCTAAGGGAATTTATATTTCCGCATGGAAAGTCGTAGGTTTCGGTGCAATTCTCTTTCACGGCGACAGGATTGAAGAGCACAATACGCAAGATGGCCTAGTAGTAATGCCTTTCAAACCAATTAGCTTCCAGGTGAGGATTTCTGCAGTGGCATTGTTGAAGATGGTGATTCATGCTAGACGAGGCGGAAACCTAGAAGTGAGTTGTGAATATGTTGGATTTTTTCCTCTATTGTTCTTTATTTCCCTGTACTTTGCCTGATTTTTTGACTGCAATTTTATAGGTAATGGGTCTGATGCAAGGTCGAGTGGATGGAAATGCTTTCATCATCATGGATACCTTTGCACTACCAGTTGAAGGCACAGAGACTAGGTTGGATAATCGAAATTCCGTTTTCGTTCTTCTTAATCTGCATGTTTTCATCCTCTTGCATCAATTAGTTCGGTTTTTTAATCATACTACTTCATAACAAAGAAAGATCTTTATAAATTACACCATTTTATTGCTGGAATTTCAATACCTAGGCAGTAATTTCCACTGACCACTTTTGTAGCTGTGTTGTTTCCACCTTTTCCATTAAAACTGTGTCGTGTTTGTCATTACAGAGTTAACGCGCAAGCCCAAGCATACGAGTACATGTCAGTCTATACCGATCTTTGCGAGTCAGAGGGAAAGAAAGAAAAGGTCTGTCTTTAGCTATATTCCTGCCATATTGCCTTCTCCTGCTATTACTTTTTCGTAGTATTAACGTTCGGCCGATATATCTGCTCATGTGTACTAGAAAAAGCTTTTCAAGCCATGATTCTTCTTGAACTGAATATTGGGCATGATGGATGTCTATTTTTTAGCTAGAAGATCGCCGAATTATGTGTTTCTTTGTTTTTTTTTGCTGGGAAAGGTCCGGTTTTCCAAGTATTCTTCAAGTGGTGACCTCTATTCACGTTAGGTGAAGCTTGTTGTTGGGAGCTGTATTTTCTAAAAGTCTCGTCGTCCAGCGATATTGGTCTGTCTTTGCTGAAATTCAATCGGCATTTATTGCTTATTTGTACATGATTGTATATTTCTCTCCAGAATTTTTGCACTTAGTTTCCTCCATTTTTCAACGTGTGCGCTAGTAGGTCGCGAGTGAACCCCGTTCAGGTTGTTGGATGGTATCACTCACACCCTGGCTACGGATGTTGGTTATCAGGAATTGATGTCGCGACTCAAGCTCTCAACCAGCAATTCCAAGAGCCATGGGTGGCTATCGTTGTTGATCCGCTTCGCACAATGAGTGCTGGAAAGGTTAGAAATATTTAGATAGAGAATAGATACACTTCTTCCATTTGTTCTTTTACACGATCGAATATTCATTCATAAAATTGTTTTATATGTTTTCAAAACATTTTTAAATGAGAAGTATGTGGCTATTCAAGTTTTGGTTTTAAGGTTGATATAGGAGCATTCCGAACGTACCCTCAAGGATATCAACCTCCTGTTGAAGAAGGACCGTCAGAATACCAATCAATTCCACTCAGCAAGATTGAAGATTTTGGTGTGCACTGCAAACAGTACTACTCCCTGGACGTTAACTTTTTCAAATCGGAGCTAGGTCTGGTAATTTCTAGTTTACTTCACGCAGTTTTGTTCATTGATTGTTGTCGTTCAGATTCTCATATTCTCTCAGCTTTGTGGAGTACTTACTGGTTGAATACGTTGAGCAGCTCACCATTATTGACTAATGCTGGATATATCAATAATCAGATAGGAGATTTGAGCATGAAATTGCGACAGGTATCTCTTTTGCGTAGATAAGCATACGCTTTATGGTTACGAGAACTTGCTTTTTGTTTTTCACTATTTTTTATGCATCCGATTGTGTTCCCCAATTTCAAATTTCAATTTTCCGGCTTGGTATTTTTCTTTGTTGAGAATTGCTATTGTTTGTTGGCGTAGTGTGACCACGACGCAGTCAGGGGAAATGACAAACACATCATTCATTGGGATAGCTCACTGAAATATGATTGCTTTCGAATTTCTTTCAGGTAGAGAAGAGGTGGGCTCGTAGTGAGCGAACGAACGATGTTATGGAGCAGCTTGATAAGGTAATATTATTATGTTTTCGTCTTATTATTTGCAAGCCTATGTCAAGTTTTTTTCCTCTTTTATTTGAATTCCTAAATTTATTCCACTGGAAGAGCCGAAATTTCTCGGATATGTGGCAGTGCATACGTACAGTCTGTCCGAAACGACGAGTCCGCCCACGCACGCGGAGATCGAGAGGCGGCGCGGCTGGGACGTATGCTGTTAGCTGCCACGTCGTCCACATCACAGCCAGATCATTGGTCGATACCGTAAAGATAACAACGAAACGTCATACGCAGATCAGAGGTGATGACGTGTAGTGCTGGCAAGCGTGGCCGCCTCTCCATCCCCACATGCGTGGGCGGACTCGTCGTTTCGGACAGACTATATATGTGCATTCAGCTGGATCATTCATCTCACGTTTTATTCTATTATTAATTATTATTCGAGACATTTGCTGTAATGCGGACGTGCCTTGAGTGTAGTATGTATAATTTAACTTACTTTCGATTTGTGTTACTATGGCATAATTCCAGCTCGCTGGAGTTTTGCGCTGATTTTTTGAGTTTTTTTCTTTTTCGCCTTTTTAACGAATTGCAAACCGACCACATTTTGCATAGTGAGTGCGAATGGCTAGAGGGCATTTTTCTGATAACTCACCATTTGCACCAACTGACCACAGGGGGAACGTTTTATGAACAGAAAGAACCCATTTTACGTGATGCATCATATGCGTCACGTGGCCACACGCAGGTGAAAGGGTGTGATGCACCATGTGCATCACGTCGTCCGCAATATGTTAATAGAGTTCGTTTACCATACTTATCCAGATTTTGTTCATGGATCCTTTTCATGTTCTTCGCACCTGGGAGTGACTTGAAAATCTTTTCTCACTCATTTCCTGTTCCCTTTCCAGGCTGTCAAAGACGCTCATACTGTGTGCTGTGAGCTATCATGTGGTGTTCTAATGCAGCACATAAAACGAGCGATGTTCAACCGTGGAGAAAGCTGTGATCCAAATGAAGATGTGAGGGTGGACGACGAACACGTTGTCGAGAACAATGCTGAAGACATTGCTCCGCCCGTCTCCTTTGATGACGTTGAATTGCCTGATGAGGTGGTATTAGTGGAAGCTGTAAATTGAGAAAAAAAATGTATGCTTCAACTTTTACATGTTTTTCGGTTTCTTCTTAGTTTCCCCTCAGTTGTTTGAATCCTCCTTTTCATATGTGCAAAACCAAGTATTTAGCTCCGATTCTGCCCTTAGTAACCCGAGTGTGTTTTCGTCGTCTTCTTTGTTGTTTGAAGAAATAATGTACGTGTATACTTTTCGCAAACGTGTTTTGTTCTACTACTATTTTTGTGCGTCAATAAGTAGTTCGTTTCGCTGCTATTCTCTAGAGAATTTTTGTGCTCAGAAAAAGCAACTATTGAAAGAAAAGATGAAGTATGTGTGCATTTATCATGAGTGCTCGTGAAGTTCTTTTGTTGATGTGTGGGCTAGGAAGCAATATGTATCAGCGATAGGACATGTTTGGGTGAAGTGGAGTTCACCCGCAACGAAAGAACCTTTTTTTGAAAAGGGTTTATCCTCCTTCAGAACGGGGGACGATTAACTTTCCGCTACTCTTGGAATCTCAGAATTCCTACCATTTATTGCTATTCGTCTATTACTACGCATAATGTTGGGCTGGGCAATAAGTCCGTGCGGTTTTTTTTTATCTCCTTTTTTTATCATGGGATTTGACCATCGTTCGACTATGTGTCATAAGCCATTTTGAAGCTCTTGGTCTACTCTGTAATACCGTGACGGCTTTCCTCAATTCCCGCTATTCCTTTTTTATCGCATGGAATGCGGTTTTCGAATTCGGGGAGAACGAACCCCTTGGACACCTCCTCCTGTTCGTCTTCAGTAGTGAATCAAATGCAGCTCAAGCTGCCAGGGAGACCAGCGACGTTTAAAGGCAGTGTGTCACCTCGTTTTTGTGTTTGAGGTTTAAGCGGATTCTGAATCTACTCGAGGCGTTGAGTCTAGCGGTATGCATAGCTTGTTACAAAACGGGCTCTAAACCCGTTTTCAAACGTTTTTCGGGACTGGGTTTGGAACAGTTTGTCGCGCCAAGTGGACGCGTAAAGCGGTTGATCTCACCGATCGAACATGTCAAGACCTGTTGACCCATGCTGCAGCCGTGGTGGGGCAGCCAGCACAGTCACGGACCGCTCCGCCCAAGTGGTCCATGAGCTGCCCATTCGGGCCCTCGAAAAAACGGGGTTTCCGTCACATTTACGTGTCATGACGTACATCAATGGGATCAGCGTGACGAGAAGGTCTAATGTGTGCTGATATCTAAAGCTCATAAAACGAGGTGACACACTGCCTTTAAGAGGAAACCATTACTGCTGAAAAAGGTAGCACCGAATGTCCACTCCAGAAAAGTCCATTTTGGCTTGAAGGGTATGCATCGTGGGACGTGCTGTATGAAGATTGTCCGCTAGAGTTTGCTCTAGACTTAAAGAAGACTCACTATTAATGGTAATTCTTAACAACATCTGTCTAATGTGTGCTGATATCTAAAGCTCATAAAACGAGGTGACACACTGCCTTTAAGAGGAAACCATTACTGCTGAAAAAGGTAGCACCGAATGTCCACTCCAGAAAAGTCCATTTTGGCTTGAAGGGTATGCATCGTGGGACGTGCTGTATGAAGATTGTCCGCTAGAGTTTGCTCTAGACTTAAAGAAGACTCACTATTAATGGTAATTCTTAACAACATCTAAGTTCATCTGACACACTTCGTAAAAAAAAAAAACGCACACACACAAGGGCTTAGTGAAAGGTGACCCTTAACAATGTAGGCGCGCGACAACTGGGAAAATCTCGCCAAAAACAATGGGGATGCTGGAATGGGGCGTAATTCTGCTCATGCCAACTCTATGAGCCTGAGGCAGTTGCCATCCAACTACTTTGTCCACTTTCATAGTCATTTTATAGAGTTCCACAGTAGAGTTGCAGTACAGGTGTGCACAAAATGAGTGGTCTCAAACAGCCTGGCCTTTCACGGAGATGGAACTGAGGAGCTACTCTGCCCTCATTAGCATGAGCAGAGGAAGAAAGGGGCTATACAAATCACTTGTTGTGGTTGAAGTTGTTTGCGAAAATATTATGATTATTTGTTCGAGGTCCTTCACACAGGCTTCATCCTGTCGAACTCCTCAAAAGAACAAAAATCCGGCTGTGGTTAGGATTTGAATCACTAGAATTTTTTTCCAAGACTTTTGTCCTCTCTTCTATAAACTTGTGCTCCTTTCGTTTTTTTTTCAAAATATGTAGTCCAGTGTACCTCCATTGTTTTTCTTTAATGTTTTTGATAGCATTCCAAATTATTTGCTATTTTTCTTTGTCTTGCAGAGTCAAGGTAGAATTAATCGTTCCGCTTCTCCTTTCTCCCCATACATGCGGTAGAGCTTGTCGTTTAATCCATTATCATTCTGGCAGTACTGCAACAATCCCTCCAATCTATTAGGTTGGTGCAAAAATAATGCGCGTTTTCGTGCCTTTGATTCCTAGCCCCGTAACTCGTTTCAAAATCGATCTTCTTAGAAAGCCTCAAAACTACTGTAATCCGCATATCTCTGGCAATAAGGTAGATGTTCTCCCATTACCGTACATTTCAAATATGGCCTTCTAGAATCGACAAACTTCCGGAAGGCAATTTTGATATCCCTTTAATCTTCGAAAAAATTCTCCCGGAAGAAGTCGTCCAAATTCTCTGAGAAGTGGTAGTCGGTGAGCGAGAAGTTTGCTGACTATGATGTATGAGGCAGAGGTTCCGAGCCTAATTGCTCCATCCTGTAGGGACTCTGTAGTGCGAGATATGGCTGGACGGTGCTGTGTAGGAGTGGTGAATCCATTTTATTGAGCAACGCTGGGCTCACATAGTGAAGCTTCTGATTTATTTCACTCACATATTGTACTTCTCAGTTCAGAAGGACCAAATGGGCTGTAGTGGGTGATTTCTGCAGCAGGTCACCACAAAGTCGCCGTGGCCTTACTTTGGTGTTGCTTCGGTTTCTGACAGTGTTTCGCTGTTTTTTCCTGGTCCAACTATTGAGCAGGGCACTTCGTATTTTCGTAGAGGGTCTATACTTCACACTATATCACCAAGCGACCAAGTGTTTGGTCTCAATTCTTTCATTCATCATTTACCAGACCTCTTAACGAGGATCAACCTGGTACCCGTTCAGTATGCGCGATATCTATTCGTCGAAGTTTTTCATCCTCCCATTCTTAATGAAGGAAGGGATGGTCTGACGACAATCACCGGCGAGGTTCTGCGAAATCAAATATGTTGTTTTGAATGGGTGCCTTCGACGACTGCCATGAGTTGGGGGTCGCGAACCCCAGGAAGACCAATGCGACATCCCTTACTTTCGAAGCAAGACACACCACGTCGAAAAATTCGGAAACAACTTCGTGGTATGCATTTGCTCACACTTCCTCAGCCAAAACTATGGTGGTATTCCGAGCGGTTCCTGCTGCGATGTCGCAGGGTTTTAGCTCGCTGAAGTGAGTTTGGCGAAAAATTTGTTTTGGCATCTTTTGTTCCAGAACTAAAAATTCACCAAGAACGTTGATATCTTCCAAAATGCATGAGATATTTGAAAAGGCCATAAAATTTGCTATAAAACCATATACAACATCTCATAGCGGTGATGAGAAATACCGGAAGTTTTCTGCACCGAAGATGAAGCAACAAAAAACGCGCATTATTTTTGCACCAACCTAATAGAAAAAATTCCGCTTGCAGCAGTAAAGTCTTGATGAAAAAAAATTATGAATTGTCATGTTCGAAGGTTATTTCCTAGCTTTCAGCCTCTTTTCTATGCACTTGTGCTTCTTTCGTTTTTATAGTTCGATGTGCCTCCTTTGTTTTTTTTTAAATATGTTATCGACAGCATGCCAAATTATTTTGCCGTTTTCCTCCGTTTTGCAGTGCCAGGGTAGAAATGATCCCTCCGCTTCTCACTTTCTCCTCGAGAAGAAGCCCGAAAGGTGTGTTGTCGGAAGGTCATTCCCGCATAGTTTAACGAGCACGTGAAAGCCGTCGATGATGAATAGAACTGCGTTGAGGTGGCACGTGTTTTAAGCAGCCACCATTGTCGGTGTTAAACTCGTCTCCGTTGTTTCCGTTTAAGGACAGACAGTGTGGCTGAACTGCGTGCGAACAATAGGTCTAGGAACTTACCTTTAAAATTTGATGACTTAATGGGTTCGGAGCGGAAATAAGCTTGAAAGCGAAGCCTTGGTTTAGTCTTTCATGTAAGATTCAGAATTTTTCTCAACAGGTCTTCTAGCATTCTTAACGGAAAATTTCAGGAAAATCGAACAACTCCATTCATAAATGATGGATATAGGCACTATTACACAAGCATTTCAAAGAGACTGTAAGAAGAGGGGAAAGATCAAGGAAAAAGGGGACAGAGAACGAAGAGAAAAGTGAAAGAACTAGACTCATCTATTCGGCTTCTTCTACCCATTTTATTTGTGGAAAAAATTAAAGCAAAAAGCTCATCATAGGACTCCATTAGGGTTGCAAATTAGGGAGCCACCTTTTTTTCTTGTTAATGGATATGTTGCTCAACTCCTATTTCCAAGTATTTTACGTTACTTGAAAGAGCGATGCATGACGCATTCACTGGTATATGAATTACAATACTGCTCCTAATCTTTGCAGAAAGGATGCGTGCGATGCGTTAAACCGTCGCAGAGCGTCGCTCGTCCATAACATTCTTAAAAAGTAAACAATTCCAATTTTTCTCGAAAAGCCAAATTGAAAAGCTAATTAGATATGTAGCTTTCCAGTTTTCGGGAACTACTCTGTAAAAATGAGGAATTTTCCGGACCTCTCTTGACATCGCATTACGTATTGACTTGACGATATTATAGCCACAACTTTTTAATTTTTGCAGTAGGCTACATAATCATCGTACATAAGCCAATAAATGATGTCCTGATACCAGACCTTTCTGCAAATTTGTCCGTACTTCATCGGCGACCTCCTTAATTCAATCTAAAACTGAGCTAGTTCCATTCTTTGCAGATGTCATCCAATATAACGACTGTGGCTCAAAATCCCGCTGATAACTTTGCCGATGAATTGTGTATTTCATGACGGGTCTGGACATATATAAGATCTTGAATTGAGCTTTTTACACAGCAGAAAATAATACAAAAAATTTAATTCTAAAAATGTTCTAATCATTCTGGATTGAAATGGTCAGGTGTAAGGAGGTTTGCTTAAATTTGCAGTAATGTTTTTGACCGGTATAAACGACAACATCGAAAAATTCATGAACCATTCGATTTGTTGTACTACAGGGAATCCATTTACTCAGAGACATCTGGGTATCCTTATTTTCAAGAAAACTACGACGGAGAGACGCTTTGCGACGGATTAATGCGTCATGCGCGTCCTTTTTGCAAGGATTAGTAGCAGTACTGCATTGTATATTTATTACTCGATATTTGTTTTCTTTTCCAAACTTTATAGGACAACCGATCAAAACTTTGTAATCTTCTTTTTTAGGTTTCATGGCGGTGAAAAAAAATGGAACTGCAGCGGTCCACTGCAGCAGGAAAAAAAGATATTTGCTGTGTCGATTGGCAAGATCCATGGAAAAGTCGAATTCTCGAGAATGGACCCGAACTTGGGTAACTGAACCGAAATTGTGGTTCCCGAGCAGAGTTGTGTGTTGCGAAGGTCTCAAATTTCTTTAACTCATTGATTCACTGCGATACTTGGGAAAATGACCGTTACGGATCAATGCCTATTCTATAATAATACGTTGGTGACGCTCAGCCCTAGTACCAGGCGATTGATTTATCGATTGTTCTCTCCTTCAAATCTGGAAAACAAAGGCGTGCTCCTGAAGTCCTGTTTCGAACTTTCTTTTCTAGCGTTTTGGGCAAAAAACATGATTGCTAGAATTCCTCAATCCTTTCAGGACTGTCTGAGGAATTCTAGCATTCCCTGGTACACATTACGAATTCTAGGCTATCCAAGGACAAATTTCCGGAAATTGCACAAATTCAAAGGATGGGATGTGCCCTCACATTTCCCTTTTGGCATGAGGATTTCAAATTGAATTTTCAATTCGCATCAGTTCTAGTGTCCTCTGAAGACTCTAAAAATCCGCAATTATTCTTGGTATATGGACAAATTAGCGCTCGAGCTAGCTTAACTTTAAGCAAGTGGACTTTAACTCCGTCCAAAAATTGTTTAGTAACCGAGGGTGAACGAGACTGTTTCCAGAACAGGTATCGGCCGGCGGGTGTAGGTCGTATGGCGCGATTCTTCGGGTGGCACAATGTTGAAGAATTGAAAGTTAAATTTAGAGTTTTCAAAAGTATCTCAAGACAATAGACAGGCTGAGTCTGAGGCGCACTACTACCACTCGATTACGTTCAAGCGTCGCGGTTCGCCTGGATCTGCCTGACGGAGCAACTCGTCCACCTTTCCGGCATTATCCTACGGTGGAAGGGATCGTACAGAGATACAGACACTTCTACGTAACAAACCCTTGAAATTAAATTTTACTGCTAATGCGCTGCACTTTTATATAGAATTGATAGGGTTTTGAAGGAACTAATCTTTACATACTGCTTCGCGTCAGTTGTTTAACTTTGATACGAGTCATTCCTAGCACCTCCGAAGTGTTGAAGAAGTTTAGAAAGCCAGAAGTTTGGGTAATTTAATCATTCAGCAGTTTGAAAAATCCACATTTTAGAAGTATTTGTCCGGATATTCCAGAAAGCTTCTTATTCTAACAGAGTATTCATTGGGCTTCCGTAGAAATTTCCTTGTTTTGACAGTACATTCACTTGGGTATTCAGATGAGCTTTGTTAGCTATGTTCGAAACTTTCGTTCATCCGTATACCCTAAAAACCAGTAGTACCGTTAGTTCAACGTTCTTCTCCACGGTCGGATGATGGCTGGATGGACGAGTTGCTCTGTCAGGCAGATCCAGCAACGCGGGACAGGATGCCGGGGTGGTAGGATGGCGCTCAGACCTCGTCTGCCCATAGTGCCACCCGAAGAGTCGCGCCATACGACCGCTCCCCTCGGCCCGCCTATCGGCTGGTTTGAAAGGAGAAAATAGTGAAATATCAAAATGGAAGGAATCACACAACATGCGAATTAAGACCTACAGAGAAATCTGTAAAAATAGGTCGAAAAAGCCGATTGGCCTGCGTATACCACCGCGGTCGCGATTGCAGACAATGTCTATCCGGAGGCACTGCCTAGGGCTTAGGCCAACAGAATATATACATGTCTAATGATGTTCCAGTAAAAAGACCTATGAATTTTGAAGGTATTTTTGCCTTTATTTTCCTCCTTTTTCTTCCCGCATCCCCGTTGCAGCGTTTAATCATCGAAAACACAACCGCGGTGCCATTCGAAGCGATCGAGACCGAGAGCGAAAAACCGAAACGCGCGGACCCCGTGGAAGCGTTCCGATGGCGCGGCGCTGTACCGCGCGATGGTATCTGCGGGGCATCGGAACGCATATAACGACGCGATAAAATCAGCGGCAACGACTTCGAGGGGAGCATTGGGGAACGAGTCCGACGTTAGCCTCCTCATGCGCGCCTCGATCGAACTGGATCGAGTTGTGTGGTGCGGTTGCGCATTGTTTTACGGCTGCCGTCGATTATGCTGTTAGCGACGCAACAGCAGATATTCTTTTGCCGTTGAAAAACACTATAGAAGTCCAAGGAGCAGTGCTGACGCAGTGGACATTTTATATACTGACCCACTGTTTGAGCCTTTGTTTAGGTGTTTTATTTTAAAAAAATTGATTTTTCGACTCTTGTCATCCATTTTTTGGATGTACAACTGCAAGCCCAGAGGGTGTCTCCGTAGGGACTTTATCTGCATTTGCGACTGGTGTCGGTAGGCGTTTTTGGTCTATTTTTACACTATTTTCTGTAAGTTTTAAAATGTATGTGGTGTGATTCCTCCCATTCTGATGTTTCGCTGCTGCTTCCGATCGCCCTAGCCGATAGGCCGGCCGATATCAGTGCGGTCGCAATCGCAGACAAAGTCAATCCGGAAGCACTTCATGGGATTACAGACCATGTTGTATGTAGATGTAAATGCATGGCTGGTCTTTCCTGGATTTTCAGGATGTCTAGAGCGTAATCAAAAATCGTTGAAGAATAGTTAGTCATACACTGAGTAGGGTTCCACCAATACAGAAATATATACATCTCGGCTATTAAAATCATCGAAGTTGCAAAAAAATTGTACGTCCGCTCACATTCATCGCACTGTCACAGCTGCTGCATTTCTGTAAAACTCCATCAGAGGTACGCAATTGCACATAAGACACGCTAGACGACTCAAGATCTTATTCTTACCTACCAGTCAACAATGGATCTCTGTTACAAGTAGTCCAAGTAAAATATGGGCATAATTGCAACAAGGGCAGCATTTACAGGGCTTGGATGCATAGTGGAAAGATGGGTAATCTCATACCCATGAGCATGATTACCCACTGGTCACAACTGGCTATAAACGTCACGTGTGGGTACATATATTGGTGGGTGATAAGTAAAGTGTAAATCTTTGTACGCTAATATGTTTGCCATGGGTAATCTCACTGAAGCATTTGAGCCCTAATAATCAAAGGCGGAGGCGGAAGGTTGGCTTCAGAATTACTTAAGAAATTACCTTAGTAAATAATGGATAACGATTTCGTATAAGCCTATCCTAAACCCACTTTTTTGCGTTGCCTTATGTAAAATATTTATTTTTTTTAATCAAGAGATAATTGTAGAATAGCTTCAGCAATGAAATTATTGCCCACTCGGTCTCAAAGTGGTAGGGACCCCAGTTGTTCTTCCCAAGCCCTCTTTCTTCCTTCCTCTCCACCCCGTTTGCGTATTCGTTCCAGCAATCACACAAAGCTTTCGCTGAGTGCAGAACTTTTGCAAATTTTCCGAGCAACAGGTGCTTCTAAGGTCATTTCAATGGAATGTTGAGTGATGGAATTTTCCGATGGCCTTCTAGGTATGAAATCATACGTACTTTCTCAGAAAGGTATTTCACCTGGAAATCCATTTAATATTAGTGAAAAGTTAATAGGCAATAAATATCTGAGTGGAGAACGAGTCATCAAATCCCCTGCACTAAATGCGACGGTAGTGCAAATTTATTTGAAAATTAAAAACGGGTCTTTAGAATTTATTAGTCATATTTTCTAGAAGTTTCCATCCACCCAGATTTTTCCAAATTCCTGATATTTAGTTCTTCGTTACCACACTTCTTCAATCTCAAACTCCCTCCTCTTCCGTGCTTGCATATTTTTGCAGATTCGCACAAACAAACTAATGATTCATAGTGTTTTGGATCAGTCGGATCAGGATGCAGCAAAATCCGCCGCCCCCGCTCTGACTAAGAAACCGCCTTCACCAGCTATAAACCCACTTCCTTACCGCATCATGGATCACCTTGGTAGCAGGAATCTTTCACAGTTGAATCTACACATCCGGATGAAGAGTATGACGCTGATATTCGAGTCGTACCCTTGATTTCCTGCCTAGTAGCCGAACAATATGTAAGGGTGACATTGAATGGAAGAGTGACCAGCCGATGCTGAACCCATATTCTGTGTTCTTTCCAAGACTAAAGGTCCTGGACGTTTTAAATTTTGATTCTAACTGAACCTGTTTAGAACCCTCGTCTAAGACTTTTTTAGCTTCAAAATTAATTTTAACTGAAGAGAGACATAGCGCCCAAAGTTTTTTTTTTCAGAGTACCTTGTATATGCTCATTAAAACAGGCGAGTTTATTGTTTCCAGCAAAGAAAATTAAAAATGAAAAATCTTGACCGTAAATTGTTTACAAATGGATTGTTTTAATGTCTGAGAGCAGATAAAAATTCTCAAAAAAGATTATTTCTTAAGGAAAGGTCCAGCACTGGAATGAAAAACAGTACCCAAAAATGAAAGAAATTCGTCTACCTAACTACCATTTCGCGATTTTTGAATTAGTGAAGGTAACCCGCTATATGTACGTAGCAGCGACAAGACGTTATATCACAGATCAAAGTAGTGGTAGTACAAGGCAAGTCATTGAATACTCATTTCTAAAGTGATCTTTACATTTCCATGTAATCTATGATCTACATGTATTTATCCTCACTGTCCGTCTGTCTGTCTGTCTGTTTGTCTGTCTGTCTGTCCGTCTCCCTCCCTCTCTGTATTTATCTATTTCTATATATTTTTTCCGTACTATTATGTTTATTTCTATATATCTTGTTTATTTATAAACTATATTTTTTTCACGATGGTCTGCAGATTTTTGAAATGACCCACATCAAACTGACTTTAGGAATAAAATTTTAAAAAATTGATGGGAAATAAAATATTCAGAAAAGAAACAAAAATTGTGAATAAAAAAACTAGCAAACTCATGGTTTTGGAGGATCAATGGGCCGGAAAGTCCCTTGCCATCCTGGTGTAAACAAACCAGATAAACAAATAAATAAACCAGTTGGTCAACAAGTGAACAACCATTGTTTATGCCTGCGTTTCGATTAGGATAATCGTGTTATTGCACCTGTTATTGCAACTCGGTCTCATCGCATCTTTAGCGAGCAATTCTCGTCCGCGGACGAGTTTTCATGTTTTTCAGATTGTCGCATCCATTCGGCTGCTTTTTGACGCTAATGTTATGCAGGGGCATCTCGGATCTCGCAGGACCAATTGTGGCATTTCAATAAGCTCCGCCCACCTTTCCACAATGAGCGATGACGTCATCATCGTGACCGAGAAGGTCAATCGAATCAATAAATTCCATACGAGTTCACAAAAATCTTTATAACACAGAATATTATTCAACACGAATGAACGAATGGCTCGAATATGGATATGTTAGGGGGATGAATCCAGTAGTGATCATCTCACTTATTGTTCGGATACAAAACACACGCACACACACACAGAGTTTATCGCGAGAAGTGAGTCGTGGTGTTCGGCGGACGCGGTCGCGCGAGCTGCTGACGCGCGCGCGTGCGTAGCGACCGCGTCTGGCGGAACAGCGGGGGGACGATAGCAGGACTTGCCTGACGTAGTAGTACTTAAAACACATATATGGCTCGGATGAGGACCACGCGATGCTGCTGCTGCCAAAAAAATAACTGCTGCTGCTGCTGCTGGCTGTTACTGCTGCTGCTGTACTGAACTCTATACATGAAAAGAAGCTCGGAGATCATGACATGTAATGCTTACAGTTGAAGCGAAGTGGCAAGAAAACGAACGTTACAACGGATTACGGTAGGTATACGGTATTCGACTGACTAATGGATGGATTTGAATCCAGGCGTACGTATATGAAATATGTCGAGAAATGGATTATAGAAACCACCGAGTCGAAGGTGCACATGCGAGACAAGAAATGATGACGTCATTTCCGGCACGATGGTTCACAGTCAGAGAATCAGCTGGTCCAGATACAGCAAATCGGCGTTTGGATTCGCGCGCTTCCCGAATCGAATGTAACTGGAGCGCGTTTTCTGCGGCGCCTTGTCGTTGTGGCCGCGAGTTTCTCGAGTCACTATAAACGCACTCATTAGTGTAGAATCAATCAATAGATCGATAATGCATGCATTGTGCGGTTTTGAATGGTCACGTTTTTTTTCGACGTAGTGCTGTGAACATGTGTGCCTTACTTTGTGCAAAATTGCGATTTTTTGTGCGTTTCAGCGTCAGCGCATAGGAGCTAATCACAGGGCATAAGGGAAGTACTGGAACACCTGCGTTTCGACGCACTAGACATCAAAAAACCGTGCGGAACAGGATGATTCTCATATAGCTCACTAAAACTGGAAGGACTACGTAA
The DNA here is from genome assembly GCA_037903475.1 of Ancylostoma caninum. Taxonomy (NCBI): domain Eukaryota; kingdom Metazoa; phylum Nematoda; class Chromadorea; order Rhabditida; family Ancylostomatidae; genus Ancylostoma; species Ancylostoma caninum. The sequence continues at coordinate 97,674 of JBAJFG010000179.1, read as the reverse complement.
TAGGTCCCGACAGGAAATAATCTAGGGTGCCCTCCCAAGTATTCTTTCAATTATAATTTTCAAACTTTACCCTCGAATTCAATTTTTTCGCAACATTTTCTCATTTGTCTTTTTTTTGAATCCCCTCCTCTTCAGATTTTTCAAGAGCTTTGCTTTCGTTTTTTCCTCAATTTCAGCATTTTTTTTTTTCTGAAGAGATCGTTAATCAAAATTCGTAAATCTACCACAAGAATATGAATGCGCGCTCTTTTGCTCTCCTTTGGAATGCGGAAAAAGGGGCGGTACCGCTGCCGTGCGATTGGTGCATCCAAGCACTTCATCCCGCCCAACTCACTGACAGATTGTGCTGTGTCCATTTCCGAATTTCTCCACATACAGCGCAGTTGTCGTCGAACTGCAGACATGTTGCCAGCAGGCGGTGGATCAGAGCTGAAGGAATGGGCCAATCGCATAGTGGAAGCACCGCCTCTTTGCCCGCACAATGCCCAACCCCTGTTTTTTTAATGGGTTTTTAATTGGAGAGTGAAAAGAGAGTTTTGAGGCTACCTTCAGGGATTGAGAACAGATTTGGCGCAAGGTTTTGAACATGCCTCTTCTGAAATTGTTTTATTTCCACTAAAAATAGAAGATTTTGTCCTAAAAATGGGCTTATTTGTGGATAAAAACAGTTGTGCAATATACAATGGATAGAAGTGTGTGTTATAGTATTACCCCAAGGGTGTAGAGCGTTATACCTGGAGTGGGCGGCGCTGACAGGCCCTACAACTGGCCTATTTGCCCAACTGACCAATAGTAGAGCTTGGCCGCACCCCTTTCCCAGGTATAACGCACCCTTACCGCGCGCGCCACACCCTTCCCCTATTCGTGTGTTGCTCGAACCAAGCAGCTCCAAAAAATGCGCTGAACCCTTTTAACGCGAGCAATTTCAGCTCTAATTTAAATTTTTTGAGAATTTTTTTGGAATAATTCCATAGTTTCTTCAGCCCCACTTAGCAGCGTCCTCCACCGCCAAAATAAATTTTGAAAATTTAATTTCTCTGTGAAAAGAAAAACTGTCCCTGAACCGTGCTTTGATGGTGCCGAAGTTGTGCACTTGTCACGCCTCGTTTGTGGGTGTTCACAGTGCTGTGTGCACAGGTGTCGGTGCACAAACAAAATTCACTAATTTACCCAATGAATAGACGTTGGGAAGAAATTTGGTGTAGTATAGAAGAATACCTTCGGGCGGACCCCTTGGTTTGGCCATGGCGACGAAGACGAACAACGCGAATATCAAGACGAACGAGAAGAATCGCATAGTGTACCTGGAAGAGCGGATCAATAACGATCGATAACTGTGCGGGAACGTGGAGAACGGGCGACAACGCGAGGTGGGCGAGTACTGTGGAGCGATAAGGAAGCGGATATAGAATTGTATTACTAGTAAGATAGAGCATTGCTGGAGCTGGTTATACTCGGAAGTGGAAATGTACGCAATTACAGAAAGTTGAAAATACAGTAGGCTTTGGTAGAGTAGGTTTCACCTTCGCGCGATCCAAGCTTGTTACGACCCGTCTGTGCAAGTCTGGACAAGAAGCGACAGGAATGAACGTGAAAAATCATGGGATATCAAAGCAGTGTGTGGATACGCAGACAACTAGAGCGCTACGCCACGTGTGACGCAACGCGTGCAACTGGGTCCGGAACACTGAAATCTCATGCAATTTCCATTGGACACCGCAGAAAAGCACCTGGAAAGGGAGGGAAAAAGAAAAAAATTTTGGAAAATGTCAGCTGTTCCACGTGTTAGTTGAATCCAATTACTAGTAATCGTATAAAATGTTCATGCATACCGTAGCAACCTAATAAACGTAATTTCTTCGTCAATGCCGGTGTTTTTATGCGAAGTGCCCAGTGAATGGTTTAACGTGCTAGTGTGCGTACTTTGATGTCGTCACTTGTTCCTTTGCACTTCCTCAAGGATTGTTAGCCACGAACGCACACCGGAATGGAATAATATAAGATTTTGGCGAGAACTGGTCCCCAAAATCGTATCCCTAACGTCATAACTTTAGGCGTCTACGAAGAAGAAGATATACAAGCTCCTACATAAACACAACCAGTTGTAAAAGGCTTGTTCTCCAAAGGCGAATAACATAAGCTCTGGACGAGAACTAGTCCCCAGCAGTTGGCCAGAACTGTCCCTTAGCACTGTGAGGATGCAAAATGAATGGTGAGTGGCCCAAATGGATAGCAGATGTGCTGCAGATTGCCCCAGGAAATTTCCGACGTTTCGCGCAGCGAAGACAAATACTGCTAGTTTGCAGGCGAGAACTGATCCCCGCGGATTGTTCCACATTACCATGGCATCAAACATCGATGGGAACACGTGAGCTCTCACAAGGATGCCGTTAGCGATTGGAGTAATACAGAGCAAAGAAGAATTACATTAGTACCCTACCGAGCGAGAACTGGTCCCCGAGAACTGCCCCCCCCCCAATCGCACGACCTCTCGTTGAGAAATGTCTGACAATTGGAGTAACCACCACAAATTTCTAATGGACAGACAATGAAACGGGAATTTTTTTCAAAAATATCTTCCTTTCATTGCTGTACAGGGCATTTCTAGAGGAAAACAGTAGCGCCGCAAAAAGAGGGACAAAAGGATGATGTTAAGAAAAGCGGGGCATTATAAATGTCACTAATGGCTATTTGAGACAGGGGGGGGGGAGAGGAAGGAACATTCCGGGGCAAAATGACACGGATCATTTCTGTCGAGAAAAGTTTAGGAATTTTCAAAAATTTCGGAAAAAATAAAGTTAGAAATCAAACATCAAAAATAAGTATCATTTATAACAACTAATGATATAAATATTGAATTCATAGTCCTTCATGACGACAGAACAGGAGAGGAACAGCAAAAATCCATGAGTTGTCCAACAGTAGGGAGAATAACTCAAACTGGGGGAGAGGAGGGGGACTAGTCATTAAAAAATCAGAGTTTATAAGGTTCCTAACTGTTTACAAGTTCGGATAGCATGGAACTTCAATTACAATTACTCAAGTGACTATTTCACTGGAAGAAAAACTGCAGTTTTGCAGTAAATTGCTTCTAATTAAGAGACTGTGCCTGAAAAGGGCTGTAATTGCTGCAAGAAGAGTTCACAGATAGTTTTTCTGTCACTGTAAAACCAAGAGAAGTCAAAGAACTAGCAGATTTGGCAAAGAACTAGCAGATTGAGCGGATTTGTCACAAGAACAATTGTCATGGAATAAATCAATCAGATTAGATAGGGCCCATAGGGAAATGGGTTGATATCCCTCAGTGTGCAGGATAACCTACGAAGAGAAATTTCACTGCGCGTATGGAAGTGGTAGAGGCTGTTCGTTTTTCCGCTCGGATTCGCTCCTGAAATCCAGAACAGGAAACGCGGATGAGCTTTTTCGTAAAAGTTCCGCTGCGCAGTGGACAGATTCGGCAAAAACGCGCGTGCGACACAACGCGTTATGATACAGTCGTGTGAGCGGAAGTTCGCAAAGAACAATCGTACGGAAAAGAAGAAAACGACCGGCTGCTGTGTCGGTCGGTCAGCAGAGGAACGAACCAGTGACAGAAATGATTGAGGTGGGATGTTGCGTTGTGTGTTTACAATTAGGTTTGCAGGGCAAATGAGGTCAGAAATTTTCAGAAAATGTACTGCTCAAGGGAAGACCCAATACAATGTAGTACAGAAATTGTGGATGTGGTAGTTCCCAATGATCTGACCAATCAGAGGTATTTTTGGAAATTTTATCATGTCTTAGTATATAATGTTTGCTCTTCTGTTCGATTCTCAAATTTCTTTTTTCTACCAACTGTGCCCTACTGTAATTTACACCTCTGTTTTTTACTTGGCGCACTTCATGTGCATTAAATAAATATATGACCCTACATAGCAATGCTTTATGGACTTGTGCACGGATAACTTCAAGGAAATATGATTTTTTAAGGAACTGCACGACTAGCCCATCCATCTCACTTCCTAATGAACAACTTTACCCTCTCATTTCTTTTACTTTTTCACTATTTAGCAGTCGGTATTAGTATAGAATACCACATTATTATACTTATATACATCATGGTAAGTGAATAATAAAATTAAGATAGGGTAAACAAATTAAATTAAACAAAGACAGGTCCTACTCGCCATACTGACGAGTTCCCGGGAGGACCTAAGTTTTGAACCTATTTACCCGTATGTGGATAAGGGAACGAAACGGGCAATTGGGTTACACCCTTTTACAAGTTTTAGCATTTGCCTTTCTATGCAAAACCTTCACATTATATTAGCAATTTATTAATGGGCATTTATGGGGAATTGCAAGGATGCCGAATAGAAGAGAGAATTCAGCTTTCACCAATTTAAATTTCTAATTGTTTGATAAGGTGGTTCGGTTACGATTGCACAGGGACACAGGGCCTGTATGCATCGTCGGAATTACCCAGAGTAAACGTGTTGACGCCCGTAACAATGGTGGGTAAATATGTGTGGTTCCAACACGTTTACCCTAGGTAATCTCGTTTACCCTAGGTAATCTCAATGATGCATGTGACCTTAGGACGCTAGAAGAATCTGTAAATAAAAAACATGGACAACAACGCACAGTACTGATACCAATTTTTTTTTGGGAAACGTCACGAATCTGACGTCATCATTGCATTGCAGAGGTACCTGTATGCCTATGCACTTGTACGGATATTGTATGAACAATCAGTACAGTAGTAAAGAGGAAATAATGAGAAACTCCTAAAAAAACCCTCAGCCTCAATGGTACGTGGCAAGAGACGCGATTCGTGTGCAAGCGCTCTACGGTTCGATCCCAGCTCCGGGCCAACCAGGCCTTCCATCAGGGGAAGGGGTCGCTAAATTGGTACCAGGGCATTCTGGAAGGATGGATCGTTATCAGGGTACGTAAGTTACCCCCCCCCCCCCCCCTCCCCCCTCTTCAAATGCCTCTGCGATTCTCAGATGATGTCGAACGTGTGGTGCCCTCCAAAGCGGGCTTGATCAACGCCAACCATGTCTTGCCTTTTATTTGTTCTAAAAAACCTAGAAAGTACCACTTCCCAAAGAATTATAGCCCATACAATGTTGACTCAATGAATGTGGGAGAGAAATTTTCTCTCGTTACTCCTACTTAACAGCCGTTAACAAACAATTCAACCAAGGAAAACATAGTCGCCGTCACGAAATTTCAAAGTATCTCACACCAACATCAAGGGAAAACTGGAGAAAAAGCCGCGTCAAAAACTTTCGCAAACAAATTTGTGGAGGACATCTCGCAATCCTATCAATTCTAAACACGGTCAGTGGGCTGCGAAATGAAAGAAAAAAAAACAGTGTAAACATGATAGAGAGTGACAGGATTTCGATGGGGGATCGCGGTCCTCCACTCATTTCTGTAAATAAATGGAAACTCGTAATAATTTTCAGCGCTGGACGTAGGAGCTGCCCTTCCCCGGGGGTGGGGCGTGGGAAAAAAGTGGTGGCATCTCTGCCAGTTCGTGCGCCCAGATGGAATAATAAAATTACTAAGAAAAATTAATTTCAACAATAATTAACTAGAGGCATTGGTAAATATTTTAATAATAATCGAAGAGAATCGAAGAGAGGAAGTAGAGGAAATAAGATGAATCGGCTAGAGCACATGATGAACTAGCGCTTTGCTTGATCCAGAAGGGTCAGAAAATTCTTGGCAAGTGGCCAAGAAAATCTGCTGACTGCCGTGACGTCATCATAGCGGAGTCCTAACGACCGGGCTCCAGATGAACGCAGTTCACTGACGGCGATCCACACATCGCGACGACGGTGTGTGCGATTTGCTTGACGTCGCGCGTGCGTTCCCATGGAATTAGGCCAAGTTGAATTGCTAGTTTTCGTATGTGTCAGAGTACACCGTAAAAGTACACACTGTACACACACGCACAACACACATACACACAGTGTCGCGATGTGGAGACGCACACATGCACATCTGCACACCCGCGACCCGTAGACCAGCTCAAGTAGGGTACTAGAGGAAGTCAGACGACGCGCCATGCGCAGAGGGCAAGGTCGCCGCCGCCGCCGCTGCGATGGCAGCACATAGAACGACAAGCGGCGTTGGCTTCGCGTGGCAGGACCTCGACGCTCCGCCCACATTCGCTTCACACGTAAGTGCTGATAAACATTTGACATCTGGATGCAGCAGCAGCAGGGGAAAAAAAAACGAGATGAGCTGGCTGTTCTATGGATTTTCGGCAAATCGGCGATCTTAAAGGGCGTCATTTCGCCGTGAAATGTCGCTTCCGCGCCGGCGGAATCACGCCAGCGGATGACGTAATCACGGCGATGAATAAGATGTGCACGAAAATCAGCAAATGCCAAAAAGTAGGCGTGGCTTATTTGAATTCACCGCGAAGAATCTTAGCAACACTTGAAACATGGAATTCACCGTGCTAACCAAGCTCTGAAGAGGAGTGGGCCACATTCCTAAGACTACGCAGCGACAGTGGGCGGTGGTAGGCGTGGCCATGTACGAGTTGTCACAGCAGCCAGGATCAGCTTCAGCCTCTGGGATTAGCTGCCAACGAAATGACTACTGGCAACAGCTGTTACGGGGAGGAGCTTTCGGTGGGCGTGGCTAAAAAAGCTTACTCAAAGGGGGGGGGGGCAATTTGAAAATTAATTGAATATTGCAGGGCATTGCTGTTAAAATATTATAAAAGCGTAATGTAATTTATGGAACAAAATGTGTATTGCAGAAAAACAACTACTGGCATCATCCTCCCAGAGGTTTTTCATAAAAACTTAGTTCTTCTCCGGAGTATTCTGTGATTTTCACCACAATTTTGGCTAAAAGTTACTTGGAGAAACTATAATCAGTGCTGTAATTATAAACCTAAGAAGAATATTAAATTAGGGTTGTTGGGCTAAATAAAGAAGGAAAGGCTAGATGTTTTCAAGTGGATAGGTCCCAAAGAGAAATCTACAAGCAAGTAAACTCAAAAGTGAAAATTTAACGAAAATAAACCAGCAAATTCTGCTTTTTGAATTCGAATATCTGAGTTCCTCCTATTAAGTACTTAATATTAAAAAAACACTTATTAATTTCAGCGATTTTTAAAAAAATTCAAAATGGAGTTTCTTTTTCTTACAAAGGTTACTTACTATCCTGAAAATCGTGCACTCGGATGCATCACTGAGATTACCCGTGGTAAGTGTGTCAACATACTAAAATTCACTCTTTACTGACAGCCACCAACATATTTACCCTTGCGTAAGTTCGTCTATACCCAGCTGTCACCCAAGGCAATCATTGCCATGGGTGTGACATGATCCAGTGATGCATCCGCGCCCTGAAAACCTTGGTCAGTCCTAGAAATAATCACACTATTCCATCCTGATGCTCATTAACACCTATCTGAGATTCTTGATAGGACTCTCGATCAAGAATCCTGTGAAATTCAATGGAAACAAAAAAAATTAGCCATATTGCAGCCGTTTTTCTTACCTTATATGCAGTCCATACAAGTTCCAAAGCCCGGTGGAAGCACTGGTAAATGCATACCTATGGGTAGCAGCTAGGTATAAACAACGTCATTTTTGGGTAAAAATGTTGATGATCGTCAGGTAAAAAGTGGATCTGAGCGCTTTAACACGCTTTCTATGGATAATCTCAATGACGTATCCGGGGGCTCGGTAAGGCTGACAGTTTTGCAGGAAACAAACTTCCATGGAAGGTAAAAAGCATATATGAAGATTGAACAGGAAGTTATGGTGTCGTATAGAATCAATGAGCAGGAATCAGTGGGCAGGAAGGCTAATGTCGCAATTTCCGGGAAGTAGAGTGGTGAAAAAAATGACGGGAAGTAGGGAAAGATCACAGCAAATACAGTGGCATGCGTTGAGGGAAAATGAGAAAATCCCGGGAAGTTCGAGGAAAAGCAGCATTTCCGAGAAAAAAGGCGCTGTGACATTCAGAAAGCATTTGGTTCGATAACTTCATAAATTTCTGGATTACTGCATTAACTCGAAACCTATACATTTTATTGCACGTACCGAGCACATGACATTAATTTTTCCAATCACTTCAACTCGAAAAAATTGCGGCAGTAATTCGAGAGTTTAGATTATTTCATTTCTTTATTAATATAATTTGGCAACGCAAACTTTATTGTATTATTTAACCCTAATATCTAATTGTAAGTTAGTTACTCACATGCTTGAGTTCATATAACAGATGGAAGAGAATCATGGCAAAGATCTCTATTATATTCCCTTGACCAGAATGATTTCGAATTTTCGGGTATTTTCTCTTAAATTTGCGGTTGTTTCTGTGAAATGTGCAATTCCTACGTGATGGGCGGGACCAGCCCGCTTGATGATTGGTTAGAAGCTGTTCAAAACCTAGATGTCCTGAAAATTTCCAAGACCCTAGAAATAGGAGTGATTTTAGAAGCTTGAAAGGGTTTAGGGGCGGGACCAATCTGCACTATGATTGGTTCTAAGGCATTCAACTGGAGTTTAGTCACGAGTTAACATCCAATTTTTGGAAAAAAAAGAAGCTGGATGCGATAAAAATGATCCTGAGCTGCTTTATGATTGACAGGAGAAGAGAGTATAAACGCTCTCTCGAATTTTTGAAGGGAAAGGGGTTAAAAGGCTGAAAAATCGAGAGCGGGATCATGGCATGTGAAATATTTCCTGGAATTATAAGTTAGACTTTTTGAGAACTAGTAATTAATGGGAATTGAATCTCTTGGATAGGATAGTTCGAGAAGGACGAAGCGAATATTAAATTCAAGAAGTATAAAACCGCAGAGATCCTGAAATTCCTCAGAATCCAGGCTAACTGACCATGTTAACCTTAGAGTTCCAGACGCCAGCTGCTGCTCAGCAAATATGGAACGGATAAAGCTCTGGCAAATGACTAAATAGTCGTGAAGGTCACAGCTACCGCTATTTCGACGCACTAGTCAGTGTGGATGGGGGGGGGGGGGCGGATATGGCAAGTTTAACACGCCAAGTGTCCTTAGCAGATGCCGGCGCGAATGTTTCAAAAGCCAGCAGCCAAGTATAACTGGTTGTGCCATCCTGAACGAGTTAGCCATCCCATCAGAAAGTGACATTTGCGCCGCAGTCCTGTGAAGTGGTTGGTCCGTCGAAAAAGCCTTGCCACGAGGGCTTATCTGCACGATCAGCTGAGAGGGACCAGCTGAACTGATCAGCTGATCGAATGCTGTGACTCAGTTGGGTGGCGTCACTGTAATTACAGTAGGACAGTGTATGAAGAAGATAAATATGATGATGATGAGCAATCATATACGCATCAACAATAACATCAAGCAATAGAAGCAGCACCCCCCCCCCCCTCCTCCCCGCGCCTTGGTAGTAGTTTTAAACGGGGGGGGGGTGGTGATTGAGTCACATGCTCGAAATGTATGGTATTGTAGGAATGTGCTAGTAAACGAGTGAAGTGTCAAGGTCGAGAACGTTTCGGCGGCGTCGGCGCGACTTCGCCGATAGGTTAACTCGAGATCGCCGCGCTCAATCGCGCCGCGATGCGATTTTCGCACCTCGCCGAGGTGCGAAAATGAAGCGGGAGATCGTCGAGAGTGGACGTTTGTGGTCAGGCAGGCATGCAGTGACAGGAGTGAGACAGGTGTGGATCGTGTAGCGAAGAATCGAAATCCCGACGTCTCGTGTCGGCTCGGCGATTAGCCGTCGAAGCTTAGCGGCGGCGAAAGCGGCGACGTGGTCGCGATCTTGAAGATCACTTCCTGCCAGGATACTGACGTTAAAGTCTAGTCCGTTCAGCTGATAGTGTACAATTGAATTGTGGTAAGCTATAGAATTCCAGGCAGTGGATTTTACCTCTGGCAGGTGTCTCCTTGTCCAGAGAATCTGGCAAGGAAATCCTCTCGGATATTTAGAAATCCTCACGATTTCTTTCTTTCCTATAGAACCACCAATTTCATCTTGTTTTAGTCAATACAGGAGCAATAAAAATCAAAAAATTCGGAAATTAAAAATTTTGGCCAGGGGTTGGCTTATCCTGATTCAATGAATTTTGCACGGAAATTTTCCCTGTTATCCAGCAAATCACAATCCTATCCATTCATTTCTACCGTTTTGAGCCATAGAATCAAGGTATATGAGGTTAAAAAAAGAATACGCTACCCTTTCAAGACAGCCCGATCTGCGAAATGTACTTTCTATGATTTATATAATTTATTTCTACCCCCCTCCCCCCCCCCCCCAGCTTCCCACATCTTAGACTTTGCTCGCTAATTTTTCCATTAATCAATATCCAAACAACCTTCAATGCATAGTATAGGGATGTATATCAAAATCACCTAAGAATCGTTACCCTACCCACCCTACCCATGGTGAACTTGTTAACCTACCCTAATTTACCATTTATCTGGCACGCATCAGTGTATTTACCCATCAGTGACGTTGTCTATACCCATTTGCTACCCACCACCATATTCATGCGCATGAGATTACCTGCGCGTTTGATGACGCCTCTGGGCCGAGAATTAGAAAAATAAGGATTTATTGGCGATACCTCACCTAACGGAGAGACGTCCAATGGGTGAACTCTGCCCAAGAGTACTCGCAGCATTCTCCTCCATTGCGAAACTAACTGGATCCAATATTTTTAGAGTTACAGAACTCTAAGCAGCTCGTCTTTTGTTCCATTGATTCAATGTACATACCGTCATTTGCAGGTTTAGAAAAATACATAGGTTGAAAATCTTTTTTTTGAATAACCTGCTTATTTATTCATTTGCTTATTTATTTCTTTACCACAATAATTTACGCGGAATCCCTCCAACTGAGGTGAACCGAGCGCTCAAAACTCGACCTATTCGAACCCCGAGACTTTAACGACCACCCATCAGAGGGCGGCCGCCTCAGTATTTTTCAGAAGGACTTGAAACAGTGAAAAATTTATAAACATAAAAATCAGAAATTAATAAACAAGTGAAATAGGTGGTTGCAAAATTTGCAAAAATAGTATAGTCAGAGATAAGACTTCTATCTACTGTCAACGTAGGACCAAATAACATATGACATAGATGTATTTGAAATAGAATATTCAATTTCGAACTGGTCAAAAATTTGAATGTAAAAAAAAAAAACAGAATTAGCAGTGCAGCCTGGATTGCAATTTGTTCTTTCTTAACACTCAAACATTTCTATCCTCTATTAAACCACTAACAAAACTAACAAAATTAATGTATTTCAATTTGATCCTAAATCTGAATTGAGACCTCCTCGATGCCATCAGAAAAGCGAAGCCCGCTTGTAGCCGAGCAGAAATGCCGCTAGGATGTGAAATATTCAGGAGGTTCCGAGGCAAACTCATAAAAAGTAGCATCTTTTCTCCTTAAAAAATTAACCTACAGTTCGGAAACCCGTCAGTCCCATCCCCCTCGTACAATCTTGTTTTTCAATTTGTTTAGGCTTTTACTCTTAAAGGAAACGAATTGGGGATTAACTGGCGCGACGGTGGAGATTACCAGGGGGACGTAGGGATAAGATTAGGTCTAATGCGCCGGAACAACTTGTTCAGATGAAGATATACTATGGGAGTAGGAGCAAATAATTGTGGGGTTGAGAAATTTGGGCTGTATATTAGCCTATTTGGGCCAAGTGGTCTTTCTTAGAAGATATCTTGAAGCACAATGAGAGATTTCAATAATTTAAAAGTACTTAGATATGTGTAAAGATGACTGCTAACTGGATAAAATCAATTAAATACTAACCTACAGAAATTAATCAAAAAATAGTTGATTTCAGGAGAGGAAAAAATTGTCAGCGAATAAAAAATACGACTGTTGCAGTTTCAATAATTCTTTGACCATCCTCACACACTTTTGCGCTAATTTTGGTTTACAGTGACATGAGCATGGATTTCATGTGGAATTCAAGTCTATGGGTTTCCAGTAAGGTAGAAATTACCAATTCCAAAAAACCTATCTGGATTCCTTCTCGTTAATTCGGTAGCAGAGGTCTCCCACCACCTTAAAGAAAAGTTTCAGAAATGTCTATAAAATCGTGAGCATCATGAATGATCAAGTATTTTTGAAGAATTGTTGGCAGTCTTATCAAGAAAATTTCCAGAGAAAGATGGAGGAACTCTAATTCACTGTAGGCAATAGAAACGAAACGAATTGGATGAGAAAGAACTGTGACATTCTAAAGGGAAAACCAATTTGTACACGAAATATAGCCTGGGAAAGCCTGTGGCTCTGGCTAAATAGTCCTCTCCTAAATCTATCCTGGCTAAAGAAGCACATCCAGTGATTCGCGATGCAATCCAGAAGCGAGAACTTGCGTAAAATCACATATCCGCCTTAGTCATACACAAGATCTAATCAGGCGACTATAGTTTTTTGTTGGAAGCTCGAGTTCTCCACGTATTTGAGACGAAGAGAAAGAAGAAAAAGCGAGAAAATCCACGGGATGTGGACGAAATCCCGTGACGCCCGCGGTTTGGGGCGTAATTAATTCCAGCTGGAAGTCATGCGCTTCATGCTTTTTCTTTTCTAGGCGTAGTCGCTGGATTACCCACTTTCCGTCTTTCTTATTCGTTCTTCAAGAGGCTCTTCTGGTTTTCCGACTATTGTACTGCGGAAGTTCCTGGGTGTCAGGTATTATCCATGGAACAAATTAATCTGCGAATTATGTATAGCGGACTTTTTAAGCTTATTTCCAGTGCGAAGACTTCCTACTATTCAGTATTCCCGGATTTGGGAATTTGGGACAAAAGGGAGGGAAAAGGACAAAAGCTGTGAATTAGCAAAATTTTTCCTCATAGAGAGTTTCAAAATCAAAAGAGCTAAATATCAAGTACGAACTGCATAAAAAATCTTGGATCTATCGAAAAACAAGTGTACTATAGGTTTTTTAAGCTTACTTTTCACATCTTAGCTTCATTTCGAGCAACTGTACATGAGAGGACATCTATCACGGGAAACTGTCACAAATTCGTATCCTTATGATACTAACCATGGTAAGGCCATTGCTTGCTTTATTATCTGCCAAACTTTGGAAGAACCACAACAGAAAAGAGGGAGAACCGACCGCTGACCTGTGGTCCTTCCGAATAACTGCAGCGGTCCTTCCGAAGCATGCTCTGCACAAATCCATTGTGCTGCAAGAAATCTCCTTATCTCTACGTCTCTCTTTTCTCAACCACATGATCGAGATATCTATCTGCTGCGGTCCTTCCGATAGTTTGCCTGAGTTTCGACTGAGATTCGGGCTCAAAACGTTACTTTTAAAAGGAGTTGTGGCAGTGGCAGGGTTTTTTTTTTAAATTTATTTTTGAGACTTTCACAGCGAAAGGACATCTGTCACAGTTCTACGACTAATTATGGGATTTCCACAGACAAGTCTTTCCAGAACTGTGACATACTATTTACCTTACTCAATATGCGTACAAGAGGTAGCAAAAAGCCTTAGCATTCTCTATATTCAGCTCTATTTACTGTAGTGTTATTTTTAGCACTATTACTAGGACGTTCGGACAACTGTCACAGATAAAAGAGTTGTATTCTTCTCCCTCAAGCCCAATTTTAATCAAGACGGTATGCAAGTGGGCATCAACGACGTACGTAAAAGCATTGAATGAGAGACTTTGGAATAGATTTCTTGTGTGCAGATGCTCTTACCGTTCCAAACGAGGAAGTTCCTGAATATCCTATGAAGAGAGTGAACCGCACTTGCATTGGAGAACATTCGAAAGAAAAATAGAATATTGGAAAGTACCACAACCAGGAAGTTTGCACATGAAAAGAATAGTTTCCTTCTCAGAGGTAGTATTTTTGCAAAAAAAAAATAGGTTGGGACCTAATATAGTAGAGCTTACGAAAATTTTGGATCCATCAGAAAATTTGAAAAGTGAAATTCGAATTTAAGGAGAAGATTAAGGAAAAGAAAGATTTGTTTTGGTTTCAGGAGAAGACTGGAGACAAAATTTTCTGGATGTGGCATTCTGGATCAGTGTCTATGGCACTGGAAGAGGCCTACATTCTCTATGAAGAAACGATGGGCTGAGAAGAGGCGATGGAGTAAGATTAGGGACCTCGAATGTCTTATACCTCTCATTAATACCCTAGAAATAACCTAGTGAAAACCTGGGTAACTTCTACAGAATGCCTTGTATAGGATAGGAGTAGAATGGAGAATCGGATTCTAGCAAAACATAATAATTCAGTGTTTTTTTTTACTTATGTGCTGGATTAGGAGCCAACAGAAGCCTGAGGTACAATTAAAGCTGTATTGTACCTACCTAGGGCGAAAGCAAAACTCCAAAAACGGGGCTGAACGAAGTGGATCAGTGGGACCAAGAGGAATCCCAGGAATTTGGTTATCTCTTCAGCCGAACGTCTAAGGACTCTCAGAAAGCCTCAGCCATAGCCATCTTAGGAGTTACTGATAATTTACTCTAAATAGGTTTGAAGACATAATAGAATTGACCGGTCGGTAGAGAGCTTCTCCGCTCCCTCCCCACCCCATTAAGTATGATCCGTAAGTATGATTAAACCTGATATTTCATCAGTACATGTGTATTTCCCAAGGGAAATTTCCAAGAAGACTTCGGAAAGTTCTCTAAGGATATTAAGGAGAAGGCGGAAAGCGGTGATCGCTGGCTCAGCGCGACGACGTGTGTCGCTGCGACGACGACAGGACGTGTGTCGCGGCAACAACGACATGACGCGCGTGGATCAGCGCAACGAACGCGGAAAAAGTCGTCTCCGAAGCCGCTTTCCGATTGCTATTCAACGCGAAGGACATCGCCCGGACAAACAAAGAGCGCAAGTTTCCGCAGTGCGCGCTGGAGACACTGCCATGGTAAGACGTGGATTTCTGGATAGTGGTAGTATTCGTCATTTTTCCAGAATCCATCCGAAATTGATGGGAGGGGTTAAGGAGCGAATGAAGATTTGCACCACGAACACATACACCTTAAAAATTTTAATTTTGAATTAGAATATTAAATACACAAAAATGTATGAAGTTTTACACCGGCTTTGATATGCTTACTCTACCTTAGCAGTGAGCCGGAGGAAACTTGAACCAAAACTCAGTTCCCCTAGAAGATTCCCACCCTATCGATCGTGACGACTAACTCCCCCACCCAAATTTGAAGGTCCCGTCAGAAATCATGATATCAACTCCCCGTTTCCGCCCACCCCCAACAGTGGTAACTCCCGTAGAACGTCAGAGTAATGTGACCGATCAATATGTGGACAAAATGAATACCTAGGATTGAAAAAATATTACTTCAAATTTGAAAAGGATCTCTTAAAATGGCAGTTGTCCAAAAAATCCAAAAGAATCCGGAATGAGAAGGAAATGTCCCCTACCTATGGAATGACTACGAGAAGCTTAAGGTAGGGGGAGGAGGGGTTATTCCGAAACAGTTGCTACTGATCACAACTGCCACATACTTGTCACAGCTATCACTTACTGCCTATTACTAGTCAATCAACTTGAAGGTTTCCAAAAAATTGTACCTGGCAATAAAAATTGTGACATGTGACAGATAAAGGGATTGACAAAGGAAGAAGGAAAAAACGAGTGAGAGAAAAATATAGGGGAAATAAATGAGCCGAGAAAAAAGGTGCTGTGCAGAAGGTAAGAAAAAAGGCACAAATCTGTAGCGAGATCAGGGCGCAGATGCATCACTGGACCGGATGGGTAATCTCAAACCAGTGGGTAAGTAGCTGGTTAGAGAGAACGTCACGTATTAGTGAAAGTGTTGATACACTACTGTCTTTAAATTCTTTAAAAAAGTACAATCAGCCCGCAAAGTTGCGTTCTTTTAGTTCCATCCTGTATAATTTGGTGAAATTATAGAGTTTATTATTATTGTATGTACCAGGTAAAGGGTAAATTTGGCTACGTTGATACTTTCACCATGAATAACTTTGATGGTGCATCCATCCTGGCTCAGGGTAAAAGGAAAGAAGAGATGAAATGAGGAAGCGGGGAGGAATATACGAATGGGAAGGGGAGGCGTCAAGGCATGGCATGAACGGAGACAGAAGAGAATGGCTGAGAGAATAGACGTGAAAAGTGAAAATTGCCGAGAGAGGAGGACTTCTATCTACCCACTTACTCGCCTATTTATTTATTTATTTGTCTATTTATTTACGACATTATTCTTGATACAATCTGTTTGTTTTTAGTTTCTTTTTTCTTTGAACCTGTTTTGCTTAATTGATTTCGCTTGCCATAGAATTACTTTTTTTTGTATAAGAAACACCAAGAGTGTATCCATAAATAAATAAATCTCAACAGAATCAAGAAAGGTCAAAAGAACATAGAGAGGATAAACAGCAGGGCAAATATTGCCTCTACACCATAAGCTGTAGGTCATGGTAGCCTTTTTTAACTCGAGTGTTTTTGAATTTTTTGTTTTATATCTTTTCATGATGTGCCACGTAAATAAAATGAATAAATAGAATAAATATGTAGAAAAGACGACAGGGGATGAAAAGAAAACTATAAGAATGGTATGATTTCTGAGAGAGACAACTAAAACAAAGGCAGACAAGATCATCAACCGAACAAAACTCGTCGCCTGTTAAAAGTGAGAGAAATTTTTTACGACCCGCGCAGGTATGTATGTATCACACCGCTCCCAGACAGACCACCGAAGCTCCGCCCACACATAGTTTTCATGGTCACCTTGGCTGCTTCTACCCCCCCCCCCCCTGAGACAACAAAAAGCCGTGAGGAATTCCCATCGGGCGAGAGCCCCCAGTGCCGGGAATCCGTGACGATCATGATGACGTAACCTGTGACGTCATCACAGCGTCCATGCTACTGTACAAGAGAACAGTGAGCAATTTGATAAACGTAGCGGAACAGTTGGGAAGCGGCGGAGCTGCCGCCCTGCCGTCCGATGTCGTACAATCCGTACCAGGAACACGTAGCGCATACTACTGTTATGTGGACATGCACCAAATATTAGCGCTGGCCATAAAATTAGCCCCGCCCCCCAGTCGTGGGAATGGCTATCTTAGGCGCTAGCGCGTATTCATGGTCAGGATGTGATTCCTAATCGTATACGACGAGCCGATTGAGGATTGCGCAACGGACGGGCGATCGAGGATCACTGGATACTTTGGAGATTTTCGGCGGATTTGAAGAAATTGAAGCTTATCCAAAAGTTTTATGGGCAGGTAGGTATTCAGGATTCGGGGATTTTTTTCGGAGAATAAATATAAAAAAGGATGGTGTGTAGGCTAAATGTCACCATCAGATTCATCGGTATAAATTACAATTATTCCAGCTATTCCGACTATAGATAGCTAACCGAGCCACTAGAATTCTCCTTGGCCTGGATGCATAATCGAGATTACCCAGGGTAAAAGTATTGAAGCGGTGGGTAAATTTGTAGGGTCACGTTTAACGTTGTAGCCTACCCGCTTTACTGAAGTGGAGGAATTTACCAGGTACTATGGACGCCCTTCATCCTAACTATTTGTATCAGTCAAAGATAACCAATAAATATAGTGAAATTCAGATAAATTGGATTTTTCACCGGGAACCCCTTCACTCTGGGTAAGTGGAAAGCCTAGATTCTTGGGTAGTTGGCTATTCACGCTAGACTTTCGGAAGCATTTCTCGTAACTGGTACAGATTTGTGGGCTAGCTGCTACTTCTCCATAACTCCTTGTCCACCTGCTGTCCCGTAAAATATTCTGGGCCTGGTTGCGTCTGAATTATCCATGGTAAACGTCTCAACTTACCCAAACCTAGTGCTTAGCCACCATCCACCAGCACGTTTACCCGGATTTGACGTCTATACCCAACTGCTACCCATGGATAATCATACTCCTTGTGATGAGATTATCTACCTTTTCGAAAAAAAATGAAAAAATAGGAAAAAAAGCAGGCAGTATTTTACCAGTAATATTCAAGGATGGTAAAATACTATTGGTAATCGCCTGCTTCGTGTTTCAATGGTGCATCTTGGCCCCCCAATTCCTGTCATCAGGGTAAATTATACTATAATAGCAGTTATCTGGGCCTCATTCCTAGCGTTGCACTTGTTTTTGTTGCAAGGTTACCACCAAAAATAGCCAATCGTATTCTATTTTCTACATTTAAAGGCAGTAGGGTAATACTGGTGATCGCCTGATTCCTCTAAGTTCAGTGTTTATTCCTTATCTTGGTGAAAAAAAAAACTAGATATCATCAAAGATGTAGAAGCACTGATCAAAGTTCGAAGAATTAAACTACAAGAGCTCCGTGGACCTCTGTACAAACAGATTCTCACAAAATTAAGCTGGTTATTCAATTTTGCCTGATCAGTAGAGCTTTACCCAGAATTTTCCTGCATACGAAAGGTCCTTTCCATTACGATAGGTTGCTACAACTTCCAATTTTCAAGTTGCGCTGACACATTTATAGGCTTACTCCTGCCTAACTAACGCAATTGTTCGTCGACAATGAGAAGAACAATGTTCACTGCTCAGCGACGTATTTTACGCTACCTGTTTTCAGTGGGTTTGTTTACTCAGTAAAAGTGAATTTGAACCTAAAAGGTGTGAAATCAAAAATCAAAAACCTATAAGACATTTTTAGGAGTCAAACAGCCTGACTATCAAAACAAATGGTATATAATTAATTATGGGTCGTATGAATATGCGATATCAGTACTTTTCCTGACAGGAAGCGAAACAAGGTTTCCTATACAGATAGTTATTTATTTTCGGAATGGTTTATTTCACTTAATAGCGATATAAACAGAAGGATATTATTATTGTTCCATTAGTATATACTATCAACATAGTTCTTTTCTGCGGCTGTTCTACTATTTTCTACTGCCATTTATCTACTACTAACCTCTACTACATTAAATGATGACCATATATGTATTAAGACAACAGAGAAATATAAATATGGAAGAGAATGTTGACATATTGTCCCAGAATTTTCTGAAGAGAGAGAGCTGAGAGCTGGGAAATCCTGTGGACCTTTTTCCATAGTTTCCTCAGAAATGACATGTCCATGAGCTTTGGTTCGACTTTTCTTAAGCAGAGAAGAGAATTGTCTTCAAGCAGCAGCTTCCGTAGAATTTTTCAGAGGATTTCCAACGAACTCTACAAAGATTCCGGGAAGATTCCTCTTTTTTTTCTTTAAATTATAAGCAAACAATAACAATTTCACTTATAAATCTGTGAGCTCTTCGCATTGGTGGCATTAATCTGCCATGTATCCGATTACAATAACGCTTAATCTAACGCATTCTGTTGGAACTACAGAAAGGTTGCGCTTCTTTCCTGAAAAATCCCAAATTTCTCCGGGAAAAATAATTTTACTGGAGCTGTATGGCATTAGTACTTTGCATCTGTGGCATTTACTGCACAGACGTCGGAAAAAAATTGTAGTTTCTCTGAACGTTTCCATAATCTGAAGTAGACCTTACCTACAAATTACTGCACAATTACT
Source organism: Ancylostoma caninum (assembly GCA_037903475.1). NCBI lineage: Eukaryota > Metazoa > Nematoda > Chromadorea > Rhabditida > Ancylostomatidae > Ancylostoma > Ancylostoma caninum. The sequence goes on along the minus strand of JBAJFG010000179.1, from coordinate 78,190 downwards.
GAGGAGGAAGAGAGAATTTTGCCTAAGTGGTACTCCTGTGCAGCTATTAATTCCCTCAAAAATCGTGACATTTTGTGAATGTAACCTTCTAACTGCACTTCATTCGATGAAAAGCACTTGCGCTCGACCGGCGAAAAATGCCAGCAGAGACAGGAAATGGTCAACTGGAGATTAGAACAGGGGTTACAGCAAAATTTTGGGATTATAGGTATTGATACAGGAAAAATGGTGAGTAAAGGTGGCATACACCAGGAAATTATACGAATTTTCTCTTGCAAGTTTTGTATGAAATATTCAGTAAAAGGGAGAACGGACAAAAAATCGTGGAGAGTACCAGGGAAGGATAAGTATCCACACTCCAGACCTATCAAACCATGCGTTCTAATCCAAGTAGAGCCAAAGACTTAGAGGAAACTTAGCATTGCGCAGGTTGAGGAAATGAAATTGTGGGTTCAGAAGTCGTTTTCAAACTTTTCAAAAAGGCGACTTTGATGTCTATCTTCTTCTTTCTCCTTGTCCTTCGATCTTTTAGACTTCAATTTTATTCAATTCATTATTTTTATCAATGCGAATTCAATTTCGTGCATCAAGTGAATCATCAAGCTATCATGAACTTGTGGGAAAGCTAGGTACGAATCCACCCATAACTGCATAACTGCTCACTTGCACGAGCACATACATTGCTATGGCTCTAGCAGATCGAGGCAAAGGTTTTCCTTTACGGATATCCTAAAAAAGCTGCCTTACACCCAATAACTGCTCCATGTACTTTAGAACACAAATGGTATGCTACAGAACCCGTGAACTGTACTAGCTCGCGTAAATGAATTGAATTTAAAAAAATCATCAAATTTAAGATCGAGTAACCTATCGTACATAACCTATTGTGCATTACATGAATACATTCGAAATCAAATATCTCCATTCTCCAGTATTTACATCTCAAAAAGAACTCTGAATAATTGCATGATTTAGTTAAACCAAGCGGGTTTTACCCTTCCCATAAAAATTGTTATGGATCCCGTAATTTTTGTAAACAATTGAACTTGCCCCTACTTCTCCCACCATGCCGAGGAATCACTGCACTTTCACATTTCCCACTAAATTAGGGGGTTATAATTGATTGGGGAGGATGGAATCATATAGGAATCCTAATCTGCGTGGGAACTACCGTCGGATGGGACTCCCGCCTTCATTTAATAAACAAATTTAGATCTGTGGTTTTCGGGAAGAATTTTAATCAGGATACAGCTAAAATATAGATAATGATATCCAGGCAGGATGAACATAAATGTCTAACTGGTGCATGTTGATATGACGCAGGGGTATCTATGCATTCTGAGAGAAAATTTTCGGGAAGAATTTTCATCAGGATTTCATCTAGCCATAGTGTCCACTAGTTCAGTTTGGTTCCTGGAGAATTTCTTGCTCTGAGTGATAGCCTTGAGGATTTCTTTGGTCTGTGAGCTCGTAAATGTTCCATACTGGAATTACTGGAAAACTTTTTTCCCAGTGGCATAGCCACTGTTTCCTATTGTTGACAGAAATGCTGATCCGGGAAGAGTTACTATCCGCCTATCCAGAAACTTCCACCATATACGTAGATGAAGCGAAACAGAGGTAAAATTTGGAAATTTTTAGAAAAGCAAAATTCTTGGATTTAAGGGTCAAATATACGGCTTTCTGCAGCACTTAGGAAATCCAGTGATTTTGCTGATTTTGCTGGATAAACAGGAATGCAAATAAGTTCAGAAAGAGACCCGAGAAAAAAAACCATCGAAACAAATTTTGCCACCAGGAAATAGGAAGAAATTTTAGGTGAAATTCTGATCCGTAGGGAAAAAAATCAGAGATATAAGCCCGGTCCCAAGCACATACGCCCCAAGTGGGAAGTGAGTCATCCAGAGACCCAGTGGCCTGCGGCTGACCCACGGCTGGGAGTCTAACAAAACTACACCCGCAACGAGACATGAACTTTCCTATATGCGACATTGTAGGTCAGTGCTTGATGAGTTTTGCTGGAAAAACAGGAAATGAGACGCGGCGGGCTGACCGCGGGCCACTGCCGCCGGCCAGCACTGGGCCGCGCCCGAATCGCCCCCGCGTAACAGTGCACTAACTTCGACCACAGATGGCCATAATCGTCAGAACGACGTGGCAAAAAAGCGTGGTCGGCTACGCGCGGTGCCATAAAGGGTAATACGACAACGATGACGACGTCGACGACGACGCCACCGCCGTCGGCTGACCTCTCTCTCTCCTCCTCGGAGGCCCGCAGTGATCTGACAACGATCAGAGCTGCACGTATACGACGTGCCTCCGCTCTCGCGGGCCGGACGGATTGAGGGCAGTGGCCGACCTCGAGAGCTTCGGCGCCGCATCACGTTTACGATGCTGAGACATGGTGTACTGCACAAAAAAGTGCGGCACAAAAATCGTATCCTAATAAGGCTAATGAGCAAAACGAATCGCGCCACGCCACAGATCGCGCCATAACTCAGACGCGCGACAGATGCGGGCCGAGGGGTGCGCGGGCTGCTGGCCGCTGCAGCCCGCACCACGCCGGGGGCCACTGCGTTCGGCGTAGAGTGGAACTGGCGTCGAAGAACAATGAAAGCCGCCGGCGGCGAATTCCGATGGTTAGGTGACCTCCACTTGAAGTGCTCTTGACTGCCATCGCTGAATGTTTGTGGGTGGCGGGCCTGTCGATGACGTTCTTTCAGGCTGCGAACTCAATTAGACGGTTCGTGCATCAAGGTAGTTCGGAGAGAGGGTCGTAATCATTCAGCAGTAATATATAATTTCTGGATTGGAAAATTCAAAGGTTATACGTAGACATACGAGTAAAAATTTTTCAAATTTTAAAAATAAATATTATTGTTATTCGTCCCCTAAATGCATCAATTACACACCTTTTCCGATGGTTCAAATCCTCATCTCTATAATGTTATAAAAGGAAAGAAATGAAGTGAAGAAGAAAAAGAGAAAAGTAGGACTCATAGAACACGTAAGAGTTTGCGGGTGAGAGTGAGGAAAAACCGGGGATGCGGGGAGAGGGTGCATGCGATTGGTGTTTACTTTAAATAGTCAAATCAAAGTAACAGGACCCGCCCCATTTCACCACATTATGATTCACACGCCATACGGACACTGAACTAAGTGTTTTTCACCAAAGTGACCACAGATTTCCGGAGAATTCCGATATTTCTCTACATACGACTACAGAGAGACAGGGTATCCTGAAAAGGCGCCCTCCAGGTCTCGAACAGCAGCGAAACCACAGCAAACCTTTAAAATTCAGCAGCAAAGATTGAAAACAAGATAATCCCAGCGGTGACCACGCTCTTTATTTATTTATTTACTTGCACATGGATAAACCACGCTAATTCACAAACACACGCTAAAAAATACGAGTACATGCCTGAAAAACATCAATCCATTAATCTTTATCATCCATTAATTCTTCTTAAAGCTCTTATCCTGCCGTTCCAGCAATATTCACGAATAATTCGATTAAACGCTGTTTTATTGATTGATAAAACATCATTATCCATTAGGACAAATTTGAAAAGGAATGAATTGGATTAGAGAAGAATTAAGAAGACTCGTCCATTACAGGGTGAATGCAGGGTCTGTCAGGCTGCCAGGATTAGAATGGGCGTTGGTAAATCACTACAGGAGACCAGTGAGAGCATGGATGGTTGATTCGAATTTTTTTTTAGAGAATCACACGAAGAAACCAGAGCTTGCGGACAATTTCGTCTAAAGTTTGCAACAGGCCACGCGTACCATCTGTCCAGAAGAATTCCTTTCGTAAAAAGAAAGAGTTGGACTTTGGTTTCTCATTACAATATTCTTCATAATGCACTCTGGAGACAGCAACGAAGTATTTCCATAGACATTAGGGTACCTACTCAGTGCTTAATTAATAGATTATGAGGGTGCATGAATTTCTTGGAGGACTCCTTTGGTCTTAACAGAACTGCTTCCATACTTGCAATACGGGGGTTTTTCAGAATTTATGGAGGGGGGGATGTATGATATATGTACATTTATACGTTAATACGAACGCTTCCAATAGGCTTTACTAGGTTATTCAATAGTCTATTTTACAGTAGTGTATGGTCTTTTATCTCTGGTACCCGAACAGCGTGACATGAAGAGTAAAAACTCTAACATCATCACCTTCTAGATGCTGCCATCCTTCCGTCAATTGCTGTCATCATTCCTTAGTTGTTGCCCAAAGGACGAAAGCTTGAGAAGCAGCTGAGTGGAGCATGACAGTACTACGAGGAGATGCTGCGAGGGTTTCTACTCGAAGTGCTACGCTGTTCGGGCCGCATTACTCTTGCACTAGTATCACAGATAGTAAAAAGGAAGTTAGAAGTTGGTAAATGCATGCCATAGTAAAGTGAGATGTGAGCGCATGACAACAAGAATAAAGGTGATTGTTTCAAAAAAGAAGATATAATATACATGATAGATTCTCTGTTAGATTCTAGTTAAGCTGACTCTGGGGGTAGGATACGCATAATATAGTCAGGACCGAGCAAAAAACTAATAATTTTGTTGCTTTGATCAACAAAGGAAACTATTTGAATGTCCAAGTATTCGAGAATGAGAAAACCTTATAGCTCTTCCTCCCTCACATACAGCACTACATTGGTCTCTAATGTTGCAATCCCCATTTCCATTTGTTTGAATACGCGTTATGCGGAAGAGAACATTTTTATTTCGAATAAATGGAAAATTCAATGCTACCACATTGGAAACCAACACACTGTTGTATGAAAGAGAAGAAGAGCTTTAGGGCTCTCTCGTTCTCGAATATTTGGATGTTTATATTGTCTCCTAAATTGTTAGTTGGAGTAACAAAATTACTCGGCTTTTATTCGGTCCTAGGTAGAATACATGTACACAAATAAAAGGGATACCTCGAGGTGCTTCATGTAGACCCCCGTCGTCTAATTTCACTTTAGCATATATGTATAGAATGTGAATGTGTTAGTAAAACGCTACAAATGTAAATACAAATACTGCAATAACATATCCAGATATACTGATGACGCATTACACATCTTACAAAGACCTATTTATTTATTTTTGTTCTTTTACTTTATGCACTTACAAGTGCGCCAAAAATAGAAACTGGAAGACTAACATAGAAATGGGAGATCTGTGAAATCATCTTCATCTGTTACTTGCATGCTGCCATTTGGTTGGTAGTACGGGAATCACTTTTATGATCGGTGCAAAGAGAAAGTATTAACTATTTATGAGCGAGCACATGTACCTAGGAGAGATTAGTACGGGTGAGGTATAATATGTCACAGACCCATACATGAACATGACCGTTTACAACAGGTGATCGGCAGAGGTGAATACCACTACTCACGCACTCAGAAATGGTAGACTAAGAGTGGATTTTCGGATATTAGCTACTGTTAGGCATGTTAGGTAAGCAAATATTTAGTTATTTGATGATGGTTTAAAACTGTTGCATAGATAACATTCGGGAACGTTTCTCATTTCACATCGTGAGAAGAAGATTAGCGCAGGTAATTCATGCGCTAGGAGTATATTTGTAACAGTTATTGTTAACTATTGTGAAGGAGTACAGTGCAGTGATTCATATTATTCTATTTGGAGGTGCAACAGCTCCTTCATTGATCCTATACTCTTCCTCCTGCTTCTTCACAGCACCAGCAGGTACAAGAACCAGGAATCAACATACACCCAGAGCTAGATTGATGTTTCTAGAATAATTATTTCCAAAGGAACATTTCCAGACCAGAATCAGTTCAGGGAGCGCGCAGGAAGAATAGCGTCTACATTGCCCGCTATAATAGTTGTCGGCGTAATAGTTACAAGACGGCATAATACGCTGAAGTATTTGTTACAGGAACCAGCTCAAGTGGACAAGAAAGTCAAAACACGATTATGATGACCGTTCTTTACACACAATCCAGGTAGACAATCCAGGTGGAGACAACGTCCTTAAGAGGTAATAAACCAAAGAAAAAAGCATAATTTCGGCCCACACTTTCCTGAATCTATGAATTCTTGAGTGTTTATAACCTCTTCCTACTATTTATTTATTAAAGATTTTGCAAAGATTTAGTAATGAAATGCCTTATTTCTCATCATCATCATCGCTGCAGTAAATTCCCCATATTATCATAATTCTCGAGATAAAATCACTCAGCGCAGAATTTTTTTTTAAATTCCATGCGCTTTAGGAACAGGAGATCTCCAGGAACAAAACCTCAAATAAGTGGTGTTAGGAGTCTTATCCCAGCTTAACGCTTCACCAAGTTCAGTGGCAAAGTCACTGAATACAAACAATGGAATGGAAATTAGATGCGCTTCTCACGGCAAAAACAATATATGAAGAAAACAGGAATGACCAATGAGCGGAGGAGTATGATAGCAGGAAAGATCCTCGAGCAGAATGGATAGTCATGAGGGAAGAAATGATATTTCTGAGTAAACGAAAAGCGATAAGGTTTTCTAGAAGAGTAGATAGAGGGAATTAACACAATCAGATCACCTAATGGACATCATCATAGCAAAAGAAAAGAAACTGAAAGCGTGCAGGTTTATAGAATCGGTTTCGCTGGGCGAAGTTCTGTGAGATTAATTGGACTGAGCAGCGGATCTGCAAGGAATAGTCCCCAAGAATGAAATTGGTGAAATTCCCCTCAGGCTCCAACAGATCCAAAGATTATTGAAAGAAGAGAAAGTTTTGGTATTACTATTTTCAAAATATTGAAGTTTTTATTGTTTCATATATATTAATATGAGTATGGAAATATAATTAAAGATTTTTGTAGATATTGGGAGGTCATACGTGCAGAACACAAGGAAAGGGATGTACATATTTAACATTTGACGCGTTAGCAGTTATTAGATTTTTAACTTCTCTACTGTTGAAAACCTTGTTTAATTTTATGTTGTTTAGAATGTTGCGAAAATAGTTTGTTTTCAAATTGCAGTGATTGAAAAAGTTCTTACGTTTTTGTTGGGAGTCGGAATTCTGTGTGAATTTAATATGAAATGTTAAAGGGATACAAAGTAGATAAAACGTTATTAACTTCAAATTTTCTCGCTGAATATTCATTTTCATTCTCTCTCGAATAAAAATCGAATAAACCTATATTTACTGTCGACAGTAAAAGACTGGTAAACATCAAAGCATTTGGTCTTGGCTCCACGTATACCACTGGATATCTCGTTTGGGGAGTAGGGGGGGAGGGGAGGGAAAGGGGACCTTCTTTGATCTATCATTTACACAATTAATACCAAATGTAAACAGAGTATACCCAACTACTTCTATTTAGAATCATGACGTTTTGAGAGAACTCACTGGTCATTTTAGTTTTTGTTTGAGAACAATAGATAAGTCAGTTGAAACGTTTAAATAGCTGTGAATCAGATTTGTTTTCCCAGGGAAACAATTCAATTTTGATACACCACTCCAGTGCTTAAAGCAGCTGATGCAATCAAGTGCAATAAACAAATTACTCTTTTCTTCGACTAAAAAAAGAAGAGAAGCAGTGCATCCGGAAGCATTTCAACGCATTACCCATTAAAGCATCTTCTTGAGTAAATCACTAAAGAAATCAAAAGAGCAATGACCAAGATGATTATTCTGTGGAGGACGCTTCTATTAACTTCAGAAGGATGACTGTTTCACTATTTCTGCTGTATTTCTGCCGTTCATCTGGATTCTCTTTGCCTGCTTGAATCTTCTTAAGTCAAGCATGTATAATTGAATAGGAAGCCCATGAATAAGTACGTGAATGGGCGAGAATAAATACTCAAAAAGCTAAAACTGAGGGCGGAGAACAGGGCACAGATTCATCATATACTGCAGGGGACTGGTGAAGAACGAGCGATTCTTACAGGAAATGACTAGGCGAAAATAAACCCCTGCGAGGCATTTGAGCAAGTTTTTCTTCACGATGTTCAAGCAGAACCTTTTTCGAGTACACGGGGCCCTGAGAGAATTACATGAAATTGCAGACAAATGCCTTGAAAATTGACGAACTACACACAACTCACCGTTCCCAGGGATTTCTCGTGCAAAGAGGTCTTACGACTGCTTGTCCGTACGTAAATCACCTGAGCTCACCTGAACATGAATCAAAAATCACCACCATTTTACCGTTCGGAGCACAAGAATGTTCTCACCATTTTTTCCATTATACCTGAGTCCACACAAGCCCAAGACCCCCCTCCCCTCCAGAAAATCCGAGGCCTTGTGTAATGCGAGAAAATAGTTTCAAAACAATTTTAAGAAAGCATTAAGAAAGGTACTCCAGACCCTAAGTGGAGCGAAGATAAAGCGATAGAGAAACCTGACTCTGACAGGGTTAGGGGTGGGTTGTAGAGTCTTTAATGCAATAATCCGCAATGCCATTCCAGACAGGAAAACACGTTCGTCGCACGACAAAAATGTTGCCTCCACACACGCGATTTTGCCCTTAAAGCCCTTTAAGTTCATCACGGCCAGGAGTGAGGCCATGAGTCAAACGTAAACTTTCGCCAGAAAAACCGGCCAGAAGCAGGTTGAGGCGAGGGTCACGAGGCGGCGATGGGCGCAGTTTTCACCGTTCCACGATTATTCCTTGAGTACATTCCATTCTTCTTTGGTGAAGAGAAGATTTGCTAAGTGACAGATGATGCAATATGGCGCTATTAGCCGAACAGATGACGCACACGGCTTCACCAAATACAAATAATAACATGGTTACTATCTCATGACAACATTGGGTACAAACTATTGGGTTGTGTACAAGTAAATTGCGTTTTTCGGATATCAATTCTATTTTGGTGTTTTTTGTGTAATGTTAATCCAATGTATGCATTGTTGCATATACTTTTGAAGCTTATCTAATGGACGTCCATTTTTTTTGATTTTCATTCATTTCAAGCCCCATTCTTGGTAAATTGCTGGCCGAATGTCTGAGATGCTCTCCCAGGACATATTCTTATCATTCTGCTTCATGAGTTCAAACTTAGACAGAAGGGATTGGAGGCATATGAAAAAATTGTGAAAGCATTGGGACTACATGTCATTTCAATTCGCATTACTCAACTCTGGTCCCAAATATCTCCATCAGGGAACATGAGGCTCAAAGTTGAACCAGGTGGAGGTCAGATCCGTGAAGTTGATGACATCTGCCTGAAGCCACCGGTGAAGTTGGTTCCGAGAAAACCGTTCTTATTTAGCAAAAGGAATTCAAATGTCATGATGTCATGTTCAACCGTCACAAAGCATTTGGAAAAGTTTGTAGAGATGAAGGAGATGGATCATTGGCTGCCCCATAAATTGAACGCTGAACAGAGGCTCAAGCGCTATCAGATCTCATCGCAGCTGCTTTTGCGCAGAACGAACTTTTCCTCAAACGGGTCGTGGCCTACGATGAGAAGTGGGTCTTGTACAATAACTGCAGACATTCCTTACAGTGGTCGAACAAAGATGGACCCCGAAACTTTTTCCGAAACAGAGGCTGCACGAAAGGAACTGTTTGGTGGAATTCCGGAACAATTATACGTTTCTGAATCCAGGTGAAATTATCAACGTGGATAACTATTGTCATCAAATGACAAAATGCAGGGAAAAACAGGAGCAATCAAGGCCAGCAGTGGCTAACAGAAAAGGTTTAATGCCAGACATCACGTTTCACGAAAAATGCTCCAGAAATTGAACGAATTTTGCTATGGAACACTGCCTTATCCGACATACTCGCAAGACCTCTCGCCATCGGATTCGCATTTTTTCAAGACCTTCGCATTTTTTCAAGAATCAGACCGACGCTGAAATTGCATCAAATGAATTAATTGAGTTCAAATGTTCGGAATTCTACCAGAACAGTATTTATAGATGTCTGAAACGAAACCTTCAGAAATATGGCGATTTTGACGAAGCTTACGTTAATTAGCAATGTTTTGCTTGAACAGGGTTATAAACGCTAGAAGTTGCGCGTTAAAAAACGCAAATTATTTGTACATAACCTAATCGTTTATCAGGGTGAATAAAGTCTCTTTCAAGAAACAGCTAATGCTAGTTCTGGTGCCACCGCTGTTAAAGCGGAAAAGACTCATTTCATAGCAAGAATAGATCGAACTAAAACAGATCCGTGAAAAAATTGATCAGTTCTTTGAAGAAAAAAAATGCTTGACTCCTACTGAATCAAATGGGGTTTTGACACCTGATTCAGGGTAGTGAGAACAAGTTGCTGACGACCTTGAGACGACCTAGTATACGATCAAATGATGCGTCAATGTCCAGCGAATGCCCTTCGCGGTCATCTGAAGAGGCGCCGGAGCGGAAGATAATGGAAATCGCAAGGTTTTCAAATAAAGAAGCTATTCTCACTGAGTCTGGGGAATGAGGGCGGATTCAGAAAACTGAGATCTGGAATGTGCTCCCGGAAGAACTGCTGTTCGCACGGGGAAGGGGCTTAGGAGGAAGAACTTCGGATGTCTTTCAGATAGTCCATGAGCCACTTCTTGTCTTCTAACGCGAAAAAGACCTCTTCTAGCTCTGCAAGTGTAAAAATGGGTCTGGGAAAGGTTACCCCAGTAACGGAAATAGTACAGAAATTAGGAAAATAAGGAACATTTTATTGAAAGTGTGGTCGAGAGAAGCAGATGGATGCTTGCTGTGCAGCTTGGGAATTGCAAATTAATGAAGAGATGCTCATGTTTTGTCGCTTGTGAAACTGACTACGCTCCTGCGGTAGGCCTGCCAGGACCAGTTGCCCCTCTTGCGTTCGTCATTCGTTGAAGGAATCAGCATAATAAGCTCGAATTTTCAGATTTTTCTTTCTAGAAAGTAGCAATACATAGTAGATATAGAGGAGAGGCAGAAAAATATTGATATCGTAGGAAAAATTGAAGAATATTTAAAAATGACATCGAACAACCGCTTCGCCACCTGTTTGGACGGGTTAGAACAGGTAGAAGGAGTATTGCGGAAGGATGAGAATGGAGACATCATTAAATGTGTGGATGCGCAGACAAGCAGAGTGCCACCCACGATGCATGTGGGAGCGACACGTACGAACGGGCCTCGAACAGTGAAGTCTAACGCTTTGACATACCAATTCCGCGGAAGAAAAATTAGTTTCTTGCAACAAATCCGGTTAACCTCAGGTTCACCCCAGGTTAAGCCCCGGTGGTCCAGGGAGCCCCTGCTGGGGTCAATGGGGACCAAAAGATTTTCTCTACAGTACAGATACTATCCAAGAGTCACACGGTCCGGGCACCAAGGCCTGAACGTGGGAGGGAAAATACTGCCAATTCGCAGCAGATTTGGCCCTTGTCCAATAGAAAAATTGGGCCCGGATCTCACAATTACGCGCCGAGTAGAGCAGTAGTTCCGTAGCTGCACCAAAGACGTAGAATTATAGGATTTTTTCAAAATTAACAGAAAATCCCCTCATCATTCCTACTGCGTCCAAAGGTTGTTGATCATAAGTCACATCACGGTCTAAGTGCCTAGTGCATCTAAAACCTGTCCAATCGGCAGAAGACCTCATAGATCAGAGAAGAATTCTCGAGGGACAACCTCAGTACAGGTAAAACCTATTTCTGGCTAATTTGTCGCTGGCCAAAGATTTTGGCCCGCAGCCAGTTTTCAAAAACCCCGCGTCTGTCACTCGGTTTTTGGGGGAGTTTCCCCGAAAAGGCGACGGCGGCGAATTGTCGGCTGTCGCGGTGGAACAATGCAAGTTTGTTGGCCATATGGCGATGCAGAACTCGTGGCAGCCGTACCGTAAACTATCGCGACGGGGTCAGGCCACGCCTCTCGGGGGGGGGGGGTGCGATTTGCAACCACCCGCGCCAGCCGCGGGCTTTTACGGATTCTATGCCGTGGCAGCCACTGCCGACGCTAGCAAGTACAGTGCTGTCAACAATGTGAAATTACGTATGCGTATGACAGGTGAAAGGACAACTGTTCCCAGCGGGCGGGCCGCGGGTAATTCGCCCGCACGCTCGTGCATACTTAAGTTTTTCAATTGAATCATGAGTCTGATAAGTGCGTTACGAGTACTGTTGGGATACGGTAGGGGGAAAAATGTGCTGCTCATGGAAAAGTGTATATAAGGCGCAAAAATGAGCGGACAGAAGGCAAAAACATCTTAAGCTCCTCGGATACAAAGCGTCTGTGTCACCTACTGACATGGATATTTGTCACAAATGGGCGGAGCTTGGATTGCACTAGCTACTTAACTTGTGAACAGCCATATTCTGGATTGGAGAGTTGGTCCCTTACAGGATTTTCTGGATGAACGGGTAAAGAAATTTCTACAAATACTAGCCGGGACAGTTCTTCACAAGGGCACCTAGCCTGGCCTTTTATCTTCGAGGATTAATTAAATGGTGGAAATTCCCAGAACCCCGAGTAATTAATCACGATCTCCTGAATTGTTAATGGAACAGAGGAATCCCGGAATTTCAGGGACTACATACGCTGGATTTTTCGGTACGACATCAGGAAATTATTCCAGAGAATCGAAAAATTTCCGATTCAATGACGCCAATGGATTCTGTGTACATATTCCAGAGAATTCCAAAAACACCTGGAATTAATGAATAGCTGTGCAGAATGTGGGATTAACGCATATTTAAACAGAGCACGTTGGAAACCTATACAGAGTCCCACATTTACTTCCTAAATGATGGTGAGAATTTTAAGAAAGCGAAATGTAAAATATCCGCAAAAGATTTTTAGAATCAACCTCAGATTTTTTCAATACTTGCTGAGTTCAGGATGTTGTCCTGTTTTTCTGGGAGCATATGCCTCAAATTAATTATTTTTGTTACAGTTTGGTTCCCATACTTCCCTGAGAAATACCGGCGTAAGCACAAGAGGCGCACTTCCCAAAAAAATTTGTAAGTGACAGTTACGGTCGCAGAAAGTGGACGGGAGAGAGAGGGGGGGGGGAGGCATGCGAAAAAAAGTGGGGTCTCCGTCGTTTTGGGGACCTAGACGGAAAATAAAATTAATAAAAGTATTAAGTATAATAACAAATGACTAATAAAAATTATATCAAAAATAATAGTAAAAATAAACAAATAAAAATAAACTAATATGATATCCTCGAAAAAATATTGTGACAAAATAAAATTTTTGTAGAAATCCCCCTATAAGAACGACATCAAAATCACTAAGCCAGGTTGAACTGCCAGTTTCATTAAAAGCCTGATTCCGGAACTTATGACGGCACTCTATGGTAAACATAAAGTGAAAACGAGCACTATATTAGTAATTTCTCAGCGCAATCCCGCAAGACTTGCAGCTGTGTGGAGGAATTTCCCGGAATTGAACAAACTCTCCCATTTTTCCTGATCATTTTTCTCCATTTTCCCAGGTGGAAGTTCCTACTTGCCTTTTCACATTCAAGCACGGCTTCACACCTGACAGAAGCTTTTCACTCAGGGATTGCACCCCCTGACAGGTTAGCTGGAAAAATATTAACTTCCGCGGAAAAACTTGGCGGAAAAACGTGTCCGGATGTCCGCAGAAAAACTGATAGGACACGGTAACGTTCCAGTGCAAGCTTTAAATTTGGAAACGTGAAAAAATTTCCGGACTGCACATGCACACTGATTTACGCGCTCTGGTGCACAGCTGCACAATGTGAGGGATTTACCGTAAAGTTTGTCACATCGACTGATTTTTTTGTGATTAGGTATTAAAATTATTAAAATTATGGGCTAAATTATGAGCTAATTCGTAACTTATACGTAATTGTGGGTTGATTAATTAGGCAGATTACTCGGTGGAAAACTAATGCTGTAATAAAGGACCACACGAATGGCTGAGTAGGGGAAATAACTAAAAATTGAAAATGACAATATTTCAGTCGAAGAGCAAATTATATGGAATTTTTCCAGACAATGAAGGTAGAATGTGATAGAAAACTCGGAGAAAAGCCGTAAATCAAGCAGGAGCTGACCATTTCCTTTGAAATTCCGGTGGATCTCAAAAATGGGCGGAGCCTGGAAAGCCGAGAGCTTTTACTTTCCTGGGATCTATTGGAAAAAAAAATTCAATATTGCAGGGATTAATGCTGCAGAGGATGTTTCTTAGTTTTCGTGGAAGCTTGTGTAAGGCTAGGGCAAAAAATTTGCAAAAACGCTTATTGTCATGAATTCTGGACAGCGAGAAAATCCAGGATTTAACAAACTTGGTACGTTTCGCCAACAACAAGGGATAAGCACGATGTTTGGATTTAGCCTGATTCCCTCGCAAGTATGTTGAAAATCCCAAAAAATTCCTGTCCTGGCGTCTAGCAAACGGTTCAATGCAGAAAAAAAGCTAAACAGGAGCTAAACGGAAAACTGTCCACTTGGCCCTATCGACAAGTCAGCTCCAAAAGTTTGTTTGGAGTCAGCAGCAGCCGGGATTTAGGCGCGAATGTTGCAGCCGCCGTCCATAGATATAAACCCACATGGAGGGCGTGGCGCGGCCGACGGGTGCCAGAGGCGATAGACGACCGGCGACGATTAGCTGCGATTCGCATGCGAGTGCAATGCGAATCGCGCTGGCATCGGCGTTTTTGCCAGAGATGATCTTTGTTGGTATTGTGCTTATTAGTCTGCATAGTAAGACCATGTAGAGCATTGGACATAGTGAGATGGAAATAAAAAGGAGAAAAGTGATTGAAGACAGAACATGCGAGGAAAAAAAACCATGAAAACCTCGACTACAAGTAGACGCTGATAGGAAAAGGAGCAAGACGAAAAGAAAAATGAAAAAAGGATGGAAGTACAGGCCTACAACATGCGAAAAGTGCCCAGAATCTCCATACTAATCAAAACATCATACTAGCTGATAATAAGATTGTACAGCCACAACCCGCGCTCCATTGCGAATCAACGCTCCAAAGAGGACCCACTCCTTCGGTGGTGCTACGAAGGGAGGAAAATCCGTTCACAATTGCAGAAACATAGAAAACAGTGTCATTAATCTGAGCGATAGTGTGTAGGTGCTGGAAGTACACGAAACTAGTATACCAGTAGATGAAGGGATGACCTATAAATGGGCAGCTATCTATAATACGATCGATTATTGATCGATTAGTCATCGGAAAGGCTCATGGTAGTAAAAAAAAAGATAAGAGGAAGTTTGCCGTGAATTTTTTTACGCAGAAAATTAGAGCCTCTGCCTTGCATGCGTCATGTATGCTCATTTTTCGCCCGCTCTTCAAGTTCTGGATTTTACTTAGGAGCTCTCGTCGTACAGTGGTAATGAACCTCTCTTTTTCCGGAAGGACGATGATGCGAAAAAAAGAGGAAGAATAATTCAAACACATACATAGAGTCATCGCTGTTCAGCATATTATAAAGAATTTTAGAACAAATTTTGAGAGTTTTCATTGTATATATGTAGAGATCAGTGGCGGACGCAGGGTTGGGGGGGGGGTCCGAGAATGAATCGGCAAATTTTTGAAATTACTTTACAATACATATAAAAATCTTGTATTAGTTTATTTATACTTGTTTATTTTTCATATTATTTTTAGTATAATTTTTATTAATTGTTTGTTATTATAATTAATGTTTTTATTAATTTTATTTTCCTTCTGGATACCCAAAACAGCGGAGACCCCACTTCTTTTCCCACGCCCCCCCCTTCCCGCTCACTTTCTGCGTCCGCCATTGGTAGAGATAAATTTATTTCTGTCAAGAACTTCAATTTCATTCTACAATAAATTTTCAGACTGATTCCAAGGTTTCTTTTTCAGTGGCGCACATACGCTGTGCGTCCGTGCGTCCGTCAACTCGTCGTCCATGATTCCCATGATGCACATGCAATTACACGCTTTTTGAGAACTGTTTACTAACTGCACAGGAAATGATGCGAGACGTAAGATGCTTTCACCGAGGATCACTCGCTCCGCACGCGGTCTATTTTGAGATTAAGCGAGTGATGTAGCGCTTCATCCAGGAAAATCCACTGATCCACGATGATTTCATTGCATATCCGTCGCATGATAATTTATGTACGAATATTATGCTATTTGAAGAATCACTCAGACGAATTGCTGCGATTATCCCCGGGATTTTTGCAGAAGATAAATTTTTGTGGAAAAAAAATTAATTTTGGTTGAAATTCATCGTTTCAACTTGCATAGCTATAATGAGGGAGGGGGGTCAAGGTCCCACGTTGGGGGATTTTTCAATGGTGTGGCTGGGATTTCCGGGTCTGGATATGTACAGAACCGATTGAGTCAAGAATCATCAATTCATCTTCAGTGTCCTTCTGGCGTGTTTTATACGCCAATCAATATAGTAATACAGCAACAATCAACATAATAACAACGATCTTACATCCAATCAATATCAATCGATACTACACTACCGGCCGCGGGATCTCAAAAATTTCCGAGAACTCGCGGGAAATCGCAGACTTTTCGGGATTTTCTCATAACTTGATTAAAAATTGTTTTTCTTGAAAACAAAACACACCAAACGATTCCACTGGCCATGCTGTCCCGATCTGCATTAATTGCTGCACAAACGGTCTCCTCGTTACTTCGCAGTCTACGTGACCTCTTTTTTTCCGCGTACTTCCCCTATGGCAGTCCATCATATGACCAATTAGCAATTAATTTCCCACTCAAAACTTAACTTTTCGTGGAGGAACTTTTAATAGCGGATATTTCCAGAATCTCACAGGTGAGTTCACGAGCATTATGTTAATATCTCATTCGGTGGTGAAATTCGAAAAACATTTCACTTTACGTTGAACCACAAATTGCCAGTTTTCAGTGATTTCTAGGTAGTGAAACCAGAAATCAAGCAACTTATCATTAGTATCGTGTTCTGCAGTCTCTCAAATTATGCAATGTAATTTACGAAGAAATGACGTTAAATATGAGCAAGTTTTTTATAGTAAAGATAGTTCCAATTTCCGCGTAAGATTTCTTACATTCGCGCTCAAAAAGAAGAGAGCAATGAGCGATGGGAGTTATTGAGAAGTGGAATATTGCTCAACTGTCACGCTCTGCCTCCATTAGAAAAAGGTGAACATAAAAGTCTGTTTAAAAAAATTAAAAATTCAAAAAATCATGCTTAAGATTTCAAAAAAAAGGACTAGAAGTCTTGAGGCTGATACTTTCTATGCGATTCGACGACCATCTTGATATAATTCTTTCAGCAAATGTTGGTTCAACAAAGTGTGGCTGACTTACCCAGTCCACACGTTATGATTTAGGTTATTCCCTTGTCTCTTTCTCCAGGCAATTCTCCAGGCGCTCAAAATGATGCCAGCAAATCCCTCAGCATCTATGTATTATCTTGCACAGGGCACATAAAGGAACGAACGCCTCTTTGCTGTTTATCAACGTGTCAACTTTTACTTGGACTGTACTATAATTTTAGATACTTTGAATTTTTCGAGTAATTTTTCAAGTCCACCTCGTCCTTAGTGCAACCAGTGCTTGACAGTTGAATGCCCACCATTCCATTCTTCAATAGCTCTCATCCCCGGACCCTTCTTCCTTTTTGAATACAAATCATAGAATTCCTCTCATATAGATGTTGAAACTGTTTTTTTAGAAAGTGAAAAAAAATTAGCTTATGTTCTATGTCATTTTTTCTCCGCATAAGTGAAAAAAACTACAGGGCACGATATTGATTATTGTTCCCTTGATTCCTGGTTTAACTACCTAGAAATCACGGAAAACTGGCAATTTGTGGTTCAACGCAAAGTGAAATTGTTTTTCGAATTTCACCACCGAATGAGATATTAAAATGATGCTCGTGAACTCACCTGTGAGATTCTGGAAATATCGGCTGTTGAAAGTTTCTCCACGAAAAGTTAAGTTTTGAGTGGGAAATTAATTGCTAATTGGTCATATGATGGACTGCCATAGGGGAAGTACGCGGAAAAAATGAGGTCACGCAGACTGCAAAGTAACGAGGAGACCGTGGCTCCAAGAACTTAGGGTCCCATGCCCATGCCGCCACAGCGCCTGCGGATACGCACGCTGTGCAACGCGCATAAGAGGGGGCGTGGCTTGCAAATTGCTGGGTAGAGTGTTGGCAGAGTTCCAGAAGAATGTACGAGACAATGAATTGAACATTATAATTTGTTTAAATTTAAATAAGGCTGTAGTTTAAATTTTAGGGAAAATGGACGATTTTGAGGAATAAAACATCGATCTAGGGGTTATTTGACATGCTGATTACGAAAATGACATCTATTTTGTATCAAAATGCCGTTTTTGAGGTGTTTCAAGCATATACGGCATAATGCATAATTCAACCAGAACTACCAGTGCGTCAGTGCTGTTCACGATAGATGCGACAAAACCACAGTCGTTGAAAAATTTGAGGCTTTGAAGTAAGCAAATTAAAACAATTGGAATCATTTTTAAATTTGTAAATGTGATGTAGCATTTTGCGTATAGAACGGGTTTTTAAAATATTTTGTATGCAAGTTTCCCGTAGATATTCTGTTCTATATGTTTTATTTCCAGATCTCATATAGTTAATGTGCATAAGTTTTTCGTCAAATTAGCCGACTTCAACTTAAAAAAATTTCCGTTCCTGTGTACAAGAGTATTAAATAAATGAAAACGAGGAGAATAAAGATGTGGATACGAAAATGTGCGTATTTCGAACAAGTCCAAAATTTTCAATCCGTTCCTTACTTCTCACTTAATTTCTCCCTGGAATTAGATTTTTTAGTGTTTTTAACGAATAATAACGTGTGATGCCTTACTAGCTCATCGCTACATAGGATGCTTTATAAGCTTTTTTCTAAAACGTTTCCCATCTACATTTATATCTTCTATCGACTATTAATCCATCGCCAGAGGAGGTGTGAGAAATGCCTAGCAGACACGTACTGTGCCTGCAGGCGTACCTCAAGGATACAATGCTGTCGCATCGCCACTCCGTACTTGTTTTCTTAATATTGATTTTCTGGAACTAAGAATGCAACAGCCGAATGGACTGCGATCCCAGAGTGGAAAATGTTAATTGAACTGATATTTAATAATATTCATAGGGAATTCCGCTCAAGGCACTGCACCACCCTTCTCAGAAGCAAACTTTTCATTCATAGAATTTGTTCTTCGTTGTCATGAACTAGTTTCCCAGCGGTTTCGAAATTCCAACGTGATGATGATTCAAGCGAGTAAATTTACGCCAAATGTCTCTCCTTCAAATGCTTTTTAATTGCAAATCCAGAAGTTTTAGGAAAGCAAAGCACACTCATCTCAAGCCTTAATAGTTGAAAAAGGACATCACGTTGCAAAACAGATACTGAACTCGGGATGAGAAAGTCAAATAATCTTATCAAGTTTCATACAATTCTGAGGGATATCGTACCTACCAAATGCGCTTGAAACACCTCAAAAACGGCATTTCGATACAAAATAGATTTCATTTTCGCAATCACCATGTCAAATAACCCCTAGATCGATGTTTTATTCCTCAAAATCGTCCATTTTCCCTAAAATTTGAACTGCAGCCTTATTTAAATTTAAACAAATTATAATGTTCAATTCATTGTCTCGTACATTCTTCTGGAACTCTGCCAACACTCTACCAAGCAATTTGCAAGCCACGCCCCCTCTTATGCGCGCTGCACAGGGTGCGTATCCGCAGGCGCTGTGGCGGCATGGGCATGGGACCCTAAGTTCTGTTTTCCGGAGACCGTTTGTGCAGTAATTAATGCAGATCGGTGCAGCATGGCTAGTGGAATTGTTTGGTGTGTTTTATTTTCAAGAAAAACAATTTTTAATCAAGTTATGAGAAATTCCCGAAAAGTCTGCGATTTCCCGCGAATTCTCGGGAATTTTTGAGATCCCGCGGCCGTTAGTGTAAATATATCAGTAACTAATGTAAAACTGGTCTATGCAATGGCTAGATCCTTTCGAAGCATTTTTTAAACCGTATATGTCATGAAAAAGAATACAACAGAGAAAGAGAGAGAGAGAGAGAGAGAGAGAGGGAGACAGAGAAAGAGAATAAGAGATGGAGGAAATGTCCCCAAAAAGGATAATGAGTGGTCTAGTATTTTAGCAGATTTAGTAGTAGTTTTATTTTTTTCAAAAAATAGGTACAACTTGTTTTGCAAGAGAGTTTTGCAAGAGACCTGTTTTGCAAGAGCCATTTTTTAAAACTTAGCCCAGGGCAGAGTAGCGCTCTACTGCTAAAACATGACCCAGACGGAGGGCGCGCGTTTGGGCTCAGCAAAAAAGGGGCGTGGCTAACGGTGGCCCGCGGGTACGCACGCAGCGCGCAGCCGCTAAGTGGCAGCCAGGAGGGCTCACGCAGAGGGATGAAATCCTTGAACTGTAATTCTTAAAACCCTCCAAAATTTTCCCATAGAAGGGTACCTGCTATGCTGATCGCGGAACCGGTGCCCATTTTGTCAAACGACGTCATTTTTATCCAGTTGAAGACCTAATTTTTGTGTTCAGCACGTGAAATAGCTTCGCCGCACAATTTTTCAGGAGATTCTACGACATCGTATTTGGTCCCAATTCAGAAGCGTATTGCTTCCCTTTGATTTATTAAAATTTTTCGAACCTTCTTCTTTCGAATAAACCGTTTAGGTGGCAGTTTTATTATGAATGCTCCGAAGCGGCAATTCATCGCTGTTACTTAGTAAAAGTAGTCGAAATGCGCGACATCCAAATCCTTCTATGTGAGTCGGTGTAGCTGTCAGTAGAAGCACCGTAACACTCATATATCCATAGGACATCATTGGCCACGCCCCTTTTTTAGCTGAGCCCAAACGCCCCGCCGCCACCCAGACGAACATCTCAGCAATCCAGTTCGAACCATAGCTGAGGACATGTTGATGTGAGGCAACATCACTTTTTACTCTGATTTTAATTGAAGTTCATAATTTTCGCGGGGGCGGGGGGGGGGGGAGTAAATTAGTTATCTGCAATTTTGTGGCTCTTAAGCGATCAGTGATCGATTTCCATAGTCTTGTGCTGCGGGAGAACCGGATGGGTAGAAGCGGCTGGATGAGCACTTTCCAAGTGAGATTTTCTTGAAGGATGTATTATCTTTTGTTGTGCGAGACTTTTTGAAGAAACTCACTCTGCATTGGAAATTAATATCCATAGTTTTTATATTGCAGGTATTAATAAAATGTTAGAGACAGAGAAGCAGAGGTTTGCGAGGAATCAGAGACGCAGAAATGGACTTTCAATATTCGTGAAATTTTGCACTAATTTATGTGCAAAAATAGCGCTTCTCTGCTTCTTCCACCTCTCACGTACACCTGCGATTTTTCTCCTTTTAGCAGACCATCTTCTTGTGTAACCACACTGATGCAACGGTCGGTTACAGTATCCCAATAATCATATAATCAAATCCGCGCCTAGTGCCCTTCATCGGGTGAAAAAAGGCGTATCGAGGTTCTGAAGTGCTCACAAAAATGAGGATGAAATTTAGCAGCTGTGACAAAGTGCCGCTAACGAACCCAATCACTGACCTAATCGCCGACCAAGTGCAGGTGCATTTTTAGTGCAAAGTAGATTTTCCAACGAAAAAAGCTACAGGAAAGTTGTTGCAGCCTTCAGCCACTAAAGGTTCGTGCTCATTCCGTGCCGGTTGCTCCGTAGATATGCAGGTTTTAGACATTTGCACTGTAAACAATTACAAATGCGGGAACAGGGTTGTTTTTGAAGAGAAGGAAGGCGGTAGTGACATCGTGGATTTTTCCTTTACAACTTTGTCCGGAATTTCTTCCATATAAGGCATACACGGAAATTTTAGCTGAATTATGATGGCAGCGATGCCAATACCATTAAAAAACAGAAAACAAATACAAATACAAATACAAATGAAGGGAAATGAGAAAAAATTTAAAAAAAACTACAGTGCTTGTATGTATTTGAACAGTAGCTGAGCGGAACAGCTATGTAACTTCAAAAAATTGACGAAACAGGAAGATTTTTGGGAATCCTGGCGCTACTAGCGTGCCAAACCTCTGCAAACACTAAGGAAATTCCATGAATTTCACGGTGAACGTGCGGCAGAGGATTTTCACTGCCTTGTCATATTGTCGTTTTCAAGTGCAGCCAGTTTTTCCATGACGAAATGCTTTTCCCTATGAGGTGGAAAAAGTCTGCTTTGCGAAAAAAAAGTGAAGTTTGTCGGAAAAGAAATCTATTCACCAATGAGAAAGACGAAACAAAAGAGATCTATATATAAAAAATAGCAACGCTTATGACACTTTTTTCAAAAATCTGGACGACGCGCGTGGGCGCCAAATTCAAATGATAGGAATACATTTGTAAGCAAGGTGATGAAGAACTGGGCTCGGAAACATGGCACACCATTCGAATAGGGTGGAGAGCCCAGGACACTGTTTACTCGATGGCATCGATCCGGATACCGATTTATCGATCAATTTTATCGATTTTCCTCAGTTCAGCTCCAATCCGGATCGAAACTGGCATGCTGGGGTTTCTCACCAAGCTGATCACAAATCTGACGGCCACTTTGCATTGCGTGGTTATTGATTTTATTGATTTTTCTCACGTTGTGCTGCAGGCGTGGCTGAGGCGTACGCACAGCAGTTTTCAACACGCTAATCACGAATATGATGGTCAGTTTGCACCGCGTGGTTATTGATTTATTGATTTTATCGGAGCCTTTGCAAAACCTTTGGAAATACATTGAAAAGCCTTGAAGGCAGTTCATTTATGAAAATTATCTTGGCTTGAACCAAAGACAATTTTCTAATATTTCTATATATTTTGTGTAATATTTTGAGCTTCAAACCTACATTTCAACTGGCTTGACAAGCCATTTTTAACATCAAGCAACTAGTTGTAGGCAAAGAACGACATTGCAATCTAGAGGAAACAAAAAGCTTCGAAAAAATGTTCCAAACCTTCGTTAGGAAGCAGCAAAAATAGAAAATGAGTAAAAATGGATGGATATGAAAAAAGACAGGAAAGTACATAGATCGCAAAGCAAATAATCAGCCAAATATGTAAGAAAATGAACAAAAAAAAATTATGAAATGAATAATGGATGAAAATCTGTACCAAAAGGCCTTGTCTATCAAATGGGGAGTCCTTCAAAATATTTAGAAATTATAATGATGAGAATAATGAGAGATAATGAGAAAAATAATGGGAGAAACGAGAGTATGAGATGAGAGACGAGAAGATGTGACAAAATGAGAGAAGAACGAGAGAACAAATGAGAGAATAATAATGAGAAATAAATATATAATACAATATTCTTTAGACATGGTTAGACGAAGGCCAGAACTTGGATTTTTTTTTGATATTTCCAGGAAATTCTTTTCCTACTGGGGCCGATTTGTGGACAAATTTAGCCACTAGATTTTGGTTAAACTTGGCGTGGGCATCCGCATAGCCTTCTTCACCAAATATGAATATATACAAGATTAAGTAGACAAGAACTATAGTATTGAACCTACCTATAGTAATAATCTCAGTGTATTCATGTAAACCACAGCCATATTAACCTAATTACTAATTAATATAAATTGCCAAGGCAGTTTGTAAAACTAAAAATTACTTTTACAGTACAGTTGAAGAATTACTATCAAACTCGAGAAAAAAAGATTTTCCGTGAAATTTCATCAGAAAGAGATCCTGCTGCTTCATTGGCACATTTCCAATGAATGGGCAGGAGCGTGCGATGACCTCATGTGAACTGAGTTCACCTGACCTATGAATTCAGCTATGAGTCATCACGTGAACCGGCGAGGACATGTGTCCGTCGCCAGCACCACGTGCAGAGTGCATCTGCAAGGTCCAGATGCTCAGCGCAGACAAGCTCGCGCCGCTGGGAAAAAAATCACGTCCAAACAACGACGAACCACTTTACGATCGCTGGGAACCGCGCAGAGAGACGGAGCAGCAAAGTGAGATTTATGATAGAGCTCTAAGGAGTGGAATAATAGATGTATGGGTTTTGAGGAAGTGCATATCGGGGTGTGGATGAGGACTGAGGAAGCGATGGCCGCTATGCCGCGTGCGTTCATTAGCACTCGACAAGTGCTTGAGAACCTGTACGGGTGCACCGCGCGGCAGTTCGTCGCCAGCCAGTCATAGTCAAAAGTCGAAAAATGCCATAAACGCGTTGTTTGCCGAGCAGAACGGATTGAATATCCTAGTGTTTATACTTTGTGTTTATACTTTGAAAAAAAAAAAGATACTAAGCTAGAGCTGGTCAAAAACTAGTACCATAATTGTAACATTCCTGTGAAGCAAGTAAGATTAAAGTAAGGTTAGTTTCCACAAGAAATTACAAAACCTCACATGGCTAAACAGTTCAATTTAGATCCCATTTCGAGGAAATGCTCCACGTCGAAAATTGGATACCATGATTGAGCGATTCGCTACTTCATCGGATTACTGGAAATATGAAGGGAATCCTGCGACAGGACTGTCCATGCAAAGTCTTTCTTTTTTTTCTCGATCCCGGCCACTTTCACTTTTTGATGGGGATAGGGGGGGGGAGGGGTGGAGGGCTAGTTTTGTCGATCCATGGAAGTGCATCATTACAATACCGAGGATTTATGGTATTCTAAGAGTATAAATAGCATATAATATGCGGTATGCAATGACATACAGGGAGCACCAATCATTATTACACGCCAGGAAATGAGGCCGCACCGCGCCAAGTACGCGGCGCGCCAGGCCATTTGGGCGGAAGTCCTGTGGCCGGGATTACCGATTTGGCTACAATTTCTGCTGCCAATTTTTTTCTGTAGGTGTCCTGTATTCTCACATATATTTACGTTATTGTGTATAAAAGCGGTAATCCTGGCAATTCCCGACAACCGCAGCACAAAGTTGGACTGTCGCTTCGCGTTGTTGGCGCGAAACGGCCTTATTTTTTGGTGTGCAATAACGATATGAAATATGAAATAATGTACCCATATACATATAAAACGTAATGTAATATTTAATACATATTATGATACATATAATGCAACAGTAATATGAGTAAGATCTTCTAATACTTCCACAACTATTCCTAAACAGAAAATAACGCGCTTACGGCTAGAATTACGACACCCGCTGCGATGGCGAGCGGTTCGTAAAATTTTGAAAACTTCGAGAAAAGTTGAAGAAACCAAAACCAAGTTTGAGGTGTACTACGTTGACGGGCCGCAGCAACTCCAAGGAGCCCCCTAAAGGAAGCTGGAATCCAGCAGCGGACCAGGTTGGTTGATTTTTTGTCATTTTCTAGTTTTCAAGACAACCACTCACTACTGATGAGTTCAGGTGGTGGCCTTACTCTTTTTCTATGTCTCCGTCTAGTGGAAGGAACGAAACGGAGCTTAGGTATCTTTTTCTTTTTTTTTGTTTTATTGCAGCACTTTCTAGGGAATTTCCTAGGTATTTATTTTTAACTTCCTGAACTTATGACCAAACTTAGGGGATCATCGTCACTATCCTCAAAATTGTGGAATTCTAAGCACCCTCAGGACCCTTTTTTCTCTCACGCCAACGATCGCCACTGTTAGCTATGCATTTATGTTCGATAAATCTCTCGCTGCCCGCAAAAATGTGCATTTACTGCGTAAATGTGTATTTTACACTCGCATCGCGCTATCATCATCAAAGAAAGACGTAAAGCTAAAAGCTCCGATAACGACGTCTCATCACATCAACGGACGATGCCATCAGCTGCAGGAAAACCAACGTTGTGTGGCTTGACGCGACAACGTGCAAGTATTACAGTAGTAAAAATATGGTAGAGAACATTGTCAGCTACAGCAAATAGATGCTCTGGAGAAGCGAAAATCAATGGATTCAGGATTCTGGGTTGTGGAGAGTTGGCAGGATGGTTTACCACTCCCAGAGAATGGAGCGGTTGACATGGACAACAAACCGGTATTGAGCTAAACCGATCCCGCTATTATCCGCGGGCACTTACCACCTTGAGGCGTGATGTAAGAGGACTGGACCGTTGTTAGGTTGGCTGTAGGCGGTTAGCGCAATGGGAATGTTTGTAGCTATAATACTAAGAAAGTTATTAATAAGGAAAAATTACATAAGCTATAACCCACGTTGATTTTGGTCTCAATGCTTTGTCGATTTCATGATTCCTGGGATGTGAAGACAGCTTTGCGACACATGGCGGAATAAAAATGTACCCTATTCTCAACTGCTATAGACTCTTCCAGGATCACGTGCACCAGTTACAGGCCTAGTGGTACGAGTAGTAACGTTTAAACAAGAGCAGTAATACCTTTTCAGAGCGCGGAGAATGTCAATCACCGGCTATTTCAATATCCATTTATTTTTCTTCTAATTTTCTCGACATCTTGAATGTCTCCATCCCTCTATTTTAATTAGTCCACTTGGAATCTTCATCCCACTTTCTTGCGAATTTTGCTGCACAGTTTCTCAATGAACGACTTTTTTCTAAGTAATCCAAGGACTTGTTGCATTTCGGTGACTTATTAATATGAGTTTTTTTTAAGTGACTTACTTATACTCGTTGCGTTTTCTACAATGACTATATCCTCTTATTCGATCCAGAAAAGGTGGAAAACAAAACAAATAAACAAGTGCTTAAGAGGGACATCACCGATCCACCCCTATCTGTCCACAGCTCAGAATTCATGACACACGATCCCATTCGAAGCAATGAGTTTAGCTTGCAGCCGGCAAAAGCGAAGATTCCACGGCTCTGACGAATTTCAACCTCATAGCAGCGGCTTATTCGAACATGTAAAGGAATATTCAAATTGTCGAGATCGCAAATTTCCGTTGGCTGCTTTTCAATTGGTTGGTGGAGGCTAAGGTGGAAAATCAGCAGATGAAAGCTCATATGAAGCAGAATACCTGCAATCTCATGCAAAACGGCGATTATATTCGTAGTAATAACTTCAAAAACCTCTCTGTGCACTCCTTTAAAGAGATTTCAGATATGAGCCAAACTTGGAAAAAAATCGATAAAATCATTAAAATCGATGCTGTCATGCGAAACGAATATGATGGCCATCGCTGTGATAAGAAATCCATTTTTATTCGTTCTTGGCAAGAAGAACATATTTCTCAATAGGTCACTCCGAATGAGACATATTGATAGTGAATCGTTATTGTACCGCAGAAAGCAAGGACACGCCGGCCACCAACACCGCAGACCAGGTAGGAGTTGTTTGCGAGACGGTTCCGGAATTGTTCGCGTTTCCATACAAAAATGAAAATGTTTTTATAAAGCCGTACACCTACAGATCTGGAAACTACAGGCGCAGTGGCAATCCCAGTAACGCGCGGCAACGACAGCGCGCTGTTGGCGTGTCGCAGCGCGTCAGTGGCGCGACGCGGACTCATTTCTGCGGTGCAACAACCATTGGCCACCAATATATCTTTCGCTGTGGGACCCCTCACTGTCACCCCTTTCACCTGATCACATCTGCCGCCGTGACGTAGAGATAATCCTACTGTGAAGATCTTAATTTTGAAGGAAGTAGAGTAAATTTTCAGAATTCCTCGGCTACTCTTGTGAGTTTGAAAGAGAACCATCGATTTCGTCACGGTTTTTCTTCGTCAGGATCAAGGTTCATCATTCTAACTTATTACTTCTTACTTACTTCTTACTACAATCTAGCCGAAAACCAGAATGACTAGCCAGAACCTTGCATTTACGCATAGCGGGGTTCCACACGTGGAAAAGAACCCTCGTCTAATCCTAGCCACGCACCCTCGCCCAGCTCTCGACAATCGAGCATCGTTGCGTCTTTTGCGCTAGTTGGCGCCAGTTTTTCGCCGACTTCCTAATTAATTGCCTCGAACTCTCGATCAGCTCAACATCGAGGCAATAGCGTCATTAAGTCTGTGAAATAGCGTTGTACGTCCGCTAACCGTCACCGGGATCTGCAACTCAAAAACCGGCAGCCGTCGAGAAAAGACCAGCACGGCAAAAAGCCGCGAAGGCGGCAAATAGCCGCCAGCCCGCGGACGAACGGGCCGCGACTAACGCAGAGGCCCGCGCAGCAGCAGCAGAGGTATCGGTTAAGGAGTGGATTGATGGCAGCGGTAATGGGCACGTTGGGAACGAGGCCAGCGCTGATTTCCTTTTCCCAGACGGGCTGTCTCTCAAGGAAAAAGCCGAGCCGCTGGCAAATTGCCATGTTTAGGTGAGGTGTCATAAATTTTGGGTGGGAACGTCTTCTGGAACCCCACAATGCGATTTTTTGATCACGGAGGCGGGAAAAGCAGAGGTAAATTGCGTACCACTCGATCAAAAGAGCAATAGTAACCGTAAAAATCCGGAAATCAACCAGGTTTGCTGCCATAGACTAAGCCATTGTTTTAGAAGACTTCCAGATTGACGATACTGCTCGTCGATCGAAGTCCTTCAATTTTTTTCCAAAAAAATCCTGATCATCTCACCTCCACTATCCGCTTAACCTCATCGTAATCTTCCAGAGGTCTCCATAAGTAAGTAATCCATGATTTTTATGGAAAAACAAAACCGAGACTAATGTCCATTATTGAGGAAAACGACAATAATCCAGATTTTAGATTCCCTAAAAATCATGCAGCAGGAAATCCTTGTGACTTTGAGCCTGTCTGAGCCGGAGAAATCCTCGCTAATGTGTATTTCAGCTGCTTTAGCAACAGAAACAAAATGCAACATAGCCGAGAAACTATCAGTGATCAAACGCTTAAAATGTGCTCGAGGCACAAAGGTGAGTTCTGCAATCTCTGGAAAAGAAAAGTTCTTTATTCCGACGGGGCGGGTGTGGAAGGATGGGGGGGGGGGGAGAAGAGAGCTTGTGTGTGAATGGGTTGGACAAAACTGTAAGAATGTAATTTTAAAAAATCGGTCCAAAAATTATGTAGATCCACATGCCAGATACCTTACAACGTTCTTCTCAGGAGAAATGCGAAAAATCGAGGCAAATTGAGTTAATCGAATGAATGAACGAATCGAATGAATCAAATGAATGAATGGATGAATGAATGAATCGAGTGAATGAATGAACGAAGCGAATGAATGAATGAATGAATGAATGAATGAATGAATGAATGAATGAATGAATGAATGAATGAATGAATCGAATGAATGAATGGAAAAATAAATGAAACATAATTAGATTTTAC
This sequence comes from Ancylostoma caninum, assembly GCA_037903475.1. NCBI lineage: Eukaryota > Metazoa > Nematoda > Chromadorea > Rhabditida > Ancylostomatidae > Ancylostoma > Ancylostoma caninum. The sequence continues at coordinate 49,085 of JBAJFG010000179.1, read as the reverse complement.
GACGTCCTTTATTTTGAAACAGCCTATACAAACACAGTTAATGTGCGCTAGTGGAGCACAAAATTGAGACAAAATTAACGAGATTAGAGAACAGCGGATCAACTATTTATCTAGAGATGATGTGTTTCAGTTCAAATATGGTACTTAAGTTTACATTTTCGATCATTGCGAAAAATCCTATAAAAAAAGAGAAATACATTGTTGTTTCTTGAACAATGGCTCTTTCGATGCCATAGCTGCCGACAGTGGCACGCACAGTCGCCCTGTGGTGCTGTTGTGTTAGAGTGAAGCCGTAATTGAGGCATCTCCTAACACTTAAGTACCGTTTGGCTTCTACACATTGGGTTTATACGGTTCGTCTCCGTGCTAGGTACGATGTTTTGTTTATGTATGTTAGAACGGGTCAGAACCGTAACTAAGCCGCGTCGCGACGCTGCCGCTTCGCAACTGCGATGTGATGAGTTTTATTTATTCATTTATTCACGAACGTGAGACGAAGTTCACGTATATGGAACACTTCAAGGTCAGTAAATGCAGTAAATTTACCGCAATATAAATAACACATATTGGAACTTTTTCACAAGTATAATGTAATCTATCAGTACAAGCTATCAATTACATAAAACCACCAGATAATGGGAAAACTTGAATTGCAATACGTGCAAAAGAGAAAAATCCTATTTCCTAGCAAACTAACCTTATTGGAACATCAGCGCTTTCATACTTACATAAATGCACTGACAGAGAACGAGCCGCTTATATAGCCAGAAAGCAACATTTTTCAACTTTTTCAGCGTTACAGCCCTTTTACTCTATAAAAACTGCCACTTGAAAAGTACTATGACCTTGACTTCGAGTAAAACACTTTATTACTGCACCCTTTTTCAATCTTACAACGGACTATGTAGTATAGAAACTGTTTTTATTAAGGGTAATTTTTACCAGGTGCTCGCGTTTCGCGCGCTGCGACTACTGACTGACTACTCATTGCAAAGTGAAGCGTAGTTTTTTTTTTAAATTTAGGTGTATTGGAAGCAAAATTTAAAGGATACGCCTTCCTTTGCCAAATAGTCATAGCTCCTGCTTGAAATTAAGCAAAATGACGTAATTATTTTGTATCAATAAATAGACCGATAAACAAGTGAGCAATTACGTCAATAAATGAAAACAAGACTTCAAGAACTTTGAAAAGTACAAATGTAGTAACAAAAAGAGTAATGAAAAGCTTTTATGAACTCAATCAAGAAATATTCGATCCCTATATTACTTCAAATATAGCAATAGAAACATTACCTACAGTACTACACAAAACAATAAACTGGAAACCGGTGAGGAAGCGATGACTCGTCGAGTGGACGAAGCCGGTGAGTAGTGGGCGTGCCGTCGTGTCGATTACGTCATGATCTCGTCCAGCAGCTCATCATCGAATCATCACATCTCGTCCTCATCGAATCACCTCAACCCACTAGTTCTAGCCTTGCCCCCCCCCCCCCTCCTCCCAAGAGCTCTCCTTGAAGCTCTGGCTGGTCTAGTCTCTAGTCCCAAGGCCACCTGACCCGACGGGCATAGGTCAGTTGATCAGCTGATCGCACGCACCGAGAAGAGAAAAAAAAACCTGACTTGACGGGGTGTTACGTGGGTTTACTATTATTTATTACCCTATGGGTGTTGATAGAAATAGACAAAAATGTAGTGTTTGTCTGGACGATGTATAAGTGCTGTGATAATGAGCGTGAAAAAATGTCATGGTGAGAAGTAAGGCGAAGGGATTCATTGCTGGATTGGGATTTATGGATGTGTAACCGAGAAAAACCGAGTTTGCAAACGAAGTAAAGACCGGGTAAGCAAACCTACCCTTCACATTCTACGCATCCTAACCTTACATAAACCCTTACATAGCTAGTCAGGTATCGGTGGTTTGCTTGGTTAACGTATCCTGACTCTGGAAGGCTTTCTTGACCAAGGAACATTCCCGGGATAAGAAAATCCATGTGAATCTTTGTATTGATGATATCCTAGATTTATAAAAGTCTTCGTCGGTCAGTGTTTTGGTTATACCTCCTTTTTCGGAGACTGGAAAGCTCGAGCGATTCGAACTCTATTGGGCCAAGTGCACGAAGGACCACTATTTTTGAACCATCGAAAAGTTTCTTGATACCCTCAGTACAAGCACAAATTCTGAAAAAAAAATTAAATGTTCACTATGTTCTTGGTGGATCTAGAACGTGCCTCAGCCGAAAACCCGAGAAAGAGTACGAACAACACCACAATATGCTGTTTAGCTAGGGACATGTCTGTCCGTTTGTCTGTTTGTTCACTTTCATAGAAAATCAGTTGTAAATATTCTCCTAGACAGTGAGTGTTTTCGTAACTATGAGCAGTCGAGAAGCCCATCCACGAGCTATTACCAAGGAATTATCTTTCACTGCAGTTTTACTCACACATAACTTTTCTACAGACAGATTTCTGAAATTCTGCGCCTCTTAGACGTTAATCTCTTCAGATACTTCTGTGCTGCGGATGAACCAGAGCTGTGGTGGAGCCCCCGGACAAATATTGCACCAAGAATGCTCATAAGGAGGAAAAGGCTAGATTATTAGCATAAAATTTTTCAAAAGTCAGCTAATGCTAGCGGCCTTTGGATCGCGTACATTCGGGTGCTGGAGTGAACCCTGTAGAGTTGCTGAGATGCTTGATGGATGAATTTGTTGTTTGCTTTGTTTGTTTGTTTGTTTGTTTTTTTTTTTTTGGGAAGGCAACTACAATAGAACTTTAACCTCGAGAAAGCCGCTTTAACAACAGTCCTAGCATTTTAACCAACTAACCATTACCTTGTCTGACTTCGATTCAAGGCGATCATTCGTAATTTTCTCCTTGTTTTTAAGTATAATTTTAAATTATTTAGTCACTAACAGCGTGAGGACACGAATCCGCACCGAATTGTCCGGAGGACTATCTGACTGGAAAGGACCAGCACCGTGTTTCGCTTCATTCTATTAAAGCTAGCTGAAACAGGAAACTTCTGGCTATTGGAAATAGAAGTAAAGATAAAATAGATTATGGTGAGAAATAAAATAGGGATGACTTAATTATCGGACACTTACCACCCGCACGCGTCAGGCCCAAATATGTATAAAAGTGTGCGGAAAGCCGCTGCAACCGGTCTCTTCCCAGTAAGGACAGGTCTATTTTAATCCAGGATGAGCAGTGAGGTGCTAGAGTAAATTAGGATACTTTTTGAACAACCTTCGGCTGTTTCTTTCCAAGTTCAAACAGGCAAAACGGCCTGACGCCGCGCATGCGGGCGGTAAGTGTCCGAAGACGGGGATGACTTAGATAACACCAATTGCCTTGTATCCATAGTTCAACGCCTCGATCTTGGAAAGGATTCCAAGAGAACTGAGTGGACGAGCTATGACCATGACTCTATAAGGTCTTGGAGGTCTACCCAGAATGGATCGACTCGCCGTTAAATAAGAATGTTAGTTGGTAATAAATCTGAATAAAACGGCATCATGACTGCTAAAGGCACTAATAATAAGTTAGCCATAAGCACATAGTAGTCTCCATGTTCTCTGATTCTTGAAGCTGGTCATTTCGATTATACCTGTATTATTGCTTCTAACAGACCATAAAATACAACCATAGCCATAAAATTAAATGAAATGTGATCTATTCGAGATGGAGTGGTCACTTGGCGATGAGAGGAACAGCAGTGACTGCCCAACACTTCAAACCAAGTCATCATTTAAAATCCTGACAACATGATTCCGAATTTAGATTTAGATTTATTTCGTCAATCATACGGTTGAATGAAGGAGTCTGTTATAGAACATTAATTCACATCGACTGAAATTACGTCGTGAGGCGTAGAGATGTAGGATAAAGTTTTTCCCTGAGGATGTTCTGTGAATTACCTACCAAGGATCGGAGATGAAAACCAGCGAACCTACGGGCAGAGGTTAGCTGGTGTAGACCCCAAATGCAGTAGTTAAACAGCACACCCAAGGAGAAAAGATCTTTTTAGCATCTGCAGGAAATAAAACGGTTGAACATCGCAACTGAACATGTGGAAAGGATCTAAACACAGATAAAAAAGCGTGAAAACACAAGAAAATGAAAGAACTGAGCTGTTAACAATGCAAGAACTATGTTTTCAAGGATGCCAGGTATTCAACATCTTGCGCACATCGACGAATTAGCTTTTTTGCGAGAGTTGTTCTATTTTGGCTGAGAAATTTCTGCATGATATGCTTTATTTCTCGTCAAACTTTCGTTTCGGGGATAGCATTTCCTTCAGAGTCTGAAAAAAGGGGAAAAGGGAGTGGAAGGAAACGACGCATCGGCTTCGGCATCATGTACCGCGGATAATAGCACCATCTGAAGTTGTTTTATTACCAATGTCAACATCACGAGTTTCTTTAAATTCATCACTTCCAACACTAGGGGTGATTTGAACAAAATTCCATTCCATACAGCAGTTACATCCATATAGGGCAACACATTTTTTATTAATCGTGCAGGATCGCAGTATCTGGATCTCACCTAAAATCATCGCATCCCTATTAAAATGAAACAATTCAGAAAATTGGCAAGACGATTTATCAGGTCATCAAATGTTTCCGACATTTTTCGATAGAATACACTGCTTCGTTCATGTACTGTAGTTACTGCTATGATATGTATAGTCGATGTCAATGGCGGTGGCCCATGCTCGTCCTCGAGAATGACGCCGCGCAACTGCATCGCGTGCGCCATAGCCGTTGTCTTCTGCTGCTGTTATGCTATTTGTAGAAGCTTTTCTACCCGTTTCAAGGATTTTCGACAAATCGGGATGAAAAGCGCCTAGGAATAGCACCTCGGTGGCAGACGACACCGATCCCGGTGCGCGCGGTGCGGTTGCGCGGCGTCCTTCTCGAGGACGCAGATAGGCCACCGTGATTGACGTCCACTATATGTGATATGCGATAATTGTATTTTTTTCTGCCCGCATGGTCTTCCCATTTAATAAATAAATGAATAAATAAATAAATAACAAGTTAATAAACATGGATTCTTCAAAGTTCTCTACATTCCTTTCACCCTTTGCGAAGCACGTGATGCATATGGTGCATCAAGATCTCTCGTCGAGTTTTGGGCATGTAGTGGACATAATGTAGCGGACACATAAAAACCGCTAGGGTGAATTGCAGGCGCTTTTTCTTCGTAAATCGAACTCTTTCCATGTTCGAGAAGATTATTTAAAAAAACATTCGATTCCGTTAGGTAGCAAGGCTTCCAAAAAACTTATTTGGAAATGTCTTACTTCCTGATGCTCAGACGTCTTATGTCGTGAAACCCTGTGATTAATAATGGTACGCTGTTTGGTGCTCGCTTATATGGACAATTTTGCTTTGTTGGAACAATATCCACTCTGTAAGCAAATATAGAAGAGAGCTATAATAGTGATCAACGAAGTTTTTCAGTTTTTCTTACAAGGGAAGGATACTCCCTGGCCGTGAGCTTTCCTGATGACCTATGTACGGTTCAATGCAGTTGGCATCAGTGATGTCGAATCCATGCCGCACCATTCCTGCGGGGTCCTGAGTGGAAAGTTATGGCGGTTTTTGTTGGTGCGGGAGCGCACATATGCGGTCTCGAGTGCCACGTCGCCAGCTCGGTCCGTGGTGTAGTGGTAAGTCTCTCGCTTCACAAGAGCAAGGTTCCTGGTTCGGGTCCTGCTGCAGCCAGTTCTTTTGCATCTACGATTTAGAAGCCGTCCTCCTTCTAGGAGGCTATTTTCAGGAAGCTAGGCTATATTTCCCACTCGCATACCGACAATACAAAAGTTCGGAGTGATTCCAAAGGTTCTTCGTACATCACATCTCACAACAGCACAAACTTAATATATGGTTTACTCTCCGACAATCAAATTTCATCATTTACGATATCTAATCAAATTCGGGATATCGTTTAAATCTGATAAAATGGCGCAATGTATAAACGTTTCACCTCCTATATTGTGACTCACGACTTGAACTTCTCTGTGCATCAGCGTGACTCCACTGTTCGGCTTCTATCTCTTGTGTATTCCCAGTTCTGCTCACCAAGATTCAAGGAATTTCTCGTGTACTCGTGGCATGCGGCTGGGTACTGTGACACCCATCCCGGTAAATTTTTAACTCCTGTCGAGTTTTGCTTCCCTCAAAATGTGGTGGGATCTTGTGAACATGATGAATGTAACGAGCTCTTCTTTATTCGCTGTTCTTATTGTGAGAAGCAACTTTGTCTTGATCACTTTGTGCTATCTTACCATATGTGCACATAAAGAAGTTTCGACTGTCGGAGAGTAAATCATATATTAAGTTTCTGCTGTTGTGAGATGTGATGTACGAAAAACCTTTGGAATCACTCCGAACCCTTGTATTGTCGGTATGCGAGTGGGAAATATAGCCTAACTTCCTGAAAATAGCCTCCTAGAAGGAGGACGGCTTCTAAATCGTAGATGCAAAAGAACTGGCTGCAGCAGTATCCGAACCAGGAACCTTGTTCTTGTGAAGCGAGAGACTTACCACTGTACCACGGACCGAGCTGTCGATATGCCACCCGGGGCTCCCACACCAACAAAAACCGCCATAACGTTCCACTCAGGACCCCGCAGGAATGGTGCGGCATGGATTCGACATCAGTGATGCCAACTGCATTGAACCGTACATAGGTCATCAGGAAAGCTCACGGCCAGGGAGTATCCTTCCCTTTTTAATAAAACTAGCTGAAACAGGGAATCTCTCTCAGAAAATAAAAGCAGGGGTGAAATGCACACTAAAATATAAAGTAGAAAGCAGATAAACCATCAATTTGTTCTCGTATATTGACAGAGAAATAAAATTGCCAAAGTAAAACACAAATTTCGATTTCAAAATGAAATACAAATTTTAAAATACAAATTTTGAATAGTGAAATAATAAATATTCCAAAAAAAATTTGGGACATAAAATATTGATAAGAATAAACAATTAAAAGTAAGGTAACACGAACACGAATTATGGCGTTTTCTTTCGTTGCCGCCCAGTCGACATCAATTTTGATACGTATCGATTGTCAGTGGCACGTGTTGTAGCGACAGTAGTGATGCTCCGCTCAAAATCAATATATGTATCGGATCGATGTCGCTGATGACTTATTAGAAGTCATTCATTCATTCTCTTGTTTTCCTAGGAATACTAGGAACTTTCGAAGTCTCCTCGGAAACTACTGATGAAAGGGTCCTAGACCCGGGAGCGCCAAGGAGACCACACTTCCGGTCTAGTTCAAGCCCCGAAACCGGTGTGTGAAAAACTGAACAGCACTCTAGCTCTCTTATATTCTTCTCAAAGCTCTCATTTCTTTCACTTTATCTTCGTTCTATATCCATTAATAACTTGTGTTTCTTTCAATGCGAGGTGCTATACTCTGCGTGGAGTATGGCGATAACCATAAACATAGCCCTGCTATTAGGATGTGAAGCCAGGCGGCAAATTAGTGACAGCAACAACACTAAGACAATTTAATTTATTTTTTATGGAAAAAGTGCTCTAAAGGGCAAAGGCGTCAAAAGCCAAAATGGTAGATGTGGAATCTAGCGCAATTTTTCGTGTTACTAGTTTTTTGGACGAGTTCCCATGGCTTGGAAACAATTGCTCACACGCTCTACTTGTAGGTAGTATAATACCAGGTCATACTGGTGAAGTGGAAGAATTCTCGAGAAAACAACTAGGAGAAATAGGGCTTCACCTTACCTGACAATGTTTACAGTTTTAAAACATCTTACATGGATGAAACCAAATCTGTACAGCACCTCACCTCTTTGGCGGGTTGTATTTCACTAGGAAGAACTGGAGTAATATAAGAATTTTCGAAATTCCTATCTTGTCACTCGCATCTTTCTGCATTTCTCAGGAATGTTCCAAAAATTTCCACTCCATAGAAAGTTGTACCATTTTTCATGGTTTCATTCTTTGCAGCAGCCCATTAATCTCCGCCATATGACGGGACGGGGCGTCAGAGGTAAATGGCGCATGGTTCGTCCGTAACTTCGGAATCTGTTGAGAAAATGTGAGAATAGTTTACGGCACATTTCCTGGGTTAGATTTAGCCCAGATTCAACCAGCAGGTCACATAAATATCTAATTTTGTGCGAGTTACTGTGCAATTGCAGGTTGCACGTGCTTCAGGTGCATCTACACACCCTTTTCTCATGGTCCCTTGCCTCTATTTGTTTATTTTTTCGATTATTCTATTACTCATCATTACTTATCTATTGATTTACTTATTTATAGGCCTTTGAAGGACAAAGTTATGTGTACAATACAATACTTATATGTACTCACATATATGTAGTTTCGATATTAATTTCAGTGCAACTTCGGTCTTTTTTTAAAAATTTTTTCTTTCAAAAATTAAAGGACAATGTCCCAGCTCTGCAATAAATTCAGCTTTCCGGTCTACAATTGCTCAAAACGAAATAGATCTTCTGGATCTCATCTAAAACCCTTCTAATTATCAGCGAAAAAACACTTTTGGGGCTGCTAGGCTCGTTGAAATCCTCCGAAAACCCGGACGAATCCTGGAAAAGCACGATGATTGATGGTTGCCATTACGGCAACGCGCTGCTCTACCCGGCACGGACGGGCCACAGTTATTTTGACAACATCACACCGGACAACTGACATTTTCATGACCTGGCTGGATCAAAGTGGAAGACAACCCCGCCACCAGGCAAGGAACAACATTTTGGGGATGACTGAGGAAATCCTGAAAGTTTATTTTTCCTTGGAATAAAATAATTGCACCCAAAGTGCTATTAAATTCTAAATTGCTATGCAAAACGATATCGCGGTGGAAAAATATGATTTTCCAAATAATTTGCTCATAATCTGGGGGAGCTCTACTACTAGCTAATCCCAGTGATAGTAGTGAGGTCAGCCGAGATAGGGAGCGATAGCCTAGCAACCACGCGCGATCCCATACATCATCAATCTCGATTCAGTTCACCTCGGTTCACGTCCATCAATGATTAGTGTCCTGGATTTTCTTCTCACGTTATGGATCTCTACTTGCTGAATCACTCCTGGATTTTTACCTCTTCTAATCGATAAAAACTTGGAGAAAGCAGGTCTTTATTGAAAGATTTAGCAGATGCATACAATACTGCGCATAGACTTTGTAAAAACGACAGTATGTCCGCAAATGTCACCGTCGCACACCCTCATTTTTCTAAAATTTGCTAAATGATGTCTAAATTAATAAATTCTGGTATCTTCAGGAAGCTCTCGATGAGCTCTTTCCAAATATATACACCTCACTCAATATAGATGTGTTACACGCTGTAGGATTGAGAGGAATGGATTGGAGAACCTTGTAGAAAACCTTTATTTATGAACTTCCTCACTTCGTGGTTCTGTTCATTTAGACTAGTTGTCTCACGCTGAATATTACTTATGCTGAGACTACAATAAATGTTTTTACATTAAAATTTCAATGGATCGTCAATCCTCATCTAGTTTGTTCTCCTACCCATCCAGGGCAAGTTCCAAGGACCAGGAAGCAAGAAGAGATTTTTTATTGGAGAAATATTACTTGGAAGTCCAGGCTCTAGTTTAAAAAAACAGCAACAAAGAATAGCTACATGGATTTTCCGTGAATTTATCGCTTTTCACCTAAGCATAGATGAGAATTTTCGAACAATAGCTACTTTTTCGAATTCCGGAGGAGGTTGCTTACTTTTCCTTTTTTTTTCGCCCAAGGGAAGGTACGAAACGGAGCTTTTCCTTAATTTTTCCCTTTTTATCTTTGTTTGCTTTTTATTCTTTTGTTATGTTTATTTCTTTGTTGTGTAGCAAGGAGTTCTCGTCATTGAAGCGCAGGCATGTCTGCTTTCCTAATTTCTCGGCAGCTAGAGGTTCATTGTCATTTTTTATGAAATTAGAACACGCCAGGAGCTTCATAATGTCGCTTTCTCCATACTTTTCCCCAGTTTTCTTCTTGTTATGGGTTAAACGATTAATACTAAACGAGTGGTTCCTGCAAAGAACGACGAATTTTGCATCAGTGTTGAAAAACACTTCACCGAAACGTTGCTCCCATAAATTTGCCGTAGTTTTCGCTTTTTCTTGGATCCAGGATACTTTCCAAGTCACTACTCCTACAGCAGTTGATGCCCCAAAGGGCTACTCTTCATCCCACCAGTATCCCCAGCACGCGGAACCAGGTTAGGTAGCTAGGGGGTGCGAACCTTCACCGGTTCCTTGTCGTGAGACGTTCGCGGCGCGAGATTTCAATTTTTTCCGCCATCAGACGTTAAACGTTACATCCTGTCTATTGTTTGCTTCCCTTTCGCAGCGCAGTTTTCAGCTGCTCTCAATCGGTTTTTTCGCCGGAACGCTCGCACGACACCGCATGTTGCATAGGCTGCGTGGAAAAAGCGTCAACGCTGACCCCCTTATCCCCTTCACCCAATTCTTTGTCTTCGTGGATCCCGCCTCCGTCGTCGTCCGGATGCGGGTTCCACGCACGCTTCAGCGGCGGTTAGCCCGCGGATCGCTGGCTCGTGGGTGTCGCGGTGAGGTCAGCTCACTCGCGGGCGTCAGTTCACCTCATTTCTGTTGTTTTCTGAGCAACTTTGCTCAAAAATGACCAAATTTGGCCTGGTTAACTTCTCCCATTTCTATAGCATTTCTTTAGACACTACCCTTCAGACATAGCTGAAGACTTTCACAATCTGTGCCGAATTTCTGGAGGAATCCGAGATCCTCTTCTGTGCAAAAACCAGTTTTTTGCTGCAAAAGGGGTTTTTCTGAGGGCATATTTGGCCGTGATTCCGGCTAATTCAGCATTGCTCTTCTTGCAAAACTTCACTCAACAGGGACGTTACCCATTCGCCAAAGTCGTTCTGGAGAATTGCCAAAAGGAGAGAATTTTCACGGAGAGCAACACGAATAAAATAATGTGAAGTGAAATACTCGAACGTTTCAAAATGTTTTTACAGTTCCGCCTCAGGTTGCCATGTTTCTTAGGTTGCCAAGCAAAGTTTTACCCATTGAGCCAACAAAATTTGGCAGTTTTACCCTTCATTGAAATGAAATATCATCAGGAGGTCATGCTGATTTTACAGTAGTATGTAGGTGTAATAGTAGTTGTAGTGGTACATAGTAGTACAGTAGTAGTAGTAGTAGTTATTTTTCACACTTTCTGAAATGTTTTGGAGCCCATTTTGAAACAGAAGGCATCAAGGAGGTCCTGCAATTCGGATTAGAGCATGTTTTTGTACGGAAAGCAATAACTTCATTAAGGTCACTGGTTTATGGCTATTTATGATGGGGGCCGATTACGGATTTCTGGGCCGTGTCCAATCCATTCGCTTCGCTCGTTATGGATATCGGGCAAACGCACTAAAAATATGCATGTAGTTAAGCCACGCCCACAGCTAATCATATCACTACAATCTGGATGAGCTTTAGTGTACTCCTGTAGTTGATTTTTTCGTGAGCTTTTTGAGAGCCACCTGGACACTTTAAGGAATTTCTAGAATTTTCCTTGATTCTCCTGGATCTATCACGGGATCAACAAAATGCTGCTTAACACAAAGTTAAATTTCAACCATCTGCTTACTTTTTATATGAGTTAAGAGAAATTTCACGCTTTGTGGAATAATTCGGCCTCGTCCCCTTGGAATTAGGGTTTTTTCTTGGATTTCTCTAAGAATCTGGCGAACAAGCTGAAGTTTGAAATTCTGAGAAGTAACAGCGAGTCAGATCGGCTGGACTCCCTCCAGAATCCACTCCTTCTTTACGGCGGGGTCGTATAGAAGGCTGGTTTTCCCAAAAAAAAATCCTGTCTTTCCTGGCGAAATTGGTCATGGCAATTGACGGTGTTCTTTTTTCCGCTTTTCGTTGACGGGAAAACTATCGACAGCAAGCAGTCTTGGCTCTCTGCTGAAATCCAGAATTCTCGCTAGACATCTGCTCATCCACTCGCTGCCTATGCGCATATTTTGCATAATTTATGTCATTTCATCATTTTTTCAGTAGTTTTCTCGTGCTCATGTGCATCATTTTAGGTCTTCTCCTCTGCCTCTACTCTCCAGCCGATTTCTCTGTGCGTTCCAATCCTGAGTTACTATATATGTGCAAACAAACTGATTACTGTAGACAATTCAAACATCACCCCCGTGGAAACTGGTTCGCGGTGCAAGTTTTCGGACCGAGCTTTCTCGGATTCACCGATCACCTTTAATCCTTATCGCCCCGTTAACTTGTTTTAAAACGTGTTTTTCCGTGCAGCGTCGAATTTGGGTTAGGAGTATCACGCGCGGGACGAGATTTCCCCATGAAAGTTCACTCTTTGGATAGGTTCACTCCAGTTGAAGTCGTCAGCTGGGAGCTGTGTTACTCACCCAAATTACCCTCAGGCATTCCCTCGTCATTGTCGGGTCATTGCTCTTATTGGAGCGTGATTTCCGACAAGTGGCAGTTTTGGATAAACCTCTCTGCTAGTATCCAGGGTGGCTACATTTCCAAAAAGGGCCATATTTGTTCCGAATTGTAGATTTTCAAATGTACCATGGTTACCCTTATCATTCGGTACATACATAGCAATCCAAAGCTGCTAGAATTTTGCCGTAACTGCTTTGAAACTTAGCTCTGAATTAAGCCAGCGTGAACCAAATTTGACTTTAGCCCTTGTACTTATAAAAGATACAAACCCTCTCTTGACATTGAAAGAATGTACGTACTTGTCGAACATTCTACACATTTCTATACCGTCAGATAAGTACAGGGTGGCCGAAAATTACCCGTTCGTCCCCATTTTTACGGGACTTCCAGTTTCCAGAATCATGTGCAGCAGCTGCGAAGACGTTGAGGGATCCCGTTTCTGCGAATGAAGGCTATTTTGAAGTGGGTTGAGTTTTTAAAATATTTTGAGTCATCGATGAAATTTTATGAATATTTCGGCTCTCTGCAGTTGAAGACTCAGTTAGAGCATGAAAATTTTATTGTACGGGTAATTTTCGGCCACCCTGTAGTATTTCAAATAAATATGTACTACTTTTGGAGCAACTTTTTCCCACATTTTTCCATTTACTTAGAGTTTTTGCAGCATAAGTTCTGCCGAGAATTGCTATGTACGTCTGAAGACTTAGCTATAAAAGTATGTGACTAACAAATTATGCAGCCAATGGACTTTCTACTTCAGTGAGAGGGGACCATATAAATAGCACCGAATTTGGGATGAGTTATAAAAGCAGGTGGATTGCCCGCACTCGGAAGGACATCTAATCTAATGAGAATCTACAACTCTACTAGAAATCCGAATTCCATAAGCTGGATTCTAGAGCTATCCGACAAAATATTGCCTGCACCGGAAAGGTATTTCTCTTTTGCAAGTCAAATTCCTTCCTGGACGATTGGCAAAGCACTAATAAAGCTGTCCGAATTTCAACAGCATCCTGGATAGCACCACTATCGCTGTTCTGAGAGAATTTCGCATGTTTTCCTAACTTCTCAGTAACTTATAACACATTCCTGCAGGTTTCAAGCTTTCTATAACCGTTTCTAATGTGTCAATGTAGACTACCTGTGCTTTTTCTTACTAAACAGCACCTTGAATGTATCCAAGTAAACAAATTAATAAATAAGTAATTAACGTTGACATAGTTTAGTGTGAACTTGAATTCCTAGGACATCTTGGTTTGGAAGCCTGTATGCCACATTTCTACGAATATTCTAGAAAAAGAATCAGATTTTGGAGAGGTCATGGGATTTCGCTGTTCCCCACCAGGGCCAATTTTTGGTAACTTACAGAATTTCAGACATTGTTTTTTTTTCCAGATGGCTCGATTCAGGAATAGACTATAATGAGCGATCGTCCTTTGGTAAATATTAAATGTATCCAGAAGAGGAGACCGCATTATTGGACTAATTCAATAAATTCTCCCTTGAAAAACTTTATTACCTTTTGAGAAAACAACCGAAAGAAAGCGACGAAAAAAAATTACATTTCAAATGGTTGGTTGAATCTAATTCGCCTGAATCCATCGATTGCTCTCCACAGATTTCCCTTAGGCATCGTAAATCCTTTGGAGTCTAGCCTCATTTACCTCGAAATTTCCGCCGGCCGTCTGCTTCCTGGCTTTTCATTAACTTCCTGTCCTTCTGAAATGCTGTTGCGAGCTATGCATGGTTTTCACCTGAGCAATGACTCATGTCTACCCTATTCTAAAGCTCTCAAGAGTTTCTGAACTGCCTCATTCCTTAGAATAACACAAATTTGATGATGACGTCGACATTCCATCCAATGAAAGCGATTTTGATGAACTGCAGCCGGAGCGAAATCGAAATCACCCGGTCGCTGTACGGTTTCCATTGTTATGGACTCGTTGACTGATGCGCTTGTACTTTTCTCGACCTGAGTCTGGAGACGTCTAGTCACACTTCTAATCCTTGCGTTAATTGGATTATCTCAGTCAAATAGTGTTCCTCATTTTTGGTGATTCGTCGTCACAGAATTGTGACAGCTGTCTGATCCTTAAAGAAATTATCTCGTGATTCTCTCTCTCTCTTGTTTTGCCTCAGTTTATTTATCTACTAGCCATCTCATGGTCTATTTTGCAGTAGTGCTCTCGAGAATTGATGCTTCTAGAAATTTCCTCGACTATGACAGCCAATTCGAACACGTTCCTCCGCATTTCATGACCCCTTGAAAATTTTGGAATCAATTTCAGATGGGCCGAGGGGCCTTAGCGGTGCTTGCCGTCGTTGTAACTCTCCTGAATCCAAGCAACTCGGTGAAGTTCCCAGCCGACGATGAGGAGGTAACGATGTCAAGCAGACCAAAGGTGAGACAATTATGAATTCCTTTTTTTTCAAAAATAGAATACCATATTTTAAAGCTATTAAATTTATTTTTTCATCAGAGCATGTTAATTACAAGAAAGTAATTTTGGAATAAAATAATATGTAATGAACAAGTAAATCAGTCTGACAAATTCACGAACGCGGTGAGGAGAAAAACTTTGATGAATTTTCCAAATTCTCTTACTCCTTAGGTTACCGAAAAATTATGAGTTCCTCATTTTTGCCAATTTCCAACAAACACTTCACTATTACACATGTTTAAGCCTATCTGGGAGCTTTGGCTTGTTTATTTTTTCGAAATTAAAGCTGTATTTCCATGAATTTTCATTTTTTCAGTCTTTCTGGGAAACAACCTGCGGCTCTGGCGACTATTACGTTGCCTTAGTAGGCCTATAACTTCATTGCCACGTGATTTAACTATGGTTCTTTGGAGCCTCTGTAGAAAAAATCCGCTGTTCATTTTAGGAAAATCTTCATTTCATGTCAGATGCTGACCAAAACCCATTTCACTAATTCGCATCCCATCTGGAGCATCTGGGTCTCCATTAATCTCATCGCTAGGGTCAGAAAAAGCCATCAACTTGACCTGCATTCCTTAGTGTCGAGTTGCGAGAGAACACCTCGCGACAGCAGCTAATCGCTGCTTAGCGCGATTTTCTCGCGATTATCGCATAAATCCATTTCTTGCGAAATGACAAGAATAATGGGGTCATTTCGAGTATTTTTGAAGACGTAGTGGATATTTTTGAAGGATTTCTGGGAGATATGGAACTTGCTGGAAGGTCGAGCAAAGTTAAAACTGCTATAAATTTAAGAATTATGGGATTTCAGAGCAATTTCTGGTAAGTTCATGACCCGGACAGCTCCATGTTGTTTCAGAGGTCGAATAAGATGGATTTATCCAAGCCACACTGTAGTATTAACCCACCATCACATTTTTGAAGAAATATTGCGTGATAATTACTGTATCCCAATTTTGGGAAGAACAAATTCCTCTAAAAAGAAAAAAACATTTCGAGAATGATACGAAAATTTTGAGGGATTTCCGAGAAACGCTCTTTTCCAGATATCAAACTGAAGCGACACCCCAATACTGACCGTGATTTCTTGCATGACTCATTTACAAGAAATTTATGGCCACAAGTTTACTTTTATTGGCCTCTTGACCTCAAAAACCAGCCGCAATCAGGGAACACTTCTCTATGGTATCGCCGTTAATCGCCAAAAAGGGAAAATGAGGCTGACGTAATCCGACAGCGGTTTATACGAGGGGACAAAGACTTTTGGGACACACCTCTTTTTCCAAATTCCAATTTTGCTTTTCCATTTATGCATGCAATTTGGAGAAAATGCTCTACCAAGGCTATCAACGTTAAATTGAAGAATTAAGGCTTAATGGCCAACGGCCATTTTTCCAATAAACTAACGGATTAACGATTTAACGAAAAGTTAGAAGGTCAGTTCAAGTTTAACCTGCCAAGGAGTAAGAATTTGTCTACGAATCACTTGCACAAAGATATCATACTTGTCTAGATTCTCCGGAAAATCCTGAATTTATCAGGATACTGTGCCGGTTTCGTAACCCATATTCTATCAGTTACCCATCAACTCATGTTCCTAGAAGATCCTCGAAATTCCAGCGCTAATCCCGGTTAGCTACCGGTTTCAAAACAAAAATTCAGTTCCGACACGACTCCAGCGTCCACCACGCCAAGGAATGGATCGACGGCCCCGACGGACATGTCTACCAGTTCCATGTCGGTGACCAGAGTTGGCTCAGCGCCAGGGAGTTCTGCTTGTCCCAGAACTCTGAGTTAGTCGTGCTCAGGAGCAAAGCACAGATTGTGAGTTCTCACATCATTTTCGAGTGTCTTACCGGATTCCCTTTACATATATGGCCTGTTGACCCGTCACGGATTGGGAGAAATCTTCACTGTATTACAAGGGTAGATGCGGATGAAGTTATTCCACCTAAGTTTCAGTGTTCTGTTTTTTTTGGTGCACCCTGAATAAATAAATAAATAAATATATGGTAGACCTCCTGACTTTTTAGAACTGGCTGCTCACTCACTATGCTCCAACTTATACTCGATTCAATGAGCGTTACATGCAGGTAACATGCACCTTCCCTTATCAAATTGACAGTTCACTGTCGTTAACAGAAAGGTCCTAATACATTCACACAACATTCAGATTGGGTTAATGATGCCGGATGGACCAAATCGGGATTGGACATATTTGGATGGTTCAAGATACAACCAGTCTGTGATGTAGGTTTTCAACAATTTTAGGAAAATTTGTTAAGGAAAAAGTACCTGGGAAACACTCTTCTGGATCTGTTCTGCACTGTTTTTGATCTCTGCCCCTTTTGGCTAGTCTAGGATCATGGAAGGTTTTTTTCTGCTAATTCAGTGGCTCTGTGTCCATTTACCAATCTGTTTTTTTTGTCTGTCGATCTGTCTGTCTGTTTGTCTGTCCGTATGTTTGTCCATCTGCCTGCCCTTCTACTGGTCTGCCCCATCCACCGGTTTATTTGCTTGCCTCGTCCGTCTGTATTTTTTCTTCCTTTCCTTTTTTCTGTGCCTTTCTCCCTCTTTCTGTCCTTCTATCCTTCATTTTTATTGGGTATCTCCCTCCACATGACCTAACCTTGATGTCCGTATTATAGCTTGCTTTTCCTCCCATGGTTTCCCATCACATAGCTATTAATCCTCACGATATTAAGCTTGTCATGTAAATTCAAGAGCATCGCTAAGATTACCCATGGGTAAAAGCGTCAACTTACCCGAATATATCCTCTATTTGGCACCTACCAACATGATTATCCACACGTGACGTCTATATCAGTTTCAAAAATAGCAGTCTATGGAGCAATCATATTTCTGGGTATGAGATTACCCATCCATCTTTCGAGAGGTTAATCCGGGCTTGAAACACTTCGATGTGGTCCTGTAACTGTCTTGCTGGGATACTGCAGTTGGGAAAAATAGCAGGATATGCATAAGAGTAGAGGTCCCTGTTAAGTTTCGCTCCTATTTCTTATTACCTCACCCCCCCCCCCCTTTTGTGACATCTCTCTCTTCTGTACCATTCTATTTTCTTACCTTTTCTTCTTACTAATACATCACTTTGCTCCTTTTCCAGCTCCTGGCTCTCCGGCGAGCCATTCGATCACTCAGCCGATGGCCGCGAGCGTTGTGCTATCCTTCGAGTCCACGCTCGTGTTCTGGATGACATCGATTGTGAAGCAGCTCCAAGTCCAAATGTTCACATGAGATTCGTCTGTGAACGTGATCAACAGATCCATAAGCAGGTGAAATGGAGTATAAACAAGTGCCTGGGCCTGCGGAGTGAAGTGTTTTTTTTGCAGCAACAAAAATCGCAAAATTTCATCTGGTCAAAGTTGGAGAAGCTACTGGAGTATTTCGGATTCTCCAGTGGTACCCTGCCATCGACGCCACCTTTCAATCAATCAGATTCCGACGAAGACTACTTTGATGAGGTTTGTAGGAAGAGTTGAAGAGGGTGACAAAGTCTGACATGCTCAGAATCTAGTGAAAAATCCATAAATCGATTAATGACTGTCGAGTAGGCTAAATGCAAATTGATGCCATACTTTAGCTGAAGAAGATGAAAATCACATCGAAGGAACGAGAAGAGCTGAAGAACATCAAAATCGACCGCGAAACATCCAGTGAAGAGCAGCGAGCGGTGGAATCGGCGCTGAAAGTTCTGAACAAAGTGAGCAAGGTGAGCGAAAATTAATTTAAATTTGCTTGCCGATCAATATTTCACAAGATTTATTTATTTTATGCGCAGAAAAATACTTCCAGAAAAACACTTTTACTTCTTTCTGGGAACATTTGTTCTTTTTTTGTAAATTATGCTGAAAAAACAGTTTCATCTACGTCCTTGAATATTATATGCTGAACGGGGAGGCAGCAAAATTACCGTAATTTTCCAGCCGGGAACTACAGCGACATCGAGTACCCCGAAGCTAGCTGAAACTTCACGACCTAATTCTCAAGAAGATCGACCTAATACAAGCAGTGAACTGCTTACTGGTGAGGTTTCGCTCTCATTCATTCATTCGTTCATTCATTCATTCATTCATTCATTCATTCATTCCCCCTTCCACTTCTTTACTTACTGTTCAGGGCCCACCACTCTAACATCGCATACTGAAGAAAGTAATGGAGTCTCCGAAACCTCCACAGTAACTGAAACTACCGAAGCACCAACTACAGTAACCGACACTACCACCGTAATCTCTGAAGCTACAACTACGGTTGAGCGTATGGTAGCTGAAAATACGGTAGCGGAGAACTCTAAAACTTCAAAGGACGCGATGGTGCGAGCTCGTGCGGCTCCACTGAAGGAAATCGCTGAGACTGAGGCCAGTGGCGCGGAGGTGGAAAAAAGCCAAATCGAGGTGACGTCATCGATCGATATTGCGTTGTTTCGCTCCCTTAATAGTATGAATCCTTTTACAGGACTCGTCAAAGCTGCGTCATGAGATCGATCCGGAAAAACTGGAGAAAATCATCACTACTATGGAGAAAATGATTGAGAACCTTGAGAAGGTGCATGTGAAAGAAGTGAAGAGAGACGAGAAGAAAGCGGAAGAAGAGACGAAGAAGGAGGAGAGGAAAGAGGACTCGAAAAAAGAAGCATTGAAAAAGAAGGACAAGTCTAGCGAGTCTCTTGTTAGGATAGGAGAGGTGGGTTGAACCTTTCTATGGAAAAGCTGCTGCTTTCTGGAAAATTCCTGGTTTCCAGAAGGTCAAAGAAGACGCAGAGACCATGTCAGCCATGGAGAAAGACTTCGACGAGGAGGCTAACAAGAAACTGGTAGGATCGCTTATCCAGAAGTTTCTAGATGCCCAGGAGAATCCTAGAGATTTCCAGCCAAGCACCGACATCAAGCCACCCGAGGAGGACTGTGGCGAGGAGGCCAGCGGCGAGAAGGCGACCTCCCTCAGCCCGACTGAAGAAATCATCAACAACTCGGTGGACACTGAAGACGTCGATGACCTCAGCCAAAAGCCGAAGATCCCGGCTGAGAAAGAGGCTCACATCCAGGACTTCCTGAACACCCTCAGGACTTTCCTCAGCAGAGCTGAGCACAGTGATTTGAGGTGAGGACTTCCCGTCGATTTGTTAATCGTTAGTATTTAGACGAGCACTGGTAACTTGATTTTACACTATAATTTTATTGGGTATATATGCATTTTTCTCTGCTAAGCGATGAATTCAGTGATATTTCTAGAATATTCTGAAGGTTTTTGGTAATTATTCGAATCTGACCTAGTTTTTTGTAACCGGCAAAGAGGGTAATGTTGATTCTAGCTCAGGAAATAAGGGAAAATGGATGAAAGTCCTCAAAATTTCCAGGAAAAAACGCACATAACTCGAACCTCAATAATATTATTTCGATGGAAATAATTTAAGCAAAATAAACTTCAAACTTCCAGAAAACTGCTCGATGAACATCCAGAGAAGACCCTCCTTGAGAAGATGAAGCTTGCCATCAAAGCAGCCAATGAACGCGAATTCGAACGGCTCAAAGAACTCGAGCTGATGAAGAAGCATGGAGTTGATATTTCACGTGTGAGTACGGTAACGAAATTTTAATATATTCTCACTCATAGCCGTGCAGTCGTAATTCAGAAGAATTAGCCGGTAATTACTGAGGATAAATGTCATAGGATTCTGAGTTCATTCAAAAATATCTCTAAAAACTGTGGAGCTGAAAACCCCCTCTCTTTAGCAGCAGTTGAGGGGAGGATGGGAGCAAGTAGGGGGAGACATTCATAGGTTTGAAACTCTATATGTATACGTATTACGCTGCTCGTGCTCCGTTTATGCTGCCCAGTTATGAGATTCTACATATCTGAATTCTTCTAGCATAATACACCCTAAGCTTTTTTTAAAATTTGAAATTGCTCTGTCAAAATTTCCACCCAGATACACTTTAAATTTTTTAAAAAATATTGATTGAATTTGATAGAGTTTAGATGGTTTGAAACAGCAGAATGTTCAACAAAACGCGTTTTTCAGCCGTTATGGTCCTCGAGAAGTATGGCACCTAACCCGGCGACTTCAGTTTTCATAATTATTGATTGTGCGCGAGCAGCTCGATCTCAGCCCGCCCACAATCGATACGTATCAAAGTGAAGCTGCCGAGGCGACATCGATTTTCGATGCTATACTCCTCGTGGACTATTACGGATACACTAGTGAATTACTCAGTGTAAAATACAGTGCCGGTCAATCACTCTTGCGCTGCCGCCCCGCACCACGTACGCGACGCGGCAGGTCTGCTAGCCACTCTGGTCATCGTACATATTAATGTTTTCCCTTTATTTCCCACCGATTTTTTTTCGTGTCCTTGGTTTTAATTCAAGAATTATGAGCAAAACGTTAATAACGGCAACATTCGCCAACACAGCACCCAGCTGGTCTGCCGCACTGCTTAGGAGGTGCGGTGCGGTAGCGAGACGGGTGGCATTCTACAGGAGTGATTGGCTGGCACTGCAAATAAATGGTTAAACATATAGAAAAATCAACAGAATGGCTGGTTCCGATACTTCTTCTTAATGAAAAGTTTCTTTATCTGGAAAATAAAATGAAAAAAAATTGGAATTAGGATTTAAATGAAAAGAAAAACTTGAAATTAAGATCAATCAAGGATTTCTATGTCATTTTCCGAGCATTCTGGGATAAATCATCCAATTCCAGGTCCCAGAGCCGAAATTAATGGGCGAAAACGAGCGCGAAGAGCTGTACAAGAAGATCAGCCGAGTAGTGATGGTTGAAGCCGAGAAGAAAGGCGAAGAGACCGTCACGCAGCCATCAGCTCGCACAACAACACAGGAACTGTACCGGGCTAAAATCAGAGAGGTAAGAACTGCATCTACTTACCACAAGCCGCACAAGATCCTAAAAAAATGTATTTTAGGTCCGCAGCAAAGAAGTCCTTATTAGGAAGAGCTCGAAAGAATTCATCTCGAAAGATAAGGCTGATGGAAAGTTGAAGGATGTCACGCCTGTTAGTACCGAAGATAAGGCAGCCGAACAGGAAAGGGAGGAAAAGGTTGAGGAAGAGAAGAAAGAAAAGAAGGAGGAAAAGGTCGAGAAGAAGAAAGAAGAGAAGAAGGAGAAGAAAGTCCAGGAGAAGAAAGAAGAGAACAAAGAGGAGAAGGTCGAACAAAAAGAAGAGGAAAAGAAGGAGGAAAAAGTAGCCCAGACGAAAGAGGAGAAGAAGGAGGAAGAGGTCAAGGAAAAGAAAGAGGAGAAAAATGAGAAGGAAGTCGAGCAAAAGAAAGAGGAAAAGAAGGAAGGAAAAGAAGCTCAAGCAGCCCAAACGATGGAAGAGAAGGAGGAAAAAGCCGAAGAGAATAAAAATCAAGAGGAAAATGAAAAGGAGGAGAAGAAAGAGGAAGAAACTCCAAAACCTACTGATGGTCCTGCACAGAATGAAACCACAACTGCTGCTAAATCCAGCGCTGAAATACCGGTAAGAACAGTGCAGCTGAAGGAATTCGACAACAAGGAGGAAATTATGAGCAAGGAATCCAAACCAGATGTGAAAGAGAGTGGAGAGGTAAAGGAGAGGAGGATGATAGAAGACAGGAGCGAAGAGGAAGAGGAAAAACCCAAAGATGATAGGGATTTCGTCAAGACTGAAGCACTAACTACTAATGACTTGGAGAATCAGGGCAATGATGAGAGCGATGAAGAGGAAAAGAAGGATGATGAGGGGGATGAGGTGAAAGAGACGTCTCCCTCTCCTTCAGAGACTAATAGCAATGAACCGGAAGCAGAAAAGATGGGAGCTGAAGAGGAAAATGATAAGAAAGAGGAGGAGAGCAGCAAGACAGAAGGTGAAGAGGAAAATGAAAAGAAGGAGGAGGAGTATGGCAAGGCAGACGATGGGGAGGAAAGTGAGACGAAGAAGGAGAAAGAAAAGACCAAGGAGGATGGAAAGAAAAAGAAAAAGAACAAAAATTACGTGAAAACAGAGCGTATGACTGTTGACGATCTAAGAGATGTGGATACATACCAAAGCGAAGAGGAGAAAATGACTGGACCACAAGAAAGCGGAGACAAAGACAGCGAGGAGAAGAAGCCTAAGGGTAAGAACTATGTCAAAACGGAGCGGCTGAGCCCCAAGGATCTAAGGAATCAGCCGAATGACTCGGATGAAGCGAAAGAGGTGAGCGATGAAGACGGCGATGAGCCCAAGGAGGTGTCTGCCTACCCCCCGGATCCCAATTCCGAACCCCAGGACAACGATGACGACGACGGTGATCTCACTACACAGGACACCAACGACAGCTTTGACTCGGAGCACGTGGATAAGTCGAACCAGGACGACAGCTTCGATTCGGAGCAGGTGGATCGATCGCTGAACCTCCTGAGCGCGAAGGCCCACACGGAACCTTTCGAAGAATCTGTCTCTACGGTGAGAATGCCCGTGGAAGAGGATGAGGATAAGGGGGTCGAGGTCGGCACTGTAAAGACCCCAGAAGGTAGAAGAGCGGAGAAGAGGCGACTCGAGAAGGCGAAGCGAAAGAAGGACCGAGTCGCCAAGGATGCTCCAAAGCCGAAGAGCACAGATGCACAAGACGATGACCCTGATGACGCTGAAGATGACCCTAAGGACAGCGTCGAAAATCCATTCAACCTGCCAACCCTACCCACTTTACCCACTCTTCCACCCCCGGGGCATCCACCACCTACGTTGCCGCCCATCACCCCCATGCCAGGGTTAGACAATCTACTCCAAACCATCTCCGCACAATGGCGGCAAATCTTCCCCAAAGCCAGGATACCCACGTTCAATCCGGACGAATAATCTGACTGACGATTCTGTGAATTCTGTTGTGCTGATCTGAATTATGGGTGCAATATTTATTTTAATTTATTTCTCGTTTCGCAAATCTATTTGTTGTTGTGCAATTTGATAAATTTTAAGTAATACTATCGTCTTCGGCCTGGGCGAGAACTGGTCTCGCAGCGAGTTTTTGTTGTTTTTTCAGGAAAGTCGAAACAGGAGAGGGGCTAAAAGAGATTGGTGTTCCTCGGAGAGAGTGGTCTGTCTAATCATTGAAAAAAGGAATAAAGAGAAAAGAAGAGAATGAGTTGTGTTCTGATCGCTGTATTAAGCGAACTTGTTCAGAAATTCTATTTCCGACAAAATCATAGGGTTCGTTATTGATTCTATCCGCTCCTGTTATGAGAAACGAATGTGTCAGAGAAGGGTAACTGATGACTGATTACCATATTTTGCAATAGGTTTTCTCTCAGCGTTTGTTCGGTGCTACTTTTTTCTTCACCGCCATGATCGATTTCACAGATGTATTGTCTTTGATGTGTTCCTGAGTCGTCTTCGTTTTGTTCCAACGACACCAGTCGACCTAAACACGAACTGCTTCGGCACTTTTCTTCATAATCATTCTTCTTTTCAGTTTTCATCTTTTCCCCATAGATATGGTCCTTGTCAAAAAGATAGACGGATTGCGCGTGCAGTTTCATATAGTCGCGACCACAGAATCGCGCAGGGACCTCCTCGACCCTCTCACTTGGTGAACGCTCTCTCCATCGCAGTGGTCCCATCGCGTTTCTGTAGTCACGGAATCCGTCTATCTTTTTGAGAAGGACTGTATATATAGTCCTTGTCGAAAAGATAGACAGATTCCGTCACTGCACAAACGCGGCGGGACCTGAACGATGGATGCGGAGAGTGCATGCTCCAAGTGAGAGGGTCCAGTAGGTCCCACCGCGATTCTGCGACCGCGACGACATGAAACCGCACGCGCAATCCGTCTATCTTTTCGACAAGGACTGTACATAGGTGCAGATAAATTCTACGTGTCTTGGTGGAGCAAATGGAGAGTTCGTCTCTCAAAACTTATGCTACCTGTCATTTACCTAATAGAGATGAGTCGAATGCGCTGTTCAGACGAGGTGATTGGGAGTATAAACCACGCATAAATAGAAATTTTTCCACTTTTAGCTCTTGATAACGGTATGACGACGAAACCTTAGCGAGTAAAAATTGTTGTATATCAACCTTAACGAAGCAGGCAATAAAGAAATAAATAAAGCGCTAAAGCATTTCCAGGTTTAAGAGGACCATCGAATTTACCCTATCTGAAATTCTTGAAAATTTAAGGAAAAACCTCCAACATTTCTCATCTCGATGTACTCGAAATGATACATGTCTATCATTCTTGATCTTTTGTTTCTGTGGACTTTGAACTGACTTATTTCGTAGCAATAATCAAACATCCACATGACGTGTCCAACAGAAAAAGTGAACACTTCTGACAAGGGAGGGATACTAGGGGGGGGGGGGTCCTAGAAATCGTAACAAAATGTATACTGTCAAGTGCAGTTTTCGATGGTGATCTCAAACCCGTTTTCCTTATCTGCTGCTGAACTTTCTCTTAAAGGCAAGGCTCATCTGAGCGTCCATCGTTGTTCAGTATGCACTCGCGCAGCCTTTCTCTGTTGGAGCGCGTTTTCCCACGGCTGACGTATCCTCGGACGTTTTGTTTCGTAACTAGCGAAACAGTTTATACAGAGGTCTCAAACCTGAGATGCAGGTATGGTCCAGACTCCAGAGAGCAAGAAACCTGGCTGGGCAAAATTTTGACCGGACCTTGCCTTTAAGAGCTACCTGGCATTGCGCTAGCTTGTGCTAGGCAACCAAAATTTGGCTTTTTGGATATATTCTGCCAAAAGATCGCGGTGATTTGTCTAGATATGATCAGATTTTGGAGGCATTATTTAGTTCCAAATAGTTAACAATTTTGAAATAATTTTCGGGCATGTTTTTAGCAGAATACTTATTTACTTGATACACCGCAAAGGTGCGCACATCAAAGAAAAAATAAGACGCTTATAAAGAAAGTAACGGAGGATCTTCACTGGTGCTTCTGTCACAGTAAAGCTATTGTTCATTCTAGGGAGAGAAAGTGAGGCATTGAGAAAAAAAAATGATTGTTTTCATGGTCCATATGACTAATATGACTCGAAAGACAGAATTGGCCAGTCTAGACAAGCCGAAATCATGCCACGTAACTCTTCACAGAAAGCTCCGCAGCAGATAAGGAGAACAGAATTGAAATCAGCATCAAAAACTGAAATCGACAGTGTACATTTCATGAAAGGTTGTCGAACCCCCCTAGTATCCTTCCCTGATGAGGTATGCTAGTTGTGTCCTCTGTCTATCACGGAAGACTCCATCCAAGCTTCGGGATGATACATCGGGGATAAGATTCGTGAAACGGTAGTCAAGCTAACCAACAACTATCAGCGTGATTGATCATCCTATAGGCCGTATAATGCCGAAAGACGACGCAGGAAGTGAGGTTTGATTTGCTGGTCTGGCTTCAATTGGCTATGCGTCCATTAATCCTAGCCCTGGAGGTGAAGGAGGGTCGCTTCCAGGAATCTTTGTCGCTTAATGCAACGGGAACCATATTAGCAGCATCGAAAGTCTTTGGACGAGCAATTGAGCTTGCAGTTGCTTGTCAGGAACGTGAAGAACGCAGAATTGAAAAACCGTAATCAATGACTTTCATCGACAGTGTATCCTCGAGCTTGATTATCATTTCATTTTCAAAAACTCCCATCGCCAAAAAAATCATAACCGAATAATTATAGGGATCTAGGTGTGGGTCTTGATGAGCCAGACGGCGCGGGTCATGTTTCTATGATAGGGCCATTATGAGAAGCAGCCAATCACAGGAATACAACCAGCCAGTTATTTCTCCCAAAGTAGTGAAATTTTTTCTCGATTTCTCTCTACTAACCAACTTTTCTGGATTTTACCAGTGCATAACTACTAACCTAGGCTTTCCAGGATAGCCGACCAACCATGAAAACATAACATTTTCTTTACTTCAGAAATTGGGACAAACGCCCACTTCTTTCAGCTCTTTGCTCATCTTCTTGGATTTCCTATTTTTCTATGTTAAAGAACCCGGAATATCTGCTGTTTCAACAGCATTTTGGGGTTCCTTCTTGGACGTTAGAGACGCGTTAACAATAGCAGCATCGATATGAGCCGACGCCCCGCTCACATTTTCGAGGGTCCCATTACCACCAAAGCAGGAATCTGTAAAATTCACAACAGAATTCAAATTTGCAAGTAAAATACAAATGTACTCCAACTGCTTGACGTCTGAATTTTTCCCTTTTTCACGTTTTTCCGATAGATTCATGGTGGACACATCTAGGAGTTCGGGGTCTTTCCATTTCTATTTGGTTATTAGATGTGTTCAGTTCAGTTTTTTCGGTCTTTGATGTCTTTCTACGAACTGAATCGGTTTCACCTGCTTGTTCTGTCGACATGGATATTCGCGTCATTTTTTGCGGCACAGCAGATATTCGCTATATTTTCTAACTATTCACCTAAATGGAGATGTGGTTTGTTATCCTTACTGTTATGTTTTCAGTACAAGAAAGTTATGAGGAATAGCTAGAGTAGTCTACTTAGATATTAACCAAAGTTAGGCACTGTGTTTTCATTTCATTTCATTTTTATTGCACTCAGGGTGCGCTACAGACAAGCACAGAAACTGTAATTACTATCACATTACCTTCTGTAGGTGACGGAAAGATCTCTCAGGACTGCACTATATTGGAGACGTGTCAGCACAACTTAACTTTCTACGAAGTCTATTTTTACTCAGCGGCGATGGAGTAGGTTGTTCTTTTCCAGAAAGAGGAGTACTAGTTGGGCGGTTGTAGTAGCTAAAAACTTCCGTTACAGATTTCAGTGGATCTGCAGCGAAAACTCGTACCTAATGGCAGCATTTTCACAGATTCAGTTTTTTGGAGTCTTAATCGGTTGGTTTTCTCTGAGCATTCGTCTCCTATCCATGGCAGTGACACACGTAAGGGGGGGGGGGCGGTGGGAGAAGTGCGGGGGGTAGCGTCTGCAAATCTTCGAACACCTTGCAAAACGAATAAAAGCTCTGCACCGGTGTATTCTTAATTGTTTATTTTCATTATTATTATTCCCCCCCCCCCAAAATAACCTTTACTAGTTACATACTATCATGAATAATATTTTTGTCGCACCCGCTCCGGGCGTCGGTGGTAGCACCCGAACCGGACACGGCAAAAGAGAGTTTTACCAACAACCCACAAGGACACTTTAAGGGTAGTACCGCGCGCCTAAGATGTCAGTGGACCTACTCATAAGCCAGCGGGCTAAGTGTGAGAGGCCTACTACCCTAGCGCATGCGAGCGAAGCGCGCGAGCGTTACATAGTACGGCGTGTTCAGCGCTTTCCCACTTCCCAGGTGAACGATACTTGTTATACCTTCTAACAATATTCCCTCTGATCTTCACATAAATAACATAGCCACTTCATATTCCCACTTGCAATAGAAAAAGACATCAATACAATATACAAACTAAATCAAAAGAGTCAGCGGGTCAGGTTGGTAAACCGGCCTGGACACGCGCGACGCTCCTGGATCGACGACAGCATGGCGTTGAGCGGATGGAGTTGGCTGGCGACGACCGGCGACATCAACAGACCGGCGGGACTTCTGGCGGCGACGGCATCATCGAACCATGGGCCATTGCGAGCTCCCGGTAAGATGTCGGAGCGGATCGAACGGAACGGCGGAGTGACGGTAGTGGAAGAAGTTGAAGAGAGCCCATGTGATGAAACGGGCCGCATTTATACCATTTTGAGCAGTGGGCGTGGCCAATCAGCGGCGTACTCCGCGAGTGAATACGGCTGAGAGTGAGCGCGCACCGCGGACTTAGTTGCGGGACCAGTTGACGTTGGTCGAAAGCGTCCTTTGATAGGAATTCGTGACGGAGAGTCACGACAATTTTTATTAGTTTTCGGTCCTATTCCACAAAGTGGCGCAGACCCCAATTCTTTCTCCCACCACCTCCCCCTCCTCCCGAACATCAGTTTTCGAAACATTCTTTAACCATACTTTCACATTTTACATTTTATTATTATTTATTTATATTATTTTTATTAATAGTTCAATTTATATTTTATTACATTTCATTTTACTATTCCTATTTTTTTTGCAGGAACATTCACCTTCGGCACCCTATCGGACATCTACGGAAGGAAGCCTCTATCTCTATTGGTGTTCTCTATTGGGTTCGTCGCCGTTCTTCTATCGGGTCAGCAATAGCTAATCAATAAAAAAGAATAAACTTATTTAAAAAAAGAAACAAATGGAAAAATGGCCTAAATTCCGTTTCGTACTCTACCTCTACGCCGAAATGACTTTGCCTATCAAGTCACCCCTTCCTTTCTCTGCGCCCTCTCCAGTTCTTGCGCACTTTCCTTTTTCTCCCTGGCGCCTCTCCAACTGCCAACCCCAGTGAAACAAACCAACCCGTTACAATTTTTTTCTGCTCAGGTTTCGCCCCTTCATGGCAGGTCCTTCATACGCTGCGCTTCTTCGTTGGCTTATCCGTTGGGGGAACACTCGTGACGTTTGGCACTTTTGTAACCGAACTACTTCTACCGCAACAACGCATGGTTTTGCGTGGAATCTTCAATTGGGTAAGGAGTTACCAATAATCTACGAGCCTATGGAACTTTTACAATTGCAGGGTGTTGCTCGTGCGATTCTTACTATCACTTGTATGTTTTATCCTAGATGGAGGTCTGCGAGTATCGCTTGTGCTCTTATTCTGGTCCCTGGTATTCTCTGCATATTCTTTCTCTTTCCAGAAAGTCCCACTTGGTTGCACAAAAAGGTAGTCAATTTTTTAAATTATTTTTAAGGATCCATTGTGTAAAATAACGACGATTTTCTGAGAAGTAGAGCTCTACTGTAACAAGTCATACAGTGGAGCTCAATCGTTATTGAATCGCAGACAAAGGGAGCCGCTCCGCATCACTCGCTTACCCATGTTGGTATATGTTAACCCAGGCGTTAATTCTATACGTGAATTAACGTCAGCTAACAGATAAGGCAGCGTTGTACTTTCTGTCTGAGATGCTATAACGACTGACGTCCACTGCAGTTTTCTGGATAAAGATAGCTATGTTCTCGAACAGGGTCGCACCAGAGAGATGCGTGCGTCCGAGCGCTACATCGCGCGATTCGCTGGTGTCAAGTATAAACCAGTGGAGCGCAAACCCGTCGAACATGTGAAGGTGAGTGGAACTGAACCTTTGAGTGTCTCCTCCATTGTATAATAGAATGGAATTCTTTGCTCTTTTTGCAAATTTCATACCACTCCTACCTGTGGTCTTCATCTGTGGAAATAATATATTTACCATATAGTAAGAAGAGGAAAACCTAGGCATTTTGCGCATTTTCCTTGAATTTTTAGTTTTAGAGTGTGTTCGAGATGTTACGAAATCCAGGAGTTTTCCGTCGACTGGGTGTGTTGTGGATGATGTGGTTCGTCGCCGCATTTTGTGAATATGGGAACAATCTCAACTCGAACGCCATTTACGGGAACTTGTTTACAAATCAGATGCTTTTTGCTGTGTTTATAATCATAGCGAAATGGGTAAGTGGAAGTGGAAGCTTACTGGAAATCTGTCGTTTTTTTTTCTAGGCGTGACCCTCATTGCCCATTTTTTTGTATTTTTCCTTGCATACTATTCTCTTTTAGCGGATCCAAAACTGCAGGATGTTTCGTGCAGAAATTTTGAACACGGGGTTTGTTTGATGAGCTAAACACGAATAGTCTCGCCAGAACGGGGTTATAGTACACAGGCGATATAAAAATCGCTATCACCACATGAAATACCTCTGAAAAAATTGATGGTACCTTGTAAAGAGATGTCTCATTTCTTTTTTTCGTCACATATTCATATATGTGGTGTTTGGCAGATATTGCTAGCGGCAGACACGTGGTATCCGGCACTCAGCCGCAGAACGCTTCACCAAGGCGCCCAGTTAGTGGTCTGCATTTGTTTCCTAATCCTCAGCATCCTGACCATGTTACATTACAATGTGAGTTTTCGTATAGTAATTGTAATAATTTACTACTCTGCTCAATTACAATGACTGTCAATCACTTTTGTATCACAGAATACCGCCGATGTGGTCTTCTGCGCCGCGCCACCTATGCGATGCGGCAGACCAGCTGGGTGGTTGTGTGCCGTTGCTGGTATTGATGTTTTGCTTATGTTTTCATACATGCTTTAGAAATGAAGATAATGACACGAAGGAGACGTTGGAAAATACAGGAAATCGAAGTAGAAACGTCCAACTTGTTTGTCTGCCGCATCGCGTAGGTGGTGCGACGCGGCAGACTAGACGGGTGGTATTGTTTAATGCAAGAGTGCTTGACCAACATTGTGCTCGCAAAAAGGCAATGATATCATCGAGTACAAAGTAATTCTAAAACATTCTACACACCCAACACTTGAAAGACTTTTGGAAACTTTTTTTCGAACTTTTTTTGAACTCTGGGAAAAAAATAGGTTCTTTTAGAAAAAAGGTGACCATGGCTGTGCTAAGTTATGACTTTGTGGATCTTGCTATTATTCTACGACGATTTTCTTAAATTAAAAACCTTCTTTTCTCTGCACAACCTCCGTTGCAGGGAGTAGGTATCCTCGTAATAAACGTGGTCGGCACAGCTTTCCTCGAGTACACCTGGGATGCGTGCTTCCTCTGCGCCATGGAGTCGTTCGAGACATCCTGTCGAGGCGCTTGCACTGGTAGCTGCTCCCTAATGGCACGAATTGGTGCAATCGCTTCGCCTTTGGTGGGTCCTGCCTCCACTTAACTGAAGGTCTCACGCAGCATTTCCGCCAAATTTCAGCTCACACATCTGAACAATTTCTGGCCTCCATCGGTATTTTTCAGCGTGTTCGTACTAGGAAGTATCAATCTTGTTGTCTCGTACAAATACCTGGTAAGTAGAGTGGAGTACCGCTTTATTCCAGAGCAAAATGGCATGTTTAGATCGAAACGAAAGGAGTAGACCTTGACAATGTCACCAACGAAACTGTCGAACCCAAAGAGGACCACATCCTTGTTCAGAGTCCCATCGAAGAGGGCGATGTAAGTTCCATTCAATTTTGTTTTTTAACCCTATTAATGTAATATAACCTTAGAAAGTTCAGAGAGGAACGTCGTGGATGTGGATATGGTATAAGTATAAGTAAATTAAGTGTTATGAGTCAAAGATCAATAGCCATGAAAAGCGTGTGGGGCGCTCAGTTTTCATCACTCATTCGAATAATAAAGGGCACAAGAAGGTAGTTTCGATAAAAACTCCATGTAATCCTATTTTATTTATTTATTTTTATTTATTCATACATCAAGACGGTGAGCCAATGCAATCAGCACCATAAAGCGGCCAGAAGTTCAGCAAAAAGTAGCAAATATGACCAATTACAAAGAAGTCAGCAAAGCCAGTTGGACGGTAGGAATGTCGCGGCACAAAGAAATTCTATTAGGTCAGCCCAGTGATACGGCACATCCAATATTTGCCAATATCTTGCCAAAAAACCTGGGCATTTTCCTTTCCGGCATTTTTTTTAATTTCTAGCATTCCTACAACAACCTGTATGGTAGAAAAAGCATCGAACACTTGAGTTCCAATGATCAACATAACATACCTGTTAACTTATTCCACTTTTACAGATATTTCTACTTTATGTTCATAACTAGTGCATAAATAAGAACGACATTGGTTGAATAAATTCGTTTCAGCTTGGCGTGGAAACAAAGCCAACGTCGGTGGACGGGTTCGAAAACGAGCATGTTCCACTGGATCAGAGTTCCCCATGAACCTGCAGCAACTCAAAGTGGAGGAGACCTAATGCCTACAGTGGTGTTGACGTCGAAGAATAACCCACAGATATTTTCAGTAGTCACATGTTGATCTCGAGATTAGTTTATCGTTGCATTGCATACTATACTTACTGCTACTGCTGTATACCTTGGTGCTGTCCGCTTGTCAAGTTTAGTAATCAATAAAAGAAATCAGGACAAATCACACAGTTTAGAACCAAACTGAGCACATCAATAATATCTAAATAATATCTAAAACTCGAGGGTTGCAAGAAAGTTACATCCTCTATGTTCCGGAATGAAAGCCAGTGGGTTTTCTTGATTTCCATGGGAAATCACTGGCATCCTTTAACTTCATTTCAAAATCCTTGAGATATGAGTTGTTTTCTTGGAATCCCATTTCACTACATCTCTTTTTTGTTTCGTTTGCATATTTTTATCTATGTTATTTTTACCTTTATTTTATATTTTTATTTACATCATTTATTGTCTTCAGAAGAGTTGAGATAGAACTACAGTAAATACATCATTTCAAAAGTTATTTGCATGATGTTCCTGATTGTAGGAGCACCCAGAGTGTATGTATGAATAAACAAATAAACAAACATCCTTCTGCTGGGAAGGCTTCACGATGTCTCGGACTAAATAGATTTTTTTTTTCAGAAAAACTCTTCAACAACTGAAAAGAGGCTTTACGGATGAAATTCCTGAAAAACAGTCAAGCGGTTCACATAGCTCCGTATTTGAATTGAAACGGTAGTGGTGTCATCCTGTGCACGCAACATTCACCTACTAATTAATGGTAAGGTATTCGTTCAGTGTGTGGCATTCGTTTGACGCAGTTTCCATGCGAGTAATGGAATAAATACATAGATTTGGGAACGTGGAAATATTCTGTAGATCAAATTTCCTTGAAAATGTCACTCTTCCGGATTATTTAGATTTTAGTTGAGCTAGAAATGCGTATGGGCTCATTATCTCATTTTCTCCGCTTGCGCACTCAGCTGTTGGCGTTGGAGATTACTAGTTCTTCTATGGACACCCTTATACCAGGAAAAAGGCACCCACCCCCACCAAGGTATCCAGCGGGGATCTGTAGATGTTCCAGGAATTCCGGTCTGGTCTTGACTTGAACCGCTTTGCTCAGGTACGGGACATATCACCAGAGAAGACACATCGTCTGATTTGAAGTATAGAAGAAACAGGAAAAAAGGAAAGGAATTTAATTTGAAATAAAATTTTCACTAAGGAATAAATAATTAGAACAGAATAAATAGTAACAATGATTTAATTCAGGAACAGACGTTCTTACTATTATCTATATCCTTTTTCCGTGGAACACGACCCCACCCCCATCTCGACAGAAGTTAACTCTGGCATTTACCCTGGCAAACGCCCCCAGCGGAGAGCCAGGGCCAAGATGCTTTACTGGGTTTACCCACAGTAGACTCCTCAATGTACTCAAACTTACCCTTTATGTGGCAAGGAGGGTGTTTACCCAACAGGTGACCTTCTCTACGCCCCGCTGCTGGGTAATCGTACTCATAGGTACAAGACACCATGTGGAACCAAGCAGCAATTTGGAAGATTCTCTTAATCCTTGAAACACATGTCTAGGATTGGATATACTTTGCCGCAAGACCATGATAAGCATATTTTCCGGGGTCTGTATAATTTTTCGCCCATATTATGACGGATAGGTTGATGTTGGTGGTTTGTATGTACAAATTCACTTCCGTCCAGTAGGAAATTAGCCGTAGTATAAAAATAATGTAGCCGGAATATTTATCCATCTATTTTACTGTAGGTTAGGTTTATCCGACCTATAGGAGCTAGCAGTTTAAAAGGCAATCGGAAACAGTAACATATTCATTGCGGCTTCGTCCGATGTTTAAGTGTTCGCAAATGGCTCTCGCGCTCCAGTCTCGGATTTCATCCATGGCCTGAATGCATCATTGAGGTTACCCATGGTAAGGTTGTCAACGTACCCAAATTTACCCCTTACTGGTGCCCATCAAGCCAGCTGAGACTACCCCTTCTTCCTATGATGGAGGCGGGTCTAGGTTTCAGTGTCGTTTTTTTATTCCTACGGAATATGATAAAAATTTAAAAAGCAGAACTGCACCAAAAAGAAAAAGAAAACCTGGAAAATCTCCTCCTGATCTGATTCAAATTTGAACCTCTCAGTCCTAAGAAAACCGTTTTTCATTTTTTTCCGATTTTTTTTTCAGATTTCCGCCGGAGAAACCCTTTTTTCCGATGACCTTTGTTGCTACTTCTACCATTCACAACCTTCAAAGCCACATTACAACCAAACAAGTCCCTTCCATTGCAAACATTTGATTTCGGCGAATCTCAACATTACAAAGTAGTATATCTCCACGCAGATCCACGTGACCACCGTGAAGAACCTTCAAGAATAACCCTGAATCAGGGCAGCACATGCGCAATACGCTCGACTGCTTTACGATGCACGTAAAATTTCGCTGAACGAGTTTTACAGCCGTTTCGATGGGCCGGCGGGAATGTCGCTTTTTCGGCGACTTTTGCACGCCTTGGCCGCGATTTTCCGTTGTGTTTTTATCGGCGGCGGCCGTAATTCAACAGTGGGAAACCATGGGATGTGGAGGACGGCACAGACAATCTGCCATGCATGATTCGATCAGGTGCCAGTCAACTGTAGACAGCCTGGATTTTTTCATTGGGCCTGAAAAACAGCCGATTTAAAGCGTAAGACCGAGAAATTTTAGGAAATTTTTCCAAATTTAGATCGAATGTACACAGTTTTATCTGTTATGGCTGTTTTTCTCTCGTCGAACGGAGGGTCTGACATGATTTCCGACAGTATTTCATCATTTTGCGAGCCCATTCCGCGCGGGGACTATAAACAGTAATCCTTCATCACTACCTTGCGTAAATCCACACTGTACTACCCGAAAGTGATGCCATTATTCATCAAGGAAAATGTCGAGAGATCAGCAGGTTACTGTAGACCTATGGTGATTCGACAAATTCCTGTGCGAAAACGGTATCAGCCCGTGCTGCAGGTCGTTATGTTTGTGACACATACA
This sequence comes from Ancylostoma caninum, assembly GCA_037903475.1. Lineage (NCBI taxonomy): Eukaryota > Metazoa > Nematoda > Chromadorea > Rhabditida > Ancylostomatidae > Ancylostoma > Ancylostoma caninum. The sequence goes on along the minus strand of JBAJFG010000179.1, from coordinate 13,373 downwards.
GTAACCTACAAAAGAAACTTACTGTAGATTATGGTAGGGGATTTCACTCAAAAGAACGGCAGCGATTAGTATTGAGCTTTTTAAATTCTATGTTCCAAGTGATTTTAAATTTCAAAGTGTCCCAGTTGAAAAATTTTTGCTTGCCGTGAAGTAAATGATAGCAACTGATACTATCACTTTCTCAAAAGTGTTGTGAGAAGGTTTAGAAACTTCTGTCAAAGAGGATTGAGAGCGAGGGCGTGGCCAAGCTACAACAGCCAACAGGAACTTTTGTTCCTTCCCGATTTCTTACTGGAATTTTTGAAACAATGCCAACTTCTTTCAAATTTTTCAAAATGTATCCATGCCGCTTCACATGAAGTCCTCGTCAAAAAGATAGACAGATTGTGTGTGCGGCTTCATGCAGCCGCAGAATCGCGGCGGGACCTACTCGACTCTCTTATTTAGAGCATGCTCTCTCCGCATCCATCGCTAAGGTCCTACTGCGTTTCTGTCACGGAATCCGCTTATCTTTTCGAAAAGGACTGTAAACAAGGCAAGCATTTTAGCGAATGCTGCTGAGTAAATTCAGCCATTTTTTTTCGAGCGTCCCATTCCAGCGGTTTGAGAATTTGCATTCTTTGATTTTTTCGCTTCTCTTCCGTAATTGGAAAATCGTTTAATAATGAGGTCGTTAGCAAATACACAACTAAATGATTTAAAAAATAATAATTTAGAAGATAGTTGACGAAGGTCTGAGAGAAGAAATGATAGATCTGGCTGTTTTTCCTTCTCTATTTTCGACACCTATTTTTAATTTTGACTTATTTTACTACAGTCAATGGCGGTGGCCCATCCGCTACCTCCTGAGTGATGCTACGCGACCACGCCGCGGGCGCCGGGATCAGCGTTGTCTGCTGCCAGGATGCTATTTCTAGTCTCACTCTTCCCAATCTGGTCAAAAATCATAAAAATCGGGTAGAAAAGCTGTTAGATATAGCAAACAGCAGCAACAAACATTTCGCGAAGCACGCGGTGCGGTTGCGCGGCGTACTTCTCGAGGCCGCAGATGGGCCACCGTCATTGACGTCCACTGTGAGTCTTTAATGGGCGCTAGATAAAGTGTGCCCGGTCAACAGAATAAAAAAGCCATCAGAAGAAAAGCATTATTACCTTTTATAATAGTTGAATTTACGGCAATGAACCGCTCAAATAAGCAACCTATGGATAGAGGGACTATCCTGGTGCGGTATGCCACCTAGGCCTGCCATCCATGGGCACACTAGAAGGGTAATTTATACTAGCTGCGTGCGTCAATAGGGCAATTTATACTGGATGCGTGCGACTGACGCGCGTGCGTCTCTATGATGAAGAATAGGCCGCAGTCGCAGCTAAGACGCACGCGTTCACGGTCTGGCGGCGGCCGTGCGTTCTTTTCATTGAGGATGTATATGTCGTGTTGACCGGTATTCATGGAAAATCCCTTGCAAATGGATGCGTGCGACTGATGCGCGATTGAAGCACGCAGCTAGTATAAATTACCCTAATCGCGCATCAGTCGCATGCATCCATTTGCAAGGGATTTCCTATGAAGACCGGTCAACGCGGCACGTACATCCTCAATGAAAAGAACGCGCGGGCCGTAAACGCGTGCGCCTGAGCTGCGACTGCGATGCGACTGCTGTGCGACTTTGCCCTATTCTTCATCATATAGACGCACGCGCGTCAGTCGCACGCATCCAGTATAAATTGCCCTAGAATCGTGATGATTTTTCTTTCAGATATTTGTGAGTGAAAATACACAGAAATACACTAGAACGTTAACATACTATCATCGTTGTCTTTTTTTTGATTTTCTTTCCCCCACATCGCGACAAACGTTCGCTTCCCCGTTACGGCTATAAAGGCTAAGGGTGAACGAGCGAGAGCGGTCAAGGCCGCTTCTACGAAAGTTCGTGTTGAAATGGTGTTCAGCGCTTTGCACTTCCTCTCTAAAACCTGAACTTCTTGCAAATGTTCGATACAAGCCATTTCGCCGAGATTTCAATGTCACGTTGTCATTCCATGCTTTTTAATCAAAGATGTCTCTACTTGTTCAGCCTGTGACACTTGATCTTAACACATGTTAAGATTTTTCGTGCTTGGATAACTTGTCACAGGATGTAACGGAAGGAACATGACAAATTGGAACGGCCGCGATTATTGACCAAATGACAGGGGGAGAGGGAGAGGGAGAGGAAAAGAGATAGGGAGAGGACATGATGATTTGTTGCTGCTTTTCTTTTTTTTATTGTACGGCGCACCACTCAGTACAATTAAATAAATAAGTAAACAATGACAACAACTTCCTATTATGAAATAGCTATGTACCTGCATATGTAGCGAAAACTTTCGACTGTCGCCCATTTTTCCGTGGAAAAAAAACCAAAGATAGAAAAAATGGGAAATCTTTTCTGACAGAATAAACTCATTTGGAAGTTATAGATCTACTGAGTGAGAGCACGACGGGTTAGTAAGATTTTTCTTTCTGTGACTTCCAAATCCTAAAATTTCATGATCCTTTGCGAACGATTTCGTGATGTTTACTCGATCGTGGGACAAATTCATTAAATATAAAACTAACAACAAAAACAATTCAAAAAATTACCAACAATAGATTTAAAGTGAAGGACTGAACCTTTTAAAAAGTTCAAAACCTTTTTTAATTTTCCTTTCGTACTATTAAAATTAAAAGCAATAATTATCAAGGTAAACAATTACTATATCTCACAGTGAATTAAACTAATATCACGTTAAGTTAAATTAAGGATGAACAGTCTTAAAAATTAAATTTTCTCCTTTTTTGAAAAACCTAAATACAACATCGATGTAAAACTTACCTTACTATAAGAACTAGATTTGGCATGATTTCCTGTTAATTCCGGAGTAATTCTAAGATTTATTGATAGATTAATAAATTATTACATAAATTTCTGCCCTAGAGAATTTTTCCCGGTTTCCGCACGACAACCTTCCCACCAGCCTTAGATAACCAACAACTCTCTTGAACACTGGAAAATCGTAGTTATTCAAAGATGAGACATTGTTGATGCTTTTACCTTAACCTTAAAGGCAAGGTCCGGTCAGAATCTTGCCCACCCAGGTTTTTTGCTCTCCCAAGTCCAAACCATATGTGTAGCATGTATCCCAAGTTTGAGACCTCGGTTTAAGCTCTATCGCTAGATATGGGACAAAACGTTCGAGGATTACGGTACTCGTGGGAAAACGCGCTCCAACCCATAAGTGCTGCGCGCGTGCATACCAAGCAGCGATAGACACTCAGATACGTAGAGCCTAACGAACACTTCTTGAAACCTTGCCCACCCCATCAAATCGACCACCGGTTCTCTGAATATGAATTTTTTCCTCCGACGCCACAACAGACAGCATGTAGGGCGCGCCGTATAACGTCATTTGAAAGCACGGACGCCGCAAACCCGCAAACGCCGTACCAAAATTGGTCGATGGAATGCATGTGTTGTAGGACCTTTACAGGGGTTTTTCTATAGTTTTCGTCCAAGAAGTCGCCGTGGGCTACGAATAAACTAGAAATTCGGGAGATGGAATTTTGCCCGGACCTTGCCTTTAATGCAGAAAAAAATAATGCTTTAGACTTTCTGGAACGAGAAGCTCCTCTCCAGATACAATTACATAGAACGAGAATCGCAATTCTGTTCGGGATCGCTTGAGAGATTCCTAGGGCAGTAAAAGCGAGTTATTGAGACAATGATATTCTTGAATGGGACCCTCACCATAATTCGTTACAAGCTCATCCTGAACCACCACCTAGCTAGTATGTGCTATACATTGGACCGAATAAAAATTGAATAATTTTGTTGCTTCAATTACCAATTTAGGAAACAATTCAAGTATCCAGATATTCGAGTGTAAGAAAACCCTAAAGCTCTTCTTCTCCCTCATACAGCGCTGAATTGATCTCCTATGGTGGCGCATTCGATTTTTTCATTTATTCGAAATCGAATATTTTTGCTTTTGAATATCGAATACTTCGAATAAATGGAAAATTCGAATGTTCCAAAACTGGTGGCCAATACAGTACTGTACGGGAGAGAAGAAAGGCTTCAGAGCTTTCTCAATCTCGAACACCTGGATATTTAGATTGTTTCTCGAATTGGTGAGCCTGATATATTGATGGCTTTTACCTTCCTCCACTCTGATTCTCTCTTCTTATTGAATTCCCTATTTTTCCTGGTTATTTTCGCCTATCGCCTTGTTTTCCATAGGACAATCTCCGTCTTATCACTTCTACGTGCATAGCGTAATTTACTTGTGGACATCGTGCAATGCTGGCACGAAGACAACGAAAGGATCAGAAGTGCAATTCGGACCGGGTTACACAAGGAAGCCATGCTGACCATTTTGGGCCAGGAAATGTCAACTTTGTTCCTCGGTCGTAAAAAGAAGATTGATAGGGAACAGAGTCCATTTCGCTAATTGTGATATCTGTGTTGGATTTGCGCCCCCAAAGAATGTTCGCTTCACAGTTGGAGTGCATGGTTCAACAATTCTGTCCTGTTGTACATAGTTGGCTTTTTTTTTGCGACAAAGTGGCTTTTGCGCTTGGAATGCGCGTTTGAATGGGATGTTCATGCCTCAATAACGAACGAATTCGTTTTTGTTTTGCTGGGTGATTCCACAAAGATTCCACAAGGAACGTTTTGCAGGGATTTTTGCATAACTCGAGTGAGAAGAATCCATACTATTGGGAGTCGTTCCCAATGTTGTGCACACTCATTCAAATGATGTCTCCTCGCAAGAAGCTCTGTCGAGTAAAGCTCTGTCGAGAGATATAAATTCCAGAAAAAAAAAACTTCCTTATGTGAGAGAAATACTTTTTTCTATCTATCTATTGGTAAATGAGCAATTTATTTCAGCTGCAGCTTTATTCCTATTGGCTGGCCACACCTGATAACCACCTCGGGTATGAATGTGCACTTTGCTATCATAATTCCTTCTTCGCTGACCATAAATTCCTGAAAATAAAGCTACCGACTGAGTAAATAGATGCGCCACGTGCATTTCTCAAAATATCTCCCCTACCGCACCCTCGTGTACCATTTCTGTGGTCGTCTGTGCTCTCTTAGCAGCGCACATTATCTCAGACATTCTGATTACTCCTGATTCTGTGTAGTCCCTCCCATTCCTTGTTTCGCCTTTGTGAATACTACCATTGGTTTTTGAAAGCTCAAAAAAAAACGTATAGAAAGCCTAAGAATGCAGCACAACCGTAGCCATCCAATTAGCTCGAAGCAGTTTTTGCCCACCACGCCCATTTTTTGCTGCCTGCACCCTCTCCTGCCAAGGGAAACCTCACACTGCGGGTCAGAATCCTACATGATGTTCCTCATTCTTCACTATTTTTATACTGCCCTGCTTCTAATCCCTGATATTTGGTTTACGACTGGAAACCAGGTTTTCCAGAGGTCGTAAATTGCAGCATCGTTGGAGACCATGTACATATGTTATACGCTACACGACCCTATTACGATCTGTGACCACACCTTTGCTCTAATCACCATTCACATGTTGAACAAGTCAAATTGCGCCTTCAATGTCGATTTGCCGTCGAATGTGGGGTCCTTGGTGTACTTGCAGTCCGCGATCGCATTTAATTTCACGCCTGAATTACGATCAGACTGCCCGCGCATGTTGTGTAGAATTCATCTTGTCTGCAACTCGAGTTTTTATCCCTGAAGATCCTGGAAATTAGCGTTTTTAAGCTTTAAATTTGCGGTTTTCATAAAATTGTTCAATAACTGGATTGCCAAGCCATATTCCTCACATCAGTCCCTGAAAACCTACGCAATTTCGTGGTCCCCAAAGTCTTTTTTTTTTCGCGATCGCTGTAGGACTACTGTACGTCATTGGATGAAAGCGGCAACAGCAAGGGAAGGCAGTAGCATGTGGACGAAAATACTCTTGGCCAGCTCATCAAATACTGCAGAAGGCAAGGTTTCAGAAAATTCTGTAAGACATTGCGCATAACGTTGTTGTTGAGAAGTTGGTGTTAAATTGCAAAATGGGTGTGGTTTCCTCTTCCAGAGTTTTATTTCTATAAATTAAGGGGAAAAGCCTGGCAGTCTCCGAATTCCTTTTATAACTTCCTTGGGATCCTCTAATCCTAATCCTGCTAGATAACTATTTCTCGCGGCAACGTTTGCGCAACAAGATTTATGATCACCAAGCACCAGCCCGTCACATGCTTATTTCCGGTGAGAGTTAAACAACAAAAGGGCAGAGTTACTAGAAGACCTTTGACCGAAACAGCTTGCTCGTTTTGTATTACCCGCAGCACAAAGAAAAATTATTTTTGGAAAACCAAGGACATTTCTGCCTTCGAAGAAACGACTCATTGAAATGGAATCAATTCAATGACTCTGAATAGATGAGAGTCCTTTGAAGATTCTCTATTGGTTCAATAGCATTGGAAATTCGAAGTGTTTCCTACTTTCATTTGTTCTTGCCCCAAAATTCGCTTATGATTCCGCCTTCAGCCTTCTATCCTCGTTTACAATACCATAGCTAAATTCTTTAAAAAAGTACACTCGGCGCGCAAAGTTGCGTTCTTTTCGTTCCATCTCTATAAATTTGTTGAGACGCAATGTACCGCAAAATAAAACCGATGGGAAGTACGTAATTGATCCAAAGCTCAGCTCAAAGATAAGGTGAGCTAATAGTTTTCAGCTTCATCATGAAATTTTAAGTGTCCTCGCTTCACCACAACTTTATTGCGTATCGCTTGGCTTGCCGCATGCGACGTCGCGCGCTGTTCGCGACGGAGTCCCTCAAAATAAAGAACGCTCAAATTTCACAATTGAACATTTAATTTATACCAAATTGCTTATAGGTAGGTCAAACAGACATCTACGGTTTCCGTGACTTTCGATAGACTGCATTCAACCAAATTATAGAGGATGGAACGATAAGAACGCAACTTCGCGGGCCGAGTGTACTTTTTTTAAAAGTATTTAGCGAGAGTAGTGTAGTTCGAGAACTGAACTGCATCTAAGTAATAGTCCCTCTTCTGAATAAACCTCTCAAATGTTGATTATTTTGTTTACTGTTTATTCCACTTTCTTGCGAAATACAGTCACAAAAACTTCAATAAATCGGCTTGCAGATAACATCATGAACCCGGAAAGGTTTTTTTTTGTAATTAGTCATTTGGGCCCATCTTGGAAAAATAAAGGAAATACGTCATGTGCTCTGCTCTCTGGTCTTTCAAGAGCGTGCTACAGGTGGAACAAGACAAGCCCTTAGAAAAAACAGTAGCTTCGTCATCCGGAAGCTTTTTTTAAAGAAGCATTTGAGAGGACGTTGCTATTGCAATCGTGCAATATCATAAAAAAACCACTGATCACTTTAGAAGGAATGTATTTACAGGATTTCATAAAGTATAGGTAGTCCCCAACGTGAAATTTTTTGCTCCTGCAAGCGTGTTTAGGACTAATGTCAAGGACGAATCCCATAAAAGGAGTGATTAATAAAATATTTGAAAAATTATGATTCATTAGTTCAGTTCACACCTAGGAGTCCTCATATTTTGGAAGGTATCGATGATTTTTCATAGGTCTACCCTCTTCATACTAAAAAAAAGAAAGCAGTCTTATAGAAATACTACGTTCGCAGATCATGAAGGAATTTTCCTGAAAATCTTGGTGTTGGAGTTAGTTTCCAGTGCTATTTCTTATCAACTTGCTCATTTTACAGCTCTAGCAGGATTGTTTTACTAAATAATTTACTATGTTCAAATATAATGCTTATATGGCACAAACTCAGGTGCAAGCTTTCAAGAAGAAAGAAAAACTCTGGTGAAGACCGCAAATCTCAAGGAATTTCCAGAAATTTGCCGAAGAAATCGTGAAATTCGCCAGAGAATTCTTGTCATTATCCAATGATTTCTGGATTGTTTCTCTAGAATTCCGGAAAATCAAAAAAGCTTTTCTAATGTAGTCTTAAGATAATTCAGCGGATTCTTCTTGAAATTACTCGGTCTAGACCAGAAAAGTTTCACCTGAGAATATTGGATGTGAACATAATTTGGTGCAGTTTTTTTTTGTTGTGCTGCAAATTTCCATAAAATCAACCTAGTTTCGAAAACTGTTCCGTACAAATAGGAAGTCTCTTTCCCATCTATAAAACTACTAGTATGATTATGTTATCACATGATTTCTCATATACATTCAAGAGATAGCAATGAGATGAACGACGAAAATTTCCACAATAGTAGGTTTTATAATAAATTATCAGGCAAATCATTGATTTTACAGAGTTACCGTCATGCTGAGAACCCCCAGGATACATGCCTGTTGACCTTTTATGTCACAAAAGTTCCGAAAGTAGGGGGCAACAACGAGGAGTACCAAAATAAGACCAAGTGCTCACGTGTTTGATGGTTCAGAGCGTATGCGCGCTGGTACCGCGCGATGGGTCACTGGTTCGACACCCGCCGTAGCACGAACGATGAGGATTGTATAGTTCAGCTGAGATACTAGAGTATGCTGACAAATTTCGCCCCTATCTGAGTTCTTTTCTCGAGATTTATGGCATCCCATGGATGTTTGGCCGTATTTGCACGTCCAACTTCGTCTTCTTTTTGGGATACGGTGGACAGATACTTGGTGAGAATACGGAAAAACTAGGTTTGCCAGTTTCAACAAAGAAGTTGTGATGAATCGCGCGGAAGATGTGGGGAGTTTCTCACGTGCACTGCGGAAGAACCGCTAATCCCCACCGCACGGTGTTCTGATCCAGCAAGAACGGCCACGCTGTAACAGCGGAAAAAGACGAACGCTTCTTTGTAGCCGGAACTTTGAAGTTCTCCATCGTTGCACGCATGAATTTTTTTCAATACAAGGGATGTTTGCAAAAGTCAGGTAGTTCGACGGGCTTTGGAATGTTCTCGCCATCGATCACTTGGCCGCATGGCCGATCAGCTGGTGGATGGATGGTGCTATAAATATGGGAAACCTTCGCATAGGTTCGTGTAAACGTGCTCAGAGAGCCTACTTTTGGTGGGGAGCCTAAATATGAAGGACCTACAAGGGCCTATAATTCAGCTGGCGGACTATAAATAATGTTTAGAGTGTGTCGAGCCAACTCGGCTGATAAAATTTCATGGGCCACCGTAGATTTCCTCCTATCCTTCCTTTAATGCGCGTAACGGCGATTCATACTAGATGCGTGCGTTAGTCGCGCGTAAGATGCACGCATCCATTTGCAAAAAATTCTCAAGATTGATCCACGCTATCTGTAAACCTTGACTAAAAATACTGCGCGCTCACAGGAAGGACGCAAACCTATGCATCTTAACTGAGCGTATGCTGTGTCAGACCTGCGACTGAGTCTATAGTGGACGCCAATAGTGGTGGCCCATCCGCGGCCTCGAAAAATACGCAGCGCAACCGCGCTGCGCGCGTCACAAACGATGTTTTCTGCTGCTATAGTGCTATATTTAGCAGCTTTCCTATCAGGTGTTGGAGATCTTCAACAAATTCGGGAAGAAAGCGACTAGAAAAAGCATCCCGGCAACAGACGACATCGATCCAGGCGTCGCGTTGCGTCCTTCTCGAGGTCGCGGATGGGCCACCGCCTTTGCCGTTCACTATAGCTTTCGATGCACGCGCGTCAACAGTACTCGTCCAGTATAAATTGCCCCTATACCCGCCATATTGAATGAACCCGGCCTCATGTGCGTACTTCAGCCTACGCTAAGCTAAACTTAACAATTATGAGTTTTTAATAAAAGGTTCGTTTTTTTATATGGAGGAGATGCTGTGCTTGACAAATCCCGCCTCAAGCACGTTCCACGCGCTAGTTGGCTTGCTCCACGAAGGCAGTTCAAAGGAGTTTCCAAAAGAGGACATCCGTCAAATGTGAAGGGGATTTGCCCAAAAATGGGAAGTGATATTGCAGCGAACTCTTATCAGTTAACACACAGCAGTATATTAGTATGTAAAACAATCACTGCACATTTGTGGGCCGAGCAAAGGTTATTTCAGAAATGTTGATACAACGCCTCAGACCTAGATATATCCGTGGTTGTGACCCTTCGCCATGTTCTGCCCAGACGACGAGGATCTCCTTGAATGAAGTCGCTGCCCCACGAAACAAAATAGCGACTCGTCCACGTTCTCACTTAGATACGATTTTTTTTATTTTTGCTCTCCCAAGGAAAGTTTCTCGGATAGAAGCAGGTGAAAGCCTACAGTCGGGTCCGGCAGCCACTGCAAATGGGCGCCGGCGGGCGCCGGCCGCCGCCATCCTCCGGCGCCTTGGTATTAATGAGCTCACTCGAACTTGGGAGGAAGCGAAGAAAAGTACAATTTTAGTTCATAGTAGACAGAGTGCAGTGGATATGTTAAGGCTACAAAGCAGGGGACCATTTTCACAACTTTCACATTTTTTCATTTTTGTGATTTTCATGGGGAAAGATTTCTGAATACACAATAAGCGAAGCCAACTCTTCCATTTTCTGCTATAGCACACTGCTTCGCAAATACAAAAATGGCCGTTATTCTTCTATAGATGGACACGGTACTTCAGTTATCCCATCTGAATAATAAAACTCATCCAATTCGGGATCCTCAGAAATAATTGAAATCCGTATAAATTGTTCCATATCCATTGCGAAATAGTTCTACCGCTGTCATTTATCTTTCGTGGAGCAGTCCTTTCCGGCGGAGTTACTCTCTCCCGGTTTCCCTCAACTTTGAAAAAGTGGTTTTTCACCATTACACTATTACTATTACTTACACTTACACTTATCGTAGTTTATGTTCGAAATTTATGCAAAACATTGCCGGATGCTTCCTGGACTACCCGAAGGAGATCACGGGGGACGTTCCAAGCAGTGAACCCCAAACACTGCGATACTTAACTCTGGATCTCCAACGGAGTGGAACCAGCGATAGGGACAGATTGCAATCTGCCACTCAAACCACTGAGCCATCCGGGCTACTTTTTATGTTGGAGTTTGTTAGATAACTGCAGCAGTCGTAGGCAGCATACCATATGTATTTGCAAAACGGGGGCACAGGGCAGGATTCGATCCCTGACCACCACAACGTCGATCATTCGCTCAACCCACTGAGCTATGCGCGCACGCGATGCAACATACAAATAGTGTCCAATCTTACTTACGCTTACACTTATCGTAGTTTATCTTAGAAATTTATACCACCCGCGCGCGTCAGGCCCCGGTAAAACAGAGAATAGAAAGCCGCTGTTCCCTGTCTTTTCCCAGAAAGGACAGTTTAGCGTTGTTCGAGGATGGTTAATAAGGTGCTGAGGTGAGTTAGAGCACCTTTCGCCCTACGTCTGGCAGTCTTTCCAAGTTCAGAAGGATGATATGGCCTGACGCAGCGCGAGCGGGTGGTAAGTGTCCGTAGACGTCAGCTAAACGTACGAATCACCAAGAAAATTATGGAACAGTCCAGAATTTATACTTGGTGGCCCATAATTTTTTTTGGCAAAACATGGTTATTGAACCACGCAGAATAGGCCAACGAAAAAAAAAAACTAACACGTTGTCAATAAAAAGGAGTTCTTGGAGAGCTTCTTCAAGAAAACTTACCCATGTGCTGTTTTCCACAGCTCTGAGTAGTTCTTTTTTCTTATCCTTTATTTCCAGACGTTTTTGGTGTGGTTTTCTCGTTTTTTTTCTCTACCCTAATTAATTCCAATTTGCTCATCACCGAACTTCGTTCTCATCTCTCTTCTCATCACTTCGTTTGTCTTAAGTTTGCATTTCCTTTAACCACCCAAGTAGAAATAATTTGTCAAGACTTTAAACTATGATGAAACTAGTTACGCAGAGAAACGCCACGTTTAAAATGGTAAACCCATAATTCATCATCAGTTCGATTATGAAACAGGTTTATCATCGGTTATGTCCGACCCGCACATATTCGTTAAATATCATCGGAAATTTCCCCTCTCTCGTCTCCCTTGCATCGTTCATGGAAGATGTCCGTAGTGAAAATGCTACTGACTCAGCAGAACAGTGAATGGAGATAATTCACCGAGTCAGCAATCGTTCTTTAACGGCTCAACACCTCGTTTTCGTTAGGAAAACAGTCGCCGTCAAGTCGCGTAACGAGCTGATAAGGCTGGTTGCTTACATAGCTAACTGCTGCGAGCCGACGAGGGTACCTGATAACGAAGCAGCGCTTCCATTCATCTAATGCGATTAAGCAACGCCTAGTTCATAATGGATGCCAAAAATTGGGTGTTGGGCTCTTCCTCGACAGTAAACAGCACAATTGCAGAAGGAAATCCGAGCACGGATGCATCATTAGGGTTACCCATGGTAAACATGTTAACACACCCAAAATTACGCCTCACCTAGCACTGTCAAACATTTTTACCCATACATGACGTTGTCTGTACCTGGCTGCTAGCAATGGGCGTGAGACTACCCATCGTTCCAATGATACAATCGGTTTCTGGAATCCGGATACATTACCTGGGGTAAACATGTTTACGCCCGTGTTACGATGAGTAGATTTCTGAGGTTATAACACGTTTACCCTGAGTAACCTCAATGATACATCGCATTTCCTCACAGCTGGTGGTTAGGCCCTCGTTTTAAACCTAGTAAACCTCCCATTTTTTCGGGATTGGTGAAATCTTGAGAGATTGGCTTAGGCGGAAGCGAATCCAAAATCGTTTATATACCTGGGCCCGTAAGGGTGGGTAATTTCATACGCATGCGTAGCAGCTGAGTACGAACAACCTCACATATGGGTAAACATGAAGATATAATAAAAATAAAGATAGAATAAAAGGAAAGTTTGCCTGAGCTAACATGTTTACCATGGGTAACTTCAGTGCCGTATCCACCAAGGCAAGATTTGTCCTTCATCAGGTATCCAAACATGTTTACCCGTACATGACGTCTATACCCGTTTGCCAGTGAGGACGCAGAAAATGAGCGGTAGGGGAGGGGCGTGGGAAAAAGCGGGGTCTGCGCCGCTATGAGGATCCAGATGGAAAACAAAATTGGTAAAAATATTTTTTATAATGATAAATAATTTTAAAAAATTATCCAGAAAATAATAATGAAAGTAAACAATTAAAGATAGACTAATTTCTATTTGTATTGTATAATAATTTCAAAAATTTGGCGACCCATTCTCGGTAGGGAGGGGGCGCCCCCCCCCCTGCGTCCGCCACTGCCATTTGCTACTTTCAAACCATACAGGTTTCGATATAATGTATGTAAGGCCAACCCCTTTTTCCACCAATACATTGATCTATGGGAAATAGAGGTATTGCAAATAGGTGTACAAGGCAAAAACATTTGCAGAAAGGTGGAAAAACGTAGTGCAAAA